>CATNEN010000026.1:0-600000 GCA_950097015.1 Macrostomum hystrix
ATCCCCGCAGAGCAGACAGATGCATCACTTCAAAAGACAGTCTACGTCTACGCTCAACGACTCAAATCCAGCGTCAGCTACTGGCTCCTCGGTCACGGCGTGTGCCACTCGAGATGAAATGGAATGTGTCCGATTCATGCGGCGAGCTTGTCCCACCAGCTTTACAGCGACAATGTTTGTTAGTAGTAACCCATCTGTTGCCCTTCCTGTCGCCAAGGCTATTTCGCTCAGTACTGACGGTCAACGAGAACTTCTAGTCCGAGTCTTGTTTGGACACGGCTAGCAATAGGTCTACATCAGGAAGGATGTGTGTGAACTCTGAAACATCGAGTCCGCCACAACTGAATCATTGACGGTGTCGACCTTTACAGGTATCAATACCACAATTGCATCAGGTAGCGTCTCAGTCTCAATTCGAAAAATCGATTCACACTAAGTTCTGAAATTGCGTGCTAATTTTGTCAAAGAGATCTGCGAGCCTCAGCGCTCAGTCTTAGTGAACGAATTCCCTCACCTGAACGGCTTGGACTTAGCGGATCCGTACGACCCTCGTGATGCAAGCACCCGATCTCAATCCTAATTGGCGCTGATCACTACTACGATATGTCTGTGGTAAAGTCGTTCGTGGGTTGTGAGGGACTGGCGGCTGTGTCGTCCAATCTGGGATTCTTCTCTGTGGACCAGTGAAACTTAAAGAGAAAATGTCTAGGTCGCTCTAGTAAGATTAAAAATTCATTCGCTTATCCACTCTCTTATCCGAGTTCAACTGGTATTCGTATTAATTCATTTCGCCTTTGGTGTTGGTATATTTTTCACATATCTCCATTACTACAAGTAATCTCTGCATTAATTGCATTCTCTGCATTGATCTCTGCATTAATTGCATTCTCTGCATTAATCTCTGCATTAATTGCATTCTCGGCATTCATCTCTGCATTAATATCTGCATTAATTGCATTCTTTGCATTAATCTCTGCATTAATCTCTGCATTAATCTCTGCATTAATCTCTGCATTAATCTCTGCATTAATCTCTGCATTAATCTCTGCATTAATCTCTTCATTAATTGCATTCTTTGCATTAATCTCTGCATTAATTGCATTCTTTGCATTAATCTCTGCATTGATTGCATTCTTTGCATTAATCTCTGCATTAATTGCATTCTTTGCATTAATCTCTGCATTAATCTCTTCATTAATTGCATTCTTTGCATTAATCTCTGCATTAATTCTCTTGCATTAATTGCATTCTTTGCATTAATCTCTGCACTAATTGCATTCTTTGCATTAATCTCTGCACTAATTGCATTCTTTGCATTAATCTCTGCATTAATCTCTTCATTAATTGCATTCTTTGCATTAATCTCTGCATTAATCTTTTCATTTAATTGCATTCTTTGCATTAATCTCTGCATTAATTGCATTTCTTTGCATTAATCTCTGCATTAATTCTCTTCATTAATTGCATTCTTTGCATTAATCTCTGCATTAATCTCTTCATTAATTGCATTCTTTTGCATTAATCTCTGCATTAATCTTTCATTAATTGCATTCTTGCATTTAATCTCTGCATTAATTGCATTCTTTGCATTAATCTCTGCATTAATCTCTGCATTAATTGCATTCTCTGGCATTAATCTCTTCCATTAATTGCATTCTCTGCATTAATCTCTGCATTAATTGCATTCTCTGCATTAATCTCTGCATTAATCTCTGCATTAATGCATTCTCTGCATTAATCTCTGCATTAATCTCTGCATTAATTGCATTCTCTGCATTAATCTCTGCATTAATCTCTGCATTAATTGCATTCTTTGCATTAATCTCTGCATTAATTGCATTCTTTGCATTAATCTCTGCATTAATTGCATTCTTTGCATTAATCTCTGCATTAATCTCTGCATTAATTGCATTCTTTGCATTAATCTCTGCATTAATTGCATTCTTTTGCATTAATCTCTGCATTAATTGCATTCTTTGCATTAATCTCTGCATTAATCTCTTCATTTAATTTGCATTCTTGCATTAATCTCTGCATTAATCTCTGCATTAATCTCTGCATTATCTCTGCAATTAATCCTGCATTATCTCTGCATTAATCTCTGCATTAAATATCTGCATTAATTGCCTTCTCTGCATTAATCTCTGCATTAATCTCTTCATTAATTGCATTTCCTCTGCATTAATCTCTCTGCCATTAATCTCTGCATTATTTGCATTCTCTGCATTAATCTCTGCATTAATCTCTTCATTCATTGCATTCTGCATTAATCTCTGCATTAATCTCTGCATTAATTGCATTCTTTGCATTAATCTCTGCATTAATTGCATTCTTGCATTAATCTCTGCATTAATCTCTGCATTAATTGCATTCTTTGCATTAATCTCTGCATTAATTGCATTCTTTGCATTAATCTCTGCATTAATTGCATTCTTTGCATTAATATCTGCATTAATCTCTTCATTAATTGCATTCTTTGCATTAATCTCTGCATTAATCTCTGCATTAATCTCTGCATTAATCTCTGCATTAATCTCTGCATTAATCTCTGCATTAATCTCTTCATTAATTGCATTCTTTGCATTAATCTCTGCATTAATTGCATTCTTTGCATTAATCTCTGCATTGATTGCATTCTTTGCATTAATCTCTGCATTAATTGCATTCTTTGCATTAATCTCTGCATTAATCTCTTCATTAATTGCATTCTTTGCATTAATCTCTGCATTAATCTCTTCATTAATTGCATTCTTTGCATTAATCTCTGCACTAATTGCATTCTTTGCATTAATCTCTGCACTAATTGCATTCTTTGCATTAATCTCTGCATTAATCTTTTCATTAATTGCATTCTTTGCATTAATCTCTGCATTAATTGCATTCTTTGCATAATCTCTGCATTAATCTCTTCATTAA
The DNA here is from genome assembly GCA_950097015.1 of Macrostomum hystrix. Taxonomy (NCBI): domain Eukaryota; kingdom Metazoa; phylum Platyhelminthes; family Macrostomidae; genus Macrostomum; species Macrostomum hystrix. Next base: position 2,917 of record CATNEN010000026.1, read on the forward strand.
TTGCATTCTTTGCATTAATCTCTGCATTAATTGCATTCTTTGCATTAATCTCTGCATTGATTGCATTCTTTGCATTAATTGCATTAATTGCATTCTTTGCATTAATCTCTGCATTAATCTCTTCATTAATTGCATTCTTTGCATTAATCTCTGCATTAATCTCTGCATTAATTGCATTCTTTGGCATTAATCTCTGCATTAATTGCATTCTTTGCATTAATCTCTGCATAATTGCATTCTTTGCATTAATCTCTGCATTAATCTCTTCATTAATTGCCATTCTTTGCATTAATCTCTGCATTAATTGGCATTCTTTGCATTAATCTCTGCATTAATCTCTTCATTAATGCATTCTTTGCATTAATCTCTGCATTAATCTCTGCATTAATTGCATTCTTTGCATTAATCTCTGCATTAATCTCTGCATTAATTGCATTTCTCTGCATTAATCTCTGCATTAATCTCTGCATTAATCTCTTCATTAATTGCATTCTTTGCATTAATCTCTGCATTAATCTCTGCATTAATTGCATTCTCTGCATTAATCTCTGCATTAATCTCTGCATTAATTGCATTCTTGCATTAATCTCTGCAATTAAACTCTTCATTAATTGCATTCTCTGCATTAATCTCTGCATTAATTGATTCTTTGCATTAATCTCTGCATTAATCTCTTCATTAATTGCATTCTTTGGCATTAAGTCTCTGCATTAATCTCTGCATTAATTGCATCTCTGCATTAATCTCTGCATTAATCTCTGCAATTAATTGCATTCTTTGCATTAATCTCTGCATTAAACTCTTCATAATTGCATTCTCTGCATTAATCTCTGCATTAATCTCTGCATTAATGCATTCTTTGCATTATCTCTGCGTTAATTGCAATCTTTGCATTAATCTCTGCATTAATCTCTGCATTAATCTCTGAATTGATTGCATTCTCTGCATTAATCTCTGCATTAATCTCTGCATTAATTGCATTCTTTGCATTAATCTCTGCATTAATTGCATTCTTTGCACTTATCTCTGCATTAATTGCATTCTTTGCATTAATCTCTGCATTAATTGCATTCTTTGCATTAATCTCTGCATTAATCTCTGCATTAATTGCATTCTTTGCATTAATCTCTGCATTAATCTCTGCATTAATTGCATTCTTTCCATTAATCTCTGCATTAATTGCATTCTTTGCATTAATCTCTGCATTAATTGCATTCTTTGCATTAATCTCTGCATTAATCTCTGCATTAATCTCTGCATTAATTGCATTCTTTGCATTAATCTCTGCATTAATCTCTTCATTAATCTCTGCATTAATGTCTGCATTAATCTCTGCATTAATCTCTGCATTAATCTCTGCATTAATCTCGGCTATTAATCTCTGCATTAATCTCTGCATTAATTGCATTAATATCTGCATTAATCTCTTCATTAATTGCATTCTCTGCATTAATCTCTGCGTTAATTGCATTCTTTGCATTAATCTCTGCGTTAACTCTCTGCATTAATCTCTGCATTAATTGCATTCTCTGCATTAATCTCTGCATAAATCTCTGCATTAATCTCCTGCATTAATCTCTGCATTAATCTCTGCATTAATTGCATTCTCTGCATTAATCTCTGCATTAATCTCTGCAGAGATCTCTGCATTCTCCTGCATCTCTGCATCTCTGCAGATCTCTGCATCTCTGCATTAATCTCTGCATAATCTCTGCATTAATTGCATTCTCTGCATTAATCTCTGCATTCATCTCTGCATTAATTGCATTCCTCTGCATTAATCTCTGCATTAATCTCTGCATTAATCTCTGCATTAATCTCTGCATTAATCTCTGCATTAATCTCTGCATTAATTGCATTCTCTGCATTAATCTCTGCATTAATCTCTGCATTAATCTCTGCATTAATATCTGCATTAATCTCTGCATATAATTGCATTCTCTGCATTAATCTCTGCATTAATCTCTGCATTAATCTCTGCATTAATCTCTGCATTAATCTCTGCATTAATCTCTGCATTAATTGCATTCTCTGCATTAATCTCTGCATTAATCTCTGCATTAATCTCTGCATTAATCTCTGCATTAATCTCTGCATTAATCTCTGCATTAATCTCTGCATTAATCTCTGCATTAATTGCATTAATCTCTGCATTAATCCTCTTCATTAATTGCATTCTCTGCATTAATCTCTGCCTTAATCTCTTCATTAATTGCATTCTCTGCATTAATCTCTGCATTAATCTCTGCATTAATCTCTGTATTAATTTCTGCATTAATCTCTGCATTAATCTCTGCATTAATCTCTGCATTAATCTCTGCATTAATTGCATTCTCTGCATTAATCTCTGCATTAATCTCTGCATTAATCTCTTCATTAATTGCATTCTCGGCATTAATCTCTGCATTAATCTCTGCATTAATCTCTGCATTAATCTCTGCATTAATCTCTGCATTAATCTCTGCATTAATTGCATTCTCTGCATTATCTCTGCATTAATCTCTGCATTAATCCTCTGCATTAATCTCTGCATAATCTCTGCATTAATCTCTGCATTAATCTCTGCATTAATCTCTGCATTAATCTCTGCATTAATCTCTGCATTAATCTCTGCCATTAATCTCTGCATTAATTGCATTCTCTGCATTAATCTCTGCATTAATCTCTGCATTAATCTCTGCATTAATCTCTGCATTAATCTCTGCATTAATCTCTGCAATTAATCTCTGCATTAATCTCTGCATTAATTGCATTCTCTGCATTAATCTCTGCATTAATCTCTGCATTAATCTCTGCATTAATTGCATTCTCTGCATTAATCTCTGCATTAATCTCTGCATTAATCTCTGCATTAATCTCTGCATTAATCTCTGCATTAATCTCTGCATTAATTGCATTCTCTGCATTAATCTCTGCATTAATCTCTGCATTAATCTCTGCATTAATCTCTGCATTAATCTCTGCATTAATTGCATTCTCTGCATTAATCTCTGCATTAATCTCTGCATTAATCTCTGCATTAATCTCTACATTAATTGCATTCCTCTGCATTAATCTCTGCATTAATCTCTGCATTAATCTCTGCATTAATCTCTGCATTAATCTCTGCATTAATCTCTGCATTAATCTCTGCATTAATCTCTGCTTAATCTCTGCATTAATCTCTGCATTAATCTCTGCATTAATCTCTGCATTAATCTCTGCATTAATCTCTGCATTAATCTCTGCATTAATCTCTGCATTAATCTCTGCATTAAAAAAAACTACAATTTATCTCTTGAAACTGTCATCCCCTGTTTTTGAGCTACATCTCTTTTTTATAAATGCTTCTGAAGTTAAATTGCGTTTAGCGACTCGTAATTATCCCAATTAACTTTCCCAACCCCTGTCATGCCTTCTAAATGATTTCATAAAAAATGGCTTCCATTTTTGGGGGAGTGTCGTGAAATCGCGAGTTATTATTAACCAATCCTGCTCACTGTACACCCTTGTGGTAATCTCCTTTCTAACCCCGGTTATTTGCCAGCTCAGCTCCACTCTTTGATCTCTATTATTGATTTTCCCCCGTGTCCCTTTACACTCTGACCCCTCCAGTCTAGCGTCTGCACCCATCATGTCTCTCCCTCTGCGCTCGTTATCGTGTGTACACCCTAGGGTTTTCATACCCTCACTAGCTTTTTTTGCCCGTTGTTTTTGGAGCAGAAATTTAAAGCAAAGCAGTAAGCAATTCACGTCTCTGTATTAACTTTATAGTGAAGGTCACCATTTATTCATTTACTGCATTAATGAAAAGTGAAGAGTTTGTTTAAGGGCGTTTTAAGTAAAAAATAAGTGAAAAGTTTGTCCAAACAGCCCCCTCTTGATTACTTCTTTAGAAACATGTCTCTTAGCCACTCCTCTATACAGTCAGTGGCAGATCCAGGAATTTTGTTTTGGGGCGGTCTGTCAGGGGAGCGCCATGAGAATCACAGAGGGGGTGCCAGCAGCCGAAAAAGGGCGCCAGGAGCCAAGAAAGGGCGCCAGCGGCTGAAAAACGGGAGCCAGCGGCTGAAAAAGGGGCGCCAGCGGCCGAAAAGGGGCGCCAGTGCTGCGACTGGCGCCCCTGGTGGGGGCATCTTATTCCCATGATTAAAATTTAGGGGGGCGACTGCCCCCCCGCCCCCCCCCCTAAATCTGCCTCTGTATACAGTATGCATGTACACGCGTATACATAAGGAAAATAGCCATGGCATAACAATAACCATGTCAAAGAAACAAAATTAAACTGTTTTCAGAGTTCAGAGTTAGACAGGTCAAGGTCATTTCGTGACTACTTTTCTATTAATTGCTTGCGAGTCACCTCAAGGCCTGGGGATACACCACATTCATCGTTATTCCCCTTGGTGCGAAAATGAATAGGCCAGCTGGAGTTCCAACACGGCAGCAGGCGACATAAAGCTGCCCATGCGAGAAGCAAGGAGTCTCCCAGGTTGATGCCAGCCACCTTCAGCGACTGTCCCTGAGCCTTGTTAATAGTCATCGCAAAAGCACACTCTCACAGGGAACTGCAGTCGCTTGAACTGAAATGGCAGGTCCGTGGGGATAATTGGAATCCGGGGAACGAACACAGACTCTCCTCTGCCAGATCCAGTCATTATCGTGGCCTCAATCACGTGTGGGAAGAGCCGCCTGACTATCAGTCTGGTGCCGTTACACAGCCTTGGCGCATTCAGGTTGCGGAGGAGCATAATTGGTGCCCCAACTTTCAGCTGCAAGTTGTGCGATGGAGTTCCAGGAGGATCTAGAGAGTTCAGAAACTCAACAGGATACTCCACAGCGGTGTCATCAGTCAACGTTGTATCAATTGACTTGTAGGTGAAAACTGCACCTGGCAACTCCTGAAGCAGTTGGTAGTTAATTTCGTTGGCGGCATCATTTCTAGGACACAGAATTGCCCTCTCTGACAGCCAGTCAACGTCAGCATATCGAACCATCAGGTTCGGGTAAACTTTTGCCTTGAGCTCCTGCACTGACTGCACAATGGTTCCGATTGTAGCGATCGATGACTGCCCATCCTCGGTGCTAATCTCCAGCAGACCATTGCCGATTCGCAATAGATTGGCAGAGAACTCATGAGCTGTTTCGTCTCCTTGAATTGTAGCTCTCATGTTTGTTCGTAGGTGCAACTTCACAACCGATGGCCACAGGTGAGATGATTTTAGGCAAGCATTAATCTCATCAGCAGGAGTGCCACGCGGAATCACAGGCAGCGTCTGTCTAAAGTCTCCAGACAGCAGCAGAGTGACACCACCCATCAGTTGATCGCCAGCCTCTCTCTTTCTTCTATCCCAGGCTGGCTGGAGAGAAATATAGACCGGAGAGCCCTGCGCACTGGGACGCCACCGCACTCACCGCACTCAGTCTCAGTGCTGCTTGGGGGCCAGTAGACAGTCTAGGGGTTTGGGCTGTGTACATTCACGTCTTAAAATACAATGTACAGTCTGGGGCTTCGGCGCCCGGGGAAGGGAGGGGGTGGCTGTAATAAAATTTGGCCCGCAGAGTGGCGGAGGGGAGTTGGGGTGGCTGTCCTCGGAAAACAAAAAGTGACTCACTTTGAGATGATGCAGCTTTGTTCTGGATTGAGTAGAGATGTTCAAAATTGACAGCATTGTTGGAAACATGTAAAGTGTAAGTGGATCAAATTTGGAGAAAATCTGACAAAGTGGGGCGACGATATGTCGAATTGAGTGATTTTTTGACGATTTTTGAGCAGTTTTTTGCACTTTTGAGCAGGAAGGAAATGATTTTTCGGGAATTTGAGTAGCCTATTGCACTCAGCGTAGGTGGTTTTAGGTATGTGCAAAGTTTGGTGCGATTTGGTTGAGCGGTTTCGGCGTCTATAAAGACAAAAGGTTGCACACACAACAGACAGACACACACACACACAGACAGAGTTTTCACTTTTATATATATAGATTTGTCTCTCCTCGCTGTAGACCCCCATCTGTCGCTTGTCCTTAAATTAAATCGGTCACGGAACTCAGATCCAAGATTTATTGTGGAAAAGTTAAACGTTCTTCACTGGAATTCTTCTTCAGGAATTCTTCGCTGGAAGAGTCCGTGGTAGTTAAAAGCGGATTTTTTTTTCCTAATGTAGTGTCAGCCTGTTTGCCCTTCCATCTCCCCGTGTTATTATTATTCAGTACTTATTTTTAGACACGTGTTTTTTTGCTAAAAGTCACCCACGCCAAGCCGGGCCGGACCAGCCGGGGGAACGGACGCCCACCACCCCGCGAGCGCTACTCCTGGGCTACAGTCCCGGCCAATCAGCGAGCGACCCGGCCTCACTACCTGTCTACCCTCGGCAAGAAGCTACCCCGGGGCTCAGAACGGCGGTCGCAAGTCTACTGTGATTTGTCGCCTTGGCTCAAGCTACAGCCAGGCATCCACCTCGCCGATCGACCTAATTTGGGGTTAAAATGACTCTATAAAAGGAAGCGTGTCCCGCAATTCGCCTCACACTGTGAGAAGCACGTGCAAACCAGTCCACTTTGTTTTGTCCCTCCCCGCCCGACCACACTCCGCTTGTTCAGTTAGGTAGCTTTCGGCGCTACGCGTCTTGAGAGTGCGCCGCTGACAAGGGTGGTCTAGATAGGCGCTTGTTGTCGAAGTCAGTACGTGCTCTCTTCGGAGACTCCGCCGTCAGACAGAAGGAGTGCCAACCGATAGGATCTGTCGGGGCAGCGCTGAAAGCAGAGACAACCGGAGCCTCTCGGGAAGAGTAGGGCGCGGATTAGGCCAGTTTAAGTAAAATTGTTATATCCATATTGTTAGACCGAACTTGCTTTTCACTGTGAGCGCGCTATAATTTATTTCCGTGTGAACATCCTTATTCTGTCAATGGAACTTTTAAATCAAGTAAACGAGATTTAAATCAATTCCTGCTCTTATCTGGAATCTTAGCGAGTCACAGCAGATTAAATCACTCACAATCAATTTATTCGAGTCTTCGCGTTCATACTGTGTTATTCTTTTTCATTGGGAGTTCGCCGGGCCGGAGGAACACGCGGGTCTCATCGCTTATCTATTCCGCTTCGCTCGCTACCGCAGTCTCTAACGCTATTTAATTCCAGATTCCCTTATGACGAAGTTTCGGTCCCAATGTATAGGCGTAGCGGTTCGGTCTATTTGAATAGCAGTAAAGGTAAATTATTATTCGGCAGTAAATTGGGTCTTCAAATAACGAGATCGCTTAACGGTGAATGCTGGCTATATGACTTAGAGATATGTTAGATGAATCAAGATTCACTTGAAAGCAGTTACGGCTACAGTTGAAATTAGCCAGACTTAAATAATAGCCAGCACTCAGTCGTAGAACCAGAACCAGGCACGGGGAGAGAGAGAGTCTTCCTGGAAAGGCCTAATTAGAACATTTGAATACGACTATATAGTATGCTAAAACAAATTCATTATAAATATTAATTTAAAACCAAAGAAATATCTCTAACAATTATATCTAACGAAAATAATGTACATAATTCTAACTAGCATATTAAAATTACATTAAATTAGAGAGACAACGTCACACTCGCCTCCCTCTCAGAAGATTAATGGCCTACTAACAGTAGTGGCTACGAACATCGAAATGGCTTGCGAAAAAAAACGATTTGCGATTTCAAAATTGTTGCTACGTTATTAGAGTTATTAGAATAGCTGTCTAGAAATATTTTGAAAATAAGGTTAACAATGGCAGTTTCAAGTGACACAAAAACAGGCATTAAATTTCAAAGACGAACGGCAAAAACAGAATATCGAGTGGCAAAACTGAACGACGAATGGCAAAAATTCGAACAAAAACCAAAGGCAAAATTCAGCAAGATATTGGCAAATTGGACAACGTCATCAAACCATAGAGGAAATAAAAGGGATTGAAAATATTTTTGTTTTAGCAAATGCAATGTTTTTTTATTTTTAAACAAAACTGACAACTTGACAAACACGAGAGTCGTCTAGGACTGGCGAAAATTTCGGCGAATCGGCGGCGGAGCGAAACCCTGGACGGCCTCGACTACAGCACCAGCGGCTGCAGCCAAGCTAAGCTCCTAACTACAGGCTACAAACAATGACTACGACAAAAGCCTACTCTATGGCCAAAACCTAATCCGAAGATTCAAGGCTCGACCGCAGAGATACTAAACTAATGACAAAATGAAGAGGTTGGCGAAAGCTATTAAAGAAAAGCTAACAGGCACACAGAACACAGGCAGCATACGACACGACTACACCTTAGCTCTCGCTACCTCTCCTGAACATATTGACCAGCGTGGAAAGGAATCTGACCGGCGGCCTTACTTGCCGGCCGGACCTCGTAACAGTGCAAGCTGGTCTCTGTGCCTGGTCTGTCTGATCGTGTTCGTGTTCTATTTGTGGTTGTGGTTCTGGTGGCAGATTTGGTATTGCTGTTGCCTGAGGATCTGGATTTGGCTCTGCTGTGACTTCAACTACTTCAGCACCGATGTCTGGCACCTGTTCATTATTGGCAATGTTTACTGCTTGTGGTGCTTGTTCAGGTTGCACCTCGGGTAATGAATCTAGTTTAGTGACTGGTTGAGCATTTGGCTGTTCCACTGGCAGTGTTTTGATTGGCAGTTGAACTGGCTGTGTGATTGGCTGTTCGACTGGCTGTGTGATTGGCTGTTGAACTGGCTGTGTGATTGGCTGTTGAACTGGCTGTGTGATTGGCTGTTCGACTGGCTGTGTGATTGATGACGATTGGCTTCTCGGAAAAGAGCGGCTCTTCTGACCCGCAGGTGGGACAGTGACCAAGTCTGGTTCGGAAGTCCAGTCAGAACTAAAGCTCAGCTGTCTGGAGCTGGAATCCAGATCTCCTTGTCCTAGCTTAGATGAGCGTGGCATCCTTGCTAAAGTGTCTAATCTAAATCCATCAACCACATCCTGATAGTTTGGCTGGCGGATGCACCTCTTCATCCGGTCTACGTTATAGATGTTGTGACTAGGATTCGGGACTCTGAACGGATTCTCTCGCGAAAACTCTGGAATCAACCTATAGTTTCTCTCAGAGACCTTCTCAATAACCTTGTACGGACCAAACCAAACAGCTGGGTCGAGGCCTTGTGGTCGGGGTTTAGAACCCACACTAGCTCTCCAACCTCGTAGCTTGACTTATAAACCGATCTGTCATAGTAACGCTTCTGCCTAGCCTGTGCCTTCTTCCTAACAGCCCGTGCGGTGGCAGAGGTTTCGACAAGAGTTCGGTGGAGTCGGTGCGCGTAACTGTTCGGGACAATGAAACAAATTCATTATAAATATTAATTTAAAAACCAAAGAAATATCTCTAACAATTATATCTAACGAAAATAATGTACATAATTCTAACTAGCATATTAAAATTACATTAAATTAGAGAGACAACGTCACACCCTGCTGCTATTGAAACCATTGGTAGGACACCGACCCCGGTGAATAGTCGCTAGCTTTAAATTCCTCACGCTCCAGCTAGGACATTCATTTTATTACACTAACGAATTTTAAATGAATAGAGATGATAAACTTAGGGATTTGACTAAATCAATGAAGTATGTAACAAGAAGAAAACTCTAAAGCCTGCGGACAGGTCGCTGACTAGCTATTGCAATTTGTAACAGAGTATGATGAGCTGACATTAATAATTGTATTCAGAAATGGACTACAAGTCAAAAAACTAAAAAATACCCAGCGGGAAAGCCTACCTCGAATCTAGCTGAATGTAACTCTAGTTTTTAGGATAGGCTTGAATTTTCTTTTTAGTGCACCAAAGATGCTTTTTGCATCAAAATCATGCACCAAAAAAATCGTTCAGTTTCAGAAAAATCGGCCAAACAAAAGTTTATCTTAAAATAGCAAGAATAAGTCTAGTTATATTCTAGCTACATAGTGTCGTTTTTTCGAGAAAAATATTTTTGTTTTAAATTATTTTTATAGCACAGAATAACAAAACTTTACAATAATATTTTTGTTCTTACGCGAAACAAAGTCTGGGTTGTAAAATAGCAATCTCTTAATTAAGTATGATAATTAAAAAGAAAAAAGTGAAACGTCTTACCATTGGTACAGTCCATTTTTTAACTTTTCTTGTGTTCTCGCGCGCCGACTAACTAGCAAGCCTACATTTTATACTATAGATTTGACTGGTTCCTAAGTCTCGCTTTTTTTAGTGGAAATTACCAAGGTACGGAAATGTTAAAACCTCTATCAGAACGTTTACAACTCTTATGTGTTTCTTTCTCATTTTGAACTTTTTATTATTACTTATTTCGATACAGCAATTATGTACAATATAATGTTGTAGGTAATGCTATTGTAGCTATTTAGCTGGTCAATCAAAGCACTTTGCTGAGTTTTTTTAATCAGAATATACATTTCAACGAGCTAAGCTAATATACAAATAAACGAAAATATACAAATCAGTTACTTTTAAAGTATTTCGAGTTAGTGGCGTGACATTTTTTTAAAGAAATGTTTATTTAAATTGAAATTTTTTAAGAAAATAGATTATAAATTGTATTAGGAATTTAAGGGATTTAGTTTCATTAATTTTAACTCTTCAAAAAATACACAAAGTAGAAACTCAATTTATTTTATGCATTGATCCCAGGAAGGAAGTATTAGAGCAAACAAAAAGCTGTTGCTAATATAGCTATCCAACCCTTTTCCTGAATTCAAAAGGAAATCAATAAAAAATTTGAAATCTTTGAAAGTGAAGTATCCAAACTTCTTTTGTCAAAAGTGATGACCAGAAAAAACAATTCTCTTTTAGCTTAGCATCAATTTAATATAACTGATATATGTACACTATATACATTTTTTGATAAGGTAGACTTAAAATATTTGAAATATTAAGTTAATTGAGTTGCTTTCATTTATCCATTTCTACCATTATAACAGGCCTAGGATAATAAAAAATTAATTCTTTAATAACGCTTTTATATTCATTGACGCTGACTCGCGCTGACTCACTTTTTTATGGAAATCAAATATAATTATTCATGTACAACTTAGTAGTCTAGCCTTTTCACTAGAATTCATGATGCAATAATTATTGGAATCGGCATTCAGCCAGCCAAGAATTTAACCTTATTTGGCCTCTCATTAATGCATTAGGCAAACTCGTTTTTCGAATATTTAATACCTTTAGAATAAAGGCACATTGTCAAGACAAGACAATGTCAAGGTGTCTTGCGAGTAACATTTGGACTGTTTAGAAAAAAACACGATCAATTTTGGTTGAGGCATGCAGCCTGTAGAGCGACGTTCGACAAACAGACAGACAGACTTTAGAGATTTAGTATAGGTGGATGGATGGACTAGCAATTTTAGCCACCTCTTTAGCGGAAACCGGATTTTTGGATCTATAAATTCCCTCCTTTTTCAAGGTAGGCCTAAAGTACGCTAATAAACACATCAAAATATTTTTATGGTTTCATTTAGTGACACTAGATCGCAGCCAGCGAACCCGCTCGGACTCCATCATTTTTAAGTTATTAGCAGACCCAACTCTTATCTCTTATTCTAATTTTAAGCAATATTATTCAGACGATAAATATGTAAAAGAAATGTTACCCGGAGTTGAGACGACTCTATCCTCGTTTAGACTAGGAAACCATAAGCTAGCTTGAGAAACATTGCGAGCTGCCAGACAGAAAGTTCCCTATGAGAATAGATTATTTAGTAAGTGCAAAATTAAAGTGGAAAACGAGGTCCAGTTCTTATTCAAGTGCAGTTGGAATACTCGTAGTTATAGCTCATCACGTTCGAATTTCGATAAGAAAATTTCAGGGCGTGAAACTCCTAATTTCACGTCCCTAACAGCAGAAGAAAAATCTAACCACATATTGGCGGCACAAGACGACAGGGAAACCTCTGAAGCACTGGCAAACTACATCGTCAAGAAACATGAAAAATAAGATAACAGCTGCCCTGAAGCAGCTAACATTTAAATGGCAATCAGGACGATTTATGAATAGTTCTTCTTGTTCTTCGCTGAAATGGGGGCGAACCTTGCTTAAGGGGGGCATTGGTTCTATTCTTAAGAGGGGCATTGTTGGTTCTCTGCAATTGGGGGCATTGGTTTTCTGCTAAAGATAAATTATTTCTTACTAGTATCACTTACATTTACTAATTAGAGATTTAGTAAAGGTGGGTGGATGGATGGATAGGTGGGTTTTTTATTACTATTACTACTACTGTTGCGTAGTAGTATCGAAGTAATATCGAAGTAGGCTTACTAGGAGCAATACAAGATGTACTTTATGAGGCACAAACTTTTGCATCCTAACATCATAAATCTAATTTTTGAATTCTGTTTCAGAACTGAAAGCTTAACATGACTACAAAGCTGAGCTCATTACTCGTTATTTCTCTGCTGCTGATCGGTAAGTTAAGTGGCTTGTTCGTTTAGGTTACATAATGATATTGATTATTAATTATATTCGCTGATTACACTTGCCCGTTGGAGCTACATGTGCAACACAGCACAGCCGTAGCTATTGCGCGGCTCATCTGAAGGCAGCATGCAGCTGTTCAGTCCATGGACCGGGGGCCACACCTACCCTCAATTACCAGCTAGTACCCGTTTAACAGCTGGGTGAACTGAAGCAATGCTGAGTGAGTTGTCCTGCTAATGGACACGAATTGTTCCAGCGAAGGCGGAATCGAACCCCCGACCTTCAAGTCGATTAGTTTGAGAAAACCACTAGGCTACAAACCCTGATTTCATATAATTTTATTTAAAATCTGTACTATTTATTCTTTATTAATCATTGTCAGATACTGCCAGGTCTAGAGAATGGCACTGCCTAAACAACGCACGGCGCGAAGACCCCGTCGAAATTGGAGACATCAACGCGATGATGGTGAGTAGTATGTTGCAAACGGCCTTTATCGACCAGAAGATAAGAAATCCTTAGATTAAAGGATACTTATGTACTGAGTACGTAAGCGATGCCTTAAGAATAGCCAAGTAGGCGAGTTTTATTAGCACCCAGTTGTGTCAGATTTGCAGCCAATGACAATAGACTGCGCTTTCAAAGGCTGTGTGCCTGTACGTGGACTGAGGAGGCCGCGACTCCCCACAAAAGTTTTTATCCGAGCTAATGCTGGCACTAGTTATATAGATGGCTAAATATGAAGAAAATGCTATTTAAACGACTTGCTCAACCTCCAAGACACATTTAGCTTCTATTCGTGCGGTTCTATCCAGTCAGCTGCAAGGAGCCAGGATAAAATAAAGCTGCGTCTGCTGTTTCAGGTGATGACGTATGTCCGAGGTGATCCGGGCTATAGGAAGAACCTGGAGTGCGGGTATCTTCTGAGCGTGATCAACTATGACCAGCCCAGACAGATGTACATTGACGTGCCCGTGGTGGACTTTGACAACAATACTGACCCGTTTTGCAACAAAACGGACGTGTTCAGCTTCTGGCATAAGTACAACGAGAGTGAGTGGCTTGGCTTAAGACAAAAGTTTCCTCTAAGTTTCCTCTCAACCCTCGACAATTCAACACTCCTATCAAGGAGAAATCATTTATAGTAATTCAACTAAAACTCCGAGTCACAGAGTAATTTCGTCGGCTTTCGATGCAAATTAAAACTCTAACGTGGAAGTACAAGCAGGCAATGTGTGACTTTTTATTAAGGAAAATGTGGTGCTTTCGTTTTGGCTTTACGAGTGTAATTTTATTACTCTATAAATATTGCGAACATCTCTAATTTTTATTGAGAGATTAATTATTATTTACAACAGCTGCTATCAGCCGACTGCACACATTTCAGCTGCTTGGCGGCGGGAGTCCTGGTGCAGTGAATCGTCCGTGTCACGCAGTTTCCGATTCTTGCCGTTCAGGCAGCAAATAATCAACTTGTGGGACTCGTGAGTAGCACTGCAGCTTTTTACTGAGCTCTCATATCAGAATGCGAGTTGAGACCCTGCTGCCTCACTTACCACTTCACTCTGCAGGTCGTACTACCTGACTGCGCAATTCCGGTCTGACAATGAGCAAGTCCGTTCCGATGCCAAGGGATTGCAGTTGGATGCGTGGGCGCTGGACCCAAAATTTTGCCACTTGAAAATGATGGATCTCGATAACTACTGCTACCTGGTCACTCCTGAGAATGTGTCGCTAGCTCAATCCAATCAGGTTGGAAAACTCTACCTCGGCAACATTTTCACTGTCCGAAACGCCTCTTCTGGCCGGGATATCTTAGACTTTCTGCGCAGATTCTCTGAGAGAAGTACGCATTTCTTTTTTGAATTTCTGATGAGGATATTTTTGCTCAATTGTGCTCAATCTTGTCACCTCTTTGCGCTTCCCTCAGACAAAGCCAGGAAAGACGAGTATCCATACGAGTCGCCACTGGCCCTGACTAATCTCAGAGTGTGGACCGGCTACTTTGTGAACGAATCCTCCTTCAGCGAGGAGGACCCGGTCATGTTTTACTCAGATCCGATAGACGACTGCATTGTCAAGCAAGTGAAAGTGTGAGTGCTGCTTCTCTATCCCGAGTCTAGTCTAAAGGATATTGTAAATATCAATGGTTTAGAATGTCAATTATTCGATTTCAGGACTCGTGAGATTTTGACCGGCTGTAATAAAAACCCAGCGCCTGTAGCCCTTAATTGGCTTAGCAACGGCAGCGTGCATTTTTGCTGTGTGCCAGGCAACGATTCGATGCCAGCTCTGATCCAGTTCAGCCAGATTCCTAAAACCAAGGGCGACCTGCACCCGCAGCTGTTCCGCACCTGCGACATCGCGCCGCCAACAACGACAACTACAGCGCCGCCAACAACGACTACGACTCCGGAACCAACGACAACTACAGCGCCGCCAACAACGACTACGACTCCGGAACCAACGACAACTACAGCGCCGCCAACAACGACTACGACTCCGGAACCAACGACAACTACAGCGCCGCCAACAGCGACCACGACTCCGGAACCAACGACAACTACAGCGCCGCCAACAACGACTACGACTCCGGAACCAACGAAAACTACAGCGCCGCAAACAACGACTACGACTCCGGAACCAACGAAAACTACAGCGCCGCCAACAACGACTACGACTCCGGAACCAACGACAACTACAGCGCCGCCAACAGCGACCACGACTCCGGAACCAACGACAACTACAGCGCCGCCAACAACGACTACGACTCCGGAACCAACGACAACTACAGCGCCGCCAACAACGACTACGACTCCGGAACCAACGACAACTACAGCGCCGCCAACAACGACTACGACTCCGGAACCAACGACAACTACAGCGCCGCCAACAACGACTACGACTCCGGAACCAACGACAACTACAGCGCCGCCAACAGCGACCACGACTCCGGAACCAACGAAAACTACAGCGCCGCAAACAACGACTACGACTCCGGAACCAACGACAACTACAGCGCCGCAAACAACGACTACGACTCCGGAACCAACGACAACTACAGCGCCGCCAACAACGACTACGACTCCGGAACCAACGACAACTACAGCGCCGCCAACAACGACTACGACTCCGGAACCAACGACAACTACAGCGCCGCCAACAGCGACCACGACTCCGGAACCAACGACAACTACAGCGCCGCCAACAACGACTACGACTCCGGAACCAACGACAACTACAGCGCCGCCAACAACGACTACGACTCCGGAACCAACGACAACTACAGCGCCGCCAACAACGACTACGACTCCGGAACCAACGACAACTACAGCGCCGCCAACAACGACTACGACTCCGGAACCAACGAAAACTACAGCGCCGCCAACAACGACTACGACTCCGGAACCAACGACAACTACAGCGCCGCCAACAACGACTACGACTCCGGAACCAACGACAACTACAGCGCCGCCAACAACGACTACGACTCCGGAACCAACGACAACTACAGCGCCGCCAACAACGACTATGACTCCGGAACCAACGACAACTACAGCGCCGCCAACAACGACTACGACTCCGGAACCAACGACAACTACAGCGCCGCCAACAACGACTACGACTCCGGAACCAACGACAACTACAGCGCCGCCAACAACGACTACGACTCCGGAACCAACGACAACTACAGCGCCGCCAACAACGACTACGACTCCGGAACCAACGACAACTACAGCGCCGCCAACAACGACTACGACTCCGGAACCAACGACAACTACAGCGCCGCCAACAACGACTACGACTCCGGAACCAACGACAACTACAGCGCCGCCAACAACGACTACGACTCCGGAACCAACGAAAACTACAGCGCCGCAAACAACGACTACGACTCCGGAACCAACGACAACTACAGCGCCGCCAACAACGACTACGACTCCGGAACCAACGACAACTACAGCGCCGCCAACAACGACTACGACTCCGGAACCAACGACAACTACAGCGCCGCCAACAACGACTACGACTCCGGAACCAACGACAACTACAGCGCCGCCACCAATCAGAGCAGTGCCGTCAGCGGCAATACTATCATTATTATTGATTTTGTTGTTGCCCTTGTTATCATCGTGGCTATTGTGATCGGTGTCGTTGTCTACTTTAGTCGTCAAAGAGGACAGCAGCCGCCATCAACTAATGGGGACTAGCCGCCACTGCGGGGTAATCAGAAGGTGAAAAAAAGCCAGAAGCCGCTACTGGGGACGAACACTCGGGATTTCAAAAGCGATAGAAACGCTGTGGCTAAGAGTGTCGGCTTGACTGTGGACAATGTCGAAGGCACTTTCTGAAGTCTGTTTGGTGGGCGCTTTTACTCATAATTTTGCATTGGCTAACAGCGTTGCTTAATTTAGTTTTGTTTTTAAAGACAAAAATGTTTTTACGATCGCTTATTCACGGTCTGCGAAGGAAGGAAAACCGAAATTGTCATTTTTCTGTTTTCATTTGAAATCTAAAATAATCGGTAATGCATGCTGAAGAAGCAGAAGTGCCCCATTGTCAGTCGACCTTTCGAACCCCCGCGCGTGCGCGTATCTAGCTTGTAATTGCGATCCCCGCGACCCAGTTCCTGTATTCCCATGTTTTATTTCTCTGTTTAGTAGTAATTGGTGATGGAGCTAATGATATATTGATAAGGTTCCGCAATTAAATTTATGTTTCCCGAACATAGAATCCTTTTCCCCGGATTCCTATGGTTCGAAATCCCCCATTCCCGGATCATTAATTGGTTAACTTGACTTGCTACATATCGAATTAAAGTAAGGATGCGAGAGGAAGCAGTCTATCTATTTGTGTGGTTATTATTATCATTAGTTAGAGGTTAGGATATAATTCTCCATCCTCAATACCGTTTTCTGATTGTTAGTTGTTAGATTGTTTCGTAATTGATTGTAGTAATTTGTCTGCAGCAATATATTTGAAGCAATACCTGTCTTTAATTTCACTATTCTAATTATACGTTCCTTAAATATTTGGGCTTAAGTATTGCAGTGTCTGTTATTAATGCTTCAGATAACAGCTGTTGTATCTTAAATAACTGACGCAACGGAGATTCAGATTTGTTAGACTTAGAGTAATAAGGAAAACACGCCGACAGGCGGCACTCGGCAGGCAGACGAATAGGAGTGTGTATTTGATATATTATAGCAATAGCCGTACGATATACGCATGAGTGCAGAGGTCGGGGCTTTTATTTATAGGCCCAAAGGCGTGGGGAGAGAGCATTCTAGAAAGTTACTAAAAATAGACTACGCGGGAAAGTTCTGGAACCAGTGATGGACTTAACGCCTTACGACAAAGAATAGAAATTTCTGGAAAGTTCGGCCAATCGGCAATTTAATGGCCGATTTATAATATTTGTGAAGTTAAAATAGGAGGCCGCATCAAGAAAAAGATGTAGCTAGTTTAACCTGTCCTCAGGTGACGGCAATTCTTTCGGACTGTTCTAGACCTAGTGCCATGGCCATAGTATTCGCTATACCATTATCTTAGTTCCTTTCAGTTTAGGCTCTTTAGGTTCTTTAGCTTCTCAGTGCAGCTTTTTCGAAACAATTGCAACTAGTTAGCTGATTTAAAAGTAAGCTAGTCATTTTGATCAAATCAAAATGCAAAAGTACTGAGAACACGTCTAGTCCTTTATAAAGCAGAGCTGCGGAGCATGCTCCATTTTATCTAAGATTGCAATCTCTGCTTGAACAAACACATGGGCAACGTTGCGAACACGTTGTCGGGCCATTGTCATGTTCCTGTGCCGCATCGCCAAGATCACCAAACTGAGCAGCGTCACTCTCAGGATGCTGTACAGGGCCTACGGTGAGAGTGCTCTCACCTACGGCGCCCCAATCTTGACTCTGATCTGCGTCACCAACCAGATCAAGCTGCAAAAGATCTAAACCCTTGCTCTGCGCATCTGCTATGGTGTGCCTTCTTACCTGAGCACCGAATACCTTCACAAACTGGCCGACATCCCAATGCTCTCAGCCAGAGAAAGCAGCTCGGTGTGGCCTGCATGCATGCCTTTTTATTTCAATTTTTAATTCAATTTTTCAATTTTTATTAGATCCCTTCTGTGATAGCGTGGGTCTGCTCAGTTGTTCCGCTCAAAGTAATGTACAGTGCAGGTGTACACCTGCACGCGCGCGTGTGATTGGCTGACGCTTTGTCAGACAACCTTTATTGTTGGCCAGCTATAAAGTTAAATAAAAGCCTCTGCCATTGGGGGGGGACTTACCCCCGAAGTGGAGTTTTCACAGTGGCGACTAGACTGAAACGATCCTGCGCAAATGAGTAGTGCAAGTGCACTAGAGCTTGTCGGCCCATACGAAGAAGGCTCTGAGCCGTGGCATATGTACCAAGCAAGGTTAGAACAATATTTTGTTGCCAATGACGTCACTGAGGAAGCAAAAAAAACGAGCGATTCTGCTGAGTTCATGCGGCAAGAAAGTTTTCCATCTGGCCTTCAGTCTTCTGTCTCCTGAACAGCCATCAGCCAAGAGCTACACCGAAATTTGCGATGCACTGAAGAGCCATTTTGAGCCTGAGGAGTCCGAGATCGTCCATCGTTACCGGTTCTACACCAGAAATCGCAGGGAAGGTGAGGGCGTCGCTGACTTCGTCGCAGACCTCCGAGACCTGGCTCGCGACTGCAAGTTCGGTGAAAGCCTGACTTCAATGCTTCGCGACAGGCTGGTGCTGGGAATCAACAACGACGGTGCTCAGCGGCGGCTGCTGGCCGAGCCCGATCTCACTCTAGCGAAGGCATTGAAGCTGGCCCTGGCCCACGAGTCCGCCACCAAGGGCTGCCAACTGGTGTCGGGAGCGAGTAAGCCAGATCCATTCAGTCAGGAGTCCGTCAGCATTGTCAAGCAACAGCAGAAGTCGTCTTCGACAAGGAAGTGCTTCAGGTGCCTGTCAACGAGGCATCTCGCTAATAAGTGCCCGTTCGCCACCCAGAAGTGCTACAAGTGCTCAAAGACCGGCCACACTGCGGCTGCCTGCAAATCCCAGTCGAAGGACGATAGAAGAGAGGCTCTGCAGATGCAGGACGGCGAGGAAAAAGACAGCTGCGAGGAGGAAACAGCCCACTCTCTGTACCAGCTGTCCGGCAAGAATCGGTATCGAAGGTGCCGCCAATTACAACGATGGTGCGCATCAATGGCCGACCTGTTGTCATGGAAGTGGACACTGGAGCCTCCGTGTCCCTTGTATCCTCGAAGACCTACAGGACCGTGCTCAACTCGCAGCCAGCACTGCAGCCTGCGTCCGTGCAGCTGCGAACATACTCCGGTGAGAAAGTGCCAATTGAAGGCTGCATCTGTGTTGCGGTGGAAGCTGCTGAAGCACCGCCAAAGACACTCAGCCTCCTTGTGGTTGCCGGCTGCGGATCCGACCTGCTCGGAAGAGACTGGCTGTCCGAGTTGCGGCTCGACTGGAGATCAATCAAGCAGGTGGCAGCTGCTCTTGAGGTGTCGCCCAGACTACAGCAGCTGCTCGACAAGTACAGCGATGTTTTTTTGCCTGAGCTAGGGAAGTACAACGGACCGCCAGTGAGTTTGAATATGAGACCCGATGCTCAACCTCGCTTTATGAAGGCCAGGAATCTCCCCTTTGCTTTGAAGGACAAGGTGGAGAGCCAACTGAACCGCGAGATCGAACAAGGAATCCTGGTGCCCGTGCAGCACTCCGAGTACGCATCGCCGGTGGTGCCAGTGCTCAAGTCCGACGGCTCTGTGAGGGTCTGCGCCGACTTCAAGCAGACATTCAACCCGAACGTGGAGCCCGACTCGTATCCTCTGCCGCGGATTGAAGAGCTGTTCGCGAAGCTGACTGGTGGGCGGCTCTTCACTAAGCTCGACTTGTCACAGGCGTACATGCAGCTGCCACTCGATGAGGCCTCCCAGAGGGTGTGCACAATCAACACTCACAAAGGGCTGCTTAGGTATACGCGGCTGCCCTTCGGTGTCTCGCCAGCGGTCGGAATTTTTCAGCGCCGGATGGACTGCTTGCTGCAAGGAATCACCAACACCGCCTGCTTCATCGATGACCTCATCATCACCGGGAAGGACGACAGCAGTCATCTGAACTCCCTGGAGCAGGTTCTGGAGAAGCTGAGCCAGAGCGGCCTCCGGTGCAAGCTGGAGAAGTGCCAGTTCATGCAGACGAGCATCAGTTATCTCGGTCACCGCATCGATGCCGACGGCCTGCACCCGATCAAAGACAAGGTCGAGGCAATCGTCAGCGCTCCAGCTCCCAAGGACGCAACTCAGCTGCGCAGTTTCCTAGGCATGGTGAACTACTATGGCAAGTTTCTGCCTAAATTGTCTCAAGTCCTGGCTCCGCTGCACCTGCTGCTGCGCGAGCAACACCGCTGGAACTGGGGCGCTGCTCAGAACGCCGCTTTCGAGAAGTGCAAGACACTGCTGTCCTCGGCTCCGGTATTGGCGCACTTTGACCCGAGCAAAGACCTGCTGCTCGAGTGCGACGCGTCCCCCTACGGTCTGGGGGCGGTCATCAGCCACAGGATCGATGGAGCTATCCGGCCTGTGGCCTTTGCCTCGCGTACGTTGCACGACGCTGAGAAAAACTACTCACAGCTCGAGAAGGAAGCCCTCGCGATAGTGTTTGCGGTTAAGAAGTTCAACGCGTACCTGTTCGGCCGCCCATTTCTGCTGGTGAGTGACCACAAACCTCTGCTGGCTGAGAACAAGGCCGTGCCGACCCTGGCATCCGGAAGAATTCAGAGGTGGGCTCTGCTGCTGTCTGGCTATAACTACCGCATGGTTCACCGAGCCGGAGCCTCACTGCTGTGCGCCGATGCCTTGAGTCGCCTGCCGCTGCCCGACAAGCCGGCGACTGTCCCGAAGCTGGCAGAGCTGGTCATGCTGATGGACCACCTGGATGATGGACCTGTCACGGCAGCTCAGATACGCGGCCTGACTCGAAGGGATCCTACGCTTGCCCGAGCTCTGCACTTCACGCAGATTGGCTGGCCAGAGCGGGTCAGTGACGATCTGCTGCCATACTCCAAGAGAGCGGCTGAGCTCAGTGCGCAAGACGGCTGTCTCCTGTGGGGCGCTCGAGTGGTGGTCCCGGTTGGAGCGCGAGCTGCTCTGCTCCAGGTGCTGCATCAAGGTCATGCGGGGGCGTCTCGCATGAAGACGTTAGCCCGGGGTTATTTCTGGTGGCCAGGATTAGACTCGGAGATTGAAAACCTGTCCAAGGCCTGCGCTGACTGTCAGGAGTTGCAGAACGCCCCGGCGCCTTCGCCAATGTTGTCGTGGCCGTGGCCTGACCGACCGTGGTCTCGAGTGCATATCGAGTCATCGACTATGCGGGTCCGGTGTCTGGCAGGATGCTGCTGGTCGTCGTCGATGCCCACTCAAAGTGGCTGGATGTGCATGTGGTGTCGTCAGCGACCTCAGCTGTCACCATCCAGAAACTCCGCTCCAGCTTCGCGACGCACGGGTTGCCAGATGTGCTGGTGTCGGACAATGGGCCCAACTTGGTCAGCGAGGAGATGTCCGACTTTCTGCGGAAGAACGGCATTCAACACGTGCGCGTTGCCCCCTACCATCCGGCGTCCAACGGCCTGGCGGAACGAGCTGTCCAGACGCTGAAGCGGTCCCTGGAGAAGCAGCGCGAAGGCTCCTTGGAGGATAAGGTCGCCCGGTTCCTGCTGAGCTATCGGGTCACTCCGCATGCGACAACTGGTGTGGCTCCCTGCGAACTCCTGATGGGACGGCGACTGTGTACGTTGCTAGATCGAGCTCGGCCAGACCTGGGAGCAAGAGTACAGCGTAAGCAAAGTCTGCAAAAAGAGCACCACGACTGCAAAGCTCGATCCCGGACTTTCGAGACTGGGGACGCTGTACTGGCCAGAGACTTTGGAGCCAACGGAGGTCGGTGGAAGCCGGCGCGAGTTGTCGGTGCCGCCGGTCCGGCCTCCTACCTGTGCGGCTTCGATGGCGACGACCGAGTGGTGCGGCGGCACGTCGACCATGTCCGCGGTGGTCTTGAGCAGCCGCGGCCTACCGGAGCTGGCGTGACAGACGGTGCTGCCGACGCCAAGGCCGCACCTGAGCCTGAAGCTGCGATGCCGGCCGTGGACGAGCCGCCTGATCTGGCTGCTCCTGGAGACCCTGAGATCGACGGGTCTCTGCGCCGATCGTCGCGAGTTCGACGTCCCCCGGAGCGCCTGAGCTACGGGTGACGTCATCTGTGGAAGAGACTGTTTTGATTGACTGTAGTGTTCGGACGATTAATTTCAGATTTGGTACTTGTTATGGTTATGGGTTATTTTCCATTATATGGTTGTGTCGTTGCTTTTCTGTCTTGCGTTGCGTAGTTTTGGTGCTGGTTAATTAGTATTTGTTATTAGGTTAATTATTGTGTTATTGTGCCTCACTATAAAATGCGTTGTTCTATTGTATTCTCTTGCGATCCCTGATCCTCATGTAGATGGGGAGGGATGTGATAGCGTGGGTCTGCTCAGTTGTTCCGCTCAGAGTAATGTACAGTGCAGGTGTACACCTGCACGCGCGCGTGTGATTGGCTGACGCTTTGTCAGACAACCTTTATTGTTGGCCAGCTATAAAGTTAAATAAAAGCCTCTGCCATTGGGGAGGGGACTTACCCCCGAAGTGGAGTTTTCACACCTTCTTTGAGCGGGATTTCCCCTGTATATTTCTGCCTTTTTTATAGCTCCCAATGCGTGCCTAAATATAGCCAAATATTGAATATTTTTTTGTTTCAATATTCAATAAGGCTCAATATTCGCATAAAATAACCCAAATCAAATCGAGTGTATATATATTATGAATTTCGATTAAATCCAATAATAGTCTGCGGCAGAGTTTTTCGAAACTGATCAGCAGCCCCAGTCAAATAGGGAATTCGTTTTAACAACAACCTAGCTATTATACCCTTACCTAAACCATAACCCTAAACCTAAACCTAAACCTAACCCTAAACCAAACCGTAACCCTAAACCTAACCTTAATGTTGTGACTGATTGTGTGAGTACACTTGCCCTGCGAGCAAACCTAGCGTGAGTCACCTTATACACAAAATACAAGATACTAAATTGTGTATTTTGTATCTCCGTAATTAACCCACCCAGTTTAACTAATCTTTAGCGGTATTCTTTAATTATTCGCGCGAATTCACTGAACAAGTTTCCAAGAAATTCGACTACTTGCTTAATTCGACTTCTTTTTCTATTCCGGTATCACGCCGTATGCTACTATGGACTATGCTACTGTAAATATTTACTGCTTTGCTTTTATCACTTATTAGACTGATGTAATATTTTATTCCTATGTTACAGTTCTTTTCATTATGACGTATTTAAATGATGTGCTTTGTGGCTGCTATCTGCAATTAAAATAGGCCTACTTTGTCTATAGTCGCCTAGCTAGCTAACGATTAAATGATGAACAGCGAATTATATAACTATTTGACAAGCTCCTATGATTTGGCATTGCAAGCATACGATCGTATATGGAGCTATGCAGTAAATAAAAAACAGGCTAGACCTATTTCAGTTCTTATTGATTGAACAAAACTTGAGAGTGATTTAGCAAGTTTAGCTTAATGATTGCATCTGAAATAAAAAGCAGTGAGCTAGGCCAATGAACCATAATACCGCAACCACAAGCATATTCACTGGCCACTATAGATGGTATTTTTGTGTCATTGGGCTCTTTCTATATTATTATACAGCCATACTCAGTTTTAACTTCATAAGTTAAATTAGCCTATCATATTTATTACTTTGTCCACAGATCTAGTACTGCTTCATAGACTAGCTATATTAATTATTGGCAATAGTGCACTTTTGTTTGCGAAATTATTTTTTGTTTAAAATTGAAAGTTCAAAACCAGAAAAATATAACAACAAAAAAATTGATGTCTTTAACAATTATAACAATTGTGGCAGAGCACAGTCTCTCTTTTTAGCTCCCTGGTTGCCGAACTTGCCAACTCATCATTGTGTTCTAGTGGCGGATACAGAGCTTGTCACTGGGCACTGTAGTAGTGGCAAATCTAGAAAAGCATGTTTCCGAAAGCCCTGTTTGCTCTGAACAGTCGGCGCCACATAAACTTGTGGATGTGGCCCTCGAAGAGGGCATCCCTTGTTCCATGCATAGCCCTGAATTTGGCCTTGCAATGCACCCACATTCCCTCGATTGTGTTGGTGAGAGTTGCTTAAACTTATGAGTTTATGTGGCACAAACAGCGACTAGTGTTACATTCCGTGGCTTGGTGACAAGTTCCGTGACCAGTGAGCTCTGGCACAGTTGCTAGAATTGTTTAAAACAAAAGTGCACTATTGCCTAATTATTTCTTTTTATGCTATCAGTGCTAGGCACTTCCGGTACTTTGTTACTTAGGAATTTACTTTTTTCTTAAAGTGTTACTTTTTTAGTTACTTTTTTCAACTGCTTTGAACAGTACTGGGTAATGGAGTAGCAACTGGGTCACTATTGGGTAATGGAGTAGCAATAACAGAGGCTTTTTTCTGTAGTCTGGTCCTCGGGTCCTCTTTTAATAGCCAAAAGCCATTAGAAACTGCTACAACACTGCTCTCCTAGCTAGTGCTGCAGTTGAGTGTGCATTCTCTGTAGCCAAGGATGTCCTATGCGGTAAACATGTGTCCTGAGCAATAGCATGCTCACAATGCTCACAAGGAATTCATTTATGCAGAATTCATTTATGCAGAATTCATTTATGCAGAATTCATTTATGCAGAATTCATTTATGCAGAATTCATTTATGCAGAATTCATTTATGCAGAATTCATTTATGCAGAATTCATTTATGCAGAATTCATTTATGCAGAATTCATTTATGCAGAATTCATTTATGCAGAATTCATTTATGCAGAATTCATTTATGCAGAATTCATTTATGCAGAATTCATTTATGCAGAATTCATTTATGCAGAATTCATTTATGCAGAATTCATTTATGCAGAATTCATTTATGCAGAATTCATTTATGCAGAATTCATTTATGCAGAATTCATTTATGCAGAATTCATTTATGCAGATATAATTAAAAATTATTTTTTAAATAAAGTATTTTTACAGCAAATTAAAAAAAATGGTTAGAAATTTACAATAAATTATACATTTTACTTCTTAAACACAATTTAACTTCCCTATTTACAATCCCAGCTTCATTCCATTCCAGTCTAACTCTTGTCCATTGTCAGTTGCCCATTGTTGTTCATTGTCATGTCTACGACTCATGTCAATTCTCTTCCTCTACATCCCTCTTCAACTCTTTTCAGTTGTCCATTTTCTAGTTGTTTCCATCCTTCTATCCCTTCTCTCCATGCCTCTCCTTTCTCCTCTCCTTTCTCCTCTCCTTTCTCCATTCATCTCATTCATTCTTCTCACACCAAAAATTGAAAATGGAAAAGTTCCCAAAGGTTGCAAACCTGTTTGTTTATGTTTTTGCATGTTTACTGTTTATGCATCAGTGGTCACACTGGCTATCAATCTATCATATCATAATGCATATTCTAATATTCTATTCATTCATATTCACATATTGTATTGAAATTGACAATAAAATAGCAACTGACATCCTATGCCGAGAACATTTTTTTTAAGTTTATAATATTTCAACTAACCTGTCCTGTCTAACCGCTAGGCTGCAACTTTCACACCTAGCTTTTAGAAAATGAATGAAATGAATGAATGAATGAATGGAATGAAATTCGCCATTTGGTCCTGGCAAATTTTAAGTAATTTAAATAAATTGTTTTTAAATAATTTAAAATCTGAAAATCCAAAAATCTGAAAAAAATGACATTAGTAAAAAAGTAACAGACTTAGTAATGGAAGTTACCTAAAAATCCAAAAGTACCAGTTACAAGTAACTAATGAAAAATCATTTTTGGAGAATTTTTTAACTAAAAGTACCCTTAAAGTAACATTGCCCAGCACTGTATGCTATATTTATGCCAGTTAGGCTTCTCCCTTTCCACTTTAGGGTAGCATTCATTAACAGTAGGCAATGTTATACATTGTTTTGCTCAATTATTTTTTAACCTGATTCGAACTCATGTGACCACATTAGTGTGTAGTATGATGTGGCAAGGGTCACTCACATGCTGATATAGCTTTTGCGCCTTTGCGACCGCCCTGGGATCAGCGCAGGCACCGGACTACAGCAGAATCAGCTCAGCCATCGCCACTGCCGCTGCCAAGACTCTGCCGCTTATGGAACCCGCGTCACGGCAATTTCCAGTTTGGGCGAGCGACCCGGAGGTCCGTGAGGCCCGCCGCACTGTCGAGCAGCTGCGGCGAGCCAGGCGACCGATATCCGATGCCGAGAAGGCCCTGGCAGACGCCTACGCAAGTCGACAGAAAGCCGCTGTTGACGACGCGATCCGGGCTGTCACCTCTGTCGGGCCTGAACGGCAGAGCAGGGTCGTCTGGCCGGTCGTGAACGCCCTCACCGGTCGCAAAAAGAAGGTGGCGCTCAACCCGGCTGGCGACACTGCCGAGGAGCGCAGAAACGAGCTGCATACCTTCTTCGCCGCCGTCGACTCTGCCGAACGAGATGCCGCTGCCCCCCGTGGTGGCGCTACCGCGGCAGGAGGACTTCGACACCAGTCCAGTGACCAGCACGGACATCGTGGAGTTCGCCCGCAGGGCACCGCGCCCCCGGTCCGGATGAGGTCCCCGTCGAGGCGCTGCGGGTCACAAGGGTTGCCACCGAGGTGGCCCGCGTGATGAACGGCGTCCTGGCGGGAGGCCCTGCGCCCCGCGAGTGGACCCAGGCCACCATCGTCGGCATCCCGAAGAAGCCCGGCACTACGCGGAATGAGGAGCATCGCGGGATCTCGCTCATGTCCTGTGCCGCGAAGCTGTTCAACCGGGTGCTGTTAGCACGGTTACAGCCTGTGCTGGACTCGTTTCTGCGGTACGAGCAGAACGGGTTCCGGCACGGTGACTCAGATCCTGGCCCTCCGCCGCATCATCGAGGAGGCGCGCATCCACCAGTCAAGCCTTGTCGTCATCTTTGTTGACTTCCTCAAGGCTTTCGACTCGGTGGCCCGCGGCGCGCTGTCGCAAAAAGAAGGCGGCGCTCAACCCGGCTGGCGACACTGCCGAGGAGCGCAGAAACGAGCTGCATACCTTCTTCGCCGCCGTCGACTCTGTCTGTTCCGGAGAAGAAGCTGTCTGTCCTCAGCTACGCGGACGACCTGCCCTGCTGTCTACGACGGCCGAAGGCGCCCAACGGCTGCTGGATGGCCTGACTGCGGCGGCGGCGAGGGTCGGCCTCGCTTTCAACGCCATGAACACCGAGGTGCTGACGGTGCCGCATAACCTACCTGCCGAGATTCGACTACAAGACGGTGACGGCCCCGGGACCGGGCTCCCGAAGTGCCGTCAGTTCGTCTACCTCGGCGGACTGGTGCCTGACGTGGGCGACGACCTGGCGAGACGGCGCGGCAAGGCCTGGGCCGCCTTCCGTTCTGTGCGGGCGGTGCTGCTCTCCGAGGCCCTGTCGAACGGCGCCAGGTCCCAGCTGTTCCAGGCGGTTGTCGAGACCGCCCTGTTGTACAATGCTGAGACCTGGACGATGACCGGGGCGCTCGAGGCGCAGCTCGACGCGGCGCATGCGGCCCTAGTTCGCGCCGCTTTCGGTGCCCGACGCGGCCCTGGCAGCGAGACATCCGATTCCCTCCCTGCTGCGGACATCGCAGGGACCGCGCAGGCGCGGCCTGGGTCAATCAGCCCGCTATGTCGACCGTCTTTTTGAAGACGCCCGAGCACCCAGCCAGGCGGCCGGCGTGAAGTATGTCAGAGACCTGGCTCTGAAACGCGCGATTTGACGCTCCCCCCTCTTGGCCACTTTTGTGTTCGGCTTGGGCGTAACTATTATTATTATTATTATTATTATAGCTTTGCAAGGTTTTAAGTGCTGATGTGGATTTATTGGGCTTAAATGCCATAGACATGTGGGCTTTGTGTGCTGTTGCTGGGGATGACTAGTGGCAAAATTTAAGAAGTGCATCTTGATTCTCCTAACAGCTAATATTTCTATGCCATGGCTGATTGGCCAGCTGCTCCATCTTGGATTGTGCCACCAAATGAGGTATGAGGTGCAGCAGAGTTACTGGATTTGTCAATGTCAACAATTACCTTTCGGGACATTTCATTACTACCCACTACCTATTTTATTACTCTTCTGAATGACTGACCAACAGAGCATTTTCACTTGTTGCTATTTGTTTTTCCTTGTTCATTTCATTGTTTTCCAATATTCCCTGATGAGGATGTGCAATTTCATAATAAAAAATAATTATGCAAAACAAAGTACAACATTGCCCATTGTCCAAGTGGCAAGACACTCTTCTCCTATTTGCTCATAGGCTAACTGGCTTTTTGTTAAGAAAAACCTTCTAGGCTTCTCATGGGCTGAAGTTGCTCAGCCTCACACAGGATATTTGTGCTTGTCACACAGGATATTTACTTTACTTATACTTATAGAATTTCTCTGGCCTGCTTTTTCTTCTTAGTCAAATAACACTTGAACACTTTGGGAATGGGCAAAGTTTTTCCAAGCTAGCAAGTGATTATATTTATAGCCATAATTTGAGGTGGGTGTCATAGAGCAGTTAAAGGATAAAATATCAAAGTATTATGCCCCAGAGATTTAAATTAGCATTTTATGATTATGTTATTATTAGCTTGTCACATATGGTTACTGGTCAATTTGGACATATGGCCATATTGCCACAGAAAATTTGGTTATTGACATTGGTCTTTATGTAGACCTATGCATATGGCCACACCACATATGCAATGCTATATATACACTTGTATAACGTATATAAAATTGTGCTAGATTGTGAATGCCCTAGACTGAATAATAACTTTTTAAATCTTGTCAGATATCTCTATAGTTTAACATATGTGTATTAGCTATAGATGGCAATGCTCAGAATCATTGTTTGTCACTGCTTTGAGTTTACAAAGCCAATGCCTTGTCTAAAAAGTTAACAATTGTCATAAAATGGTTGCTCAATTAAAATGGTTGCAAAACTGACAACTGAACATATTTGTACAACTACAAGCTAGCTTTAAGAAAATATTAAGGGGACAAAGCTATGCAGGTGGAAAATCATTGGTAGAATACAGAAACAAAATTAACAGAGTTAACAAAGTTAATAACAAAGTTATGACATTCTACATTTGTATTAGTATATGCTGGGAGCTAGGTATTATAATTTAGTTCTACAGAAGGAAAAAATTTAAGAGCAAGTACTTTAGGTACTGACTAATAAATGTAAATTATATTTGCTTTCAACGTTTCAGCCAAATTAGCACTAAATATGCGAATTGAAAACATAGCTAATTATGAAGAGAAGGTGAAAGATTTTGCCTCCAAGCTTCAACCTGTGGACTGTCTGCTAGTGATTGAAAATGTCCGGGTCTTCAGTGGCTCAACAAAGTGAGTAAATGAGTGTTTGATGCCCGTTAGTTTTAGACTAACAGTTTTCAGTCACCTTTTAGGCAGTGTAGAAATATTAATTTACTGACAAAATCTGCTCGCTTGATGGTTAACAGTAGGACTACCAAGCCATTTTACCGCCAGTTTTTATACCAAGGGAGAGAAACCCCTGAAACATTTTTTGGCAGCGCCTGAATGCTGGTGGTGACTGTTTGATAGGCAATGGACTAGGCAATGGTGTACTGTGGTTGAGCTGCGCCTAATGTTTGGAGAAATTCGCGTCAGTGTGTCCACATTCGCCTATTTCCACCTGTTGTAGCCATTGAAGGTCCAGCAAATCCGTCTAGATAAAGTTAGGTGACCACCGAAGACGGAGATGATGCAGGCACATTCGGGTGACATGCTGATCAATTTTGAAGGACTGGCAAGGCCGCACTGAGGCGCATTGCTAATTTGTGTATAGGTGCATGAAATACTCTAGCGCTTATGGGAGAATCCGACCTTCGGCAAGAAACATTGAATATCTTGACGATCTGAAGAGCTGGCAACTAGGTTATTGTTTCCGATGATGCGCAACAAAAAGTTGACCCGTGTTTTGAAGTTTCGTGTGCTTGCGTTGTTCCGTTTAGGTTAATTTTGCTGCTGGGGTAACTTCGCATTTGCCATGCCTTCAGATGACTCGTCATCTACAAGTGTAATTAACAAGATGAAATTGAATTTTACCATAAGGTACATGGCCCACGCGCTGCCGCACTACGTGAAACCCTACCTGGAGAGCCTAAATGGTGCCGAAGGATTAAAATCAGATTTTGGCTGCGACGAGTTCACTTCGCTATTCCGAGTGGTCTCATTCAATAGGGACACTGTGAAGGAGTCCTTTAGCGAAGCTCTAGGAGACCGGACACCGATGATTCATCGGGTACTGAAGCTGCTGGAGGCTGCGCAATTTGATCGCTACCCTGATCCTCACAGGTAAGAATTCAACTTTCCAAAAGTATTTTTTTCTTCCCAACATTCGTATTTTTCTTCCCCATATCTCATCTTTTCCCCCAAATCTCATCCTTTCCCCCAAATCTCATCCTTTCCCCCAAATTCCATCCTTTTCCCCCAAATCTCATTCTTTCCCCCAAATCTCATCCTTTTCCCTCAAATTCCATCCTTTTCCCATAAATCTCATCCTTTCCCCCAAATCTCATCCTTTCCCCCAAATTCCATCCTTTTCCCCCAAATTCCATCCTTTTCCCATAAATCTCATCCTTTCCCCCAAATCTCATCCTTTTCCCCCAAATCTCATCCTTTTCCCCCAAATCTCATCCTTTCCTCCGAAATCCCATCTTCCCCCAGATGCTTATCATTCATCCCCAAATCCCATCCTATTCCTCAGATGCTTATCATTCATCCCCAAATCCCATCCTATTCCTCAGATGCTTATCATTCATCCCCAAATCACATCCTATTCCTCAGATGCTTATCATTCATCCCCAAATCCCATCCTATTCCTCAGATGCTTATCATTCATCCCCAAATCCCATCTCATGTCTCCCACAGGAAGGAGTGCGCCAGCTCCAGCCTGCTAGCCCAGCTGGTGTCCGAGGAGTTTGCCGCCCTGTCTGAATACAGAGCTGGACGATGTCCGTCAACGCGCCGACACGCCTGCCTGATCGTCCATAGTCGCCTCTCTCCAGACGGCCTGTCTGCGTTGGAGTCCGTTCTGAGCGCCCAGTCGGCCACACTGACCGTGCTGTCCCCTAGACTCAATCAGCAGCTAGACGAGCTCTACGAAAAGGTCAACGGCGCGGCGGGTTGCGTCGCCCTGGACGCCGTTCAACGCAGTCCCCGCTGGGAGCTGGTTCGCCTGCCGCCTGCTATTTTTGTTGCTAGCCATTCGCAGCATCAGCAGCCTCAGCAGCTTCAGCCGCATTACAATAGTCTTCAGCACACGCATCATTCAGATGTTCAGCTTCCTGATTCTCAGCTGCAGCAATTGCAACAGCAGCAGCAGCATCAACAGCAGCAGCTGCCAATTCCTTCGCCGCGCATTCTATGGCAAGGCACTTTCGAGTTTACCAAATCCGCCACCAGAATGTCCTTCCAGCTGCCAGTTCGCTTCGTGGAGATTCTGTCGGCGCCTGATCAGCCGCCAAATCCTTGGAGCTTTCATCATTTTGAGCAGAACAAGCAAACCGCCAGTTGTGCAATTCTAAAGCCGGAACTTCATCCCACTGTCGAGGATCACTTTCGCAAATATCCCAGCTTTTATCGGGTGCAAATTGTTCCCATCAATGGGGAAGATGTGCAGCACTTTTTGGACACTTTTGGATCCTGTGTGAGTCTTCAGAGCTTGAGTTCCAGAAACTAAGAGAGAGAGAGAGTAGGGTGAGGATATGAGAGAGTAGGGTGAGGATATGAGAGAGTAGGGTGAGGATATGAGAGAGTAGGGTGAGGATATGAGAGAGTAAGGTGAGGATATGAGAGAGTAGGATGAGGATATGAGAGAGTAGGGTGAGGATATGAGAGAGTAGGGTGAGGAAATGAGAGAATAGGGTAAGGATATGATAGTAGCGTGTTTTAAGATAAACGCTATAACGCTTACTAAATCCTGAACCGCCGCCAGATGGCCCTTGTCTACAGTGAGCTGAAACACATGGCAAATAATCCCTACGTTGTTCGCTTCATGATTGCCCGTTTCGACCCGCAATTTAATCACGTTGTGGCCGCCATTCCGTCCGATCAAGGAAAATTTCTTGCCGATTTTCAAGCTGGCATGCAGCACCAGAAACAACAGCAGCAACAGCAGCAGCTACAGCAGCAGCAGCAGCAGCAGCAGCAACAGCAGCAGCTACAGCAGCAGCAACAACAACAACAACAGCAGCAGCAGCAGCAGCAGCAGCAACATACCGGCATGCAGATGCAGTCACATGTTGTAGTGATGAGTCCGTACAGCGCGGACCAGTACGCCATGCAAACTGGTCAACACCCAATGCAGGCGGTGCATTTGCAATCGGTATGTTACTTTGATATGCCTTCAGAATATGATTTCCAACAGCATTTGCTTGTGTTACTAGCCGAATTATTCACTTTAAAGCCTATGCTCTCGCAAGTGGACTTAATTACTGCTCTTTTAGTATTTTCTTTTACTATTTACTCCACAAAAAATCATTGACAGCTGTACCAAAATTCATTAACAACTGTACCAAAAACCATTGACAGCTGTACCAAAAACCATTGACAGCTGTACCAAAAACCATTGACAGCTGTACCAGAAACAATTGACAACTGTACCAAAAACCATTGACAGCTGTGCCAAAAACCATTGACAGCTGTACCAAAAACCATTGACAGCTGTACCAAAAACCATTGACAGCTGTACCAAAAGCTATTGCCAGCTGTACCAAAATTCATTGACAGCTGTACCAAAAACCATTGACAACTTTACCTAAAATAATTGACAGCTGTACCTAAAATAATTGACAGCTGTACCTAAAATCATTGACAGCTGTACCTGAAATAATTGACAGCTGTACCAAAAGCTATTGCCAGCTGTACCAAAAACCATTGACAACTGTACCAAAAACCATTGACAGCTGTACTGAAAATAATTGACAGATGTACCGAAAGTCATTGACTTCCTTAGCCATAAGCATACTTGTAGATGTTTCACGGAAAGTACTTTCTTTGTTATAAGTAAGTGTAGATATACGAGCTAATTTCGCTATTGGCTTTGGTCTAGACTAAACCCTTACCAATGCGACTGATATAAAACTGTTTCCAGCTGCCGCTTGCATCGTCCCAGATAATTATCAAGACAGTAAGCTGCAGTTAAAAGCCTTAGCTGACCTAGTTTTTATTTCTTGTTTCAGGTTAAATAGACTTACTAATTCATTCGCTTTCTGTTCGTCTTCTTAAGCTTCGCTGAGAAAATTACAGATCCGCAAAGTTTTGACCTTTAATGTTCCTTTCTTTACACCTGTTGTATTTTAAACCTTGTGGCTTTCAAAATTTCATTACTATCCTATTTTGAGCGGCTGTATGAGTACACTCAACTCATGTGTCAGCCTATCCTATTTT
The DNA here is from genome assembly GCA_950097015.1 of Macrostomum hystrix. Taxonomy (NCBI): domain Eukaryota; kingdom Metazoa; phylum Platyhelminthes; family Macrostomidae; genus Macrostomum; species Macrostomum hystrix. The sequence goes on from CATNEN010000026.1 coordinate 36,942, forward strand.
AGCTTTACTCCATCGTATCGTTACAATTCAACTCTGCTCTTTTCGGCTTCCGTGTTCTGATTGTAAATTTTAAATTTATTCTATTCCTTTTTTCAGAAAGAAAAGTATTCTTGTTTGCTTTTAAACACATACTATCTGCTCCTTCAATAAATGTTTTTTGAAGGTCCTTTAGCGTGTCACTGACTCATCCAGCCTGTCACTGACCCATCCAGCCTGTCACTGACTCATCCAGCCTGTCACTGACCCATCCAGCCTGTCACTGACCCATCCAGCCTGTCACTGACCCATCCAGCCTGTCACTAACTCATCCAGCCTCTCACTGACTCATCCAGCCTCTCACTGACTCATCCAGCCTCTCACTAACTCATCCAGCCTGTGACTGACTCATCCAGCCTCTCACTGACCCATCCAGCCTGTCACTGACTCATCCAGCCTGTCACTGACCCAACCAGCCTGTCACTGACCCATCCAGCCTGTCACTGACCCATCCAGCCTGTCACTGACCCATCCAGCCTGTCACTAACTCATCCAGCCTCTCACTGACTCATCCAGCCTCTCACTGACTCATCCAGCCTGTCACTAACTCATCCAGCCTCTCACTGACTCATCCAGCCTCTCACTGACCCATCCAGCCTGTCACTGACTCATCCAGCCTGTCACTGACCCATCCAGCCTGTCACTGACCCATCCAGCCTGTCACTGACCCATCCAGCCTGTCACTGACCCATCCAGCCTGTCACTGACTCATCCAGCCTGTCACTGACCCATCCAGCCTGTCACTGACCCATCCAGCCTGTCACTGACCCATCCAGCCTGTCACTGACCCATCCAGCCTGTCACTGACTCATCCAGCCTGTCACTGACTCATCCAGCCTGTCACTGACTCATCCAGCCTCTCACTGACTCATCCAGCCTCTCACTGACTCATCCAGCCTGTCACTGACTCATCCAGCCTCTCACTGACCCATCCAGCCTGTCACTGACTCATCCAGCCTGTCACTGACCCATCCAGCCTGTCACTGACCCATCCAGCCTGTCACTGACCCATCCAGCCTGTCACTGACCCATCCAGCCTGTCACTGACTCATCCAGCCTGTCACTGACTCATCCAGCCTCTCACTAACTCATCCAGCCTGTCACTGACTCATCCAGCCTCTCACTGACCCATCCAGCCTGTCACTGACTCATCCAGCCTGTCACTGACCCATCCAGCCTGTCACTGACCCATCCAGCCTGTCACTGACTCATCCAGCCTCTCACTAACTCATCCAGCCTGTCACTGACTCATCCAGCCTGTCACTGACTCATCCAGCCTGTCACTGACCCATCCAGCCTGTCACTGACCCATCCAGCCTGTCACTGACCCATCCAGCCTGTCACTGACCCATCCAGCCTGTCACTAACTCATCCAGCCTGTCACTGACTCATCCAGCCTGTCACTGACTCATCCAGCCTCTCACTAACTCATCCAGCCTGTCACTGACTCATCCAGCCTCTCACTAACTCATCCAGCCTGTCACTGACTCATCCAGCCTGTCACTGACTCATCCAGCCTCTCACTGACTCATCCAGCCTGTCACTGACTCATCCAGCCTGTCACTGACCCATCCAGCCTGTCACTGACCCATCCAGCCTGTCACTAACTCATCCAGCCTGTCACTGACTCATCCAGCCTGTCACTGACTCATCCAGCCTCTCACTAACTCATCCAGCCTGTCACTGACTCATCCAGCCTCTCACTGACCCATCCAGCCTGTCACTGACTCATCCAGCCTGTCACTGACCCATCCAGCCTGTCACTGACCCATCCAGCCTGTCACTGACCCATCCAGCCTGTCACTGACCCATCCAGCCTGTCACTGACCCATCCAGCCTGTCACTAACTCATCCAGCCTGTCACTGACTCATCCAGCCTGTCACTGACTCATCCAGCCTCTCACTAACTCATCCAGCCTGTCACTGACTCATCCAGCCTCTCACTGACTCATCCAGCCTGTCACTGACTCATTCAGCCTGTCACTGACCCATCCAGCCTGTCACTGACCCATCCAGCCTGTCACTAACTCATCCAGCCTGTCACTGACTCATCCAGCCTGTCACTGACTCATCCAGCCTGTCACTGACTCATCCAGCCTGTCACTGACTCATCCAGCCTCTCACTAACTCATCCAGCCTGTCACTGACTCATCCAGCCTCTCACTGACCCATCCAGCCTGTCACTGACTCATCCAGCCTGTCACTGACCCATCCAGCCTGTCACTGACCCATCCAGCCTGTCACTGACCCATCCAGCCTGTCACTGACCCATCCAGCCTGTCACTGACCCATCCAGCCTGTCACTGACCCATCCAGCCTGTCACTAACTCATCCAGCCTGTCACTAACTCATCCAGCCTGTCACTGACTCATCCAGCCTGTCACTGACTCATCCAGCCTCTCACTGACTCATCCAGCCTGTCACTGACTCATCCAGCCTGTCACTGACTCATCCAGCCTCTCACTAACTCATCCAGCCTGTCACTGACCCATCCAGCCTGTCACTGACCCATCCAGCCTGTCACTGACTCATCCAGCCTGTCTCTGACTCATCCAGCCTGTCACTGACTCATCCAGCTATTGAATTTCATCGAAGTTTAGAGTTGCAGAGCGGTCGAACACGTTTGCACCTCGCATTAAGGTCCCTGAGCTCGATTCCACGGTGAGCAGACGCACCTGACCCAGCGGTCGTCTAAATTCGTCGATTTGCGCACTAATTTGTTCCGCAGATTCCACAACAGCCAGCCACTACAGTCAGTTATTACAATAACAACGGAGTCGGAGGCGGCGGAGGCGGTCCTCAAGGGGTCTATGCGCCCCACATGAAACAGACGGTGTCTATGCCAGTTAACTCTGTCACCTTGCAAACTGGGGTAAGTAATGTGTTGCTGCTTGTATTATTCGGTTAAACTGATTCGCTAATTTTTTCAGTGTTGTTCTTATATATAACCTAAAACCTGTAGACAGACTGTAGTAATGCAAGCACGATCTCACCCTATAACTTTTACCAACCTACTTATTAAAAAATATTCGATATTGTGTTGTAACTTATCGTCTCCGTTTTTTGACGTGCCTGTGTGCTTTTGTTCTTAACTCCACCTTTGAACTGTGCAGGAATTTGCAACCAGCCAGCAACAGGCTCCATCTCTGAGCACTGCTTATCAGCGGGCTCAGTTGACCCCGCCAAAGATAAAGGTAGGATGGTAATTTTAAGCATCTGTAAATAACCGAATAAAGTTAGCAATAAATAATATTTTTGTTGCAACTATCTAAATTATTAAAAAACCTATTTGAAATTCTAAGACTAAGACAATATCAGATGACACAGAAAGTGTCTGTCAAATGTAACAAGGTTTGAGTGTCAAATGTCACAGAAAGTGGGTGTCAAATGTCACAGTTAGTGGGTGTCAAATGTCACAGTAAGTGGGTTTCAAATGTCACAGAAAGTGGGTGTCAAATGAGCTTGCCCTTTAGCTTGCTCTTTGGATTTTAGCTCCCTTTTTAAGAATCCTCCTGTCTTTTACTCTGTTGCTTGACGGGAATTGTGAAGGACTCGAAACATAACATATTAATTACCCCTCTTGTGATTATTTACTTTTTTTTTTAATTTTGCTATACCATTATAAGCGCTATTTTTTATCCAGTAACGTAATGATAAAAATGGCACAATAAGTATGTAAAAAATGCTCGCACTTTTCTACTGCCAGTAGAGAAATAGGCTTTTTTTCGGTGTGATAAAATTCGATTTTTTGTTTTGCTTGAATCGCATTAGTAATTTTTTCGCGCTTAAATAATTGTCCACTAGGTAAATAAATAAATAAAATTTAGCAACAACTATTATTTTATATTCAACACTTTCTTCAGCCAATGATCATTCAAAGCCATTCGGGTTCGCAGCAGCAGCAGCAGCAGCAGCAGCAGCAGCAGCAGCAGCATCAAGTGCAAGGCGGCATTGTGGGCGGGCCACCGCAAAAGATGGCCCGCATGGACACACCAATCCACGGCAGTCTGGTGAGCGCTGTTCACAGATCAAATCTACCCCTGCTTAAATTATCATCCCACTAATCTCCCACGCATTTTAATCCCTATGTCATTATTCTCCTCAGTTCTATTCCAAACCCTCTAATCTCCCACGCATTCTAATCCCCATGTCATTATCCCCCAGTTCGATTACAATCACACTAATCTCCCACGCATTCTAATTCCCATGTCATTATCCTCCCCAGTTCGATTCCAATCACACTAATCTCCCACGCATTCTAATTCCCATGTCATTATCCTCCCCAGTTCGATTCCAATCACACTAATCTCCCACGTATTCTAATCCCCTTGTCATTTTCCTACCGATGAAATTTTCAAATTCTTCCCTTTTTCATAAATGTTTATCTTCCAATAATCAATTTTCTGTTTCCTTTCCATTGACTTTTAGCGACTTCCAGGGCACTCTCAAGCGCAATTAGCGCAGCAGCAGCAGCAGCAGCAGCAGCAGCAGCAGCAGCAGCAGCAGCAGCAGCAGCAGCAGCCCCCGCAGGTTCTTACTGGGCGCATGTTGAGTCAGCAGCCAAGATTTAATGTCCCATCCTCCTCGGTGCCCTATTCAGCAGCCCATCAGTCTGGACAGCCGCAGATGCTCATGCAGTCAGCATCGACAGTAATTATGACGCAACAGCCGCCACAGCAGCAGCCGCAGCAGTTATATCATCAAGGAACAGTCGATCTTGATCCTCAGATGCGCAATCCACAAATGGGATATCCTGATCAACAGCGCTACTAATAGTAATAGTCTTGAAAAAAACAAGCGATTTAAAACGTTCTTTGCGAATTAACAGCTAAAATGGAAATGCAAACATTGAATCTTCGAGATTGAAAATTCTCTTGCGACAAAAGCTAGTTTTTCTTCGAAACTATTGCGGTCCCTAGTTCGAAGCCTAGCAGAAACTATATTAATTACAATAATTACATACTTTCTGTCTTTTGTCAAAAGAATATCCTAGCTGTTATTCATTTGTTCTAATACAGTTAATTTTATTAATGTAAAGTGAAAGTATTAATGTAATTTCGCTAAAATTTTTCGATTCCTACGTACTTTCAATAGCTAGCAAGCAGTTTTTTTTTATTTTGCGTTACACCGCATGATTTATAAAATACACCCCCTGTGCTACTGAGTTAGTAAGTAGTGTGCAGGATTGTATTTGTGCGTCTTCATGTTCAACTTTGTTCCTTAAGACAGAAAAAAATAATTTTGTGGCTTAAGCCGACTGAGAGATTTAGTGTTAATTAGGTTAAAAATAATGTTAAATTGTTTTCATAATAATTGTCGTCTCAAGCTCGTGTATATGTAGTTTCAATACAGTAAAACTTGTTTAATGTCAGGCGAATGTATAGTGTCTGCGTGTACTGTGTAAAAAGGTGAATAAATATCTTAACAGGCCCGTTTAAATGTTATATAGATGTTTCCATTACGTTTGAGTGTTGATGTTTCTTTATTTTATTTTTGCAGAATTCGACTTCAAGATCAAAATCCCAGCTCAAATCTTGGCAATTCAAATTGCACTTTGCTAGCCGCTTGTAATAAGTCCCTGATGGTCTAGCGGTTAGGATCCCTGGTTTTCACCCAGGTGGCCCGGGTTCGACTCCCGGTCAGGGAAACAAATTTTTTTTGCCTTGTACGTCCGAGCCTGCTTAAACCTAATCGTTAAAATCATGTGTTTTGTCATGTAAAATTGTCTAGTTTCAATTTTAGCTGTAATTTGGAATTCTTAATCCCATCCATTAATCTATATATATCCATTTAATTATTTATATAATTACTCATGGCAAATCGAGTATTGCATACCTACTCTTCTACTCTTAATTCCTGAAGTCTTGACGCCAAACACCAGTTAAGGTCCTCATAACTGGTGTATGATCCTAAGGATATTTTCTCATTTTACAACTTCAGATTTAGATCTAGAATCCTTTTCGTAATGTGCCAAGTAGTTTACAGATACAAGTGAGGCACAATACAGTAGCCCTCGATCGCCGATATGTATCGAAAAAGTAACATCACTACACAATCTCTTTCAGGTTCAGTGCTTGTGAGTTTGCATTTGAAAAGGCAAACGATGCAGTTTTCTGTGCTGGAATGGGTGAGTCAGCGCCTATTTCTAGCCCTAGTCGTCACGCTCAAGCATGCGTGGCTCCGTGACTCGACTTCAGGTCTCAACGTCAGCAACAATGCTCTTCTCGAGCTGGAGAACGTTGAATCTGATTTAGAAGACGCCGACGACGATGTCGACGCCACGGACGAATCAGAGAACTGGACGCCGCCAACGTCCGATCAGGTGCTGCTGGGTCGCCTGACTCGATTAGCCGAAGCCGAGAAGCCGAAACCAAGCAGCCTAGTAACCATGGTTACGAGCTGCAACCTAAGGAATGGAACTGGAATATTGGAGAATAATCTTGAGTTCTCCATGGACAGCGCCCAGCCGGAGGATTATCGCCCTTTTGTCGGCGACTGGGTGACTGCCGACCTAGCCTGGCCTGAGGCCGCGCCGGCGGCTGCTGCCGAATCAGAGCAGCAGGCCAAGCCACGTGTCACCCGCATTCAGCCACTGCGTCTGATGCGCTTCGCTGGTCGCGTCACATCTATTTCTTACAGCCACGGCTACGCTAACGGTGAGATCTACTTCCATACGGGCGCCGTGCAGCCGCGCGAGCTTCGCCTTCGCCGCGGCGATCCTGTTCACGGCGTTGCCATTGAGTCGGTGCAGGTAGTTCAATTTCTGTCCGTATATTTTATTCGACTACTTATCAGTAGGATCAACAGCATTTTTTGCACTTTTAAATCTAGAATTGTAACTGAAGCTCTTTCCGTTATGTGGCTGTATCTAGTCGTTTCTAGGATTGAGAATGGTCTAATTGGAAGCAAATACTAACTGAAGTTTAATAATAAATAAGATTCAAAACTATATATTTGCTATTTATGTTGATCTTACTACTGATGTGGACAATTGAAATCCATATAAATTTATTTGTATCGATTTGTATCGACTTCCTATTCAACATTCAGTTTCTTTAATCGACTCTGAACTTTATATAAAGCTGGACTAAGAACCATTCAGTTTTTTTTTCCGATATGTATAGAAAAATATAATTTGAAGGTCGGCTGTGAAAAGAAGTTGCGTTGACCGACTCCTTTATTATGTTAAAGACTTGCTAAATGGCATTATTATTGGTCACTGTCAATGAGTCTTCGAATTTGATTAGTTGTTTTAAAGCGGCTTGTTATATACATATCAGTGTTTTTTATAATAATTTAATGAGCTTTTATAAAAATTAGGATTCATTTGAGATTTTTCTTGTGGGATTTTTCGTCTATGGGCTCATCATATTCAGGTTATGTATTGTTTATTCTCTTAACTGACCCTTAAATCCCTACTTTCAAATTTTCAGAGTCATAAAAAGCCATAGACACAACAGCGGGCTGTTATCTTTGCTTTTCGGGGATGTATTTTTCGCCAAACCCGCAAGTTCACCCACTCGCAACGAATTCTAAAAAAGTGCAAACGCGACCAAATTTGATACCATCGGGGCAACATAACGCGAAGTTTTAGTTTATTTGTTGATAGCTACTGAGCAATTGTTGAAGACAAAGCTGCTGGCACCAGACGCCTTAGCAACTTCACAAAGCTTCTTGTTGTCCAAGTCTGCCGATGAATGACAAATCTGAATATCCGACGTTTGCTTGTACGTTCGCACTCCGGTGACACTCCGATGTCCAGTGCGCTCCATTATCTGTTGTTCCTCGATACCAGATTGATAAAGTCTAGTAGCGCAAGTTGCGCGCAGACTATGGTTGGTCTTCTTGCCTTGGACACCAGCCGTTTTGCACATGTCGGCTAGAAATTTGCTTAACTGGTTTTTTCCGATTGGTCGACTGGAGAACCAAAAATGTGCGTAGGCGTCTTGGCGGGCAGCAAATAGAACCGTTTGTTGCCGCTCGGCCTTACAGACATGAACTTTTGAAACAATCGAACGTGGCAGCGAGCAGGGTTAGTCTCGTTGGGAAACTGGATGACCTCCTTTGGCTCGTAGCGAGTGTCACTCAAGCCGCCTGCATTGGTCTTGGTTGCAGTCTCCTTGTATACAAGGCACATCTTGCCGTTTCTGTCCTCGAGGCGGAATCGGTCAATGGACAGCTGACTGTGTTCCTGAGCACCCCGAAGGGCAAAGTGCAAACCGTTTAGATAGAAGAGTGTCCTTAATAGCTGCTCAGGTGTTTCGCTGCCCAGGACCTTGTCCCACAGCTTCTCTTCATCTGCGTAGCTGAAAATCTCTGCGTGCTGTTTGTTTAGTCCTAGTCCTTCCTTTGTACCGATCTTCATAGCGGCATCCAAGCTTTCTCTTACGAGGTGAAATGCCTCACCTCTGAAGAAGTCGACCTGACGAACTGTACGGACTGTCTGCTGTAGGCCGGCAATCAGTGACACCAGTGAATTTGGAGCGTATTTCATTCCATCTTCGCGTCGCACTTCGTGAATAAAGACGGACTGACACTTGCTTAGCTCGGAATCGTCCAAGTTATGCACGTCGCGGATGCAGCCATATGTCTTGCTGCGTCTCCATCGGTCAAACACACTCACCGCCCAGTGATTTCTATTGACGGTATTCACCGACTTTGTTGTGCCGTTGAGTTGCTTTATCACTTCAATATCATACTCGATTCCGTCTGCAGTTGAAGACCCAGAAGCCGTAACTTGTGGTGCAACTTACATTCCTTCTCCAAACTCAGCTCCCTCTCTGGCTTCCAACTGTTGTCGTTCCTCTTCACGCAACTTTTGCAACGCATAGGGATCACTCAGATCATTTTCAGAGCTGAGTAGTCGCTGAAAATCTTCGGTGGACAGAACATTTGGATCATAATCGCCGACAAAATCCGCAGATAAATCAATCAATGGATTAATCCTAAACATTCTATTCTAGCAATAGATTTTCTGCTTGCTCACAAAGCTAAAAACGCAGCTTTACTCATGTTTCGCTTTAAATCCATTCTATAGTTGACTCAAAGCGGACCATAGACATTTAATGAACAAGATATTCACTATGCTTAGAAACGTTTTTTTAAATGATACGGAAGAATTCAGTGTCTATGGTCCAAACTATATTCCGGGTTGTATTAAAATACATTCGGGAGTTTAAAAGCATAGATTTAAGCAAAGATTATAAATAGGGTATTTATAATCTTTGGATTTAAGTGAGATAATGCATGGCCTTTACGGGTTGTATTATCTTAAATCCCTCGAGCCTTCGGCTCTCGCAATTTAAACAAATACAACCCTAAAAGCCATGCTTTATCTTCTACATAGAATTCTAGATACCTAACTTGAAGTAAAGGATTGGAAGAGGTAAATATTCTTTACCCCGTAAAAGCAGTGGACAAAGTAGGATATATGCTTGTTTCCAAATTCCACTTTTTAAAAGTTTTTGGAAGAAGGTTTTCGTTAATAAGCTATTTATGCTTGAGTGAAAATTTTTAGTGAAAATTAGAGCAGTTAATGTTTTGTGAATTCCTCATAATTGAAATTAAGAACTTTAAGAATTGTGTGTTCGGCATAGATTTATAATTAATTTATGCGCCGCAACCGTTTTTTGGAGAATTATCAGATCACTCTGGTCACTCGCATACCAATTAAAAATGCCTTTACTAACGTTTTACCTCATTGGTAAAAGATTTGGACTTACGGCTTGAAGGTCGGGGGTTCGATTCCCAACTACACAGGAGCAATTTATGTTCCTTACAAAGACTGTGTATGTTTTCTATGATTCAGAAGGCCTCTTAAATCATTGTTCTTCTTAGAGCCGAACCTGCAACTACCGAGCCGTTACCATCTGCGCCGGAGACTGCGGCGACGCCAGCTCCGACGCCGGCTCCTTGTCTCAAATGTGGGATCGCGGCGCCCTGGTGCCTCACGAGTCCAGCCTGATTTCATTGTCGGGCGGCAGCGGCCAGGCGGCACTGACTGACGCCCATTCAGCCGGCGTTCAATTTAGGCCGCCGATCTGCAATTTCGGCCGTTCAGCGATGGGGTCGGAGCTGGAGGCCATTGTGTCAGTGTTGAACTCCGGCCAGCAGCCAATTGTGTGGCTGGAAGCTCGGGTGGATTCAACTACCAACGATCAGTTCTGCGTTGCCTTGGTGACGCACGAAGATCAAGAGGATGGGGATTGGATTCAAGGCCGAATCATTGCGCCTGGACAGGCTATACAGGTTCGTTATATTTTGCTCTTGGATAACCTGTATTTTTATATGGGGATAAAAACAGGCTTGGGTGGGATTTCGCTTTCGCGCCAAGGTCCCTGAGCTCGATTCCGCGGCGAATTTCGTGAAATTTTTGCCGTTGAGGGTCAACCTCCAAGGCACGGTGAGAGTGTACACTGCCTGACGATGAGAAATTCAGGGCAGATGTACACACCTGTGTGTGCCTGCGTACGGTATCTGTGTGCGTGTGTGCTCAGGAGTCAGCGAAATGTGCAGAATGGGCTCCTCGCTGGCTGCGGGTCTAGTGTCACCAAATGATGTGCCATTGCCCACAGCCCTCCTGCAATTATTATTATTACTATTATCGAGCTCCTCAGATTGAGATAAAATTGGCCAGATTGAGACTTCATTCTAGAGATTGGGATAGAGATCTAGGGATTGCGTTGATAATTTACAGATTTGGATTAAACTCTAAATTATGAACCGAGTGTCAGTAGATAATGAACAGAGTGTCAGTAGATAATGAACCGAGTGTCAGTAGATAATGAAGCAAGTGTCAGTAGATAATGAACCGAGTGTCAGTAGATAATGAAGCAAGTGTCAGTAGATAATGAACCGAGTGTCAGTAGATAATGAAGCAAGTGTCAGTAGATAATGAACCGAGTGTCAGTAGATAATGAAGCAAGTGTCAGTAGATAATGAACCGAGTGTCAGTAGATAATGAAGCAAGTGTCAGTAGATAATGAAGCAAGTGTCAGTAGATAATGAACCGAGTGTCAGTAGATAATGAACCGAGTGTCATAAGTGTCATTGGGATAAGAACTCGAGCCCTGCCAACCTCATCCAGATTGCCGTTCGCTGCCTCAGCCGACTGCCCGGCGTGGACACTCAGCTGTGCGTAGTTCGCTTCGCCGAGTTCTCGGTCGGCCTGCCGCTGACTGTGACTGTCGCTGATCCGCTAGCCGACTCCGCCCAGTTCGCGCTTTCCCCAGCGACGCCCGGCGGCTTCGGTCGAGGCTTTCACCGCGATCCGACCGTCAGAGCCGTTGGCCTCGACGCTGACAACATCCTGCCCGGTGTGCGGCCGGCGCGCGGCCCAGAGATTGTCCGCCTGCCGCACCGGCTGGGGCAGCACCGGCCGCCCCCGGCCATGGCGCGCCTCATCCTGGGCGAAGGCGGCGGAGCTGTCGACCTCGACAACGAGTCGGACAACGAGTCGGACAATGACGGTGAGGCGGAGATGGAACGCCGCCTACTAGCGGGCTGGCCTAGCCTTGCAGAACCACTGTCGCCAGGCGGTTGCTATGCGGCCAAGCTGGGCGCACTGCTGCACCTGGAGGAGCTGGCCGAGGCGGCGGCTTTGAGGGAGCACAGCCTGGCTATGGCTACGCTGGAGCGCGCCGGTCCCGCCTATCAGTATCTGGCGCTGGAGGTGCCCGGACTGGCCGAGGGCCGGCCCAGCCTTCTGGTTGGAGACAAGGTGAGGCTTTAGTGTACGTTTTATTGCACCTGCCAATTCACGGATTGCATTGAAGGTGTATCGCATGTAGCTAGATAAAGCTACTGCATGTAGCTTATTAAGCTACTACAAGTAGTTCATTAAGCTAATACAAGTAGTTCATTAAGCTACTACAAGTAGTTCATTAAGCTACTACAAGTAGTTCATTAAGCTACTACAAGTAGTTCATTAAGCTACTACAGGTAGTTCATTAAGCTACTACAGGTAGTTCATTAAGCTACTACAAGTAGTTCATTAAGCTAATACAAGTAGTTCATTAAGCTACTACAAGTAGTTCATTAAGCTACTACAGGTAGTTCATTAAGCTACTACAGGTAGTTCATTAAGCTACTACAAGTACGAGCTAGTTCATTAAGCTACTACAAGAGTTCATTAAGCTACTACAAGAGTTCATTAAGCTACTACAAGAGTTCATTAAGCTACTACAAGAGTTCATTAAGCTACTAAAAGTAGTTCCTCCCCACATCGCCCAGGTGCTGGCCAGCCCCAACGCCAGCCTGCAGCAGCTGGAGGAGCTGACGTCTCTGCCGGCCAATCCTGTGTACGAGGGCTACATTCACGAGTTGCGCTGTCGGCAGGCGCTGCTGAAATTTCATCCCCACCTGCATTCAACTCTGGCCCGCCTGCCAACAGGCGAAGTTGTCACATTCAGTGTCGAGTTCTGCGTCGGCCGCACAGGTTATCGGCGATGTCATCACGCTGTGTCGCTGGCTGGCAGTCAGGCGCTGCCCTGGTCGACGCTTTTCCCTGAACTAATCAGTAAAGATGAGAACGACGCTGACAATCGACCTAAGCCGCCGCAGGTGCTTTGGGACATGTTGGTTACATTTTTTGTCTTTAGTGTTCCAATTCAGTCAGTTATTCTTCCTGAGGTTTTTCCTTCAATTTTCGCTATTCTGAAGACTCTCCTGAAGTTTTCCTTTCTGAAATTTTCTTTCCTGAGGTTTCTTTCCTGAAGTTTTCTTTCCTGAGGTTTCTTTCCTAATGTTTTTTCGTGAGGTTTCTTTCTTAAAGTTTTCTTTCCTGAAGTTTTCTTCCCTGAAGTTTTTATTCCTGAAGTTTTCTTCCCTGAAGTTTTTATTCCTGAAGTTTTCTTTCCTGAAGTTTTCTTCCCTGAAGTTTTTATTCCTGAAGTTTTTATTCCTGAAGTTTTTATTCCTGAAGTTTTCTTTCCTAAAGTTTTCATTCCTGATGTTTTCTTTCTTGAATTTTTCTTTCTTGAATTTTTTACTGAAGCTCACCTCCCTGAAGTTTTCTTTCCTGATATTTTCTTTCCTGAGTTTTTTCTTTCTTGAAGTTTTCTTTTTTGAATCTTATACTGAAATTTTCTTCCCTGAAGTTTCTTCCCTGAAGTTTCTTCCCTGAAGTTACTTCCCTGAAGTTTCTTCCCTGAAGTTTTCTTTCCTAAAGTGTTCTTCCCTGAAGTTTTCTTTCCAGAGTTTCGCTTACCTAAAGTATTTTTCTTGTGGTATTTTTTCCTGAATTCAGTTTTCAATATTTTTTTATAAAGTACTTTAGATCGCAATGTTTTACTTGCTTCTCTAATTTTTTTCTTGCAATTTATTCTGCCGCGCCCCAGGTGCCCAACTGGCGCACCGTCGACTTCTTCAATAGTCGGCTAAACGATCGGCAGCGCTGCGCCGTGCGTCGCGTCCTGGCTGGCAGGCGCCGGCCTCGGCCCTACGTGATATTCGGGCCGCCAGGCACAGGCAAGACTGTCACCCTGGTTGAGTGCGCCCTGCAGCTGCTGCACCGGCTGCCCACGGCTCGCCTGCTGATCTGCGCTCCGTCTAATTCAGCCGCTGACCAGTTGGCTGACCGGCTGATGGCTTCTGGCCGACTCCCAATTGGCCAGCTGGTCAGGCTGAATGCTGCACGCAGGCGCGACGTTGAATCGGCCGCCTCCGCCGCGGTGGCCGCCGCATCCGTTGGCCCGGACCGGCTGAATCGGGCCGCTATGCATCGGGTCCTGGTTGCCACCTGCGTCACCGCCGGCTGCCTGCACGCGCTCGGCCTTCGGCGGGGCCATTTCACGCACGCCCTGGTGGATGAGGCCGGACAGGCTACGGAGTCTGAACTGCTGCTGCCTATTAGCCTGGCTAGCGAACAGGTGACCACTGGGTGCCCACCCACCCACCTGTCTAATTAACCTAGCTGCCTACCAACCCACCTGTCTAATTAACCTGGCTGCCCACCCACCCACCTGTCTAATTAACCTGGCTACCCACCCACTCACCTGTCTAATTAACCTGGCTGCCCACATAACTGTCTAATTAACCTGATTTATCTATCTAATCAACTTAGCTACCCACCAACTTACCTATTTACTTGCCTACCTACCTGCCTGCTTACCTACCTACCTACCTACCTACCTACCTGCCTACCTACCTACCTACCTACCTACCTACCTGCTTACCTACCTACCTACCTACCTACCTACCTGCTTACCTACCTACCTACCTACCTACCTACCCACCTACCCATCAGGTGATTCTGGCCGGCGACCCGATGCAGCTCGGCCCAGTGGTCCAATCAACCTGGGCACTGAAGTTCGGCCTAGGCGAGTCCCTGCTCCACCGCCTCATAGAGACCTCGCCGGCCTACGCCCGACGTCCCGGTCGCTATCCGGACGACGGCTACGATCCCCTGCTGGTGACGAAACTGCTGGAGAACTACCGCAGCCATCCCGCACTGCTCACAGTCTACTCCGACCTGTTCTACCATTCCGAATTGATTCCGCGAGTGGATCCCGCGGCCGGCAATCGGTTCCTGACCTGGCCCAGCCTGCCGAATCCCCAAGTGCCGCTGCTATTTCACGGCGTCATCGGCGAGGACCGGCGCGAAGGCGACTCGCCGTCATGGTTCAATCCAGCCGAGGCTGTGCTGGTGGTTCGCTACGTCATCGACCTGCTGGCGCTTTGGCCGCATCTCGGCGACGCCAACGACGGCATGGGCGTGGTCACGCCGTACAGGAAGCAGGCCGAGAAGATCCGATCGCTGCTATTGGCCACGGACTCCCCGGATGTGCGCGTGGCCTCCGTGGAGGAATTTCAGGGACAGGTGCGAGAACTGTATGGGATTAAAGGTGTAAATCATATTAGGAATTAAAAGGATTAGTGAATGTTAAAGGATCAGGGTGTGGGAAGGATTTTTTAGTGGGAAGTATTAGTGAGTGGGGAGGATTAGTGAGTGGGCAGGATTAGTGAGTGGGAAGGATTAGTTAGTGGGAAGGATTAGTGAGTGGGAAGGATTAGTGAGTGGGGAGGATTAGTTTGTTTAAAAGTATTAGTGGGCAGAATAGGAAATGTTTGGAAAGGATTATTAGCTTCTTGTATGAAGGAGTAGGCACAGCAGCGAGATGGATTAAGAAAAGGGTTTTCTCAACCAGCTCGATCCTAAAGATCCCTCATCTCAACTCAACCGTCACAGGAGCGCCAGGCCATTGTGCTATCCACGGTGCGCAGCCAGCCGGACCTTCTGGCCTTCGACAGGCGCCATCGGCTCGGCTTCCTGGCCAATCCGCGCCGGTTCAACGTGTCCGTGTCCCGCGCCGCCGGCCTCCTGGTGGTGATCGGCAACCCGCACCTGCTGGCCGGCGATCCCTGCTGGCTGGCCCTGATTCGCTACGCCATTGACAATGGTTGCTATACTGGCTGCCACTTCACGCTGTCGCCTAGCTAATCGGGACTATTGAGAAAAATATGTCATTTTTGAATCCTTAGTATTAAAGTGCCATTTTGAGCCATTAGCAATGAGAAGAAAGTGCCACTTTGAGCCATTAGCAATGAGAAGAAAGGGCCACTTTGAGCCATTAGCAATGAGAAGAAAGGGCCACTTTGAGCCATTAGCAATGAGAAGAAAGTGCCACTTTGAGCCATTAGCAATGAGAAGAAAGTGCCACTTTGAGCCATTAGCAATGAGAAGAAAGTGCCATTTTGAACCATTAGCAATGAGAAGAAAGTGCCACTTTGAGCCATTAGCAATGAGAAGAAAGTGCCATTTTGAACCATTAGCAATGAGAAGAAAGTGCCACTTTGAGCCATTAGCAATGAGAAGAAAGTGCCACTTTTGTAATTTTTATGGCTGTAGGCCTAGTCGCCTAGGGTTACTAGGCCCTTTTATCCTGATCAGAGTTTGCTGATCTGGACCCTCATCTTGAAATTGAAAACGGTGTCCGTAATTTGGCTTGCTATAAAGCTTGTTCCTTTTTTCCTTCTACTGTTATAGCCTTTCTGTCTGTTTGTTTGTGCTGGGTTTTTGTTTTTCAAGTTGCTACCCAGATCAGCATTTTATGTTCATTTGGTTTGTATTTTCAATTGTTTGTTTGTTTGTCTTGTGTTGAAATAAAATTTTAAAGTGAAGTGAAGACTGTCACTGCAATTTAGAAAGCTGTGCCCAGTTAAATGACAGGTAGAAGATAATTTATTTATGTATTGATGTTCATTTGTTAAATTTTTGCTGTGAAAATATTGGAAACATCAATAGTTACTGTGGAAATGCTAAATCTAGTCCAGCATGGGATTTCTAAATCTAGTCCAGTATGGGATTTCTAAATCTAGTCCAGCATGGGATTTCTAAATCTAGTCCAGTATGGGATTTCTAAATCTAATCCAGTATGGGATTTCTAAATCTAGTCCAGTATGGGATTTCTAAATCAAGTCCAGTATGGGATTTCTGAATCAAGTCCAGTATGGGATTTCTGAATCTAATCCAGTATGGGATTTCTGAATCTAGTCCAGTATGGGATTTCTAAATCAAGTCCGGTGTGGGATTTCAAAATCTATTCCAGTGTGGGATTCTACGAGGGGTGTCCCAAAAGTTCCCGGAATGTCCAAGGTAGCTCTTCAACGGGGCCATGAAATTTCATGCCCATGGTGTCAAATGAAAGGAAATTTTGTCACAAAAAAACAATGTTAAAATAATGTTCATATCTTTTTCTATTCAGGAGCTGCAGCAAGAAACGCGCGAAGGTCAGGGGTAGTGTTACACAAGTTCAAAACTTTATGGCAATGATTTTTCATCTCCATTTTTGGATATTTTCATTTTGAATTAGTGCTAGTGAGGTGTCAGAAAGACGTGGCAGTGTCTATGGAAAAAAACAGAAATGCTCATAAAGCTTATCTTAGCTTTTACGCGAGTGCAGATAATTCGTACCAGCGCTTTTTGCACCATGACAATGCTCGGCCACACACTGCTGGAAAGACGATGGCGCAGATCGACCGATGGGCTGAATTTTGAGTTGGTGCCTCATCCGCCCTACTCGCCAGACTTGGCCCCTGCCGATTTTGCCATCTTTCCACAAATGAAGAAACTTCTTCGTGGCCGGGTGTTCAAGAACCGCAGTGAAATTGAAGACTTCACTCGTCGCGTCATCCGTGGAGAAGGGGACTACGTGGAGAAGGGGACTACGTGGAGAAGCCGCAGGTTGAGCTTAACGATTCGCTTTAAATTTTGAATTGGTGCATGCCCCGAGGATTCATCAACGATATGAACTGTTCTGTGTTTTATTGTTTAAAATAATTTCCATAGATTTTTGAGCTTGTGTAACACTACCCCTGACCTTCGCGCACGTTTCTTGCTGCAGCTCCTGAATAGAAAAAGATATGAACATGATTTTAACTTTGTTTTTTTGTGACAAAATTTCCTTTCATTTGACACCATGGGCATGAAATTTCATGGCTCCGTTGAAGAGCTACCTAGGACATTCCGGGAATTTTTGGGACACACCTCGTAGAACAAAAATTTGTGATTTCTATTTATTTTACGGCGGTTTCTAAGCAGTCTAATTTGGGCTAATTCAAATTCTAAATAATTTCAAATTTAGTTTTTTTAATCCTATTCTTTGGGGATTCAGAAACCTACAACAAAAATATTTTTTCTTACTGTGTAATTATAATAGTCTAAACGGCTCATTTTTGTCAATTTTCAAATTTTTTTTCGTCATTAACAACATTGAAAAATTACTACGAGTATAAACCTCAGTTCAACTGTGACTTCCAAGAGCCTGTTACCTTTATTTCGCTTTAAAATAGTTGTTCAACAAGTGTTAAATTATCCTTATGCTACAATAAAACATATTACTAAATACTAATAAGCAAGTGTTTTAGTTCATACCAATCGGATTGTATCAAAGTCGTTATTCAACAATAATTAGACCACAGAGTGAAAGGCAAAATTATCACGACCAGAGACTGTCGTAGGCCGCTGCTGCGAATGATTCTGGTGGTGTGAAAGATTGCGTATTGCGTATTGCTGCTGCTGCTGCTGCTGCTGCTGCTGCTGCTGCTGCTGCTGCTGCTGCTGCTGCTGCTGCTGCTGATGCTGCTGCTGCTGCTGCTGCTGCTGCTGCTGATGCTGCTGCTGCTGCTGCTGCTGCTGCTGCTGCTGCTGATGATGTGGCTGCTGCTGCTGCCGCTGCAGCTGCTGCTGCTGCTGATGTGGCTGCTTCTGCTGCCGCTGCTGCTGCTGCTGCTGCTGCTGCTGCTGCTGCTGCTGATGCTGATGTGGCTGCTGTTGCTGCCGCTGCTGCTGCAGATACCGCTGTGCAAGATGATGGTTCATTGGAGCCTGCAACTGCTGGATTACACCATTGTGTCGCTGCTGCTGCTGCTGTTGCAGTTGCGGCGGTAACGGAGGCTGACGCGGCTGTGGCGGTGGCACGAGTGCTGGCGGGCGCATCACCATCTGGCGGCTGGCTGCCTGTGCCAGCAGCTGCAGTCGGCCCAGCACGCGGCTCATTCGTTCACCGGCTCCGGCAGCGGCCCGCTGCTGTTTTCGACTCAGAGACCCCGCCGAGGCAGCGCTGATCGACGTCACCGCGTGGTTGCCGATGGCGTGGTGAGTCGCCGGCCAGCTGGCGGAGTCTAGCTCGCTGCTGACCACGTGCACGGCGCCCCCCGACCGCGTCGTGGGATGCGTTGGTGGCGGCTTGTCGTGTCCCCTGCTGGAGGCCTCGCCATCCATGCTCGCCGGAACGGAGGCGTCGTGAACCAGGACCTCGCCAACTGGCCGGATGTTGTGCTCGCAGTAGTCCGCTCCCAGAAGCTCCTCTTCGGCGCTGACGCGAAGGCCAATCAGTTTCTGGATGGCCTGAAGGTTGCCCCGAATGCTTAGTCATGAAACTGTTCGAATCCCAACTTCCGCTCAATTTTAGGCTTTTAAGCTACCATTTTTAGCGACCTCGTTTCGTCAGCCAAAGAAACCTTTTCTCACCAGCCTACTCTACTCGTAAGTAGCAGTGCCAGTTTTTGTTAACGTATTTTAATTTTTAGGCCCTCACCAGCAGTTGGCCAAGGGCGACCAGCACCGACCAGACGATGATGCAGACGGCTGCCAGCAGTTGCACTCCGAGCAGGTAGAAGCCGCCGCCTCGAAAGATGCCGGCCCGGCCGCGGGTGATCTGCTCCAAGGTGTCCTGCGAGCGGATCACGTGATTGGCGCGGGCGTGACCTCGAGATAGTGACCTTAGTGCTTGCTAGGCGGGTTAACTAGTTTCTTGCTAATCTCTAATTGCTTGTAGCTTTGTGAAGTTACTAAGTGAGATAATTCACCTTTGTTACGAAAGCTAGTTGCTTAGCAACGAAGCTATCCTTAGTTGCGTAGTAGTTTCTGATTATATTCCCTATTTGGTATGAAAAGAACAGTTACGCAATCGCAGGCATTAGCCGCCGCACATTTTCAACGAACAGCGCCGGCGCCATCAGGCCCCAGAAGCCGCAGACCAAGTGAACAGGCACCACCCCGACTGGATCGTCGATGCGCAGCCGCTCCACCAGCCTCGTGGTGAAGGTGGTGAAGATGCCGGCGCTCATGCCAATGACCATCGCCTCCCAAGGGTGTGCTAGGGCGCACATGCCTGCGAGATTGCATAGGGACAAATTCAATACATGCATTCTCATATGAATGAGTACATATGGAGCAATTTTCTCCATCGATTTACTCACCCGTCACTGATACCAGAGCTCCCAGAATGCCGTTGACAATGTCGCCAATATCGAACTTTTTGTTGCAAAGAATGAATCTGGAAATTTCAAATTTTGCTTTTAGTTATAGTTGACGGTAAAAACACTCGCTGCCTTCGAACTCACGTCAGCGTCAGGCTCGTCAGCCCGCCGCCCATCGACGACAGGATGGTGGTCACCGCCGATCTGGCGGCCAGCTTCCATTTGCCGCCACGAATGCCGAAGGTGCTGCCACAGTTGAAGCCCAGCCAGCCCCACCTATATTTTATAAGGCAAATATTTTTCAATTACACGCGAAGCTAGTACGCCGACTAAACATTTGGCGTCTACCCCGACAAACGCGAACCTCACATCTTTCCTACACTTCTACTCCGAAAAACAACCAACTCGTTTCTTTGCTCAGCCTCTACCCTGGTAAGCACCCATCTCACTCCATTCCTCACCCTCTACCCTGACAAGCACCCACCTCACTCCATTCCTCACCCTCTACCCTGACAAGCACCCACCTCACTCCATTCCTCAGCCTCTAACCCCTTTCGGATTAGAAGTCATCTCCACCGACCAAAGTGGTCGCGCTGGCTGGCTAGGCACCCTTCGGTGCAGATTCCAGGTGCAGACAGACAGACAGACAAGACACTAACCCGAAAAACACCCACCTCACTCCTTTCCTCAACCTCTACCCCGGGAAACACCCACCTCACTGCTTTCCTCAGACTCTAACTCGAAATGCACCCACACCCCACTCCTTTTTCATGTTCCTCTCCTTATTGTTTGCAATAACATGCAAGCCAGTGGACGCTCACCACAGCATAAACATGCCCAGCATGACGTTGGTGGGGCAGCCCATTGGTGGTGGCGGCTTTCCTTCTTCGAATCGACCAATGCGCGGCCGCAGCAGTAGAGTGGCCACCAGGCCGGTGACGCCTCCCAATAAGTGAACCGGGCCAACTCCAGCAATGTCAATAACTCCCAACTCGTAGAGAAAACCCTGTTCCCGGATTATATAGAGGTAGATTTGAGTACATACATAACATCATCATCTTCTGAATAATCTGGATGCCGAACCACGACAAAAAATCTCACCTTCCTGCCCCAAACCCAGTGGGCCGGTATGCAGTAGATGATGGTGTTAAACAGCGAGAAGATTATGTACGACGTCAGCTTAGTCCGTTCCGCCATCGCGCCTGACACAATGGTAGTCGCCGTTGTGGCAAAGCTCATCTGGAAGATGAACGTTGTAAACTTCTGTCCCATGATGTCGACGCTGGCGTCAATAAAGAATTCGCCCCAGCCGAAGAACCAATTGTTGCCGGCTTCCTCGCCGAATGACAGAGCGTAGCCGAACATCCAGTAGGTGACACCGCCGAACACAACGTCGACAACGTTCTTGACCATGATGTTGACTTCGTTGCGCGGGTTGACGCAGCCGGACTCCAACAATCCGAACCCTGAGGATTACGTTTTCAAATATGAAGCTATAGTAAAGTCAAATTATGGGGAGGTGAGTGGCAGAGCGGTTAACGCGTTTGCCTCTCGCACTTAATGTACCGATTCCGCGGTGAGGCCACATTCATTTGGGGCGCAGCCGCGGACAGAAGGCTTTGGGGCTTGTCGTGCAATTTACGCCGTTGAGGATCAACCTCCAAGGCACAGTGAGAGTGTACACTGCCTGACGATGAGAAAGTCAAGGCTGATGTACACACCTGTGTGAGCGTGTACCTGCGTGCAGTATCTGTGTGCGTGTGTGCTCAGGAGTCAGCGAAATGGGCAGAATTGTCTCCTCGCTGGCTGCGGGTCTAGTGTCACCGAATAATGTGCCATTGCCCCCAGCCCTCCTGCAATTATTATTATTATTATTATTATTATTATTATTATTATAAAGTCAAATTTTACGGAAAGTCTATGAATTCCAACGCACCTGATTGCATGGTAAATATGATGAATGTCGACGTCAGAATCCATGTGGCATCATCCGATGAGATCTCGCGCGAATCGTAGGTCGTCGTTACGCCCGCCGATGCAGCTGCGGTGCTGGTCGCTGACGCTGCGGCAGCTGCCGCCGCAGCCGACCTTGGCGACTGTTGCAGTGAATCGCTGAAGTTTGTCATAACTGTTTCGTATAGTGAAAGTGAAGATCAAGCAATCAGAAAATGCGGTGAATTATCTACTGGATCCGCGGCCTATGGCCTCGACCGGCGCCACCACGCGACGGATCGTGTTTCGCGCCAATTTGAATCGCAGTATTCCCTTGGCCTACCGATCCATAGTTATTTTCCATTGTGTGACTCGCACGGAAGTAGTTGGTGTGCAGGACACGCCTAAATTCATGTTTAGTCATTAAAATCGGTGCATTACGGAGCACTAAAGATCACAAGCCATTGTAATTACTTAATAAATTAGTAAAATGTGCTACTGATCCCCGGCACTTAATGTTTTATTACGTATAGCTACGTACTTTCTCAGTTAAGAAACAATAGTTCTTAACTTGAATAGCGACTCTTTATACTCGTATGTCTATGGCTAGATATTGTCTATGGCAGGGCTTGCAAACTCATTAGTATGCGGGCCACGGAGAGAACCTAAAAGATGAAAGCGGGCCGCATTGACTGTAGGAATATGAGAAACGAGAGAGATAAGGCAGGGGGGAGATGAGACACAAGAGATGAGATAGGGGAGAGATGACAAAGGGAAGAGATGAGACGGGAAAGAGACGGACGGGAAACAGGGGAGATATGAGACACGGGATAGATGAGACACGGGATAGATGAGACACGGGATAGATGAGACACGGGATAGATGAGACACGGGATAGATGAGACACGGGATAGATGAGACTCGGGATAGATGAGACACGGGATAGATGAGACTCGGGATAGATGAGACTCGGGATAGATGAGACACGGGATAGATGAGACTCGGGATAGATGAGACACGGGATAGATGAGACACGGGATAGATGAGACTCGGGATAGATGAGACTCGGGATAGATGAGACACGGGAGAGATGAGACACGGGAGAGATGAGACACGGGATAGATGAGACTCGGGATAGATGAGAAAGGGAAGAGATGAGACCGAGGAGAGATAAGACTCTCAATCTCTAGATGAGAGAGATGAGACAGGATGCCATAGGTGTTGGAAGAGGCAACGGGCCGGATTTGGGAGCTTCGAGGGCCGCATCTGGCCCGCGGCCGGAGTTTGCGACCTTATACCTGGTACCTGGTCAGTGGTATCACATCGTATTTTAATGCATTGTTAAATGCAAAGGTATGGCACCTACGCGAGAAATAAAAATATTACAATTCTTAACTTTGCACAGTCCACAACTGAGAAAAGTAAAGTTAACGCAGCTTGTTTGATGCGAAAGCATTTAGACAAGGCAAACAGAACCGGCTCGGCTGGACATAAGCCAGAGTAACAAACTGAGGTTAAGACACTGCTCTCATGCAGGCTCAATATGTCAATCATACCTTTGTCTAACAAAAATTCTAGTGAAAAAAATGGACGTAATACATTAGTCAGGACCCTTTGAAAACAGATTACTAAGCTGTGTAATCAATGTCATCGGCCGGTTCTCTGCAGCTCAAACAATGACCGGAAACACGTGCAACTGACTCGGCTATAAATTCGGAGCTCCCGACTCTACAAGGAGGACAATTCAACGACTAACAGTCAAACACAGACTCCCAGCCTCATCAAGAGACAACTCAGACCCGACTCAATCATGAAGTGGCAGCTCGCTCTCGGACTCCTGCTGTGCGCCGCCCTGGTCGCCGCCAGGCCCAATCAGGAGGCGGAGGAGGCGGACACCCTGGCCGCCCTGGAGGCCCTGTCCAACATCGAGGGTCTGTCGGACGAGGGAGCCGTGCACCTGGCCAAGAAGGGCATCCGCGTCAGGAAGGTCATCCGCGTCATCAGGAACATCAAGGATGTCGCTGGCGCCATCGCCAACTAAAGATCTTGACTTCAACTTGCTGACTTGACATTGAACAGACCGAAAAGCGCTGGACTCAACTAAGCTCCCATAATGTACTCATTTGAATTTACTAGCGAAATACTGTACCTAAGAGCTCTGCCTTCAAGTACCTCCTAAGCTTCCACCAAGCTAAAAACATCGTTGGAATAATAAATAACTTAAAATTAATTCTTACCAGCAATAATTGTTTTTATTACTATTAGTTGTATTTTGTTTTTTTCAGTATCTGGGCTTGTCTACGTAAGTTTTCGCTGACTAAAAAAATAACAATAATAATAATAATAATAATAATTGCAGGAGGGCTGGGGGCAATGGCACATTATTCGGTGACACTAGACCCGCTGCCAGTGAGGCAATTCTGCCCATTTCGCTGATTCCTGAGCACACACGCACTCAGATACCGTACGCAGGTACACGTTCACACAGGTGTGTACATCTGCCCTGACTTTCTCATCGTCGGGCAGTGTACACTCACTGTGCCTTGGAGGTTGGCCCTTAACGGCCCTCAAAGCCCTCTGTCCGCGGCTGCGCCCCAAATGAATGTGGCCTCGCCGCGGAATCGAGCCCAGGGACATTAGTGCGAGAGGCAAACGCGTTAACCGTTCTGCCACTCACCCTAGTTTTCACTTGACTAGGATTTGAACTTCGGACCTCTCGGTTAGGATTAGCTCTTACCTCTTGGCTCTTACCTCCTTCCATTGGATAAGCATTTGAGACTTAAGCAGTTTACAAGAGATTACTCGCACGATTGAGGCTGTTACTTAGATTTCTAAGACAAACATTACAAAAGTTGAAACTGATCATTTAAAATAGTAAATAAAGTGATGCAAATGAAGAGCTAATTTGAGGTTTTCCTATGGAAAAGTGAGCTTTAAAATACGCATACGCAGATTATGGCGTAAAACTTTATATATTTTATAATGAGAAATTTATTACATATTACTAGTACGTGATGTTTAAATTAGGAATATAATACATGATAAAAGACACACAAAAGTAGCATTAGGTAAGGCTGGATCGTAGACAGTTCTAAACTTATACGCGAGTACAAGCGTACTATGATTCTCACAAGAAATGCTCAGCAGAGACACTCCAGGTACAGCTCCTCTATATTCTTAAATTTGTCAATGCCAAGTTAATTTGTTTGCATTTGTTATAATTTCTTTCTCCGCCAAGCGTCCGGGCCAATGTCCAATTCGGTGTCTTCGGCATCCGCGTCCGCATCGGTGACGTCATCGTCAGCTACCTCCTGCTTCATCGCAGCCTTGGCTTCCTGTTTGATGTTAGCCGCCTCTTTAAGAAGCTCGAGTTCATTGAGTCTGTGCCAAGTCTCCCTGACAAAAATATAGTTTTTCTTAGGTTAGTAAAATTTCTATTACTGTTATCATGTTGTACACGAATATAGACAAGCTGGGCACAGTAACAGACAAGTTGTACACAGTTACAGACAAGCTGTACACAACTAAAGACATGCTGTACACAGTTACAGACAAGCTGTACACAGTTACAGACAAGCTGTACACAGTTACAGACATGCTGTACACAACTTCAGACATGCTGTACACAGTTACAGACAAGTTGTACACAGTTACAGACAAGCTGTACACAACTTCAGACATGCTGTACACAGTTACAGACATGCTGTACACAACTTCAGACATGCTGTACACAGTTACAGACAAGCTGTACACAGTTACAGACATGCTGTACACAACTTCAGACATGCTGTACACAGTTACAGACATGCTGTACACAGTTACAGACAAGCTGTACACAGTTACAGACAAGCTGTACACAACTTCAGACATGCTGTACACAGTTACAGACATGCTGTACACAACTTCAGACATGCTGTACACAGTTACAGATATACAGTACAAATTTACTGTAACGATTTTACCTCTTGATCGGTATTTAAAAATTTCCTATCAATTAAGAACAAAATTGTACGAAGTTTATCCTATCCGATTCTGGTCCAAAATACAATCCTTAATCCTTAGTATTATCCTCATGGGATAAGTCGCTTGGGTCCGCCGCTACCGTTTACGGTTTGGTTTTAGCCATTGAGTTATTCATTCCTTTAATAATTGAGTAATTATCACCGATGATCCCTGTTGGGTCTTGTGGTAGGCCATTGGGTCTTAGAAGTAGACATTTACATCGCACACCCTTACCAAAATATCAAAATCCCTATGTACTCACTCCTGGGCTATGATCTCCTCTAAATAGCGGACATTGTCCGCCTCCTCTTCCGCAGCCTCGGCTATTCGATCCGATTCAACCTGGGTGTCGCGCATCTCTTTAGTGAAGAGCTCCAGCTCCTCCTCCATCCGGTCTTTGTACGGCACGTGGCGAGCGCGCGCGTCAGCCACTGGATCGTCGAAGAAGCCTTCGGGTAGCTGCTGCTGCTTCTGCTTCTGTAACCAGCCATAAAGTGCGTACTTTCTAAGGCTTGATTTACAAGTGAGCGACCTTGATGGACCTAAGAAGGGCCTGAACGACTTGACGGGTCGAACCTGAAGGGATCTGAGTGGTGGAACCTGAAGGGATCTGAGTGGTGGAACCTGAAGGGATCTGAGTGGTGAAGAACCTGAAGGGATCTGAGTGGTGAAGAACCTGAAGGGATCTGAGTGGTGGAACCTGAAGGGATCTGAGTGGTGGAACCTGAAGGGATCTGAGTGGTGAAGAACCTGAAGGGATCTGAGTGGTGAAGAACCTGAAGGGATCTGAGTGGTGGAACCTGAAGGGATCTGGGTGGTGGAACCTGAAGGGATCTGAGTGGTGGAACCTGAAGGGATCTGGGTGGTGGAACCTGAAGGGATCTGGGTGGTGAAGAAACTGAAGGGATCTGAGTGGTGAAGAAACTGAAGGGATCTGAGTGGTGAAGAACCTGAAGGGATCTGGGTGGTGAAGAACCTGAAGGGATCTGAGTGGTGGAACCTGAAGGGATCTGAGTGGTGGAACCTGAAGGGATCTGAGTGGTGAAGAACCTGAAGGGATCTGAGTGGTGAAGAAACTGAAGGGATCTGGGTGGTGAAGAAACTGAAGGGATCTGAGTGGTGAAGAACCTGAAGGGATCTGGGTGGTGAAGAAACTGAAGGGATCTGGGTGGTGAAGAACCTGAAGGGATCTGGGTGGTGAAGAACCTGAAGGGATCTGGGTGGTGAAGAACCTGAAGGGATCTGAGTGGTGAAGAACCTGAAGGGATCTGGGTGGTGAAGAAACTGAAGGGATCTGGGTGGTGAAGAACCTGAAGGGATCTGAGTGGTGAAGAACCTGAAGGGATCTGAGTGGTGAAGAACCTGAAGGGATCTGAGTGGTGAAAAACCTGAAGGGATCTGAGTGGTGAAGAACCTGAAGGGATCTGAGTGGTGAAGAACCTGAAGGGATCTGAGTGGTGGAACCTGAAGGGATCTGAGTGGTGAAGAACCTGAAGGGATCTGAGTGGTGAAGAACCTGAAGGGATCTGAGTGGTGAAGAACCTGAAGGGATCTGAGTGGTGGAACCTGAAGGGATCTGAGAGGTGAAGAACCTGAAGTTATCTGAGTGGTGAAGAACCTGAAGGGATCTGAGTGGTGAAGAACTTGAAGGGATCTGAGTGGTGAAGAACCTGAAGGGATCTGGGTGGTGAAGAAACAGAAGGGATCTGAGTGGTGAAGAACCTGAAGGGATCTGGGTGGTGAAGAAACTGAAGGGATCTGAGTGGTGAAGAACCTGAAGGGATCTGAGTGGTGAAGAACCTGAAGGGATCTGAGTGGTGAAGAAACTGAAGGGATCTGAGTGGTGAAGAACCTGAAGGGATCTGGGTGGTGAAGAACCTGAAGGGATCTGAGTTGTGGAACCTAAAGGATTAAAGCCAAAAAGACATGATAGTTTGAACCTGAAGCACCTGAGGGTATTAACATGAAGGATCTGAGGGGTCGAAGCTGAACTAAAATGATTGACAATTGACAAAAAACTTCAGGGGTTAGACCAGGACTTTGGTGGACTGACGGAACCCTACACAGTAGAACTTTGTTAATAACTTAGTATTTATAATTGATACTGATTTATGCGCTACAATGCCAATAATTCAGACCTTAGAGTCCTGCTGCATTTGCAGCGCCTGAGGCCGCCTGCTGCCAGCCAACGCTGGCGCTGGCGCCGATTGACGGGGCTTCTTGGCGGCAATTTCATCCACGCCATCGGCTTCCTCTTCATCATCGGAGTAGGTCAGACCAAGGCCAGATTTTTGACGTCTCTCATTTGCGGCAGCTTCTAGTAGGCGACGCTTGACCCCGGCGCCGGACAGAATGTCAACGGCTCGATCGCCGCCCTTCGAGCGAAGCGCCTCAGCATTGGCCCGATGAATACGGGAAATTAAGTGGGCCCGCCAGAGTAGGCTGGACTTCACTGGACAGCCGCACAGAATGCAGGTCAGCTGGTTTAGCGAGTTGTATCTGGGGCGGCGGATGGAAGACGATTAAGCAGAATGATGCTGGGTAGACTCACGTGCGTGCATGATCTATAAAAGGTACGCTCGTTTAGCAGAAGATCTAGATACTTACGTAGATAAAGATGATCGAGAGAAATTGCAGCTAGATTGGTAGATGATCCAGATATTGAGTCGATTGGTTGATGATCCAGATATTGAGTCGATTGGTAGATGATCTAGATTTTGAGTCGATTGGTAGATTATCCAGATATTGAGTCGATTGGTAGATTATCCAGATATTGAGTCGATTGGTAGATTATCCAGATATTGAGTCGATTGGTAGATGATCCAGATTTTGAGTCGATTGGTAGATGATCCAGATATTGAGTCGATTGGTAGATGATCCAGATATTGAGTCGATTGGTAGATTATCCAGATATTGAGTCGATTAGTACTGATAGATAATTAGATAATTAGACAGGCCAGAGAGTGTCATTGTTTCTCATTTTAGGTCATTTCATTTTAAGCTCAAGCAGCATATTGACTACCTAGCAAATGGGTGGCCTTTGACATAATCATTATCATCCCGGGAGCCATGCTCAGTCTGAGAACTGCTAGTGCTACTGGCTGCTATGTCTGATAATGCTGATCCTGTCACTGTGGCACCATCAGCACTAGTCGGTGGCTTCTTTGACTGCATCTTGGCAGCTGTTAGTCGCATCATACGACGAATTTCCTCTTTACTTTTGTTGTCAGGTTTGCCAGAGTCCATCTTTAAAGGCTGTAAATAAACATTTGTTTATGCAAAAATGCTATATTTTTCATCAAAACTGGTTAACATTTGTATAAAACAATTGTACTAAACTTTTTTAATTACTATGTGCATCAAGACCTAATTTATTTAAGAGTCGCAAAAAAATAAGCAAAAAGATAACTAAAGGGACAGGCTATCTTATAACAAATTATGTTCTTGTACATAAATTTTAATCAATTTGAATGTATTTTTTCATTTTATACTAATTTATATGTATTTAAAACATAAGTTTTATAAGTATGCTAGCTAAGATATAATAGTTTAGCTGTATTTTTTATATTAGAACAAGGAAAGTAATTAAACAATTAAACAATTAAGCAAGCTGGTTGCTATGTCAAACTCCTGACTGACAAAAATTTTTATGAATATGAGGACTGAGGAATATGTTTGATGACTGATGACTAATCAGAATAAAGATTAAAAATAGACAAATAGATAGGTGCCAATTGCCACCCAGATTTTTTACCCAAGTGACAAATGGCACCATAATTTTTATTTAAAAAACTCTAGCTTAGGCATAAAAGCAATGAACACCTTTAAATATCTAGGCCTACACAAATTCTTAGTTGTAAAACTCTAAGCCATTTAACTGTGTTACCAATGCAACCAATCCAAGATTCCAAGGCCATCGATCCTAAAGTCAACAGTAGAGCCCTATTGATGACAAAGAAAAGTTTTCTTCCTTTCTTGCTCACATTGACAATCAATTGAGATTATACATTAGCATAGGCCTATTATTCTTTCAGTCAGATACAGTTTAGATCAGAACATTAGTTGCCTCGCCTGCCTCTTTAGGTAGGCCTAGGTACAACATTTAGGCCCCTACATCTTACCAAGCATGGTTAGCAAATCAGTGTGCAAACAATGACTAACCAGTTAACAATTTGTAAGCACAAAACGGTATTCTTTTCGAATCGTTCGTTAACTGTTTCATTTCAAACCGATGCGATGACTTGTATTTCATTTTGAAACAATCGGAAACAATTATATGATGAGCATCAAATGTCGTGTCACAAAACACAACTCCTTGCTTACAGGCATAATAATAATAGGCCTACCAATAATTGCTTTGTATAAAACGCGATGCTTGTTTTGGACAATAATTGACGAGTGCATATGAGAGTTTAAATAGGCCGAACAGCCCGACGGCTGCACGTCGGTCTTCCTGAGCGTCGGTGGCATCAGCGGCAGCGGGCTTCGAGCTGTTCAATGGCTCACTGCCTAGCTACTCTAAGTATTGTTTAACCATTGAGCGTAACAATGTTAAGAAGAAGTTTAAGTAGAAATAGAAGTTGTTTGGGATTGAGCGTAGGCTGCGTAGCTCAGAAAAACTAACAATCCTGACTGATTTGAATAGGCACGAGATTATCGTGTAAAAACGACGTTAATACGAGTATAAGAATAGCTCGTATGGTAAATCGGTTAAATTTGCGATTAGCATGCCTAGTGAGCTTGACTGTGCTGACGCTAAACTTAACATTTGCATTTGATGGACAAAATGGCCTTCAAAATAGAAGATAACGAATGAAAGAGAAAACGTGTAATTGGTTATTTAAGCAGTAGATTTCTAAAATACTAATTTTGCGCTGTATTCGTGCGTGCGTGTAATTGATTTTTTCGAGAATGCCTGGACACAATTTTTTCATTCATGCTTGGTTTGAATCAGAAATTTTTCGGGATCGCTGCACATCTTTTTAATTTGCTTATCTTGCAAGGGAAGTTGGTCTTAAAGCCAAAAGACTGCCTTTTTAGTGCTTCAGATAGGCCAGGACATTGTGGGTCATTTGCTTGACTGCTGCTTTTGTTCCATTGTATGAGATTGCGTCGTTGGGATCAGAGCCAGTTTTGTCAACGTGCATACCACTGCGGATTTTAATGATTGCATCAGGGCCAGTTTTGTTAAAAGTGAGCACACTGATAAGAATTCCACTGTGTCAAATGTACATAGCTGTGTCAACCCCACTGGCGAGACAGTCAGTGCGAATTTATAAATAGATTACATCACAGCTTTTCTCAAACGTGTGTGTGTGTGTGTGTGTGTGTGTTTGATTTGAATAGGTAAAATGTGCATAGAGGACTTCAATTCAACTATATATAGCCAAATTCAAGCGAGACATCTACTCCTTTCTTACTACAATATATATAAATCATCAAACCTTGTCTCAATTTAAATAGAGGAAAGTGTAATAAAATGAATGTCCTAGCTGGAGCGTGAGGAATTTAAAGCTAGCGACTATTCACTATTCACCGGGGTAGGTGTCCTACTACCAATGGTTTCAATAGCAGCAGGGAATCTGGAATTAAATAGCGTTAGAGACTGCGGTAGCGAGCGAAGCGGAATAGATAAGCGATGGGACTCCGCGTGTTCCTCCGGCCCGGCGAACTCCCAATGCAAAAGAATAACACAGTATGAACGCGAAGACTCGAATAAATTGATTGTGAGTGATTTAATCTGTTGTGACTCGCTAAGATTCCAGATAAGAGCAGGAATTGATTTAAATCTCGTTTACTTGATTTAAAAGTTCCATTGACAGAATAAGGATGTTCACACGGAAATAAATTATAGCGCGCTCACAGTGAAAAGCAAGTTTGGTCTGACAATTTGGATATAACAATTTTACTTAAACTGGCCTAATCCGCGCCCTACTCTTCCCGAGAGGCTCCGGTTGTCTCTGCTTTCAGCGCTGCCCCGACAGATCCTATCGGTTGGCACTCCTTCTGTCTGACGGCGGAGTCTCCGAAGAGAGCACGTACTGACTTCGACAACAAGCGCCTATCTAGACCACCCTTGTCAGCGGCGCACTCTCAAGACGCGTAGCGCCGAAAGCTACCTAACTGAACAAGCGGAGCGTGGTCGGGCAGGGAGAGACAAAACAAAGTGGACTGGTTTGCACGTGCTTCTCACAGTGTGAGGCGAATTGCGGAGAACGATAAAAGTCACTGCAAAAACACGCTTCCTTTTATAGAGTCATTTTAACCCCAAATTAGGTCGATCGGCGAGGTGGATGCCTGGCTGTAGCTTGAGCCAAGGCGACAAATCACAGTAGACTTGCGACCGCCGTTCTGAGCCCCGGGATCGCTTCTTGCCGAGGGTAGACAGGTAGTGAGGCCAGGTCGCTCGCTGATTGGCCGGGACTGTAGCCCAGGGGTAGCGCTTGCGGGGTGGTGGGCGTCCGTTAGATTAGGCCAGTTTAAGTAAAAATTGTTATATTCAAATTGTTAGACCAGACTTGCTTCTCACTGTGAGCGCGCTATAATTTATTTCCCTGTGAACATCTATTCTGTCAGTATAACTTTTAAGTCAAGTAAACGATATTCAAATTAATTCCTATTCGTATCTGGAATCTTAGTCACACCCGATTGACTCACTCCTAATAAAATTATTCGAGTCTTCGCGTTCATACTGTGTTATTCTTTTTCATTGGGAGTTTCGCCGGGGCGGAGGAACACTCGGGTCTCATCGCTTATCTATTCCGCTTCGCTCGCTACCGCAGTCTCTAACGCTATTTAATTCCAGATTCCCTGCTGCTATTGAAACCATTGGTAGGACACCGACCCCGGTGAATAGTGAATAGTCGCTAGCTTTAAATTCCTCACGCTCCAGCTAGGACATTCATTTTATTACAGCTACATAATGTGTAATATTAACTAAAATACCATCAGCAATCCAAAAACACATTTCTTTATAATTATATAATATTTGCGAAGTTTTACATTAGCAGAAATCTTCATTGGTCAGCTGTCTTGGAAATCTTGGTAAGATGAATGGTATATAATATAGCAGTGCTGCTAAACAAGATTCAAAAGCACTGTTATCGCTAATAAAGCAGGTTTATATATGAGAAAATTAGGACTTTCTAATAATTAACTATCATTTTGTAGAAATTTATGTTGTCGGCGAGCTTTTAATAATATGGATTCTGTGCAGTAATTAAACGAGTCAGGATTGAGCATTTGTTATTATCAGGCTAAAAGCAGATTTTCTTTTGAAAGGCGCATGCGTTTCATCCATGCATGAGCGTTAATAGTTGAAAGAAAGTGCTTTGGTTACAAAACACAATTATGGCTGCTAGAGCTTAGCGGTTAGATTTAGGCATAGCAAAACATGAGTGATTCGTCAGTATTTTAATTGATCAAGAATCTTGACCAATACTGTGGTTCTTCAGAGCATCACAGGCCCTTGGCATCAAGAGCAGTCTTCACCTGATGGTAGACGTTGTCTACGGAGCCAGAGGCATCCACCTAGATAATTAAATTTAGTTTTTAGAGAAAATAATAACTTAATTGCCACCACATGTGAAAATATTTGACGAGTTGTAACAACGTCCTAACCTGGACAACCTTGCCCTGCTTCCTATAGTGCTCAATGACGGGCTTAGTGAGCTGCTGGAAGGTGTGAAATCGCTTCTTAATCGTCTCCGCGTTGTCGTCAACCCGGCCGCTGGTCTCGCCGCGCTTCAACAGTCGCTGCTGCATGACCTCCTCGGAGACGTCGAAGAACAGCACAAATTGGCAGGGCGCCACTTCGTTCTCAAAGCGAACGCCCTGGTCCAGCTCGCGCGGAAAGCCGTCAACCAGAAAGCCGCGGCTGTGGGAATTCTTGGTCATTGCGTCGCGAATCAACTCTAGAACTATGTCCAACGATACCAGCTCGCCACGCTCCATGATATCCTTAAGTCGCTGGCCGCGGCTGGAGCCCGACTCCACCTCGGCTCGCAGCAGGTCGCCGGAGGACAGGTGGGTCAGGCCGTAGGCCTCAACAATACGCTCGCACTGCGTGCCCTTGCCGCTGCCGGGACCGCCTATAGACGTTCGGGTTTCGCGGCGACGTCTCTAGACTTCTGGCTCCCATAACTTTAGACCTCATTCTCAATCATTCGCGGCCTCATTCTCAATCATTCGTGACCTCATTCTCAATCATTCGTGACCTCATTCTCAATAACTTTATCATAAGACTGTAAATGAGCTAGTATCTATCTTAGGTAATTCCAATAACTCACCAAGCACGAAGATCACCTTGGCATTCTTCAGGGTACTAGCTGCAAAAAATTAATAAACTTTTTGTATTCACAAACGGAATTCATAACTTTATAACGTGAGCACTCTATAAAAAACTCACCAGAAGCCGGATGAGAATCTTTAAAATTTTTGTACATGATTCCAAATTATAAAGTGATGGAGAATTAAAAAAGGAACTTCTTTAGCTGTTATGATATTGGCAATTATAGAAAACTGGTTTTCAGCCCCTTTTAATAATTATTCTCTCCGAATGTTAGTCGAAAATAAGTTTCCTTTAACCTTTAGAATAGAAGACTAATTGTACGCGAGCCGCTGTTCTAAAGGTGTACAGCGCAACCCGTTGTAGAGTGAGTTAGAGAGAGGTTGGGATTGTTGTACAGCCGTTGCCAATAGCAACGGTCCATAGTGAGACGCATTCAATTGGCTTTTCATTAGTGCGTTATGCAGAACCCTGCGGGACGAAATAAGGGACAGAGAGACGCAGGTAAGAATGACAAGAAGGCATGTCATTAAGAGCAGCTCTCTGTAACAGCAATTAAGCGTCTCTCGCCTTTCTAGTCTTCGCTTTATCAGTACCAACATCGTTTGCGCTTGCAGCTGTCTTGTTCAAAGAAGAAATCTAGCTTGTACATTTACCAAAGCGTCTGTTGGAAATTTGTCCAGAAGAATGCAGCTAAATGAATCTAGCAAGATTTCAGCTGCTTAATTTGTCCATAAAGAACGCTTACCGCTCGATTTAAGTGCGTAAAAATTCTCAAAAATATGAAACGAAACTGTTAGGTGCAAAGTAAGAATTTCCAAGAATTCAAAAAAGCGAACATAATGTAGCCACTCAATTTGCTGATGTTTCTTAGAAACTATACTATAGAAAAGAACCATAATATAAGAAAAATGAAATTTTCACTTAGCTGGAAATTGATTATATCCGGCTCCGAGTTATCTGTATTTCGATCTGTCTTTGATCGCTGATTGGCTGGCTCAGCTAAGCTACATATGCCTACATACCCTATCAGTCCAGTGAGGCTTAGCCCAACCACTTCCAAACAGGCGCTGATTGGCTAGAGTAGCCTCACTTTTCATTTCCGTCCCCTCCAGCGTGGATCGAATCGTTCGCATTGCCTGAGCCAGGAATGTTCATTAGAGCCAATAGGAACTATGTACATTGCGGCTCCATAAATATGTTAGATAACACCCACCCCACGTCCCCACATTGCTTTCAAAAATGTAATGCAGATTTCTTATTACAACTATTATCAGCCTCTAAATTAATTTATTAAGAAGTGATGACCAAAGAAAGAAAATAAAAATGCTGCTTCAAGCTTCCGTGAGTGTAATTAATTCGTGTAAAAGCCAAAAACTGAACCGTGTTCTCTATTGATCTTCCAGTTAGTTAGACAAAAAAAGGTTAAACTAAGTTCTGTTACTGATTTCGAATTACAATTATAAAATAGAAAATTTCATGCAGCACATGCACTACAATATATATGGTCAGTGAGCAGGAGCTGTCACACTAAATCTGCTCAAGTATAAATTAAAGCGTAAAATATTAAGTAAATTTTCAACAAGGCACGGTCAGTTTGGTTAGTTCAAACGTTAAAAAAACTGGGAAGCTATAGCAGCAGCTGTTATTAATAAAATAAATTTCCGCGGAATAAAAAAAGCGACACCAAGATCGTGGAGATGTAGAGAAAAACGTGCGCCGTTTTGTTTTTTAAAACAATATGTTCAATTAAAACAACCTTGTGATCATTTCCTCTGCTTATAGAAGAGAAAAAATAGAATTATAACAGACCCGCAGACAAATTCGAAATGCTTACTTTCAAAGTCGAGAAAAAATCCAGTACATTATTAGAGAGATTTCTTCTAGGATAAAAAGCAAACACAAGTCCATTTGTAAGTAGTAAAGCAAATATTTAATGCAAAAATTTCAGTAACATACTTCATGAAACTCCCAAAAGTAGAGGATAAAGCTACAAGATGTATAGAATCCATTGTGCCACCATGTGATGTAATGAGTTCTTTGTAATGAGCACCCGGCCTGTGCAAGTTTTTTAGTCAGCAATTTTTAGACGAAAAGCCAAGCACTGCTACAATTTACGATCATTTCTTAGGGCCGTACACATTGACTCTAATCGATAGAGCAGAAAAAAACTATTTCGAGGCTAAAAAACCAAAAGCAAGAAACGATTATCACAAAACTGCTTAGCACGCAATATAAGAACAACACTGAAACATTGTTTTGATAAGTAAATACAAAACATTCAAAAAATTAATACCGCCTTAGGATCGAGTTTGAGTATCTATAAGGACGAGTCTGAGTACCTACGAGCATTGGGATCGAGTTTGAGTATCTATAGGGATCGAGTTTGAGAATCTATAGGGATCGAGTTTGAGAATCTATAGGGATCGAGTTTGAGAATCTATAGGGATCGAGTTTGAGTATCTATAGGGATCGAGTTTGAGAATCTATAGGGATCGAGTTTGAGTATCTATAGGGATCGAGTTTGAGAATCTACAGGGATCGAGTTTGAGAATCTATAGGGATCGAGTTTGAGAATCTATAGGGATCGAGTTTGAGAATCTATAGGGATCGAGTTTGAGAATCTATAGGGATCGAGTTTGAGAATCTATAGGGATCGAGTTTGAGAATCTATAGGGATCGAGTTTGAGAATCTATAGGGATCGAGTTTGAGAATCTATAGGGATCGAGTTTGAGAATCTATAGGGATCGAGTTTGAGAATCTATAGGGATCGAGTTTGAGAATCTATAGGGATCGAGTTTGAGAATCTATAGGGATCGAGTTTGAGAATCTATAGGGATCGAGTTTGAGAATCTATAGGGATCGAGTTTGAGAATCTATAGGGATCGAGTTTGAGAATCTATAGGGATCGAGTTTGAGTATCTATAGGGATCGAGTTTGAGAATCTATAGGGATCGAGTTTGAGAATCTATAGGGATCGAGTTTAAGTATCTATAGGGATCGAGTTTGAGAATCTATAGGGATCGAGTTTGAGAATCTACAGGGATCGAGTTTGAGAATCTATAGGGATCGAGTTTGAGAATCTATAGGGATCGAGTTTGAGAATCTACAGGGATCGAGTTTGAGAATCTATAGGGATCGAGTTTGTGAATCTATAGGGATCGAGTTTGAGAATCTATAGGGATCGAGTTTGAGTATCCATAGGGATCGAGTTTGAGTATCTATTGGGATCGAGTTTGAGTATAGTAGTTTGAGCTGAGCACTCTACAGCAGCCTCAAGATGGTGTAGGGCGCGTGGCCGACCTCGCCGACACAGTTTCGCAGCTGCCACCAGTTGCGCGAATCGTCCAGAACTTCGAGAATTTCGCCACGGCGCACAGACAGCTCCTTGGCGTTGCGGCCGGTCTTGTCGTGAATGGCCTGCACTAGGCGGCTGCCGCGCTGCTCGGCGTCGCGCCGCAGCTGAGCCTGCTGCTCGTCCCACAGGTGCTGCTGCTGCTGCTCCTCATGCTGATGTTGCTGATGACTTGGATAGTAACCAGCGCTAATTGGCTGCTGCTGCTGCTGCGGCGGCTGCGGCTGCGGCTGCTGCGGTCGCCTGTATTGCTGCTGCTGCTGCGGCTGCGGCGGCGGTGGCGGCGGGGCCACCGGAGGCGACGGACTGTCTGGCGGCGTCGGCGAAAATTGCCTAGCAGCCGCGGCGACGGCCGCAGCGTTTGCCACCGCTGCCAGCTGGCGACGGCGAAGGTCCTGGTCAGGGTGGGGTAGAAGATAAGGACGAGTTTTGACAGAATAAATATATTAATAATTTAACAGTTTTCAAACACCACCCATATTTTTCTTTCTTCCGAAATTATTCAACTAATAGCTACAAAAATGCAGAACACGGGCTAAAATTTTTCGTTACTGTCGATGGGTTGCGGGCTGCGACGCATCATT
Source organism: Macrostomum hystrix (assembly GCA_950097015.1). Taxonomy (NCBI): domain Eukaryota; kingdom Metazoa; phylum Platyhelminthes; family Macrostomidae; genus Macrostomum; species Macrostomum hystrix. The sequence goes on from CATNEN010000026.1 coordinate 74,840, forward strand.
TTGGCAACTCGGAGCCAGCGAAGAGACCGATTCCGCCCATTTCACTGACTCTTGAGCAGACACGCCAACATCTGGCCGTGGCCCTCGAGGTCGTGAATTGCCTCCAAGCCTTCTCCTTCCGCGGCTGCGCCCCAAACGAATGTGGCCTCACCGCGAATTCGAGCTCAGGAACCTTGGTGCGTGTTCATCTGCTTAGGCGGCTCACCTGCTGTTGCTGATTAGCTAGGGCGGCTTCCAGCTGACTAACTGGTCGCTGCTGCTGTTGATGATAGCGCGGCTGTGGCTGTGACATCGGCGGTGGCGGAGGCGGCGGTGGCGGAGGCGGCGGCGGCGGAGGTGGCGGAGGCGACGGCGGCCTTTGCACTGAGCGGCGGAACAGCATGGAAGGCGGCGGGTCGTCTTGGTCGACGGAGTCGAAGGTGGCAATCTGGTCCGGGACGATCACCGCGTCTATCGGGCGCGGCTTGCGGTACTGGTGCGCCTGGTAGGCGCCGTTGCTATGGCGACCGACACCGCCAGAGGGTATCTGGGCCGGCTGAGACGAAAATAGCGCGAGTGTTTTTTTTCTTCTTCTTTAAAAGGCATCGATTTCTTAGAAACAAATATAAATATAAAGTAAGCAGGAACGGACACCTTTAAGTTGCTATCATTTCCCCGAAAAATCCAAAAGCAATAAAAAATCAAGTTAGAAAAAACTCTACTGAATTCCGAACTTTATGCAATCAATCGAACCAAGAAAGATATGACAAAGGTAAGGCCCATGCGTGCAAAGCAAATGTTGCTCACTACTTAACTGATGCCCTTATCAGCTCTGCTCAACTGCCGTTCCCCAATCAGCTCTGCTCAACTGCCATTCTCTTATCAGCTCTGCTCAACTGCCATTCTCTTATCAGCTCTGCTCAACTGCCATTCCCCAATCAGCTCTGCTCAACTGCCATTCTCTTATCAGCTCTGCTCAACTGCCATTCTCTTATCAGCTCTGCTCAACTGCCGTTCCCAAATCAGCTCTGCTCAACTGCCATTCTCTTATCAGCTCTGCTCAACTGCCATTCTCTTATCAGCTCTGCTCAACTGCCATTCCCCAATCAGCTCTGCTCAACTGCCATTCTCTTATCAGCTCTGCTCAACTGCCATTCTCTTATCAGCTCTGCTCAACTGCCATTCTCTTATCAGCTCTGCTCAACTGCCATTCAGAATTATTGTGTTTCATAATTTTGAAAGGAAATAAAAATGATGAAATTTATACGTTTAATAAAAGTGGTACGCGTCATAGACCTTGAAATTTAATTTAGGTAAGGTTTTATGGATTTCGAATAGATAGTTAAATTATTGAGTAAGTTCAGAGTTTTCAGCACGAAACATGGTCGCTGCCCCTGGTGTCTTCTTGATAAATTCAATATCGAACTATCTGACCTGAAAGCGAAATTTAGCCAAAAAGGGAAAAAAAGTATTTTAAATAAATGCCTTTACATATAGAAAATTAATCGAAGGAGAGATGGAACCAAGTAAACTCAAGGTTTAACCACGTGACTCGAGTTGAATCACGTGACTCAAGGTGACTCACGTGACTCTAGATGAATCACGTGACTCAAGATGACTCACGTGACTCAAGATGAATCACGTGACTCGAGATGAATCACGTGACTCAAGATGAATCACGTGACTCAAGGTTTAACCACGTGACTCGAGTTCAATCACGTGACTCGAGATGAATCACGTGACTCAAGATGAATCACGTGACTCAAGATGAATCACGTGACTCAAGGTTTAACCACGTGACTCGAGATGAATCACGTGACTCAAGGTGACTCACGTGACTCTAGATGAATCACGTGACTCTAGATGAATCACGTGACTCAAGATGAATCACGTGACTCAAGATGAATCACGTGACTCAATGAGGTGAATCGCAAAACATTTGACGAAAAAGAAAACGTGAAAAAGGAATATCACGTGACTGTCTACATCAAATCAAGGCCAGCCACTTACCCTCGGCGTTTGAAACAGTGGCGAGTGATGTGCGCTGGCGCTTGGTCCGGTGGCCTCCTCTTGACCAAGAAGCTCCGGGTCGAGGTGCGGCTCCCAGCCGTCCTAGAAGATAGAAAATAAAAAAGTAGAGGATTCGGGACACTCCCTGTAGGATGAATCCTGAAAGTCCCAAAAGGATTGAAGGGAAATCTCACGTAAGAAGGAAGGAAATACCCCTTATGAAAAAAGTAAATCCTTGTTAGAATGTAGACTAGGTAAATCTCCTGTAGGAATGAAGGTGAATCCCCTGTAGGAGCAAAGAAAAATCCCGTGAGAAATTAAGGGAAATGCCACATAGAAGTAAAGGGAAATCCCAAGAAACAACGAAGGGAAATCTCCAGAAACAAAGAAGGGAAATCTCCAGAAACAAAGAAGGGAAATCCCTAAAAACAATGAAGGGTAACCCCCAATCGAAGGAAAATCCAAATTTAGAACGAATGGAAACCACCTATAGGATTGAAGGGAAATCCCTAAAGTATTGCTGGGAAGCCTCACCTGGAAGAAGAGCCGATAGTCGGGCACCTGGTCAGGCCTTCCGTCCTCCTGAAGCCAGCGCTGCCGGTGACAGGTCCAAGACGGCCCTAGCGAATACCAGAGTTCCGATTCACGCGAACTCAAACAGTGCTTGAGCAGTGCGATGGCCTGACGAGTTAGCAGCGGGGATAGAACTCTGGCCGGCAAGTCGACTCCGCCAAGCGAGTCAATCATCATTGTCAGCGGTGTGAACAGGAAGTGAACAAGTTCAGGCGCGTTCGGCTGATGAATTTTTCCCTCCAATTGGCCAAGCAGATTTAGCGCCACCTTCAGCTTCTTCAGTGTGTCTACAAACTGTTCGGTTGGGGGCATTCTTGCCCGCATCTGCAGCAGGCCGCGGCTCTGCGTTGTGCCAGACTGAAATTGCAGCAAATTTGCAGGATCAATCGAATTCTTAATTACTCAGAAGACAAGAAAAATTGAAAAGCGTTCAGGATTTAAAGGGAATCCCCTATAGGATTATGAGGGAATTTCATGAAGGATTGTGAAGGAATCGCCTAAAGAATCTTGTGAGGGAATCCCCAAAAAGGTTGAGAGGGAATCCCCAGAAGGATCTTGTGAGGGAATCGCCTGAAGGATCTTGTGAGGGAATCGCCTGAAGGATCTTGTGAGGGAATCGCCTTAAGGATCTTTTAAGGGAATTCCTTGAAGGATCTTGTGAGGGAATCGCCTGAAGGATCTTGTGAGGGAATCGCCTGAAGGATATTGTGAGGGAATCGCCTGAAGGATCTTGTGAGGGAATCGCCTGAAGGATCTTGTGAGGGAATCGCCTTAAGGATCTTTTAAGGGAATTCCTTGAAGGATCTTGTGAGGGAATCGCCTGAAGGATCTTGTGAGGGAATCGCCTGAAGGATCTTGTGAGGGAATCGCCTGAAGGATCTTGTGAGGGAATCCCCAGAAGGATCTTGTGAGGGAATCGCCTGAAGGATTTTGTGAGAGAATCCCCAGAAGGATCTTGTGAGGGAATCGCCTGAAGAATCTTGTGAGGGAATCCCCTGAAGGATCTTGTGAGGGAATCGCCTGAAGGATCTTGTGAGGGAATCGCCTGAAGAATCTTGTGAGGGAATCGCCTGAAGGATCTTGTGAGGGAATCGCCAGAAGGTTCTTGTAAGGGTATCCACAAAAGGATTTTGAGGGAAACCACTTAAGGATCTTGAAGGGAATCGCCTGAAGGACAATGAGGGTATTGCCTAAAAAACATGCGGGAACGAACATGACAGAATCGCCTGAAGGACCGTGAGGGAATCGCTTGAAGGACCGTGAAAGAATCGCCTGAAGGAACATGACGGAATCGCCTGAAGGAGACATGGGGAATCGCCTGAAGGAGACATGGGGAATCGCCTGAAGGAGACATGGGGAATCGCCTGAAGGACCGTGAAAGAATCGCCTGAAGGAACATGACGAAATCGCCTGAAGAACTTTGTGAGTAAATCCGCCGAAGAACCGCATAGAAACGCTTATTGAAAGACGCACGAACGGAATCGTACGAATGACCAAATGGAATCGTCAAAAGGATTAAACAGAACAGTCTGTTATTATCTAAGCCAGCTGACAACATTCCAAGGCGCAAATCTTATAGGGGCATTGCTACTTTATATAACAATACACCCAACACATTACAGAGTAAAATGTTAGATAAAGCGCGACTTATATACTCAACTCTAATAAATTACAGCATAGCAGTAATCAAATAAGCATATTATTTAACTAGGAATAATCATTGGAGAATAGTGCTAATTATCACTTTATCACAGAATTTATAAATTTGATAATTTATAATTGATCATTTTTCTGTTACAAATTTGTACATTCATTTAAACCGATAGGTTTAAGGCAATAGAAGACAACAAAAAAGCATTAAAATAAAAGCGATTCTATCATAATGTTTCTAAAGTTGTGTTCTAACTAATAACATGCATTATTAAAGTTCAGCTTTAGCTTACCTTGTTTGACAATGACTAAAATGAAAAAAAAAAGATGGACAATACTCAGAATGGATACTCTAAAACTCAGAATCGACATTCTAAAACTCTGGATCGACATTCTAAAACTCAGAATCGACATTCTAAAACTTTGGATCGACATCCTAAAACTTTGGATCGACATTCTAACACTCAGGATCGACATTCTAAAACTCAGGATCAACATTCTAAAACTCAGGATCGACATTCTAAATCTCAGGATCAACATTCTAAAACTCAGGATCGACATTCTAAAACTCAGGATCAACATTCTAAAACTCAGGATCGACATTCTAAATCTCAGGATCAACATTCTAAAACTTTGGATCAACATTCTAAAACTCAGGATCGACATTCTAAAACTTTGGATCGACATTCTAAAACTCAGGATCGACATTCTAAAACTTTGGATCGACATTCTCAAACTTTGGATCGACATTCTAAAACTCAGGATCGACATTCTCAAACTTTGGATCGACATTCTAAAACTCAGGATCGACATTCTAAAACTCAGGATCAACATTCTAAAACTTTGGATCGACATTCTAAAACTTTGGATCGACATTCTAAAACTCAGGATCGACATTCTAAAACTTTGGATCGACATTCTAAAACTTTGGATCGACATTCTAAAACTCAGGATCGACATTCCAAAATTTTGGATCGACATCCTAAAACTTTGGATCAACATTCTAAAACTCAGGATCGAAATTCTAAAACTCAGAATCGACATTCAAAAACTCAGAATCCACATTCAAAAACCCAGAATCGACATTCTAAAACTCAGAATCGACATTCTAAAACTTTGGATCGACATTCTAAAACTCAGGATCGACATTCTAAAACTCAGGATCAACATTCTAAAACTCAGGATCGACATTCTAAATCTCAGGATCAACATTCTAAAACTTTGGATCCACATTCTAAAACTCAGGATCAACATTCTCAAACTTTGGATCGACATTCTAAAACTCAGGATCGACATTCTAAAACTCAGAATCGACATTCTAAAACTTTGGATCGACATTCTTAAAACTCAGGATCAACATTCTAAAACTTTCAATCGACATCCTAAAACTCAGGATCGACATTCTAAAACTCAGGATCGACATTCTAAAACTTTGGATCGACATTCTAAAACTCAGGATCGACATTCTCAAACTTTGGATCGACATTCGAAAACTTTGGATCGATATTCTAAAACTTTGGATCAACATTCTAAAACTCAGGATCGACATTCTAAGACTTTGGATCGACATTCTAAAACTCAGGATCGACATTCTCAAACTCAGGATCAACATTCTAAAACTCAGGATCGAAATTCTAAAACTCAGAATCGACATTCTAAAACTCAGAATCCACATTCTAAAACTCAGAATCGACATTCTAAAACTCAGAATCGACATTCTAAAACTTTGGATCGACATTCTAAAACTCAGGATCGACATTCTAAAACTCAGGATCAACATTCTAAAACTCAGGATCGACATTCTAAAACTTTGGATCGACATTCTTAAAACTCAGGATCAACATTCTAAAACTTTCAATCGACATCCTAAAACTCAGGATCGACATTCTAAAACTCAGGATCGACATTCTAAAACTTTGGATCGACATTCTCAAACTTTGGATCGACATTCGAAAACTTTGGATCGATATTCTAAAACTTTGGATCAACATTCTAAAACTCAGGATCGACATTCTAAGACTTTGGATCGACATTCTAAAACTCAGGATCGACATTCTCAAACTCAGGATCGACATTCTAAGACTTTGGATCGACATTCTAAAACTCAGGATCGACATTCTCAAACTCAGGATCGACATTCTAAAACTCAGGATCGACATTCTAAAACTTTGGATCGACATTCTAAAACTTTGGATCGACATTCTAAAACTCAGGATCGACATTCTCAAACTTTGGATCGACATTCGAAAACTTTGGATCGATATTCTAAAACTTTGGATCAACATTCTAAAACTCAGGATCGACATTCTAAGACTTTGGATCGACATTCTAAAACTCAGGATCGACATTCTCAAACTCAGGATCGACATTCTAAGACTTTGGATCGACATTCTAAAACTCAGGATCGACATTCTCAAACTCAGGATCGACATTCTAAAACTCAGGATCGACATTCTAAAACTTTGGATCGACATTCTAAAACTTTGGATCGACATTCTAAAACTCAGGATCGACATTCTCAAACTTTGGATCGACATTCGAAAACTTTGGATCGATATTCTAAAACTTTGGATCAACATACTAAAACTCAGGATCGACATTCTATGACTTTGGATCGACATTCTAAAACTCAGGATCGACATTCTCAAACTCAGGATCGACATTCTAAAACTTTAGATCGACATTCTAAAACTCAGGATCAACATTCTAAAACTCAGGATCGAAATTCTAAAACTCAGAATCGACATTCTAAAACTCAGAATCCACATTCTAAAACTCAGAATCGACATTCTAAAACTCAGAATCGACATTCTGAAACTTTGGATCGACATTCTAAAACTCAGGATCGACATTCTAAAACTCAGGATCAACATTCTAAAACTCAGGATCGACATTCTAAAACTTTGGATCGACATTCTTAAAACTCAGGATCAACATTCTAAAACTTTCAATCGACATCCTAAAACTCAGGATCGACATTCTAAAACTCAGGATCGACATTCTAAAACTTTGGATCGACATTCTAAAACTTTGGATCGACATTCTAAAACTCAGGATCGACATTCTCAAACTTTGGATCGACATTCTGAAACTGTGGATCGACATTCTAAAACTCAGGATCGACATTCTAAAACTCAGGATCAACATTCTAAAACTCAGGATCGACATTCTTAAAACTCAGGATCAACATTCTAAAACTTTCAATCGACATCCTAAAACTCAGGATCGACATTCTAAAACTCAGGATCGACATTCTAAAACTTTGGATCGACATTCTAAAACTTTGGATCGACATTCTAAAACTCAGGATCGACATTCTCAAACTTTGGATCGACATTCGAAAACTTTGGATCGATATTCTAAAACTTTGGATCAACATTCTAAAACTCAGGATCGACATTCTAAGACTTTGGATCGACATTCTAAAACTCAGGATCGACATTCTCAAACTCAGGATCGACATTCTAAAACTCAGAATCGACATTCTAAAACTTTGGATCAACATTCTAAAACTCAGGATCGACATTCTAAAACTCAGGATCGACATTCAAAAACTTTGGATCAACATTCTAAAACTCAGGATCGACATTCTAAAACTTTGGATCGACATTCTAAAACTTTGAATCAACATTCTAAAACTCAGGATCGACATTCAAAAACTCAGGATCGACATTCTAAAATTCAGGCTCGACATTCTAAAATTCAGGATCGACATTCTCAAATTCAGGATCGACATTCTCAAACTCAGGATCGACATTCTCAAACTCAGGATCGACATTCTAAAACTCAGGATCGACATTCTAAAACTCAGGATCGACACTCTAAAACTCAGGATCGACATTCTAAAACTCAGGATCGACACTCTAAAACTCAGGATCGACACTCTAAAACTTTGGATCGACACTCTAAAACTTTGGATCGACACTCTAAAACTCAGGGTCGACATTCTAAAACTCAGGATCGACACTCTAAAACTCAGGATCGATATTCTAAAACTCAGGATCGACATTCTAAAACTCAGGATCGACACTCTAAAACTTTGGATCGACATTCTAAAACTTTGGATCGACACTCTAAAACTCAGGATCGACATTCTAAAACTCAGGATCGACACTCAAAAACTCAGGATCGACATTCTAAAACTCAGGATCGACATTCTAAAACTCAGGATCGACACTCTAAAACGTTGGATCGACACTCTAAAACTCAGGATCGACATTCTAAAACTCAGGATCGACATTCTAAAACTCAGGATCGACATTCTAAAACTTTGGATCAACATTCTAAAACTCAGGATCGACATTCTAAAACTTTGGATCGACACTCTAAAACTCAGGATCGACATTCTAAAACTCAGGATCGACATTCTAAAACTCAGAATCGACATTCTAAAACTTTGGATCGACATCCTAAAACTTTGGATCGACATTCTAAAACTCAGGATCGACATTCTAAAACTCAGGATCGACATTCTAAAACTTTGGATCAACATTCTAAAACTCGGCACCCACCTGAAGCAGTTGGCGAGCTCGACCGGCCTCGCCGACTCTGCCAACGAAGGCTTCGATCTCGTCGAAGCAGCGGTTCAGAATGTGCACCAGCCGCTCGGAGTCCTGATCCGGACCGCCGCCGCCGGAGTTGCCAAGCGGAGCCAGTCGAGACTCGGTCGGGGCAAAATTTCTGCCGGGCTGCAGATTGTGATGCTGCGGACCCGGTGGAGCGGTGCCGGCGCCCACAGCCGTCAGGCGCTCGCCCTGCAGCAGCTGGTGAATCTCCTTGGCGATGCGAGAAGCCGGCGCTGTTGACTGAGGACAATGGAACAGGTGCATCTCCCAGGTGCCGCCTGGTTCTTCAACGCTGAATATCAAGATGCTGTCGTAGCCGCGAGGTCCGCCGCCTTCGTATGCCACGGGTTGGCGCGTCTGGACCAATGGGAACTTTTCCATTAGTACGCCATTGCGCCTGTCGACAATCTCCAACGCGGATTGAGTCAGCCGCAGGCAGCACTGCATCTCCCATAGGCCGGTGCTGGCCTCCATCTGTTGAAGCTTGTGCAGGCCTTCCTCCGGGTTGAGGCGGCTGGCTTGGCCCGATGTGAAACTGGCCAGGTGTAACAGGTCGTATTCGCGAAGCGGCCTCTGCTGCTGCAGCTGCTGCGGCTGCTGCTGCGGCTGCGGCTCCGGCTGTCGGGCATACATTCTAAAATTTCCGTTCATCATCCTGTGCCCTGATTTTGATGACCTGAAAATCACTAAATTTATTGAAGTAATATTTTGCAAAGTAGCACAGTTAGATTTTTTGTATTTGCGTTTTTTTAAAGCAAGTTCTCGGGTTGAATTTTTGAAAGTTGAAAATTAGCATGACATTTTAATAGAGAGACATGCGCGTCCTATAAGGGCGTTGGCCCAAAAGCTGACAGACAGAAATTGAAAAGCTAAATTCAGACAAAATGTGCGGCTAGGAAAGGAAAGAGAATGAGAGGTCGGAGCGCTGAGCACACTTTGGGTGGGTGGGGGCAGTGTTTGGTTGTGGAGCGCTGAAAAACTGCTCAAAGAGATTTCACGAAGAGCATCATATAAACAGTGCTAATAATGAATAGACAAAATAGAATATAGTCTTATTATATGGGCCAAGGCCAGAAATGTGCCAGTACGAGCTTATAGCACGATAAAAGAGGCCAAAGTAAACGCCCTCGCTTAAATTTCTTTTATGAGAGACGCTTGAGTAGAGATGCGCCATTCATGTCCCAAGCCTTCCACCTAGGCGGAGGACAATCTCAACTAACTAGCTCATGGAGGCTGCAAATAATTATTCTACATCTTCTTAATAATAACAATAAACACAATGAAGCTGCGTAGGCGAGAAACTCGAGAAAATAATTAGCGAACTCAGCTACTGACAGTAAGAATATGTGCGTTTTCTTACAAAAAAGCTGCGATATGCATCAAAGTATCTTGCTCAAGGACACGAATCGCTTCCATTGGGCTGAGATTCGAACTCCCGACCTCTCGGCCAGACGCCCACAGGACTACAAGCTCCCAATTCTGGCAAACCTAACTCTGGTTAAGAGTATCGAACTATTGTTGTTATTCGATACAGGATTTGGTGGCAGGTAAAGCTAGATAATGATTCTCAAAATTTACTAAGTCACTAAGTAGAATTTTTTTGGTCTACGACAATTGACTGGCACAATTTTACTGGGGACAAAAAACTGTGGTAAAAAAATAACGTTTCGAAAATTAAGCAAGCTTTCACTATTGTCTTAAGTCTTTTGTCCACAGTCAAATTGTTCAGCAGTCAAATTGACCGCAGTCAGCAGTCAATGTGCCAGTCGATTGTCGCGTGTCGAATTTTTTAATTCAAAAGAGCAGCATGATACTAGGCTATAGTTGGCAGTTGTGTCGGGGTCACATTTGTGGTGCATTTTGTATTTTCTATCGTGTCATTTCACGCACTCTGATGTGTTCTGCAGTCGGCCGCAGTTGAAAACACGTGCACCCGATAGCTTTAAACACGAGGAAAGCTTGCGCTCGCGCTAAAGAAGCATTTAGATGCTGGATAAATGGATGTGGCTAAAGACCGTGGCGCGGACTGCGAAGTAAGAACTCTAGAAAACAGAGCTCAAAATTGAGCATAGCAGCAACAACAATAGAGCAATAAAATGAGTAGATCTGCAGCCCGGGGTGGCGTGCCAGGGCCATTGTTTATGAACCCACCAAACCCCATTTCGGCAGCATCGGCCGATGCTTAGTCTTGGTCTTAAGAAGACTCGATGCACAAAAGATGTTATGAATATAAGAATGAAATGGAAGGAGAGAAAACTAAAATAGAAAAGGCTGTTTTGATTTGAGCGCGGACCAAGCAAACAACGAAACTGCAAATCTATTGGTCTCAGTTGACACCTGGATGGAGCAGCAGCGACAGCAGCAACCTGGTCGAGCTCAGGCCACCTTCGACTATGGCCAAGAACAGCAACAGCAGCAGCAGCTGCAGCAACCTCAGCAGAAGCCGCAGTACGGCACCTTCGATCCGGACATGGACATCCCCATGGAACAGCAGACCTATCAGCAGCCGCAGCCGCCGCGCCGTCCACCAACTGCCAGCGTCACTATCAGTAGCGCCGGCAGCGGCAGCGGCGGGAGTCGTAAGCCAGGCGGCGGCAGCTCGCGCAGCGGCGGGGACGGCGGTCCGCCCTACGTGCCGCTGCAGGAGCAGCAGACTCAGGTGCAGGAGCCGCAGAAGGTAGTCGACGAAGAGGGCTACCGCGCCTGGCTAACCGTGACCTTCAAGCATCATTTCGAGCCGTTCGAGCCTCACGGCGGAATGCCTGTACACGAATTCAGCGAGCTCATTAAAAATCATGACCTAGGTCGCAAGCAGAAACTGAATAGCCTGTTCAAACAGCTCGATCGAGACGGCAATCAACGAGTGTCCTGGAGTGAATTCTACAACGGTATGAAGTACACAAAAAAGAGCGAAGTGCGACGTCGGGAGCGAGCCATCAACAAGATTATTAAAAAGCTGACACCGGCCGCTAAAAGAAAGGTGCGCGAAACTAAGAAGGAGGCCAACAAAGAAGGTGAACCAATTCCTGAGGAGTCCTACCTGGAGGCCTACAACTGTCGCCCGCCGCCAATCTTCATACCGCTGCTATTCCTCATCATCTGGATCTTCTTCATCGTGTACGCTGTCCAGCTGAACCGCGGACCAAAATGGAATCACGTCGGCTGGGAGACCGGCCTGCCCTACTACAGTCCGCTAGTGTTCTGTCCCAGCGTGCGTCAACAGGCCTGGCGCTACATCAGCTACATGTTCCTGCACGACGGCTATCATCACATTGTGTTCAATACCATAGTGGGCCTAATTCTAGGCGTTCCCCTAGAAACTGTGCACAAGGTTTGGCGCGTCGGTCCCGTATTCCTTGTCGGCGTGCTGGCCGGAGCTCTAGCCAGCAGTATCATCGATCCAAAAACGGCAATGGTAGGAGCCTCCGGCGGTGTCTACTCCCTGATTGGCGCCCACTACGCCACCGTACTAATGAACTGGGAAGAGCTGCAAAGCGATTGGCTGAAGTGTCGCAGCAATCCGCTGAAATTTCTACTCAGCGGAGTCATGACCCTGGTCTACCTGACGCTGTTCGTTGGCGTGGATTTCGGCCTTGCGGCCTACAGACGCTACGCCCTGCCACTCAAGGTGCCGATGAGCATCTCGGCTCACGTCGGCGGCATGCTGGCCGGCCTACTAATCGGCACACCAGTACTGCGCAACATCGACAAGAAGCCCTGGGAGGGCGTTGTTGCGATTGTGGCCATTGTGGCCGCCTCCATCATGCTACTGTTTGGCATATTGTGGAACATATTCTATCACGGCTATCCAAAATGGGAGGACATTGCCTGCTCCAATCCTAGCATTGTTGAATGACCAGGACTTGCGCTGCACTGAGCTGATGCTAAATTACTACTGCAAAATCTGTTAGACACCAAATCAATCTAAATTTTTTGTTGCTATCCCTCAGTTTTTATAGATAAAAATAACACAGCAAAGCTAATACGAACCGTAGTTACTTGGTTTGAGGTTTGTGTCTAAATAATTAAATAGCCAATACTCGTACTGAAAAACTAGCTTGCCAACATGGAAATACCTGAGTACTGCATCACTCTCATATACTACGATGAGTTTTTTTCCCATCCTAAGTATTACCCTAGCGTTGAAAATCAAAAAGCATATTAAATTAGTAATAACTTGAGAACGTACTTTATTGTTAAAATCAATATTTTTACTTTCTATTTCTTTATTGTCAATAATAGATGTGTCAGTAAATTCGGGTTCCTATGAACACAGGAAAGTAGACTGGTATTATAGTAAGAAAAAATAATTCTAGAAAATCAAAACAGACCCAATAAAAAATGGGGGTTCAAAGCTGATAATGCTACTAGTAATAAAAAATAAAATGTTATCAAAACAGTGACTTTATAGAAACACTTGTTGTCATAGCAACACAGGGATCTAGGTCGGGCCCAGGTCGCTGATGGCACTGCTCCCGAAGTCAACAGAACGAAATGTGAAATCAAATGCGACACTGGGCCTAACTTGTTCAAACATAAATACGTTTGCAAATGAGCGCCTAACAGAGGAATCAGACAAGGAAACAGGCGAGGAAACAGACGAGGCATTAGAAGCAACTGGAACGGCCGCAGCAGCAGCAGCACCGCGAAGAGCTTCAAGAATGTAGTCAGCCGACTGGCTTTGGCCATCTTCGATCAGCGGGTTGAGTCTGGCAATTGGCCAGAACGCCTGTCGGCCGTGGGCGCACTGAAACGGCGCCGCGCAATGCCTCAGCAGGCCGAGCAATTCGGCGCACTCGCTGCGTCGCAGCCTGTCACCAAATCTGATGGCGGCTCGGCAGCTGGCGCTCTGAAGCCTGGCCCGGCTACACTGGCGACGGCGCGGATGTCGCGCCCAGCGTTTGGCCAGGTGCTCCAGGAGGACTCGCTCGTGCACAGCGTGCTGATCGAAGCCGGCTAGGAGTAGGTGGCGCTGCTGTTGTTGCCATTTTGGCTGACAGATAGTCAGGATGACCTTGGCATCCCATTGGCCAACAACGCGGCTAGCTGGCAGATCAGCAGGGGCCACGCATATGCTGGTAAGGCTGGTGCTGAGCTGAAGATTAAATTAAATCCATAAATTAAGATTTACTTAGTGAAAATAATATAGAGCCCCCATGGTTCAAAGGTATTAAACAAAGGCTTCTTTTTTCTTTTTTGTCATAGTCTACTTGTGCAAAACTCGTGCAGAACCTGATGGAATGGAAAGACTGACTATTAAAATACATATGCACAAATAGCATTTAGTTATAAACTAGCCCATATTGATGATGCAAAACATAAAAACCATGCTTTGATAGTAAAGAAAGATGAGAAAAAAGGTAAGAAAGATAAGATAACACTAATATATTGATATTTAAATCAACAATTTTGCTTTTAAGTTAAACATTAACACCAACATAAACTATTTTACACTTTAAACAACATATAATTTATGACTCATATTTCTATTACATACTAGAGTATACATATTAAAAAAAACTCTGTCAAAACTCATTATTTTTGCAAAAGCTATTTTCTAGGAACCCAATCTTAAAATCTTGTCAATTTTAATTTTTTTATTCCAAGTCTTTCTTTGAATAATATGAAATGGAAAAGTAATTATATATTATTATATAAATGTTCATTGAAAAACAAGAAAATAACTATTGTAAAATAACATATTCCATGATTGATATATTTTTGTAATTTAACGATACTTATAAATTAGATGTAAGGACGTTAGCTGACAGGCAAGTTAAATAAATACCGAAAAACATATTGTTTTTACCTTCGATTTACGAGTAATAAATAAAAGTAAGTTCTTAAAATCTATTTTCTTGGATCCAGAACAGTACTTGTTTTTTTCTAAGCAAATCTTACATTTGACTTCATTGGAAAGAATGACAAAAATGCTTAAAGTCAGAACTTCCTGGTTTTCGATCAGGAACCGTTTCACAGAAAGCGGTAGCATTTGAAATTGCTACTATTAAATAACAAAAGCATTCATTAAGTGTCCTCTTAAGTATTTAATTTAATCTGTAGACATCTCAGAAGACACTTCAGTAGGTATTTCAGAAAAACCTTTTTGACATAGTTTTGTCTAGAATCTAAACAAGCTTTCGAGTCCTTAGAAGCGGAGATGCATTTTATTTCAACAGTTATTTATTAATTATTTAATAAATGCTTTCCGCATGCGCAAATATTCTCAATCTCACCATTTTTGTAATCGCTATTGTTTCAGTATGTGTGCTGAGTATCTTGAACTAGATCACCTGCGCTCAGTTGTTGCTCACGAAAGAAAATTTCGGTAGGACATGTTTTTACAGTTCACTGCGATTGCCGATTACACATTACACTTACTTAATAAGTATTAGCTGATATCTATGAATGCATTAGGTCAATATGCTCTTACCAAGTTTCATGTCTGACAAAAGGCCAGAATTTAAGATTTAGCATTTTGAATATGGGTTTTAATGAAATGTTTTGCGTAAAAAAACTTTTTTTATGATCCCAAATCATAAAGCTGAGTTCTTAAAAATATATAATCCGTTTTCTTTCTGTCTGTATAAACATACTGAAATCTACAGTTCACTAAAACAGATCGGCGTAGTTGGTTAGGGGAAATTTTAAACTTTTTTTTCTAAAATATCTGCAGCTCCAGTAGCTAAGAGATATAAATACAATAGTACAATACTAAGATCTATTATGCTGCCTTCAAGTTTCTGTTTATGTATTAAGATGCAGTTCCCCACTGCATCTTAACAAGTATCTCTGAGTCTCTGACTCTGCATCTCTGACTTGCAAACCTGTATATTAATCTTTGTTCAGAGACACTCTTGGTGAGTACTGCAACGAGCTTGAGGTGGCCATCGCTGAACTTGATGAGCAAAAGCAAAAAAAGGATGAGCAAAGTAAGTTATGTTTTAGTTAAAAAGAGACATTCCAATTAAAACGACAAAATCGATTTTCTGTAACAAATGTAAGGGAAACATTTTTTGAATAATTTATAGACAGCGAGTGGAAGACGCGTTTTGAGATACAACAAGAGATTAACGAGCAGCTGAGAATGCAGGGAGCAACATTGCAAGCAAAGGTGGCTAACGCGGCAGCCAAATCTCAAGCATGTAAGCGAAAAAACACTGATGGTTAGCTTCTACTCGACTATATTGAAGCAGCAAGAAAATTTGCGACCTAAATTTTCAGTCCAGAGGATCTCCCGCGCGAACGCATCGCCGTCAGAGTTCGGCGCAGAAGTGACAGCCGCTATGCTTGCTGCTCTGGAAGCTGAGAAGCGCGCTCTGACCAATCAGCTTTTGAATTTCGAAATGCGAATCGACCAGGAAGCAAAGGTTATTTTAGTAACTCTAAAAAATGCAGAGTGTTAGCTACCCGCCCAGTGGTCATTAAGCCATTGCTTCAGACCCTTCGCTCAATCACTCTCCCACTCTCCATGCATGCAGGCATTCCACAAGGCCAACGAAGAGCGCAAAGCAGTTCAGCTTGACGTCGGCGCCGTCAACGCCCGGTTGAGCGCGCTGAAAACCAACCAGGCCGATCACGTGACCGCGGCCGAACCAGTCGACCGCGAGTCATCGCGAGGAAAAGTCGGCGACCTCAGAGGCGGCGTTATCGGCGGAGGCGTTGGGCTGAAGTGAGTTTGAAATTTAACTGTTCCCCTAAAAAGCCACATATAATGGTGCTCACTGAATTCCTAATTTGCGTTAATTCCTCCAATCAGAAAGAAATAATAATAAGAGGTTGCAGCCTTGTGGTTAGAGCGTCGGACTCACGACTTGAAGGTCGGGGGTTCGAACCCTGACTCAACTGGAAAATTTTTTGTCCTATGTCAAGACACTTAACTCTGAATTGCTACAATTCACCCAGCTGTTAAATGGGTGCCAGCATTAGCTGGGGTAATTTAGGGTGGGTGTGGCGTCCCCCCAGTCCATGGACTGAAAAGCTGTACGCAGCTTTCAGATGCACCACGCTATAGCTGCGGCTGTGCTGTCGGCTGCACATGTGTCCCAATTGGGGCAGGTGTCATCAATTATTAATTATTATGAATTCCTAATTAGCTTGAATTCCTCCAATCAGAAATATTCCAGCAAATCAGCGCGTCCTGGATCCGAAGATGGGTCCGATCCGAAGAACGGCCGCGGTAAGGCAGCTCCCGCCTTTGCCTTAATCTGGACTAATCTATCATATTTCGGCGCAAGACCCGTTGTGCTATTAGAATGCTTAGGTTATTTTTCTGTTTGTTGATACAAAATGACAATATTCGTATCATACTACATACATACATACATACATACATACATACATACATACTACTACTCGTTCAACTTCCCTAATCTTTGATCATAATTTTCTTCCTGCAATACTCGTATAGCTTCCATATTTTGATTCCCATATTTATGCAATTTGCAATGCAAATATTTATCCCTAAAATTCCGATAACCAATTTTTTGGCCAGTTTTGTTGGTATAAAAATTTGTATTTATTACCAAGTGTGCAATTTAATTTCATATAATTTTTCCAATATTTAATTTCTATTGTAGCAGTAGTCAATAAATTTTTAGTGATCCAACGATATATTTCTTTTGTGATACATTTCCAGTTTTAGTTTTGAGAGTCAGCAATAAAATTGTTGTTTCGATAAAGTCTTCGACTTACTTACTTAAGTCAACTGAAAGTCAACTAACTCATTAAGGCCGCTTTGTGCAAAAATTTTGTTAATTTAGTTAGCACAGTTTAGGCACGAATTCAAACTTAACCGTTTATATATTTATTGATTATGAATTATCTGGCTAACCAGATAACACTATATTAGCGCCAGGTTGAGATTTAGTCTATTAGGCCCTATAAATTATGTGTCGCTTTCTGTGCTTCACAAATAAAATTATCAGAAAGCTGTGAAGTCAGCTAATTTCTCCAGCCTTCTTTTTCGACAACCCGACAAAGGAGAAAGCTTAAGGATCTCCATCTTTGGCTAACAGGATTTGCCTTAAGTTGTGCATCGCTCCACATCTCCTATAGCCTCCTCATGTCTCACAATGGACTCACAGCCTCCTCATCTCTCACAATCAACTCACAGCCTCCTCATCTCTCACAATCAACTCACAGCCTCCTCATCTCTCCCAATGGACTCACAGCCTCCTCATCTATCAAAATGGACTCACAGCCTCCTCATCTCTCACAAACAACTCACAGCCTCCTCATCTATCAAAATGGACTCACAGCCTCCTCATCTCTCCCAATGGATTCACAGCCTCCTCATCTCTCACAATCAACTCACAGCCTCCTCATCTATCAAAATGGACTCACAGCCTCCTCATCTCTCACAATCAACTCACAGCCTCCTCATCTCTCACAATCAACTCACAGCCTCCTCATCTCTCACAATCAACTCACAGCCTCCTCATCTCTCACAATCAACTCACAGCCTCCTCATCTCTCACAATCAACTCACAGCCTCCTCATCTATCAAAATGGACTCACAGCCTCCTCATCTCTCACAATCAACTCACAGCCTCCTCATCTATCACAATGGACTCACAGCCTCCTCATCTCTCACAATCAACTCACAGCCTCCTCATCTCTCACAATCAACTCACAGCCTCCTCATCTCTCACAATCAACTCACAGCCTCCTCATCTATCACAATGGACTCACAGCCTCCTCATCTCTCACAATCAACTCACAGCCTCCTCATCTCTCACAATCAACTCACAGCCTCCTCATCTCTCACAATCAACTCACAGCCTCCTCATCTCTCACAATCAACTCACAGCCTCCTCATCTCTCACAATCAACTCACAGCCTCCTCATCTATCAAAATGGACTCACAGCCTCCTCATCTCTCACAATCAACTCACAGCCTCCTCATCTCTCACAATCAACTCACAGCCTCCTCATCTCTCACAATCAACTCACAGCCTCCTCATCTCTCACAATCAACTCACAGCCTCCTCATCTCTCACAATCAACTCACAGCCTCCTCATCTATCAAACTGGACTCACAGCCTCCTCATCTCTCCCAATGGATTCACAGCCTCTTGATCTATCACAATGAACTCACAGCCTCCTTATCTCTTATTATTGATTTGCAAACTGGCTAATGAAAAATGAATTCAATACATTAGAGCAATGGGCAATATACTCGTACTTAATTAATTAAACTAATTTTTAGTCTGGACAGCTCCTAAGATAGGAAGTTAAGGCGAATCAGATGGTGCTATCAAACGCTGCTAGTTTAAGGTTCATATCGATGCTATGCTTTAGATACGAGCTATTTAAGCTTCGAATATAAATCTATGAGTATATATTATATTTAGATTTCAGCTTAATCGATACAAATTATTAAGCGTATTTCTGTGTGATATTTGAAAAATCTAAAATCAATGCTCAACGCGAAGTGATTTCACTTTCTTGTGCGTCAAATAGTTTAGTACATATAGGATGCACATTACATACAAAAAGATAATATAATAATTTTAAGGTGCTTAAGCTGAAATGAATCTATAGTTGCAAAAAACACAAAAATATTGGCGGGACCAAACACTCAATTGGAAAATGGGGCAGCACAGTTTTAAAACATTATTTAGCTAAAGTGACACGAATACATGCGGGCGAACATTGTTGTGACGAACAACAATTCGCTCACCACCCGCCAACTTTCCAACGCCCTCCACACCGCTTGCGTGCAGAAACGCCTGCTGGACCGGCAACCAAACCGGGTCCTCGGTGCGCCACCGCCTGTGATTGACGCTTCCGAGACGCAGTTGCCGCGCTTCGCCCGGGCCACGCTAGCCCAACTCCTGTCGGGTTTCTGCCTTCACCTGGCCAGTTACAAGCACCGCCTCGACCAGGAGTCGCCTGCCACCTGCCCGCCATGCCACGGCGAGGAAGAGTCGGTCACGCATCTGTTTGCTTGCCCGGCTCGTCCCACCTCGCTCGTCCCGCGGGATCTCTGGTCCCAGCCCAAGATCGCCTGGGCCCTCTTCGCCGAGCTTTTCCCAGGAGCAGGTACTGGCCCTGGCCCGCCGAGCCAAGGTTAACACATACACACGAACAACAATCTACATAATAGGAATCGACATGAGATTCTTCCCATGGCCGCATCTCAAATCCCATTTCTCAAGCTGGATACTGTCAGTGATAATGTGTGTGGGATCTGGGATACCGTCAGTGATAATGTGTGTGGGATCTGGGATGTTGTAAGTGATAATGTGTGGCTTCAGTGGGATCTGGGATGGTGTATTGTAATCTGAAATGCGGCAAATTATCGAAATCTTACAGAAATTTCAACAGTTAGTGGTGACGAGAACAGTTGGTTTGTGGAGCAAGACAGGTGGACAAGTGGACATGAGAAACAAAATTGTGTCTTTTCGCTTTGTTTTCGGAAAGCCACGAACTCCGAAGTAAAAAATAATTGTTTATCTTAAAAAAATCAATCACTAAAAGACAAGAAGGGCGCCGTTGTCGATAAAAAAGATTGGGAATTTGATATAGTTCAGTGATTAGTTAGAGAAGAGACAGACAGACAGAGGGACAGAGGAAAAGCAGGCATTGAATGATTGAAAAAATAACTAGTTGGTACAAATTAGACATCTGCTTTCACAAAATATACTACACTGACTCTACTACAGATTGTTTTGCGAGGTGTTGGGGGGGAATACGATTCAGATACGAATGACGATACCAGAAGGTGTGGCTTGCGGGCGGGCGGGGTTCGCTGGTGTGGCATCCAGGGTTAGGGGGTAGTTAGGCCATAGACCAAGCCAGTTCAGGTTGGGTTTAGTTTAGAATCTGACCGACTCTTGCTCTTCTTGGTGCTGAAGATGCTCTGCAGGCTGAAGTTTAGGCCGGACTTCTTCTTGGCGATGCCGTGGCTGGAGCCTGAGGCGGCACCGCCATCTTGATCGTAGCTGCTGCTGGAACCGACCTCCGAGTGCACTTTCTTTAGCTCCTGCGAATGGGTGCCAGGTGGCTTTCGTGAGACTGCTGATAATCTCATTAATTCCTTCAGTTATCTGCTGATAATCTCATTCATTCCGTCAGTTATCTGCTGATAATCTCATTCATTCCGTCAGTTATCTGCTGATAATCTCATTCATTCCTTCAGTTATCTGCTGATAATCTCATTAATTCCTTCAGTTATCTGCTGATAGTCTCATTCATTCCGTCAGTATCAGCTGATAATCACATTCATTCCGTCAGTTATCTGCTGATAATCTCATTCATTCCTTCAGTTATCTGCTGATAATCTCATTCATTCCGTCAGTTATCTGCTGATGAAAAATTATGCCTATCTGGATGGTTTTTGCTACCGTTGAATGTTGTTGAATCGTTGAATATCTAGACGATGACAATGTTTTGTGATTCCGTAGTTGTTTCCTAGGATAATGAGGAAAATGTTAGTGTATGTTCTGGATTTTCATAGGATTGGTTGCATATTTAGGATGAAAAATGCTATGTGGATATTTCTAGAACCCAGTTATCTTTCTACTGTTGATTTCTGAAAGCTGATATTAGATAATCTCTTGATATACTTAGACCAGATAATTTATCCACATATTTTTGTGACCAAAAAAAGTTTTTTTCGTGTTTTCTCCATTTACCCTTGAAGCAATGTTTGTGAGCAGCATAAGCATTTCTCATCTCTCAGAATTCATTATCATAATGCGACTGACTGCGAGTGCAAAATCGGCTGCTGCCTATACTATGGGCCGTTATAAAAGGCCAGCTCATTCTCTATCCGCCTCTTTTCTCCCATCTCCGCTCTCTCTCCCGCTTTTCCTCTTTCTTGACTCTCCCGCACCCACCTCCCTCCGCCCGTCTCCGGGTGGTAATTCTCGCCCTTTCTCTCCCCCCGCTTCACTCATTTGGCGAGTAGCGACCGCAGCGCCTCTCTGCCCCGCCAAACACACGCAGCAAATGCAGATCGATATGAATAGCAAACAGTAGGCAGAAGCAGCTGCATCAGCAGCAGCAGCAGCAGTCCCCTTCGGCTGTTTCTATTCGCGACCCGCCTCCAGTCGTCAGTTGAGTTTTCTCTCCCTAGATTTTCAATGCCTCGGCTGAGTGGTTGACAATGTCTGCACTCTGTCTGTCTCTCTCTCCTCTTTCCCTCCCGTCTCCGCCTGCCTCCGGAAATGGCGAAAGTCGCGTCGGAAAGTTCCAGAAAACTAATAAATAAATCTAAGCAAAAATATATCTGGACCAGACATATTTTCTGCGGTTATCTACGATGAGTATAAAGTGCTGAGCTATTTCAGTGACTGAGCTACAATAGAGACTGTCATGACGCAGCATTGCCATAGATAATCATGACGCTGCAATAATGGACTATCATGACGCTGCAATACAATGGACTATCATGACGCTGCAATACAATCGACTATCATGATGTTGCAATACCATAGAATATCATGACGTTTCAATACCATAGACTATCATGATGTTGCAATACCATAGACTATCATGACGCTGCAATACAATGGACTATCATGACGCTGCAATACCATAGAATATCATGACGTTGCAATACCATAGACTATCATGACGTTTCAATACCATAGACTATCATGACGCTGCAATACAATCGACTATCATGATGTTGCAATACCATAGAATATCATGACGTTTCAATACCATAGACTATCATGATGTTGCAATACCATAGACTATCATGACACTGCAATACAATCGACTATCATGATGTTGCAATACCATAGAATATCATGACGTTTCAATACCATAGACTATCATGATGTTGCAATACCATAGAATATCATGACGTTGCAATACCTGCATAGACTATCATGATGTTACAATACCATAGACTATCATGATGTTGCAATACCATAGACTATCATGATGTTGCAATACCATAGACTATCATGATGTTGCAATACCATAGACTATCATGATGTTGCAATACCATAGACTATCATGATGTTGCAATACCATAGAATATCATGACGTTGCAATACCATAGACTATCATGATATTGCAATACCATAGACTATCATGATTTCGCAATGCCATAGACTGGCTACAATTGTCAATTGTGGCTACAATTGACCGTAAATCAGGGTACGCACTTGATTGAAAGATACTAAATCATTTCGAGCGATGCATAACAGAGGTGACTTACTTTATTGGCTCGATCTGCGCTCAGTCCGTCCGCAGTGTCCCCCGCAGCAGCAGCAGCAGCTGCAGCCGCCGCCTCCGCGTCTGGGCAGGAGTTCTTCCTCTCCCTGGACGATTGAGGCCGTGGAAGGGTTTCGGTCTCGGCGCGAGATTTTCGTGACTTGCTGCTGCCGAAGCTGAGCTTGCCTCTGCAGAAACAAGAAGCAAGATTAGCACTTTTATGTTGACTTTCTTTAAGCAGTGATGCCATCGGAAACTGGGATAACCTGTAACTGGGATAACATGTAACTGGGATAACCTGTGACTGGGATAACCTGTGACTGGGATAACCTGTGACTGGGATAACCTGTAACTGGGATATCCTTTAACTGTAACGTAGATAAGAAGTATATCAAATACTAATTAATTTGGATAATTGGTAGCTATGATCACAGGTAATAGTTTGGCCAAGATCGCGATATAATCTAATCTTTATAAGCTTAGTACACTGGGGTCTTAGCTTAAATAAGTTCAGCATTCCTCAGAGAATAAATTTATCCAACTTAAACTTCGGGATAGAAAAAAGGCATTAGTTCCACGAAGGCTTGTTCCGTGGAACAAGAAACAAATAATTGAATCTATACAAACAGGAGCATAGAAAATCGTGTCTTCTGTTTGATTTTCATATTCTGTACCGTCCCATTCAATTGTCAATTAGCCCAAATCTTCATTCAGAAGTCGAATTTGGAAGCGCGCTATGGACATTGTCCGCCAGCATAACAACACCCAAAAGTGTGTGTTGTTCGGCAAAGCATCGGGCAAGCAAAGATTAAAGACAGAACAGAGAGAGAGAGCCACCTATATACAACCTCATTTTAGCCATTTCAGTTAGCTCGGAATCAGTTCGTTCCGGATGGTGAGGGGGCAGTCTGGGGTCGGCTGAAGGACGAGGTGCATCTACCTGCCTGGGATTGGTCAGTAACCAACCAAACAACGCTGGTTCTTCGAGGCGATGCGTTCTTTTTACTGCAAATATTTTTTTCAGCATCTGCGCAAAACCCGAGCGGTCCTTCATCTTATACAGTTCTGTTTCACCCTGACTGTTTCTCCCTCTCTCTTTATTTGCACTTTTGTTTTTAACAACGGTTGCTGGGTTAGTGTTGAGCAAGATTCAGATTTGTGTCTCCAAAATGTGTGAATTTTTTATTCTGAGCATTATTGTTCTTATAAAGATTTCCTGTTTTCATGAAAATAAAATCGTCGTTGGTCTAAGGGAGCTTCGAGAGGACGAGGAGCCACCAGGCGGTCCACTACCAGACGGATACCTTAACATTAGAGAGACCATACTATTTTCCCGCTGGGGAAGGACCACGGAGGTATTTCAAATACTAACTGCTTACTTCACGATAGCTCCCAAACCGAATGACCGACTTTCTGAAAAGTCCACCATATGGATAAAAACTCTACGCCCTTTACGATGAACTAAATTTCAATGCTGTCCGACGTCAGCATCATCGAGATATACAGCGTCATCGCCAAGCACGCCCAACGTGCCGGGTAATAATAATAATAATTGAAGGAGGGCTGCGAGCAGTGGCACATCAATTAGTGACACTAGACCTGCAGCCAGCGAGGAGGCAATTCTGCCCATTTTGCTGACACCTGAGCACACACGCACAGATACTGTACGCAGGTACACGCTCACACAGGTGTGTACATCTGCCCTGACTTTCTCATCGTCATGCAGTGTACACTGCAGTGTACACGTCATGCAGTGGCCATATTGTGTAGAGATGCGACCTTCAGTGAAGCTGTCGCAGCCACTGCTGGCTGTAGCAAACTAATTTGTCCTAGTTTTCTGACAGAATTTTTGTTAGCTCATTTGCAACTTAACAGATTTGTCTATTGAGTCTGGTGCAATGCAGCACGGCATAATGAAACTCGAAAGAAGACGACAGAAAAAGAGCGCAAAAAGCCAAATTTTCATATTTAAGCATCTGAGCAGTGAAAGAAACAATTTTAGAATTATTTTGGAGAACTATTGCGCATCAGCATTAGAAAATGTTTCTTTCGTTTCGCTTTCTCTTCTTTTTCATTCTACTAAAAAGCGATGGCCCTGGGATTAATGGTGCGAGTCCACCGGTCTGACAGTATAGGCCCCTTCATTCATTTGTCACTGGGCCCTGGGCCCAATCGGTTCTGAGAAACTAGCCCAGTTCAGGAATCAATCAAGCCTAATAGGCAAACTGGGAGCGGACTAGGGGAGATGTATTGCGAATGAAGCAGAAACCAAGTTGAGTCGACCGCAATCGATGCGCTCACAAGCCAATTTTGAATGGAAAAAATGGTTACAGCTTCAATACTTTTTGCTAGATTTTTGTCTATGGCCCAATCGTATTCGTCAATAGAAAATATGCGAAATTATATGACTATGAATACTGTCCGTCAGGAGAGTTTCTGAAGACTGACAGAGGAAAAGAGGGGAAGAGAGTTGGAATCCACTCTCGGCCTCCAAAAGCAGCATAACGGAAGGAATGAGAATGCGTCGACGGTTTCGCTTTGCTGCTTGGCTTGCACTTTAAAATTAAGAGCGAATACGAGAGAGAGAGAGAGGAGACTGTCTCGTCCTGCCGCTGCCTTCGCCTCATTACTTTGCTCCTGTCTCTTTGCCCGTCCCTCTGGGCTATGTGACGAAAAAATGTTGATTCTAATTTTAACCGTCCCAGTCCGAGCCTCCTCGCTGTTCTCAACTTTCCCTCCCCCCCGACTCATTGAACTCTTAGAGCTCGAATTTCCAATGAAACTTCTGCATAGTAACTAGCTAAGCTGATTTGGCACGCTTCACGCTGACCGACTGACTGACTGACTGACTGACTGACTGACTGACTGACTGACCGACTGACTGACTGACTGACTGACTGACTGACTGACTGACTGACTGACCGACTGACTGACTGACTGACTGACTGACTGACTGACTGACTGACTGACTGACTGACTGACTGACTGACTGACTGACTGACTGACTGACTGACTGACTGACCGACTGACTGACTGACTGACTGACTGACTGACTGACTGACTGACTGACTGACTGACTGACTGACTGACTGACTGACTGACTGACTGACTGACTGACTGACTGACTGACTGACTGACTGACTGACTGACTGACTGACTGACTGACTGACTGACTGACTGACTGACTGACTGACTGACTGACTGACTGACTGACTGACTGACTGACTGACTGACTGACTGACTGACTGACTGACTGACTGACTGACTGACTGACTGACTGACTGACTGACTGACTGACTGACTGACTGACTGACTGACTGACTGACTGACTGACTGACTGACTGACTGACTGACTGACTGACTGAATTCTCAACCATTTCTGGTAGGAAAGTCTAATTTAAGTCTAATTCCAGTGTGCACACAACCAGTAACTGATGCAGCGAGGCGGGTATGAAAAGCTATTCAACTATAATTTTTCTCATCTTAAAAGAGGAAAAAGTCGGGAACCACTGCTGCTGCTGCTGCTGCTGCTGCTAGAATTGATTTATCACGCACCCTAGTGGCTCCCCCTCTGATGCAGATTTTGCCCCCAAACCCAGCTTACAGGAGGAAGTCCTGTTTCTAGTAGGAAACCAAGACCTTTCTCCCCAAATCTATCCACAGCGCTAAGGGTTCTATTCGTCAATAACTTGCTGTATCGCATACAGCAGCTGTCATTAGCATTGCATTCGGCGGGACCAAATGCATAAGCTGTTGCTTCAGTACCACACACACAAATATAGCTGCTAGTTGGTATACCCAAAGGCTGGATAGGGCACCAGTACTTTTAGTGCGCATGCTTGCGACTGTTGTAAACACGCATTTGACGCCCCCAGAGCTTCTGCACAATGGCCAGAAAAAAAGCTCCAATGTCTTGGCGATTTATCATGCCCCCCCCCTGATGAGAATGCTGGACTATCCTATATACTAAAATTCTGTTTTTAAGGCTCGATTCCTTTGTTTGTTTGCTTCTCCTCTTCTTCTTGTCTTGAACTTCTGAACCAATTTTCTTTTCAAACAATTGATTCATTTAATTATAGGATAAAACTGTTTTGAGGTCATGCGGCCTCAAATATTCAAATTTTAACATTGCAGTGGAGGCTGCAATAAAAAGCAACACACTTTTTTCTGCTGTCCGAGCGGCCCTTCTCCTTGTCCTTGGCGCTCTTCTTGGACGTCTCGGCCGGCGCAGCGAGGTGATCGGAGGCTCCAGCCACTGGATTCTGCAGTATCTTCAGGAAGTCCATCTGCTGCTTCTCCATCTGGCGCAGCTCGACCACCCACTGGGTGCGGGTGGTCGTGTCCACCGGGTCGAACACGTACACCACGTTGGCACTTGGCGTGGTGTCTACAACGCAGAACAGCAGCTCGTCATTTTCATCGACTGGATTAGAAGTCGCCGAGTACTTATAGGAAGCGAAGTAGCGCATGTTGTTCATCTTGACCTTGCTACGGTAGATGTAGATTGTCTGCAGGCCGCTGAAGGGGTCGCCAGCCTTGGCTTTACCAGTTCGTTTCACCTCTGTCACAAGCATCATCTGGTCGAATAGGAAAATCTTGCGCTGCTCAAATTTCAACTGAGACGGCGGCGGATTCGAGTTTGGGTCGTAGGGCCCGTTGATGACGCCCAGTCGGAGAACGCCCTTGATGCGAACCTGGCCTAGGGAGGTGACCCGAATACCCGGCTCCAGATTGTCAATGCGCGAGGCCTCCATAATGCTCTCGGTCTTGAGCGGCAGCTCGCGCATAATCTCCAGCATGCGCTCCCACCCAGCCATGCCGGGACCCTGGAGGCCGTCCTTGCGGGCCTTGTCTATCACAGTGCCAACCAGCAGACTGTAGCGCATGCACCGTTGCACAGGATTCATCAGGTGCGAGTTCATGTCCTCCTTGTCGCGCAGATTTTGTCGCAACTGTTCGAAGAAGTCGCGGTACTGGTCGCATGCGATGTGCTGCGCCTTTCGATGGTTCTCGCAGTACTTTGAGTACCAACTGCTCATGTGACGCTCTTTGGCAATGAACACGTTGGCCACTGTGTCGAGATCCGTCTCAAAGGCTTGCTTCAGCTTGGCCAGAATCTCTTCGTGGCCTTCTAATAAGCGCCACCAGTTGCCCCAAATGATGCTCCACTTCTCCTCCAGGTCTGGAGGCAGCGGCACATCCGGGTCGTCTTTCAATGGAATGTACTTCTCGGCGATGAAGCGCAGCTTATTAACGTAGCTCTCCTCGGAGTCAATAATTTCGTAGATGGCGTGACGTCTCTTCATGTTTGGTGCCTCCGCAGCCTCTGCAGCCTCTGCCGCTGCTGCAGCCGCAGCCGCTGCTTCCGCTGCTTCAGCCGCCTCTGCCGCAGCCGCAGCTTCGGCTACTGCGACCGCCTCCTCTACGGCCGCGGCAGCTGCTGCGGCGGTGTCGGTGGCGTCGGTGGCTTCCTCATCGTCCACTGCTTCACCGCCAGCTGCGGCGCCGTTTGGCGCAGCCGAAACCGCGCTATCGCATCGTCCACCTCCGCCAGGATCAGATACTGCCTCCACTGAGCGCAATTCTTCGGCAAGCATTCTGGACTGGCTTGTGGCAGCCTTAGCAACAAATCAGACTGTGAGGCTCCGGCTGCTCTGCTTTCGCCGCCTTTTTGGATGAGCCGAAAACTG
The DNA here is from genome assembly GCA_950097015.1 of Macrostomum hystrix. NCBI lineage: Eukaryota > Metazoa > Platyhelminthes > Macrostomidae > Macrostomum > Macrostomum hystrix. Next base: position 103,482 of record CATNEN010000026.1, read on the forward strand.
ATCTGGGCCCTGCGGTGCGTGAAGACGGGCTGGCGAGTGATTTGCAGACGGCTACTGGCCATGCGTGTCTCTTATCCACAATAGAAAGGAACGCATATTTCTCCCTTCCACCCCCTGCAGTTCCTTCTCTCTCTTCCCCTCTCTCCTTTCTCTCTGCAGTAAGCGCCAGCCAGCCAATGAGAAGGAAAATAGTGGGACAGAGGCGGGAGAGAGCGAGAGAGCAAGCCGAAAGGAGGGGGCAGGAAAAAGTAGAAGCGTCACCTCGGTGTGCCGCACTCTGGCAGTCGGCCAAAGGCTTCTCCCAGGAGGAGGTGGACGGCTGCTGTGGGGAAGCTTCGCATCGAGGCTTTCGTGCCGTCCCAAAATTTGCAGATGGCCAGTTGTAAATTTGTGGATCGGACTGGGCGCTGAACATTGCCGCGAGTAATTTCTTCCAGCGAGCCAGACAGTTGAGACTTATCGGGATCCGAGAAGCATTGAAAGACGATTCGAAGAGTAACTCTCGATATTCTGTCTCTGCCGCCTCTCGACATCCCGTCTGGCTAATTTCCTGTAGCTACGCCGCTTATCGCCGTCTTGGTATCTAGGGGATCAGGCTGTAGGGGATGAGGGCCGGCTAAACAGGATAGCAGGCTCTGGGTTTGGGATCGGGATGTGGGGAGAGGAACTCAAGGCCGCCATCCTGCAAACGCTGCAAAAATCGAAATGGGGAGAGTGAGTGGAGAGACGAAGGCGCCCAGGCCGAACCGAGACAAGCTTCTTCTGAGTTGGAAAACTGGCAGACTCATTTGAGCCAGAGCAGCATCGTGCATTCGTTGGTGCAATATTTCTGCTAAAAATATGACACAATCTCGTGCACTGACTCTCGCTTACCAGACTGTTGATGCAAAACAACTTATACTAAAGCCCCCGTCTCTAGCTGTCTAGGTAAAAAATTTTTTTGTTTTCTTTTCGCCTACTAATGGGATCAGGACACTCCGTCGGTTAGCGGGGGAAGAGATTTTTTAACGGCCTGCCGACTGGGGAATCGCTGGGTTGGCGTCGGGAAGAACTAACTATACGGGGAAGCGGAAGAGGACGCGAATCGGTCTTTGCCGAGTTGCCTAAGTTGGAATGGGAGAAAACGGCTGGGTTAGGAGCCGGGGCGAGAGATGAAGGTGCAGCGGCGATTTGAGCGGGCTAATCCGGATGGGGTAGGAGAGGCTGGGGTGGATGCTCTGGGATTGATGAATTCAACTGTATGTATGCTCGTGTATCTGCCTGTCTGTCTGTCTGCCTGTCACGGTTGGTTGGGGCGACTGCACTTTGGCAGACTTGAATACGAACGAAAAAGGTATAGGAGCGGAAGGGATTGGGCAGGGCAGGGGGGAGGGTTTAGGGCGAATAGCGCCGAGTCACTCAAAGGGTAGACAGCGTCTGCGAGAGAAGGAGATCTGAGAACTCACTCACTCAGACACACACACACACAAAGGTAGGGTAGACTTCTTAGGGTCTAGATTTGCTTGGTCGAGGTCTCAATTTGGCTGGCATAAAAAAATTTCAGCTAAAATTCTGTGGTTAGGGAAGCACAGCGCGAGGGATAGGAAAAATGCGAGGCGAAGCTTTGGGATTTTAGAGACTATATGGCCTTAGAGAGAGAGAGAGAGGTGCCGGGAAGGTTTCTCGGCCAGAGAGATTATGCGGGGGAATGCAGCCTTGTCTTCCGCCACTGCGCAGAGCCTGCTCTCTTAGACTCGTGTCCGCGCGAATTCACTGTGGGATGGGAGGTTAGAGAGGATATTGAGAGAGAGTGGGAAGGATAGAGTGGGAAAACACGAGGTGCGAGATAAGGTATAGGGGAAGGGAATTAGGGAGTGTGTTCTGAGAGTTTGAAAGCCCCGCTCGGGGCTGGGAGGCGAGACGGCGAGAGTGAGAACGAAATCAGAGCGGTGAAAAAAAAGCAGACTAAAAGAAAAGAATTAATGGGCGGGGGTCTGTGAGTGGTAAGCTGCCACAAAAATCGCTCCCGTGTGAAGGATGGCGAAAAGAACATTGAGAATTTCAGAGAGAGCGACTCTGCCAATAGCCAATCTGCCTATAGCCAATATGCAAACGAATTTGATTCATATGCGTAGAGATGGTCATGCATAGGGGCTTCAAGACTGCAGCTGGTCTAGTCAACTGTCCGGCCCCCCCCCGAGGCATTGGGGATTTGGGATTTTTGTGATCCAGGCCGGGTGCTGCCTGGGTGAAGGGTCTATGCGGCAGTGCATGGTTCTTGGAGGGAGAGATTGAGAGAGAGAGTTTTGGGAGGTTTGGGGCTGCGGTGGCTGCGGCGGCTGCGGCGGATTGTTTGACTCGCGGATGCTGAATGTGGAGACCTCGGTTGAAAGGGGTGAATGCTGAACGAGGCCATGAACGGCGAGAGAGACATATGCTGTATACAGAAGCATATAGATATGCAGGGCAGTTGTATTTTTCTGCAGGCCGATCCGCGCGTGTTTACTTATGCATGCGATCCGGCCGCCTAGGAAGCGGCTATACGGTCTCCAGTAGTCATTCGCACAGTGTATTTGTGCGTGTGTTTATGATTTCTATGCAATGTCCGGGCATGATGCTATGCATGCCGGATTGTCTATTGCCATAATAAACGGCAGAGCTAATTCATAATAATTTGCAACCGCTTTTATTGGTCTTCGAAGCCTGCATTTGCCGATTTCCTTGATTTTGCTTCCTTTGTTTGGGGTCGCGAAATTCTTGGAGACGAGAAATGGAAGGATGCGGCGAGGGACATGTAGAGAGATATGAGAAAATACATACTCATACATCATACTATATATACATATTTATACGAGTATCTTGTCGTATCATATCTATTATAGATATCTATATCTATATCTATCTCACTATCTCTTCTCAATAGAGATATATGATGTGCATCATATTGAGATACCGATAAACAATAGGAGAGGAGAGACATGAGCAGAGACATGAGCAGAGACATGAGCAGAGACATGAGCAGAGACTTAAGCAGAGACATGAGCAGAGACATGAGCAGAGACATGAGCAGAGACATGAGCAGAGACTTGAGCAGAGACATGAGCAGAGACATGAGCAGAGACTTGAGCAGAGACATGAGCAGAGACATGAGCAGAGACATGAGCAGAGACATGAGCAGAGACATGAGCAGAGACATGAGCAGAGACTTGAGCAGAGACATGAGCAGAGACATGAGCAGAGACTTGAGCAGAGACATGAGCAGAGACATGAGCAGAGACATGAGCAGAGACATGAGCAGAGACATGAGCAGAGACTTGAGCAGAGACATGAGCAGAGACATGAGCAGAGACATGAGCAGAGACATGAGCAGAGACATAAGCAGAGACATGAGCAGAGACATGAGCAGAGACATGAGCAGAGACATGAGCAGAGACATGAGCAGAGACATGAGCAGAGACATGAGCAGAGACATGAGCAGAGACATGAGCAGAGACTTGAGCAGAGACATGAGCAGAGACATGAGCAGAGACTTAAGCAGAGACATGAGCAGAGACTTGAGCAGAGACATGAGCAGAGACATGAGCAGAGAGACGACCGCCAGCCCGAGCTCCAAAGGGTGAAAAACGTTCATGGGCGAGCCAAGGCTCGGACACTGATCACAATAGATTTGCTGAAATGCAATGCGGCAGTAAGCATATAGTTAAGAATCTCTGAAACAGATCGCAATAATACCCTAGCTCATACGAGATTATTGCTCGGCAGTGATTGGTTAGGCACCTAATAATAACAATAATGATTAGAAATAGCTCGCAGAATCGCAACGGTCGAATAAGGCCACAAAAATAATCGTGGGATTAGGACGGGCGAGAGAAAAATGAGCCAGACACACAGAAGGGCAGATGGAGAGTGAGAAACGGAAAATATAATTCTGCTTCGAATCGCCAATGCAATTAATAAGTAGTGAGCAGTTTTAGAATTCTGAATCATATGCTATGGTGGCGAGCAGTGGAGTGTTCATGGAAAGTCAGAGTCTGAAGTAAATAAGCATCCTATCAGTATTGTTGATTAAAGTTTCAATTAGTTCTATGCCATGGCTCGTCATCGCCTAAAGGCCATTGCCAAGATGTGAAAGTTTATGCAATGGATTACTTGATTATTGAAGTATCAAAGTTTTTCTTGATTTTTTCTTGATTAATGACGTCATCACTAATTTTTGATTAGTCGTAAGTTCAATTATGAAAAAACCCTGCTATATCTAAAAGGCTTCCGTTTCAGTTCATACTAGCTGCCTTCGCTACCCTCTGGGTAGCCTCACTGGAGTTCTTATCAGTTCGTTATCAAAACTGGCTCTGATGCAATCATTAAAATTGGCACTGGAGGCCTCACTGTGCACAAGCTGTAAACAAGAATGCATTAGAAAAGCCTATTTAAAACTGTTTTTCGAATATTTAATCCCCTTGGCAATGGAATTAAGCTTAATAAAATTACGTGTACCGATTCCGGCCCAATTGTGATCTTTTGGCGAAGGAATTGTGAAAATCGGTTGAGCCGTTCGGGAGCTAGTCGATTGCAAACAAGCAAGCAAGCAAGCAAGCAAGCAAGATTTTCATTTTTAGTATATAAGATACAAGGCTTCCGAGTGTTTGCAGTAGACAAGGTACAAGGCTAGGACTAAATGAACTCTCTTTTTAATTGTTTTCTCCAGCCAAAACAATAAAACTCTGGTATGCAATGAGCCCAACCAAACCAGATGTCATGAGCCCAACCAAACCAGATATCATGAGCCCAACCAAACCAGATATCATGAGCCCAACTAAACCAGATATCATGAGCCCAACCAAACCAGATATCATGAGCCCAACCAAAACAGATATCATGAGCCAACCAAACCAGATATCATGAGCCCAACCAAACCAGATATAATGAGCCAACCAAACCAGATATCATGAGCCCAACCAAACCAAATATCATGAGCCCAACCAAACCAGATATCATGAGCCCAACCAAAACAGATATCATGAGCCAACCAAACCAGATATCATGAGCCCAACCAAACCAGATATCATGAGCCCAACCAAACCAGATATCATGAGCCCAACCAAACCAGATATCATGAGCCCAACCAAACCAGATATCATGAGCCCAACCAAACCAGATATCATGAGCCCAACCAAACCAGATATCATGAGCCCAACCAAACCAGATATCATGAGCCCAACCAAACCAGATATCATGAGCCCAACCAAACCAGATATCATGAGCCCAACCAAACCAGATATCATGAGCCCAACTAAACCAGATATCATGAGCCCAACTAAACCAGATGTCATGAGCCCAACCAAACCAGATGTCATGAGCCCAACCAAACCAGATATCATGAGCCCAACCAAACCAGATATCATGAGCCCAACCAAACCAGATGTCATGAGCCCAACCAAACCAGATATCATGAGCCCAACCAAACCAGATATCATGAGCCCAACCAAACCAGATATCATGAGCCCAACTAAACCAGATATCATGAGCCCAACTAAACCAGATATCATGAGCCCAACTAAACCAGATATCATGAGCCCAACTAAACCAGATATCATGAGCCCAACTAAACCAGATATCATGAGCCCAACTAAACCAGATATCATGAGCCCAACTAAACCAGATATCATGAGCCCAACTAAACCAGATATCATGAGCCCAACTAAACCAGATATCATGTGCCCAACTAAACCAGATATCATGAGCCCAACCAAACCAGATATCTTGAGCCCAACCAAACCAGATATCATGAGCCCAACTAAACCAGATATCAAAAGCCCAACTAAACCAGATGTCATGAGCCCAACCAAACCAGATATCATGAGCCCAACCAAACCAAATATCATGAGCCCAACCAAACCAGATATCATGAGCCCAACCAAAACAGATATCATGAGCCAACCAAACCAAATATCATGAGCCCAACCAAACCAGATATCATGAGCCCAACCAAACCAGATATCATGAGCCCAACCAAACCAGATATCATGAGCCCAACCAAAACAGATATCATGAGCCAACCAAACCAAATATCATGAGCCCAACCAAACCAGATATCATGAGCCCAACCAAACCAGATATCATGAGCCCAACCAAACCAGATATCATGAGCCCAACTAAACCAGATGTCATGAGTCCAACTAAACCAGATATCGAGCCCAACTAAACCAGTTTTCGAGCCCAACCAAAACAGATATCATGAGCCAACCAAACCAGATATCATGAGCCCAACCAAACCAAATATCATGAGCCCAACCAAACCAGATATCATGAGCCCAACCAAAACAGATATCATGAGCCAACCAAACCAAATATCATGAGCCCAACCAAACCAGATATCATGATCCCAACCAAACCAGATATCATGAGCCCAACCAAACCAAAAATCATGAGCCCAACCAAACCAGATATCATGAGCCCAACTAAACCAGATGTCATGAGCCCAACTAAACCAGATATCGAGCCCAACTAAACCAGATTTCGAGCCCAACTAAACCAGATATCATGAGCCCAACTAAACCAGATATCATGAGCCCAACTAAACCAGATATCATGAGCCCAACTAAACCAGATATCATGAGCCCAACTAAACCAGATATCATGAGCCCAACTAAACCAGATATCATGAGCCCAACTAAACCAGATATCATGAGCCCAACTAAACCAGATATCATGAGCCCAACTAAACCAGATATCATGAGCCCAACTAAATCAGATATCATGAGCCCAACCAAACTAGATATTATGAGCCCAACAAAACCAGATATCATGAGCCCAACCAAACCAGATATCATGAGCCAACCAAACCAGATATCATGAGCCCAACCAAACCAGATATCATGAGCCCAACTATAAACCAGATATCATGAGCCCAACTAAACCAGATATCATGAGCCCAACTAAACCAGATGTCATGAGCCAAACTAAACCAGATATCGAGCCCAACTAAATCAGATATCATGAGCCCAACTAAACCAGATATCGAGCCCAACTAAACCAGATATCATGAGCCCAACTAAACCAGATATCATGAGCCCAACTAAACCAGATGTCATGAGCCAAACTAAACCAGATATCGAGCCCAACTAAATCAGATGTCATGAGCCCAACTAAACCAGATATCGAGCCCAACTAAATCAGATGTCATGAGCCCAACTAAACCAGATATCGAGCCCAACTAAACCAGATATCATGAGCCCAACTAAACCAGATGTCATGAGTCAAACTAAACCAGATATCATGAGCCCAACTAAACCAGATATCGAGCCCAACTAAATCAGATGTCATGAGCCCAACTAAACCAGATATCGAGCCCAACTAAACCAGATATCATGAGCCCAACTAAACCAGATATCATGAGCCCAACTAAACCAGATATCATGAGCCCAACTAAACCAGATATCATGAGCCCAACTAAACCAGATGTCATGAGCCCAACTAAACCAGATATCGAGCCCAACTAAACCAGATATCGAGCCCAACTAAACCAGATATCATGAGCCCAACTAAACCAGATGTCATGAGCCCAACTAAACCAGATATCATGAGCCCAACTATAAACCAGATATCATGAGCCCAACCAAACCAGATATCATGATCCCAACCAAACCAGATATCATGAGCCCAACCAAACCAAAAATCATGAGCCCAACCAAACCAGATATCATGAGCCCAACTAAACCAGATGTCATGAGCCCAACTAAACCAGATATCGAGCCCAACTAAACCAGATTTCGAGCCCAACTAAACCAGATATCATGAGCCCAACTAAACCAGATATCATGAGCCCAACTAAACCAGATATCATGAGCCCAACTAAACCAGATATCATGAGCCCAACTAAACCAGATATCATGAGCCCAACTAAACCAGATATCATGAGCCCAACTAAACCAGATATCATGAGCCCAACTAAACCAGATATCATGAGCCCAACTAAACCAGATATCATGAGCCCAACTAAATCAGATATCATGAGCCCAACCAAACTAGATATTATGAGCCCAACAAAACCAGATATCATGAGCCCAACCAAACCAGATATCATGAGCCAACCAAACCAGATATCATGAGCCCAACCAAACCAGATATCATGAGCCCAACTATAAACCAGATATCATGAGCCCAACTAAACCAGATATCATGAGCCCAACTAAACCAGATGTCATGAGCCAAACTAAACCAGATATCGAGCCCAACTAAATCAGATATCATGAGCCCAACTAAACCAGATATCGAGCCCAACTAAACCAGATATCATGAGCCCAACTAAACCAGATATCATGAGCCCAACTAAACCAGATGTCATGAGCCAAACTAAACCAGATATCGAGCCCAACTAAATCAGATGTCATGAGCCCAACTAAACCAGATATCGAGCCCAACTAAATCAGATGTCATGAGCCCAACTAAACCAGATATCGAGCCCAACTAAACCAGATATCATGAGCCCAACTAAACCAGATGTCATGAGTCAAACTAAACCAGATATCATGAGCCCAACTAAACCAGATATCGAGCCCAACTAAATCAGATGTCATGAGCCCAACTAAACCAGATATCGAGCCCAACTAAACCAGATATCATGAGCCCAACTAAACCAGATATCATGAGCCCAACTAAACCAGATATCATGAGCCCAACTAAACCAGATATCATGAGCCCAACTAAACCAGATGTCATGAGCCCAACTAAACCAGATATCGAGCCCAACTAAACCAGATATCGAGCCCAACTAAACCAGATATCATGAGCCCAACTAAACCAGATGTCATGAGCCCAACTAAACCAGATATCATGAGCCCAACTATAAACCAGATATCATGAGCCCAACCAAACCAGATGTCATGAGCCCAACTAAACCAGATATCGAGCCCAACTAAACCAGATATCATGAGCCCAACTAAACCAAATATTATGAGCCCAACCAAACCAGATGTCATGAGCCCAACTAAACCAGATGTCATGAGCCCAACTAAACCTGATATCATGAGCCCAACTAAACCAGATGTCATGAGCCCAACTAAACCAGATATCATGAGCCCAACTAAATCAGATGTCATGAGCCCAACTAAACCAGATATCATGAGCCCAACTAAACCAGATGTCATGAGCCCAACTAAACCAGTTTTCGAGCCCAACTAAACCAGATATCGAGCCCAACTAAATCAGATGTCATGAGCCCAACTAAACCAGATATCATGAGCCCAACTAAACCAGATATCATGAGCCCAACTAAACCAGATATCATGAGCCCAACTAAACCAGATGTCATGAGCCCAACTAAACCAGATATCATGAGCCCAAACAGACTAAGTGATATTTTAGCGGTTCAAAAGCTGACTCAATCGAGAGTTGCTAAAAATAGGCAAAATTTGTATGATTTCCGAACCTATGGTGGAATCAGCGTCACATCTGTTTCCAATTAAAATTTGCCCAAATTTTCGAGTACCATTCAAACGATCGTGGACAGCAAATGAAGAATTTTTTTGAAAGCGCTGTATTAACAAAGCTGGCCTTAGTGCCAATTCTTTGGAACAGCCAAAAGCCTATGGAGTGTCGGCCACCTGAGCAAATCTTGAGTGATTTAAGAAGGCTGCGCATGCCGGTAATTTCGGTGAGAGCTCTCGGTTTGAGACTTCAATTCGGTGAGCTAAAACTCGAAGCTATTAATCGACCGGACGTGGAAGCTGTGTTTTTTAAAACGGCGCGGAAAGTCAAGGATCCTATATATATATCGACTCGAGAAAGGAAGCCAAATCTAAGTAATCTAAATTATAACACAGGTGAAAATGTCGTGAAAAACTTTATTTACATTTACTTCCAAAAGTCCAACATGAACTGCAAATGCATCGCTCATAGCCTTGCCAGTAAAATCTACAAAACATGGCAAAGCTATAATTAATTTTCCTCAACAGCGAAATCACATACCAAACCAGAGCCCAAGGTGTACAAGGTGTTCATAGGCTTGTATAAAAGACAGTCAAAAAGAAATCAGATGTTACGAGAATTCATATCAAGTTTCACGAGTATTAGTATACCAGAAGTTCAGAAAAATAGCGTATCTTTCAGATTAGGGACGCTAAAATTCGTAATATAACGATCACTAATATAAAAATTTAAATTACAAGCATGAAAGATGAAAGTTGTTTTTATAAAAGTAACAAGTTTGTCGATCCAGTTGGACTAAGTTTAGTCCAGTTTAGTCCAGTTACTTCTGATAAGTATAGAAAAGTGCATGAAAATATATAGAAAAGGGCAATTGAAAGACTAAATTCGATGTTGTGCGCCTATTCTGAATTAAAAAAACTGAAAATTTTAATTTTCGAGAATGCAGCAACAGTGCACAACACTAACTCTGCCGCAATGGGCTGATAAATGACTTCTCTTAATTTATAAACTCATATGCAAATTAATTTGAGACTGCGAATTAAATATATCGACTGGTACAAATGTATGCATGCACTTACTTATGTAAGCATACGCAGTTGTGTGGCGATCTCATAAAAACATTGGTCATTAATTTGAGACGCTTTATGACGACAACGTCATAAGGTAATTAAATGCGCGTAATGCAGTACAATTGGAGAATGATACAACGATTTTATTATTATTTGAATATAAATATATAAGTCGATTTTAACGAACCGAAAGTAGCTAAAAGTAGTAAAAGAACCGAAAGTATTGCGAACATGAATACAATATATCATATTACTCGTAGTAGATTTAAAGGAACTGATAGGAACTGCGAATGAGCCAAGCAATCAAATCAGATCTTAACCTTTTTTGCATTTTTAACCTTTGCATTTTGCAGATCGACGGATGCATTAAGTTCTTAAGCATTTTAGAGGCTGCATATAAGCGGAGTTCTTATAACCCTCCTACCCTCATTAAATTTCGCATATGAATATTTCTACTTTGAAAACTAGAATCGACTTTCTATTTTACACTTTCGAAAACCACGATATTTTATAATTGTGGATTAAATTTTATTTATTGATTTATAATCGTAATATTTATTTATTTATATTATTTATATCCGTAATCAAGCAATGTCAAATTGCTTGAGAGAGTCAAGCAAACAGTGAAGCAATGAAACAGTTTTTGCGTTTATCAATATTTAACTCAGCATGTATTAAAAATTTTAGTGTATCAGTATTAGTTTTTTAGTATTAGTATTTAGTATTAGATTATTTAGTACAAGAAAATCGTGATGTTATGTTCTTGTTATAAAAAAGTACATTAAGTTTTGTTTTATTACTGTGCAGAACACTTTCTTTAGAACTAAATAGTAGACTGCTCGATGCTATATTTAAAATTTTCATTCAAAGTCATCGAACATATTCTGAATTTAAATTTGAGTCCGGACAAATAACAACTGCCTAAAAGAAATAAGTCATAAAGTATAAAAATATTATCATAATTCTCGAAATATTACCATCGAGTAAAACATTTTGTAACCGAGAATATGCGACATAGAAATAGTTATTTCTTAGATAATTTGAATAATTAATTCACAATTGAACACACGAACCGGTTTTTAAAGCATTCTTCAGTTTTTTAGATTTCATTTAATTAATGATAATTATAAAAGTTATAATAGTATATCTATTAACTAATACACAAGTGCATATCATTACTGGCTAGGTCCAGCTAACTTAGGAATTATCTCTTCTTTGTTAATTAAAAAACCCTAAGAAACAAGTCATGAGTTCCCCAGACTACCACTTTCTTTTTAAGCTACTTATTATTGGAGATAGTGGTAAGTAAAGCAGCACAGTTTTCTCTATAATTTATAATAACAAACAGTAAGCCTAGCTAAAAGTTAAATCTATAAGTTAACATAGTAGAGTAGATATCAGATATGCCTCTCAAGTTTGATACTACACATTACATTTTTAATTTTTGTAACTGCCAAACATATTGCATTTCATTTAATTACTTGAAGTCTAGTAACTATTAATAATAGTTTAGTTGCTACAAAAATGGAGAAGAACCCTTATGGTAAATAGGAATTAAATTGCTAGACAGCTATTTCATAATCACATTGACATTGTTTTGTAGCATTGTTTTTAGACCAATAACCAAGTAATTATTCATGTTAACTAACCTTGCCTAAGTGCAGGTCTATTGTTATCAAATGATTTGCCATTCCCCACAGCTCTCCTACATTTATTATTATTATTATTATTATTATTATTATTATTTATAACTCTAAATTAGTATTAGCTTACATATATATATACATTGTATAATGGTAATAAAAAATAGAACTGTTAACTACATATAATTTGTTTATCTTACCAACTTTTGTCTTACAACATTGTATTGCATTGACAAGCTAGTTAAAAAAATTAGGAAAATGTGTACAATATATGAATGTGTTTAGTTAATTAACTAGCTTTTTTTGCCCGTTGTTTTTGGGGCAGAAATTTAAAGCAAAGCAGTAAGCAATTCACGTCTCTGTATTAACTTTATAGTGAAGGTCACCATTTATTTATTTACTGCATTAATGAAAAGTGAAGAGTTTGTTTAAGGGCGTTTTAAGTAAAAAATAAGTGAAAAGTTTGTCCAAACAGCCCCCTCTTGATTACTTCTTTAGAAACATGTCTCTTAGCCACTCCTCTATACAGTCAGTGGCAGATCCAGGAATTTTGTTTTGGGGCGGTCTGTCAGGGGAGCGCCATGAGAATCACAGAGGGGGTGCCAGCGGCCGAAAAAGGGCGCCAGGAGCCAAGAAAGGGCGCCAGCGGCTGAAAAACGGGAGCCAGCGGCTGAAAAACGGGAGCCAGCGGCCGAAAAGGGGTGCCAGTGCTGCCCCTGGTGGGGGCATCTTATTCCCATGATTAAAATTTAGGGGGGCGACTGCCCCCCCCCGCCCCCCCTAAATCTGCCTCTGTATACAGTATGCATGTACACGCGTATACATAAGGAAAATAGCCATGACATAACAATAACAATGTCAAAGAAACAAAATTAAACTGTTTCAGAGTTCAGAGTTAGACAGGTCAAGGTCAATTCGTGACTACTTTTCTATTAATTGCTTGCGAGTCACCTCAAGGCCTGGGGATACACCACATTCTTCGTTCTTCCCCTTGGTGCGAAAATGAATAGGCCAGCTGGAGTTCCAACACGGGAGCAGGCGACATAAAGCTGCCCATGCGAGAAGCAAGGAGTCTCCAGGTTGATGCCAGCCACCTTCAGCGACTGTCCCTGAGCCTTGTTAATAGTCATCGCAAAGCACACTCTCACAGGGAACTGCAGTCGCTTGAACTGAAATGGCAGGTCCGTGGGGATAATTGGAATCCGGGGAACGAACACAGACTCTCCTCTGCCAGATCCAGTCATTATCGTGGCCTCAATCACGTGTGGGAAGAGCCGCCTGACTATCAGTCTGGTGCCGTTACACAGCCTTGGCGCATTCAGGTTGCGGAGGAGCATAATTGGTGCCCCAACTTTCAGCTGCAAGTTGTGCGATGGAGTTCCAGGAGGATCTAGAGAGTTCAGAAACTCAACAGGATACTCCACAGCGGTGTCATCAGTCAACGTTGTATCAATTGACTTGTAGGTGAAAACTGCACCTGGCAACTCCTGAAGCAGTTGGTAGTTAATTTCGTTGGCGGCATCATTTCTGTACTGTCTAACCCAAATATCGACCGGAGAGCCCTGCGCACTGGGACGCCACCGCACTCACCACACTCAGTCTCAGTGCTGCTTGGGGGCCAGTAGACAGTCTAGGGGTTTGGGCTGTGTACATTCACGGCTTGAAATACAATGTACAGTCTGGGGCTTCGGCGCCCTGGGAAGGGAGGGGGTGGCTGTAATAAAATTTGGCCCGCAGAGTGGCGGAGGGGAGTTGGGGTGGCTGTCCTTGGAACACAAAAAGTGACTCACTTTGAGATGATGCAGCTTTGCTCTGGATTGAGTAGAGATGTTCAAAATTGACAGCATTGTTGGAAAACATGTAAAGTGTAAGTGGATCAAATTTGGAGAAAATCTGACAAAGTGGGGCGACGATATGTCGAATTGAGTGATTTTTTGACGATTTTTGAGCAGTTTTTTGCACTTTTGAGCAGGAAGGAAATGATTTTTCGGGAATTTGAGTAGCCTATTGCACTCAGCGTAGGTGGTTTTAGGTATGTGCAAAGTTTGGTGCGATTTGGTTGAGCGGTTTCGGCGTCTATAAAGACAAAAGGTTGCACACACACACACACACACAGACAGACAGAGTTTTCACTTTTATATATATAGATATTCAATAATAATAATAGTTGTATTAAAACACTTTGATTTTTCATACTATATTAGTTACTTAAATAGAGTAACAATTAAAGAGTTAGTTAGATACTTTTAATAAAGTAATTGCTATTAGCTACCTATAAACCTATGTAGCAATTTGATGTCCACTGGACATCCACCATACTCACAAATGTGCTAAACTGTATGCCGGAAAAATGGTCTTGTATGCCAGAAAATAAAATGTATGCCCGAAGCAAACTGTAGCCTATAAAATGTACGACAGAAAGAATTAGCAATGGTATGCAAAATTTAGAAAAACAATGTGCATCATTTTACAAGAAAGAAGTAATTTTAGTGCCTAAAACGTAGGGATAAAAAGTATGCCGAAATAGGCCCTCACTAGCTGCTCCTGCTGCTGCTGCACAATGATGACTGACCCTGCCCTTGGCCCTGGCCCTAATGGCAAATGTCTGATTACAGATTACTCTGATCTCTGAGTCTGAGTCTGATGTCAAGTCAAGGCTGTCAAGTCAAATATTTAATCATTATTAACTCTCAGTCTCTCAGTCTCTAGTCTAAGACAGAACACAGGACATAATTGCCAGATCAAAAATTAAGAATCAAGACTATAAATAGGCAATGGCCAAGATCCAAGATGCCAAGAGTCAAGACCAAGTATTGACTGCAACAGTGCAACTGAGTTCTATTTGTTGTTCTAACTTCTGACATTCTGAAGAGTTTTGCATGTTGATCAGACACACGAAACTCCCACTTCTAGACAATGGGGAACAATTGCCTAGGAATTTATAATAGTCACGTGAGACTTACTGCAATTGCTTCTTGTTCCTTGAGTAGTTTGTAGTCTTCTGGTCTTCGAAAGCCGGCGGTTCTTCTTCTTGTGCTGGTCGACCGTGAAGTATCGGTTCTATTGCTTCTTGAGTCTTTGTAGTCTTGTCTTCTTTGTCTTCCTGGTAGCTGCTTGAGTTTGTCTGTTGGCCAATAAATGACGAGAGCGAATCAGATTTCTTGTCGGTTTCCTCGAGCTCGGAATTCACAATAGAAACGTGCGCCCTAGTGAACAATTGAAATCTCTCTTGTATATCTCTAATAGGTCCTCCTGAAGGGCGTCTTCTTCGTTATCTCCAAAAGATAACGGATAACTCAAATCAAATCAATAATCCTCTAGGAATGTATCCTAGGAAACAAGGAGGCCTTTCTCAAATGTATCGACGATATGTGGCTCTCGTAAACTTAGTTCAATTCAACAACTATTGCTAGCAATAAATTACTCTGTCTAGTAAAGCGCTTACCACTTGTCTTTCCCTCAGAGATGAGTCCTCTTCTTTGTAAGGTGTTTTGAAGTCCGGTGGACCGCTCCGAGTCTGAATTTTTAGCTCGGATTTTCGCTTGTATTTATAGTAAAATTTTGGGGAAAAACCGGTTCTACTACCGGGTGTTTACTTAGGTCACACATATTTGTTTAGTGAGTCATGATTGTGAGTTTTTACCATATTTGGAATATTGTGTAAACACAGACGCAAGAAACCGATGAGTCATAATTGTTTGCTTTACCATATTTGGAATTCAAGCAAACACAGCTGTCAAGAACCGGTTCTCCGGTTTCATGTCACATGACTTGTTTCTAAAAATAGCGTATGACTCATTCCTAAAAATAGATTAAATGTTGTAGCTAAGAGTTCCTTATGGCATTACTTTAAGTAGCGCGTTAAGCAAAAAGCACATTTTACAACTCTCTACAATTCTGAGTAGAGACAATTAGCAGTTGCAGTAGCTCACTTCTGTAATAGGTCTATATTTTTCTGCATTATAGCTGGTGATGGTTTTCTTTTTATTTTCTCGCGCTACAAAATTTTATTACATATTTTATATACATATAGTATATTACATATTATAAATATTTTATATGCTTTATATAATTTAGTAAATATGCGTTATTAAAACAAAGTTGATAAATGCTATATAAGCATGAAGTTTTTCGTGGTGATAATACAACCCGCCAGTGAGCCAGGAAAGGCAATATCTGAGTAAAAAGATCTATTTGAATAAAGCAAACGTGTTGTGTTAGTTATTGAGGAAACACATTTAGTGCGAAACCGAGGATTGAGGCTGTGACCCTCTGATCCTGGAGAAACGCCCAGCAGAGACTGGAGAATAAGAGACCAGTGCCTTAGAGGGATAAACCGCTCGTGCCAGTGCAGAAGCGCTACCTAGGAGAATCTCACAACGTAAGAGTTGTGGTGTTAAAATGGCCCTTTTCAGGGCCACCAAGTTAAAGACATACGGAGAACGTGAACAGTAGAGAAGGAGATAAAAGAACAGAAGAGGCCAAAAGATACGCTACCAAGAAAGAGAGAAAAGTAGAGAGACAAGCCCTGTTACACTTCCAATAGCCAACGGGGGGCAATGCCAAGTAGGCAGAGTAGCAGGCAGTAGAGTAGAGTAGACTGAGTAATAATTAAGACAAGAGTAATCTGTAGTTCAGTACAGTTAGATGAGTTATCAGTAATATAAGTCAGCACTTGAACGTACTGACGACTCTGACAGTGATTCTGACTCGAGGTCACTGGCACTCAGGGTCAGGGGTTACTAAAATTTGCCGAAAATCTAACTTTGTATTTTTTACTTTTGTATCCAAAAAATGTCAACTACTGGGTAAGGATACCCAGTATCTGACAAAAAAAATTTACGCAACATGGAAATTCACCACAAAGTTTTCCATTCAATGATCCTTTTGTGGAATTTTGTTTTACCCTCCTTTAACAATCTGAATTAAAATGCAAATTTCTCAATTTCATTTCACAGAATGTTTCGCTTTCTTAGTGCAATGTAACGCAAGCTGCATGCCCGCACAACATGTGTCATGATGTGTGCCTGCAGCTTGTCTGCCTCTGCCTGTGCAGCACTGCTAGCCGGCAATGGTGGCGTATGCCAATGTACGCCGATATACGCCAGTACACCAATGTATCCCAGTATGCACTGTGTACGCCGGAAATACATATACCCCATGGTCCCCACCTAATCTAGTGAAAATGTATGCCGAATTTTTTTGGGGTACATGTAAGATTCAAGAGTATGGGACATCCATCATCATGACTTTCTGAAAGTCTAAATTGGATGTCCATTCGACGTACCTATGGAATAGCGAAAAATGCAGTACACTCAACATTGGTAAATTGTTGACTTTGGACACTCCTTAAAATAAAAAACCAACCTTCATTAGCAATTTTGGACAATGGGCAATGGCAAATCATAGTTGATCAGTTAGTTATATTTAAGCAGTTAGTGCAAAATTAGAGCTAATTAAAGAGTTCAGTTACAGATATGGATGCAATTGGAGTTCAGTTACAGATACAGATGTTCAGTTGAGTTACTGCTGTTCTCAGTAGTGTCACTGCTAGTGTCACTCACTGAACTGTCATTGGACTCAGATTCCAACTCTTCCTGGTGCTGCTGCATGTGTGTGTGTGTGCAGGTAATTAGCACCTCGTGTGACGGATGGTCGCCCAACACGGAGACCCTGTCGCTGAAGCATTCCTGCCGCCACTGACTTGATCTTTGTCCAGCAGTCCTCCTAATTCATCCGCTTCCATCCACTGCCATCAGAGGGACACCAACATTTTTAGTCTTCCTCTTCTTTGCGCTGCTGCTACCATTTTTTGGGGTTAGGAATCAATGTTAGAAACTGACAGCGAAGCGCCAAGAGGTGCCTTAGACTTACTGGATGTCGACGTCCTCTTGGCAGATTTATTTCGCTGCTCAACATCGGTACTCTCCAGGTGCAGTCGACTTGGGGGTAGGTGTCTTCTTCGAGCACCTGCATCGCTATCCAATACGGAGGCTCGCACCTCAAAATTTTTGGACTTGTGTACAAGGCGGATGTAGTCATCTGCAAATATTAAATATGATAGATCATGAGTCCGAATTCAGATAGCAAAAGTTAAATACATACTTACCATTCTGAGCTAAAACGGTTACATCAAAATAATGCCATGTCTCATCTGGTTTCCTGTGATTAAAGCACAGGGATTGGATCTTGGTGCTTAGGTTTTCTGGGGGGGTATTGTATGCGTGAAGTTGATGTTCCTTGATGCTCTAGCCACTTCGAAGTGGCTCTAGCCACTTTGAGGAAGCCACTTCCTTGATGCTCTAGCCACATATTGGTGCCACCCTCGACCACGAATTGAACAAGGGAGAACATCTGAAACGCATGAAAATTAGTCACTCGGTAGTAGTTTTCATTAGAAAGTACGTGAAATATAGATATCATGGCAGAATAAAGGTTTTAAGTTAAATAAAGAAACATATTTGGAAATCACAATGCTTTCATTATTCTCAACATGCTAAAACTGAAAATTTCTAAAATCCTGCTAACTATCTCTGTGATAGCCTACCTTGCTATGCTATGGTGTGAAGGAGAGCCACGGCATAGCAAGTGTCGCCTCCTGCTTCTGCATTTGTAGGTAGAACCATCAGTTTTGACAAAACCTCGTTTGCCTGGCAAACTTTGAAAATGCGACATAGATGGCTTAGCTTGTAGATGCCTACATCTGACAAGCAAATTGGCTGACGATAAAATGGCTCAAGCTTCCCGAACTCCTGATACACAAAGCTAGCTGCACTGCCATCGTCTGTGGAGGAACTCAAGATGGTCACTAACCTGCAGGCCCTCTTTCTCCCGCAACTTAAGATGGTAAAGAAGGCATCGCGCTGCTTCAGTCTGAGGCAAATTCCGGAATTCACCTTTATCCTCTTGAACTGATAGAGAGCAGTGTAACCACGAGGAAGAGGAACATGTTTGAAAAAGTGCTGCGCAAAAACTTATTGCTCATTACTAGGGTTGGCCTTCACGTGGTAGTGCTGCCCCAGACAGGGTCCTCTTTCCTCCACTCTGTTAGCCAATTGTTGCAATGGGCGGTTTGCTGATCTCACTGAGCGTTTCACGAAGTGGTTAAAATTCTCGAACTGAAAAGCAGAGAACTTTTCCACACTTCTGTGCACAAGATAATCTTCAATAAGATGCTGGAGACTATGCACAGAAGGCACACAAAATCCAATGCCAATGAGACTCTGAAATGCTGTAAAATGCTGTCATAAGCTGCTGGAGTCGCTCGTGATGATGCTCAATGACATTCTCACAGTTAAGCAAAACGCAAATAAGATGGAAGCATAGCAAGAGGTCCATTGCGGCTGGCGTGGGAACAAATTGAGGGAGTATTAGAGGTATTAGGTAAAGGCAAAACTGCCATAGTTCAGTCACCTTCCACGACCTAAGGTGTTAAATGCACTTTGGCTTCCGATGGAAGTTGGATGGCGTGTGTCTGCCAATTCTGCAGAGCCAACGAGTGATCTCCCACTGATTGGCGCCTCCAATACGAAAGTGCTTATTTCCACACAACAAATGCAGCAGCAGCTTTAGTCCGCAACCTATGTAGAGTGCATGCATGGAATCGCATGGAAAGCTTCGCACCATGTCGATGGGAAGCTCCTCCAATGTAGACGGCCATTCATGGTGGTGCTCTTCATCTATATGGCACCAAAATGATGCATCTGTTCGCCTTGAAGCATCAACTTCAGGAAAAACTACTGTCTTTGTGACCTGATGGTAGCAGCCTGGGCTTGTACAGTAATCACAAGACTTATAGCCAGAATGTCCTGCTGTATTCTTCACAAACTTTTGAGCCATCTTTAAGGAGTAAGGCATTCTGCCACAGCTCTTTCATTTCAGTGACGAATTCATAAAGGTACTCATTTGAAATGTCTGGCTTCGATGTACCAAAGTATACACCAATGATAAAAAAACTTCATCCAAAAAGTTCACAAAATGCAACTTCATTCCTGCCTGATATCCAGGCAGGATATCAATAGCTCCTAAGATTACCCAGAATGACTTGTTGCTGCTGTTAAAAAGTGGGACTCCATCAACATTGACAGCCAATCTGATCTCGTCACCAATCCTATCCATAATCCCAGGCACTTTATTCAACAAAAACTGCAGGCTTCGGGTTACACCATAGTGGTATTAGTGCCCCGGACTTAGATCACAATTGTAGGTCTAAATAAGTGAAAAACTATTGAGCTATCAGAACAGCAACAAATAAACAAAAAAATAATTCTATAAAATATGTAATATTATGTGACATAGGCTAATTATTGTGCATTTCCATAAATATATTATCAGAGACAAATAATATGAAATTTAGAATACTATGACATGCTTTAATGAATATAAATATGATGAGGAAAATAGTTTCCCACTTAATAGGAGTAGTAGTTATTTATTATACCAATAAATATTATACCCATATTATTATAAAGGTAGGCCCTATATATAATCTATAACAATAGTATATAAACTACAAGTACATAGCAATTTTTTAGAATGAATGCTGACGTTTTAGCAATAATTTCAATTCAAATTAGATTGGCTGATGACCTAAAAACCTTAAAGAAAAAAGAATGGCCTACTAAGCAAAAAACAATATCAAGTAAGATATACTAATAACCTTTAATTATTTTTTGTACTTCACAAAGTCTATATCAAATAAGTCAGTCGAGGCTGAAATTCTTTGGAGCAAGGGCTTCTATGTCACATAACAAATAATTGTTTTACTTGGCCTTAGTATAAAAAATAACTAGTTTTACAAATAGCTAACTACTAAAAAATTGTGAGCCAGTTCTATACAGTCAGAGTATGGTTAGAAATATAAATAGCTACATTTAAACTTGAGTTTAACACTTAAGGGTTTAAGGAATAGGACCCCAATGGATGTAACTAAATAATGGGCCAGATATTTAATAATTGAAACTAAACAGTTCCATATAAATTATATGGAAACAGAGTGTAAATACAAAATTATTCATGTGCAGAACCTTAGTGTATATACACCTTAGTGTATATATAGAATGTGTATATTTTTTATGATACTGTCTCTAATGTCCAATACAGTTTATTTTATATAGCTCAGAGTGTAGGACTCATATCATTTCTTTAATGGAATATTCAAGTGCTCGAATTCTTAAATAAAATCTTACAGGTTGACATTATTGCGCATTTAACTTTATCATTACTCTATGGTTACACACAATAAAGGGGATTGTATAGCAAGCTGTCTCACATGCATGCCATTGCCAGTCAGCCAATTCACTGGTGCTTATGGGCTCTGACAGAGCGTGAATAGTACGTGCACATTGTCTGCAGAGACTAATTTAATTTTGTTCACTAAATAGAAAATATGAACAAAATATAAGTTACGAAATGCATTATTTATGCTAAAACAAAGTGACTTCGAAATCTAGATTAAAACAGTTTTCTATGAATAGATATGGCCTTATTTTAAAGATTTTTTTCTCGACTTAATTTTAGGCAATTTAAAGTCTTAATTAGACTATGTTGCACTTTCTCTAATTCTACAATAAAAATCAATGATATATCATTAAAAAAACTGAAAATTATGTGCCTCAATCTCAATCTTTACACCCAAAACAAAAATACTTAAAAAATCAAAGCCTTATGAATACGTCAAAAACTGACGTCCAGTGGACTTTCTGGCAACGT
Source organism: Macrostomum hystrix (assembly GCA_950097015.1). Classification (NCBI taxonomy): domain Eukaryota; kingdom Metazoa; phylum Platyhelminthes; family Macrostomidae; genus Macrostomum; species Macrostomum hystrix. The sequence goes on from CATNEN010000026.1 coordinate 125,311, forward strand.
CCTTTGTATATATGGGAAAACTATATTGCCTAATATATATTATATAAATATGCTTGTTTATTTTTATCATTGTTCAAAATAACCTTTGAAATACAAAATGAATCATTTTCTTCGTATGGCCAAAAAGTAGTATAAAGGCTTAACTGGACAAGATGTATATTTTAAGGGAATGCGCTGCATTTTATATATAATGACAATATTTTATAGACAATCATCATATTACAGAATAGGTGACTATTGACCCAATTTCTTCCTGAGTTCATGACTATGCTTTAAATGCATAGTAAGAGTCATGTCTGCCATAGTATGAAATGTAAACATATTTGCTCATTTATGTCCCACTATAGGGCCATTAACTCCCTCCCTATGGACAATTAGACGTTGTTTGACTAGGCTATAGAAAAATGTGTATATATTGGCAAATATATATATAATAAACAGTTTTAAGACAACTCTAGTAACAATATAGGTAATTATATAGTTAGACTATTTATCTAGCATATGCATGCATCTATTCACAATCAGCAGCTTTTTTAGAGCCTACTGAAAGTAGTTTCGTCTGTCTATTTTCAATGCTTCTCTTCTTGTAATACTGCTGCTTTAACTGTTTTTAGGAGTTGGAAAGAGTGCTCTGCTATTGCGCTACACAGATGACACTTTCTCAAGCAACTACATCACTACAATTGGCGTGGATTTCAAAATAAAAACTCTTGACATAGAAGGAGTAAGAGTTAAGCTGCAGATATGGGACACAGCTGGTAAGTTCTTTTGTATTTTATGGTGTCATTATTTATGTTTTTTATTAAGAAAGCAAGCAAAGTTTTATTTTATTCACTACTAAAAGTGATTGCTATTTTTGTATGTTAGTCGATAACAAAACTAATAAGCTCATGAGAATATAGAGTATAGACCAATGAAAGAGCCAGGGAGTACATTTTGATCAGTTAGAGCAAGAGCTGTGAGCTGTCACGAAAATCGTAGTTATGTTATTATTTTGGTAGCCATACAAATATCAAAGAAGAATAACTTTCAGATCCTAAAATGTTGCTATCTGCTTTGTTTACCTCGCCTGTGCAGGTCAAGAACGATTTCGCACCATCACGGCAACCTATTATCGTGGAGCTCACGGCATCATTGTAGTCTACGATGTCAATTCCGGGCCGACATTTGCCAATGTGAAGCGCTGGTTCGAAGAGATCAATAATAATTGTCCTACAAATGTTTCCAAGTTGCTTGGTAAGTTGATTTGCTAATTAACATTTCTCTATGGTTCGACAATTACGTACATTAGTTTATCTGTTTTTTTTCAGTTGGCAACAAGAATGATAGCCCAGAATCCAAAGCGGTTGCTACATCGGATCTGAAAACAGTTGCTAACGAATACGGCGTTCCGTGGGTTGAGACCTCGGCTAAGGATAATATCAACGTAGACTTGGTGAGGCTAGGTTTCATTCTCAATTCCAAGGCTTTGAGAACATTGAAATATATTTTAACCGTAGAACGACAAGAACCACAATTATAACCATTTCATAATGTTACCATGTCGGCCATCATTCTTAACTAATTTGGGTTGATTAAATTGTTAATGTTTTCATTTTTAGACCAATAATATTGATTCGCCAAAAAAATTATACTCAGCAATGTAAAAATGACACCTGGTTCAATTGTCATTTTGGTTTGGGAGCTATCGTGGTGTAGGCAGTGGATATTTGGAATACCTCCGTGGGATTTCCCCCAGGTGGTTTTTTGGAAAATGACTATTCGATATTATTTCTCCAGATGTTTCGCACCATCACTTCGGAGATTCTGAAAACCAAAGGCGCGCAGAGTGCTTCAGGCAGCGGCGCCGACGGCGGCGGTACTGGCGGCGGTGTGCGCATCACCCGGGTGAATCCGGGCAATTCCGGGCAATCAAAGAAGAAGTGCTGCTAGCTTTAGCCGACAATGTTAAAAATGTGAACTATATTGTGAACTGTGTCCTTATTTATTGAATTCCGTACACTTTTAACCTGTGTATACTAAATCTAAGCTGTTTTTTGCTTCCTTTTTTTGTTCCTCAAAAATTCGATTGCAATGTACCAGTTGTGCTTCCAGATTACCTTATGTCATATACTTAGTATTTGTTTATGCTTTAATCAATGAAGGAATTAACTTGCTTTGGTCTAAATTTTTGTCAATAGTCACGGAGCGTATAGTCGCTTCCATTGTCTTCATAGAATCTTGTAGCGTTGTTTTTGTCAAATTTATTTGCTGTCAATAAGTGATTTAACTTTAATTCCAAGGTCAGAAAATTTGCTTATAAAAATTGTTATCACTAGCTGATCAAAGCTTGTGGTAATGGCGGCTTGTTGAATCCGCAGTCTATTTGTTTCTCCACAAACTTAAAAATGCTAGTTATATTGGATCGCTACTGTTGATTGGTTCTTTTGTTTTGTAAAGGTATCATTTATTTACAGCTCTCCATGGTTATGCACTACAAGCTATGACAATAGTAATAAATATGTTCCTTATCGATGTTTGTGATATTCCGCATATTTGGTCGTTCAACTTTCAGTTGTCTGCTTATTATTTAGTTGTGGATGTATCTTGGTTTGTTGCTGCATTGTTGTTTTGAAAACCCTGTTGTAGATCATTCAACATTTGAAAGAAGCTAGTTTTTATGAAATAGTCATCGATAGCAAGATAAGGATAATAGCAACACCGTAGCCAGAAAAAGCTAGAATCGTAGCCAGAATCGTAGCAACAAAGCATGGCCAGAATCGTAGCCAGAATCGCAGCAAGAAGCATAGCTAGAATCGTAGCCAGAATCGCAGCAAGAGTCATCGCCAGATTCGTAGCAAGAATCATAGCTAGAATCGTAGCAAGAAGCATAGCCAGAATCGTAGCAAGAAGCATAGCCAGAATCGTAGCAAGAAGCATAGCCAGAATTGTAGCAAGAAGCATAGCCAGAATCGTAGCAAGAAGCATAGCCAGAATCGTAGCAAGAAGCATAGCCAGAATCGTAGCAAGAAGCATAGCCAGAATCGTAGCAAGAAGCATAGCCAGAATCGTAGCATGAAGCATAGCCAGAATCGTAGCAAGAAGCATAGCCAGAATCGTAGCAAGAAGCATAGCCAGAATCGTAGCAAGAAGCATAGCCAGAATCGTAGCAAGAAGCATAGCCAGAATCGTAGCAAGAAGCATAGCCAGAATTGTAGCAAGAAGCATAGCCAGAATCGTAGCAAGAATCATAGCCAGAATCGTAGCATGAATCATAGCCAGAATTTATGAATAGATATGAAGCTAGAATTAGAGCATATCATATTTTATTTATCGAGACTCAATCTTAAGTGCGAACTTATCACCACATTAGCAAATCGGCAAGATGCTCCCTATTTCACGCCTCAGATTCCTATTTTGATTTTACCGTTTTATTTTCAACAGAAATCAATCCCGCTATTGACAAGTTTATATTCCAATTTATTTTAAGAAACTATACACTAAACATTTATTTAGATGTTGAATTCTGTTTTGTAAGAATTTAAAATCCGTTTATTATGGGCTCCTGATTTTAAAGGCTTACAACTTTTGCCATTATTCAGAAATAAATTGTAGAATATTATCTTAGAAAACATCTAAATTACTACTTTACTTTTTAAAGTTAGTAGTATCTAGCAAAGTAACAACCTCTCCTCGTTACAACTTCCCTGCTTAAGAGAGAGTCTATGGCTTTGATCCAGCTTTACCGGCTAGAGGTTACCGAACCTAGTTTTTTGAAAAGTTATTTTTGCTAATTTCAGAATAAACGGTCAGGCAACATAGAGCAGACGGAGGTTGATCCCGAGCTCTGCTGCGGCATCTGCCAAAGTATTTACACTGACCCGCGCGTCCTACAATGCGGCCATTCATTCTGTCTTGGCTGCATTCGCCAGTGGGTTCAGAATCGGCCAATCTGTCCCATTTGCCGCGGCCCCGGGCCCAGTGTGTTCGCTGTTGATAGCTTGCCGCGCAATTTCACAGTGGCTAGCCTTGTGAGTCGAGCATTCTTTCCAACTTCCCAGTCTGTGTGGGCTGTTATCCCTAACTTCCTAGTCTGTGTGGGCTGGTATCCCCAACTTCCCAGTCTGTGTGGGCTGTTATCCCCAACTTCCCAGTCTGTGTGGGCTGTTATCCCCAACTTCCCAGTCTGTGTGGGCTGTTATCCCCAACTTCCCAGTCTGTGTGGGCTGTTATCCCTAACTTCCTAGTCTGTGTGGGCTGTTATCCCTAACTTCCCAGTCTGTGTGGGCTGTTATCCCTAACTTCCTAGTCTGTGTGGGCTGTTATCCCCAACTTCCCAGTCTGTGTGGGCTGTTATCCCCAACTTCCTAGTCTGTGTGGGCTGTTATCCCCAACTTCCTAGTCTGTGTGGGCTGTTATCCCCAACTTCCTAGTCTGTGTGGGCTGTTATCCCCAACTTCCCAGTCTGTGTGGGCTGTTATCCCCAACTTCCCAGTCTGTGTGGGCTGTTATCCCCAACTTCCTAGTCTGTGTGGGCTGTTATCCCCAACTTCCTAGTCTGTGTGGGCTGTTATCCCCAACTTCCTAGTCTTTGTGGGCTGTTATCCCCAACTTCCTAGTCTTTGTGGGCTTTTATCCCCAACTTCCTAGTCTGTGTGGGCTGTTATCCCCAACTTCCTAGTCTGTGTGGACTATTATCCCCAACTTCCTAGTCTGTGTGGGCTGTTATCCCCAACTTCCTAGTCTTTGTGGGCTGTTATCCCCAACTTCCTAGTCTTTGTGGGCTTTTATCCCCAACTTCCTAGTCTGTGTGGGCTGTTATCCCCAACTTCCTAGTCTGTGTGGACTATTATCCCCAAATTCCTAGTCTGTGTGGTCTGTTATCATCAACTTCCCAGTCTGTGTGGACTGTTATCCCCAAATTCCTAGTCTGTGTGGACTGTTATCCCCAAATTCCTAGTCTGTGTGGACTGTTATCCCCAAATTCCTAGTCTGTGTGGGCTGTTATCCCCAACTTCCTAGTCTGTGTGGACTATTATCCCCAACTTCCTAGTCTGTGTGGGCTGTTATCCCCAACTTCCTAGTCTTTGTGGGCTGTTATCCCCAACTTCCTAGTCTTTGTGGGCTTTTATCCCCAACTTCCTAGTCTGTGTGGGCTGTTATCCCCAACTTCCTAGTCTGTGTGGACTATTATCCCCAAATTCCTAGTCTGTGTGGTCTGTTATCATCAACTTCCCAGTCTGTGTGGACTGTTATCCCCAAATTCCTAGTCTGTGTGGACTGTTATCCCCAAATTCCTAGTCTGTGTGGACTGTTATCCCCAAATTCCTAGTCTGTGTGGACTGTTATCCCCAACTTCCCAGTCTGTGTGGACTGTTATCCCCAACTTCCCAGTCTGTGTCGGCCTCTTTTGCTCTAGTTGTTGAGAAAAAACGATGTGTTTTAGTTTTGTAGTTTTGTACTTCAACAATTTCAAGGTAAGTCGTGCTAATTACGACGCGTACTCAGCGAGCATTGTTAGCGGCGCCACCGCCGCCCCATCTGCCGTGTCCGCCGCGGCGTCCGCAGCCACCGCTGGCACCGGCGCCAGCTCGCTAGGCAACTCGTGCGCTCAATGCAACCGGGGCGGGGCGCGCGATAGTCACGGCCGGCGTCAAGTCTCCTGCGAAGTCTGTCGCCACTGCTGGCGCCAACTGTGCGGCAATTGCATGCTGGATCACGTGCTTCTTCTGAGGGATAATCTGCGCAAGCGCGTTGAAGAATTGCGCTCCGATGCGCGCCTTCACTGCGGCGGTATGCGCATCCTGACAGAGTCGGCAACCGAGTGGCAGCTGGTTCTTAGTAGCCTGTCCAGCTTGCGCGACACTGTCAATAGCGTGATGGGTAAAGCCGAGGAATACTCCAGGGGATGGAATGGCGCCGCCAATAGTCAGCCAGCTGTTGAACTACTGGCCATCGCCCAGGAGGCCAAGCAGGCGGCTAAGGAGACTTTCGATCCAATCCTGAGCGATCCAGTTGAACTAGCTAGTAGGTCGGCCTCGATCGACTGCCTCAGCCAGCGTCTGCGCGAGGCCGAAGCCAAATTCGCCGTACCGGAGCTGCGTTCTAGCTACCCTGGCGGCCTAACTGGCCTCCTAATGTCTGTGCCGCAAGCTCTAGAGGCGGTCGACTTTTTGAAAGAAGCGATCGAACGCCTGCCGGAGCCGCCGACTGTGTCGACGGTCGAATCTGCCGCCGCCAATGTGGCCGCCCAGTTTGGCGCCCCGACTGTGTTAGCTGAGTCGGCCGCCTCGGCAAATGCTGGTTAGCAGCCAAATTCGGACGCTAATTAGGGACCATATCTTTGTTGCTTTACTATAAGTAGTAAAGCTTGGGCAGGTCTGAATCTTTAATCTCAGTCCAGGAAGGGTTTCCGTGTCTTTGAGCAAGACACTGCCCCAATGTGCTCCATATTCAGTTAATAGTAATAATAAATAATTGAGGAGGGCTGTGGGCACTGAAGTATATTTTGGTGACAATGGAAATTTCCCTATTTAACTAACTCCTGAGCACACGGATACCGTATTATTCAGGCACACCCTCACACAGGTGTGTACATCTGTCCTGCCTTTCTCAGGCAGAGCACACTCTAACTGTGCCTACTGTGCCTTGGAGGTTGGCCCTTAAGGGGCGTAAATTGCACGACAAGCCCCCAAGCCTTGTCTTCGCGGCTGCGCCCCAGATTAATGTGGCCTCGCCGCGGAATCGAGCTCAGGGACCTTGCCCCGCCTGTGGCACTGGTTGCACACCTGGGTGTAATTGTACGAGTACTAGGTGTAATATCTCTATCTACGAGTATAAATAGCAGTATATATTTGCATTTCTCTCTCATTTCGCAGTATCGCCGGGCCTAATTTTGCGCCGACTGATGAAGAATTTTCTTAACGATGGATTCTGCTGCGCCGTATTGAAATTGGGCGACTACTCCAGCAGTATGTTGCGAGACGTCCCAGACAACTCTAGCAAGGAGGATTTGGGCTACGTTTATTGCATTATGGCCGAGGCTAATCGGCGATTGGCCAGGATTGAGCAGGCTGCTCGCAATCTAAGCGACGCATTTCGCGAATTCGGCGACGTGGGCCTAAAAGACGGCGTACTAGTTTTGCCGGTTCTGGCTGCTGTGCTCAAAGAATTGATTGAAAACAATGATGATAACGAAGCCAACGTGCTGTGCGACTCTGTGCTGGCCGCATTCGTTCAATTGGTTAGTAACCGATGTCTAACATAGACTGCATATTCTGCTTGACCCCTGAGCACACAGTGAGCACACACAGAGAAGAGTACATCCACCAACACTTTCTCATCATCAGGCTGTGTACAAAATCACTGTGCATTGAATATGGGCCCTCCTGAGCTCAGGGACCTTGGCGCGATAGTTCTGTATCTCCAAAAATATTAAACCAATCGCAATGAAAATCCAGGACACATTTAAAATTTTCCGCTCTATTTGATGAAACAACAGCCAGAATTACAAAACCTCGGTATCGTCAGGATAATTCAACGATTCTCGTCGGGTTGGGATGCCTGGTGGCAAAAATAGGCATAATTTTTCTGCTCACGAAACTTCATCATGTAACCATGGCAACCATGTCGGCTATTAATTGCTGATTATATTGGATACCATCGCGAAGTAGGCAGCGAGTATTTGAAACACCCGGCGGTATTTCAACTACTAAGGGATTTTTATTTCTCCCGCAGAGTGCGCTTTGGAACGAACCACGAATCGGCGCCCTAGCAACCGAGTATCGCCAGCAGCAGCCAGTTGAAGGCCTGCTAGACATCCTGCTGAATATTGTTCACCAAATGCTGCCGCCTCCGGATGCACCAAATGAGACTAACAAAATCCTGGCTAGGGCTATGCTCAATATTCGACTGGCCAAGGCTCGCAATCTGGTTTATAAGCGGTCGTTCATAGCCGCGGAGACCGCTCTCATCCAGGTGTTGCGCTACGGCGGCAGTCCTTGTCGCCGGGTCTGCCAGCTAATTAACATCAACATCAGTATGATGGATGACGACGAGATTGACAGCGGTGACGGGCCGTTTGACTTCAGCGAAGAACTGGCCGACCTAGATTGGAACTCGGTGGCCTCGCCGGACCTCCTACTGGTCATGGCCAGTGTCGGCCGCAGCCTGGCTGACGTATTGAGAGAATTGGGTCGCTCGGCTCGCTGCTGCGCGCTTGTGAGGGAGTGGGCCATCCATGCCGAGGCTGCTGCCAATATTCAGCATCAGCAGCAGCAGCAGCAGCAGCAGCAGCAGCAGCAGCAGCAGCAGCAGCAGCAGTAGCAGCGCTGAATTGAGTCCTTAACTGAGACTCGAACTCCCGACCTCCCGTTCATGAGTGCGATTCTCTAACCACTAACCGCAAGCTTCCTTTTTGTTATATTTTAGTGGGTTGGTTTGAAAAGAGGAAATAACTTTTTGTAAGAGTTGGTCTGTTTGCATCGACTCATCCTTAGTCGTATTATTTTTCGTTCTTTTGTTGAGATTTATTCTTGAATGAATAATTACAAATAAGACTAATATTACTAATATAATTCATTGGAAAAAAACTACATGCAACACATTTTGAGCCATCTTTTCTGCTCATGTTGCTCATACCCCGGCAGCAGCTGCTATAAAACAATTGTCGCTGATCAATCTGGTTTCTGTTGTTAATATTATTAGCTTGTTTTATTGCTTAACGGCTAGTTTAAGTTTTTGGTTAGGTTTTTAAAATGCTTATCTATAAAGCGAGAGTTATAATAATGCTCTGATTTGCTTGCTTATTGCAGATGGTGCAATTGCCAATGTTAGCTCTGTCCTGTTCTGCATTAATATGTGTTACAATATGTATGTTAATCGAATACCAGCCTATAATAGATATTTAAATCCATTGAGATGCAAGAATCCTTATCCTTTTTCTATTGATGTTCAAGCTCAATATTAAGATGAGTTTTGATAAAAAACCTGCATTCATTGTATCTCAATCGTTGTTTGAAGAATGGTTTACAACGTTTTTGTTTTTTTTTCCATTCCATTTTTAAGGTTCTACTTTGTTGATTTGCTTCTACAATTTATGAAGCAAGTCGGTAATTTTGCATTAAGCCAGTCCTATTCCAGATCTTTTTCTCTATTGTTTTTCCTTCTCTAAAAATTTATACTCAAAGCCACAGTTTTCAGCAGCAATTTAACATCTTTTGATGTCTAATTTTCTTTCGATCCGCTTAGTTTTTGTTTATTTTTATTTAATAATGAAGCTATTGTAGCCTAGTAGCCTAGCCTAGGAGCGTCGGACTCACGACTAGAAGGTCGGGGGTTCGTTTCCCGGCTCCACTGAAACAATCTGTGTCCTTTAGCAAGGCACTCAGTTCTACATCGATTCATTTTACCCGGCTGTTAAATTGTGGTTGAGTGTGGCTTCCTCCCCAGTCCATGGACAGAACAGCCGCACGCTCGTAGCTGCGGCTGTGCTGTCGACTGCACATCTGGCCCAAGTCCGGGCAGGTGTAATCAATTATAAATAATAGAATTATTATAAGGAATAAACTTTATCGAGAATAAATACTGTATTTGGTTATACATTTATATTGGTGAAAAAGCAAGATTGACACCAGCGGTTTTTTAACAATTTTAGTCTAGTGTTTAGAGCGTTTGATTCACGACTAGAAGGTTACGGGTTCGATTCCCGTCTTAACTGAAAAAATGCTTCGTTTAGCAAGGTTATTTACTCTGTTGCTAGATAGGTTCCAATTTTAATAAGTTTTAATAATGCAGGAAGCTACAGCCATAGAAACTATGTGATTTTAAGACAATTTCTCTTGTTGCATCCTCAAGTTGCGAGTTATACATAGAATATTCCTATCCAATTTTATATTCTCTTGAATTTACAGGTTCAGTAATAACAGATTGGCACCATCTGGAAATCAATAAGGAAGAATATGTGCGACACAAGTGCGACACTGATGCTGACGTCGCCCCAGGGTCACATGCTGGCCATGCAGGCATCCAGGGATAATTGCGCCAGTGACTGGCTGGAGTCCGGGTTGCGTGTCCGCTTTCTTGTGATTCACAGCCAGCCGAAGTTGAATGAAAATGCTAGTTATGTGCGTGGTTGCATCATTATAGGCCGACATTTATTTTTGCATGCATATAACCTGGTGTCTTGTGGATAGCACATTCGTAGTACCGTGGTGTCTTGTGGTTAGTCCACACGTAGTACCGTGGTGTCTTGTGGTTAGCACATGCCTAGTACCGTGGTGTCTTGTGGTTAGCCCATGCCTGGTACCGTGGTGTCTTGTGGTTAGCACATGCCTAGTACCGTGGTGTCTTGTGGTTAGCCCATGCTTAGTACCGTGGTGTCTTGTGGTTAGCCCATGCCTAGTACCGTGGTGTCTTGTGGTTAGCACATGCCTAGTACCGTGGTGTCTTGTGGTTAGCACTTTCGTAGTACCGTGGTGTCTTGTGGTTAGTACATGCCTAGTACCGTGGTGTCTTGTGGTTAGCCCATGCTTAGTACCGTGGTGTCTTGTGGTTAGCCCATGCCTGGTACCGTGGTGTCTTGTGGTTAGCACTTTCGTAGTACCGTGGTGTCTTGTGGTTAGCCCATGCCTAGTACCGTGGTGTCTTGTGGTTAGCACTTTCGTAGTACCGTGGTGTCTTGTGGTTAGCCCATGCCTAGTACCGTGGTGTCTTGTGGTTAGCCCACGCGTAGTACCGTGGTGTCTTGTGGTTAGCACATGCCTAGTACCGTGGTGTCTTGTGGTTAGCACATGCCTAGTACCGTGGTGTCTTGTGGTTAGCACATGCCTAGTACCGTGGTGTCTTGTGGTTAGCACATGCCTGGTACCGTGGTGTCTTGTGGTTAGCCCATGCCTAGTACCGTGGTGTCTTGTGGTTAGCACATGCCTAGTACCGTGGTGTCTTGTGGTTAGCACATGCCTAGTACCGTGGTGTCTTGTGGTTAGCCCTTGCTCAGTATCGTGGTGTCTTGATATATAACCTGATATAACCTGTTGGTCTTGGTAACAACCCGACAAGTCGCGTTGTCAATTTAGTCCCATTTTCGGTAGTGTTAACAGGTATTTATCCCAGCTATAAATGTTTAGTAGTAATATCTATAAATCTTTGGATCCTTCACTTTAGATTCTGCAGATGTCAGCCAGTAAGGAAACTTGTGCGGCCGCTTGCAGACGACTTCTGATAAATCTTTACGACAAGAATGGGTTAGTATGTACGTAGATTATAGCCACGCACTTTGCCCTATCATTTTAAATAAATTTGTTGCGTTTTTTGCTTCTTTTTATAGCAACATAGTGCATGAAACACCCCTGACTTCTTATAATCTGACTTCAATAGCTGTTCAATCTCTGTTTTAGACCCGTCACTCTGCGAATGCTGATCGAAACTGCCTATCTCGGCAACGTGATTGGACGCGGAGGAGTTAATATCAAGACGATTCAATTCAACAGTGGGGCTCGGGTGCGCATTGTCGAGTGAGAATTCAATTTTGGTTATTATAGATCCCGGTTGAAAAAAATACTGGATTAGCCCATTAAAATTGGCCCGCTCATCGGCCACTTCGTGTCAGAAAAGCCCGCTCATTTTTCCAAATCGACGAGTCTCTCAAATCGGCCTGTTCTACGGCCCGCTTCTGGGCCCGCTGGTTGGCCCGCTCACTGGCCCGTTCTAAACCGGCCCCGCTGGCTGACCCGTTGGTTGGCCCGCTGGCTGACCCGTTGGTTGGCCCGCTGGCTGACCCGTTGGTTGGCCCGCTGGCTGACCCGTTGGTTGGCCCGCTGGCTGACCCGTTGGTTGGCCCGCTGGCTGACCCGTTGGTTGGCCCGCTGGCTGGCCCGTTGGTTGGCCCGCTGGCTGGCCCGCTGGCTGACCCGTTGGTTGGCCCGCTGGCTGACCCGTTGGTTGGCCCGCTCACTGGCCCACTCATTGACCCGTTCTAAACCGGCCCGCTGGTTGGCCCGTTGGTTGGCCCGCTGGTTGGCCCGTTGGTTGGCCCGCTGGTTGGCCCGCTGATTGGCCCGTTCTAAACCGGCCCGTTGGTTGGTCTAAATCTAGATTTGTCTTTTAAAAAACTGGTTCTTTAGTAATTCTCTGCCACTTTGCAGCCCTCCATTCCTCCTGCTGATTTACGATCAGTCATTTCGTGTCACGACTGTCAAACAGGCTATCATCATCGGCAAGCCCAATTCGGTTGGATCCGCAATTAAGCAACTGTTGGATGTGTTAAGCGAATTGCGCACTCAGATTTTTCCGTCATCGCAGCAGCGTTTCGGACACTGGCCGACCAATCCCGGCCAGTTTGCCGACGCCTTTCTGGCTGCCCGCCGCGTTGATAGAGACGCTCAGCGGCTGGCTGGCCGGAAGTTCAATGGAGGCAAACACCATCCTCACTTTGGCGACTGTTGGACGAGCGGATTGGACGCCGCAGAAGAAGCTTCTGACTCTTATGAGTCTGTTGGTAAGACTGTCTTTTGTGCTCCGTTGACAGTCCCTTAACTGCCCAGCTTGGCTTGAGTCTAGTCCAGTTGTTAATTTTATCATATTTGTATTAACAGCCCCACAGCTCAACTACCGCGTCAAGTTCACGTGCTTTTACTCACCCGCCGGCGTCGAAGTGATCAAAGCCGCATTCTGGGCTGGCAAAGCTGTTGCCTCCGCTGCTGGTCACGAGCTGAGCGTTCGACTGATCGCCTCACCAGAATATCACCTGACGTTGGTCAGCGAATCTGCGCAGCCTTCGGATGCCGTAATGTCGGCTGTACTAGTTAAAATAAAATCATCCGCCTTTGGACAAGCTGATGGCTGCGAATTTCGCATCCTGGACAGCTGGCGAGAGGGTCGCAACAACACGACACTCCACCTTCGTCAACATCTGATAAACTCGCTGCCGAAACCTGCTGCTTCCGTCACAAAGAATGAGACTGAGCCAAGGTATTCAGGCCGAATGAAGAATGAAGAGAGTCAGCGGAGGCCGAATCTTCGTGGTCCGGTCGGCAGCGAGGGCTGGCTATTCGCGTTCGACGTTAGATTTGCTGAGAAAATCAATGCGCGAATCGCAGACTGCCTCAGTTGCTGCTTGGATGAATGCTATTGCTAGACGAAGAAGGATTATTATTTACAAAAAACTTTCATTCTTTATCGAGAGTCGTCAGTTAAATTAGTTTTTGTAATTTTTACAAATTATGTATCGGTTAATTAAAATCTGGTGCAATTTTTGTTTATGATGAAGTATTCGCCATATAAATTCAGAAATCGTGGAGTCGACTTCTCAATATTTATTACTCTTTAAAACAATTTTTACTTAGCTTAAAGCAATTTTAAATGTTACATCTGAAAGAATCTCAACAACTTGAATGCTTTTCACACTATATCAAAGAAGCGCTCGCTATTTTTTTTTGAATTTACCTTTTTTGATAGTGGAATTTACAATATACAGAATCCCGGCTAAAGTGGAAAAATGAACTTTTTCATTCATATTTGTTTTCGCGCCAGGCTATGTGTACTGCTACGTGTCTAATTCTTTTAACTTTGATTTACATCAATGCCATTTCTGCGGAAAGCATGCGGAATGCAAACAGGTACCGCCGAAGAAAACGGTTGTTAAATGGGCGCACGGCAGTTCTTGTAATAATTACTGTCATAGATTATATATTAGATGGCGTTCGCCTTTAGATACGAGTAAACAGTAAGTGTGCGAGAGCAACTGTTGCGCAATAAATCATCATTGTCAGGCATGCAAGCTTTGCTTTTAAATATAGAACCACAAAATGTAGGCTAATAGGGGCCTATACGTTCACAGCTTCTAATTTGCCTTTAGCAGGTTAGAAGGCCAACTTTTATCTTTGTTGTTTATTATTGCTCTTTTTCAAAGGTTTCAAAGGTGACGGCCGCTTGCTTAAAAACTTGCGTTTACATGCTGCATCATGTATATGCACGTGTAAATGACTGCTAAATTGGTGTATACACGACACAATATTCGTTTTGTATAGAAAAAAAGTTCGACTTTTCCTAGTATAGATAGTGTCCTGTACTTCTTAAGTGAAACTTGTGTTGCAACTGCATTACCAGCAATAAAGTCACAGTAAAGATAAAACTAGATAAACTATAGTACAGGCCACATAAAAATTATAGCAAGGAAGGAACCGTAGGAAGGGACTATGATCACTGTCAAAAGACATTGATTTAAGAGTAAAAATTTTTTAAAAAATTACGCGTTATATTTTGAGCAACGTTGTACAAAAACTACTTTATTCTGTGAGTCAGAAGTTTTTATAGCACATCAGCATGATTAGTATTTTTGATTAGACTGTTGTGATTAGACTACTCCTTTTATTGTTTTGTTTTTTGTTTTATCAAAAGCTTTTCTGTCTAGAAATGCGTCATGCTTTGCCTTTTCAAGTAAAGAATTAAAAATATGTTCGAATCAACATGTTAGGTTAGGAGTTTAGGACAGGACTTAGGAGTGGCTTGTATCTTTTTTCATGCTCGATCATTTAAAGTAATTTGTAGTATTGAACTTTAAAACATTTTTATGCAATAAATATTACGACTTTGTAAAAAGGAGAGTAGATATATATTTGGGATATTTTTCTAGCCTAAAATTTTTCATTTTGATTTGACATAATATGGATATGGAATAAAACATCTGTCTTATTTTTATGCTACTATGATCTTTTAGTGAACTTAATTGCCTTATTTTAGTTACTATTACTTTGTTTGTAGTAATTCTTAAACATAAAAAAGTCAGAAGTAGGCCCTAGTGACTAAAGTTCATTAACCTTGCAATAACAAATTATATTGCATATCTTTTTAGAAGTGCTTATTACCACGGTCCCGAGCCACTAATTTCAATTTTATCCACACAGATCCATACCCATAATTTTCTGCTTATCCACACGGCAGCTTGTATGAATAGGTCTACTTTCAAGTCCCTAGGCTACTTATTATTCTCTGAGCATAAGGCTTTTGCTTCAGAGTATAGTGTATAGTGTACACTATCAATGCATAGTGTAAAATAATAACAATGATGTATAATATGTGTGACGAGTTTGGTGCTGACTAGATTTCTGCTGGGTTGACTCGTATGATTTTCTTTGGTTGACTTCTTACTTTCTAAGTCAATACAATTTGAATGAAAACACATAACAATGACAAAAGATTTAGTAAGTTGGTATTACAAAAATGAATTGTTATTACAAAAATAAAAAAGGATGACATTAATGTTGGTTAATTAATGTGTAGGTCAAAATGTAGAACACTGTCGTAACACACTGGCAACTTTGTCGATCTATTGGCTCGAGGGTTCAGCAAAACATTCAAACCCAAAAGGGCCTCATTTCAAAGAACAGAAATGTGTGGATTAAATTGAAATTAACGGCACGGCATATATAAAGAGTTTTAGACCTATTCATACAAGCTGCTGTGTGGATAAGCAGAAAATTATTGGCACGGCTCCGTGTGGATAAAATTGAAATTACTGGCATGGCATATTTATATAAAGCATTGTAGACCTATTCATACAAACTGGCCATGTGGATAAGCAGAAAATTATCGGCATGGATCCGTGTGGATAAAATTGAAATTATTGGCATGGGACTGTGGGAAAAAGCTCTGCCTAGGCCCCTATCTTTTTATACCAGATATACTATAGTTTATCATATGCCAGAATAAAAACCTGAATTATCCATCCTTTATGTGAAATATACCTTAGGCCTAGTACTTGTTTGCAGACTAGCATGTACTATATAACAATTTGTTGGTGATTTTCTTTTGTTTGTTTATTTTTATGGAGAATGTTAGCCATATTGTGGATGGTTTTTCTTGTATGCCAGAAGCATTTTCTGGGAATTTTGAAGTGTACGCCAGCCTACCAACTGTGTGCCAACCCCAGGCTGTGTTTACCATGTTTGGTCTTTGGACTTTACAAAATTAGAGACAGAGTGAGTTTGAGTGAATTGAGTGGCAATTGATTTGCATTTGTATATTGCATTGGTAATTTCTTTGTAACAATAATTGAATGTAAATTTTAATTTTTAACAATTTAAACGATTAATGATAAAAATTTCCAGTAAAATTAATGCAGACATAAATAAGAAATGCACACGTAAATAAATCCTTACCATGAGTTGTGTACTCCAAAATCTGTGCATGGCCAAGAAATGTACAAGGTGTATACCATGGAAATCAAGTGTATGCTGGAATTTTCTGGTATACACCCCATCAACTGCAAAATGGAATGTTAGTATAGTAGGTCCAGCTAATGGTTAATTAGAGGTTGGATGTGATCCTAATCTTCACACAATTTGAGACCTTAGGTGCAGGACCAAGACTGCCACAGCTGTGGTGGGGTTCAGATACGAATGACCTAATGGTCTACTATTGGATTATATAGGGTGGGTAGATGTGAGGTTGGCAACCTAGGATCTAGATACTAGAAAAACAAGCAGATGTTTTGTCAGTCAGCAGACAAAGAATTACATTTCAAATCCAAAGTTAAAACAAAAACTGTTTCTCAGGTTCTCAAAGTCCTACTTTTAGTGGAAAACTATTATAAATTATTTTCTATATTAATAAGTGATGATATGTGATTGTGATGATTTGAGATTGTAGGCATATATTTGTAATTAAAGACTGTCTCTTTCTATGGGTTTATTTAAACTGACTTAATGATTACAAATATAAACTGATAGGTTCAAAGTTCTAGGTTCCTACAATACATGTACAAGGATATGTATGTGGATGTAAAAAAACAATGTGTATTAATGAAAAAACTATTTGTTGCATTTCCCACAAATGAAATTTCTCAACTATAGCATTGGAGTCACTTATTTAATATTTTCTAGCATGTTCAATAGCCAATAGAAGAGGCTTGAGTCTCTTATACTCATGGCTCAAAACTCTTTTAGATTTATATGATTTCAACATAACTAGCTCTGGGCTACTGACTGTAGAAGCTAGTGAAGCCTTTTGTTTTGTTTGTTTAAATAAGCTCATTCTTTGGGCATGATGGATGCATATTAAATAATTGCCTATTAGCAATACCTACCTTGTTCTCCTTATGCCCTTAAATAAGAAACAATTGACTTATAGGACTTGCACATTCTATAAACTAATCAAACATATCAGCTACTTTATCATTATCAGTGATAAAATTTTTAACAGCTTATGTTAAAACATATTAATTTTTATTAACTAGCTTTAGGTATTTTGCAGGTTTCAGTAGTAGTAATTATTAACATTGTAAACTTTCCATTTATTTAGATAACATTTTAATATCTAATAAAGTCAGTCTGAAATAATTGTCAATACTTAAATCTATCAATATTTAAATACAGTAAAATCACAATAAACTATAAAATTTCTATGAACTTATTTATTTTTTTGTTTAAATTGTTTATTTAGTTGCTACTCATATTAAGTAAAGGATGTTCTTGATGTTCCATTTTTTGTGATACACTTGCTAGAAGGAAATAATTCAGATTTCATATGTATAAACTTATTTATTTTTTACTGTGGCCAAAATAAAAATGTTGAAATAATATTCGTGCTAATTTGCTGTTAAAAGTAAATTACTATTTTATAAGAAATTGCACTGAAAAATTAAATAATGTGCACTATGCATTCAAAAGCAAGTGCTAACACCTTAATATTTTTTGAAAAATACAAAAATGGCATACAAAACTCTTCATTAGCCATAAATATCTGCAGCATTTATTGTTAACTGATTTTAATTTCATTATATAGTTTATTAATGAAGCAAGATGTTCTGTGTGGACAGGACCTGCATGTCCAACAATCATCTTACACTGGAAAGTTCTAATTGCATGAATTGCTTTGACTTAGCTGCAGGGCAGTCCAAAGACTCGGCAGGGAGGGGGTAATCACCCATTTTTCTAATCCCTGAATATCTAATTGCATGAGTGTTTTGTACTATCCAACCTTCTAATTGTAGTCTCTCCTGTGACTTATTGAAATTTGTAGGCTTGATATGACGACCATACATTTCCAGCCTCGTCCAGTTTCTAATTAAAATGTTTCTGCACTATTCAATGCTCCAAACATGGCAGCAACCAGCGCTGTTACCAAAAACAATTTTGGGTAAAAATAGGTGGCTTTAGATGTAGCATCACGAGTTGTCTCCAATGCTGTCACCATTTTGTAAGATAGGATAAATGGCCCTCGCATTGGCTGCTGATTTTCATCTTGCCCCGGACTGTCAGACAACTGACGCTTTCGTCGACGTCGCCTGACTGCAGTGCCGCATGCTTGCACGCAGCGTTGATCTGTGTCAGTCGGTGTACAGATAGTAATATCGCAGAATAAATAAGCCTGTGTGGTCACAGTCTCCGTGAATGACATGACGGCAAAGTTGATACCAATAGTTTTGCTGTCAACTCGAAATATGGCATTTGAGTCAGAGGCACATTTATTCCGCACTATGAAGTACTGAGCACCTGTACCGTCCGACTTGTCACTTGCCCAACAGTTGCGCACAGTTAGACGTACATTCAGTGGACTCGTCTCACGCACGCTGGCATAGATTCTCGAACCAACTATGAGCCGCTGGCCTGGTGTGATTTCGCTTGAGAACCCACTGGCACTGTAGCCGCTGAAGAGTTTCACCTTGGAAAGATGAGTATTTTAATTTCAGAATACAGCTGTTTTCGTGTGCTATTATTGACGACAAATATGTTTGTGATAATGTCTGATTTTAAGGGCTCATTAACTACTTGTAATAAGCGTGTTTGGACAAAAGCACTAGTAGTGTAAAATGTACAATGTACATTTCATGTTCGTCGTTATATCCATGGCTTTTGTACTCCACTGTACTAAACAGTTGTGTTCTAATAATTGTTCTAAGTAACCTTGTTGGTAAAATTACCTCAGATGTGTAGCTATCGCCTCCAGTTATTGGAGGGGCAGTCCTTGCATCTGGTAACATTGCTGCAGTCACTTCCTTTAGTTTAGGTATCGCGCACACCACTGGTATGGTGTAGGGCACATCGATATAAACTCCGCCAACTGGAGTAACGTTTCTATAGAGCGTGGAAGTGTAGATAACGTGCGTAGAATTAGTCGTCTGTACGCTATTACATCCAAGGTAGGGCACAGTTGCCCAAACAATGGATGCATTTTCTCCTTTCGTAAAGTTGCACATTGTTATGTTGTAGGTTCCATAGAGACTCAACAGGCTAGCAGAGGATACATCAGTGTGTGTAAAAAATACGTGAGCTACGTATAGATAGCAAACAACAGATGGTGCTGGTATTGGTGGTGGCGCCAAAGAAATCTGGCTGCACCGAACGCTGACAGCCGTGTTAGCATTGCAATAGCCTGGAGCTACGCCCCAGCCATTGTGCTTGCAGTCGTTAGTGGTGGTGGCGCCTGGAGTGCATTGCAGACCCGACAACATTACTGGGTAGCTGGCTGAAATGTTTAAGTAACGGCCAGACATGCCGATTGCGTTGGCTGTTCTGCAATGTTTAGAGGGTGTGTGAAAGTTGTTTATAGTAGTTATCTAAGAATCAAGAAATGCACTATGCAAACTAGACTAGAAAGCTAAACAGTGATATCTTGCTTTGACTTTATACTTTTGGCTGTACCTTGATGCACCCTGAAATGAAGGGAGATAAGATCTTACTCATTACGACAGAGCATCCGGCAAATTGTAGCCGCTTCAATGGCACTGAAGTCGGCTGCACATATTGTACCAAAGTTGAGTCCTCCGGCTGTACCATTCTGTATGAGTACTAGGCCCTCTTCAGGACCGGGCTCAAGTCTCAAGCTAGTCACGGTATTGTTGCAAAATATTGGTGCTATGGTAGCAAAATCTGGCGCCCGAGTTGGTCCAGGCGTGTTGGTTGTCTGAGTTCCTGTACACACGACGGCTGCGTCTCTTGAGTTGTCCACACATACTGCTGGAAATGACGCCGAGACGTAGCGACAGGCAGTGTCGAGATTCCAAGTGCTAGTTGAGGCTTGCTGAAATTTGTTTGAGTTTTTCGAATATCAATGTTTCGTACTGCATTTTTTAGTACATAAAAATTATGTCGTTTATTTAGGCAAATCTTGCATGCCAACGAGATTCACCAGAAAGTCCGGACAGCCGCTGATCGCCATGACAGTATTAGCGTTGCCAGTTTTGTAAGGTGCCAAGCTAATCTTGTATCCAGTGACGTCTCGGTAGCCAAGCATAGCGCACACCACAGAAGCGCCGCTGTTGTCAAAACCGACATCACAAATTCGACCAACAGCGCCAGATGACATTGTAACCTCAACGACGCCAATGTTTGGATTCGAACCTCCAACCAGACGCACGCTTACTGGTCTCTGGGCCTTGGCTGTCAATCGATTTTTTAGTATAGAGCTTTATTTAATCGTTGGTATTACTTGTCGCTAAGATATAAATGGTTATCCGATCCCCGAGGACCTCCGTTCGCTGTGGAACCCCCTACACATTGTACAAAAAATAAGAAGCTAATTGCGTACAATTTTCTGGAGACATTTTTGTACCTGCATTACTCACCAATCGAGACGAGAAAGCTGACTATATGCAAGCACACAGGAAGTGACAGCAGTAAATGTCGCATGTCTAACAAATTAGTGTCTTGATCAACTTCACCGTTTCGGCGATTGTAAACAGAAAACAGGTGGACTAATGCTTCGAGTCTAGGATATGGTTTTTAGCTTAACAGATTAGACTGAAAAGTTAGCTTAAACAGTCCCTAGAATATCTGCGAGACGGAGGTGCAGTTTCATATACTCACGCTCAACGCTTCCTTCTCTGCATTCCATACCTTGTGTCTATAGCGAAGCCAATCCTGTTGCCAAGGACAACATGCATTGCCGTCAACACAATTGGAAATAATTGGGTAGCGCATGGAAAGAGGCAAATTTGGAAATAGAAGGGTGAGCATAGCTACAGGAAAGAAAATTTTCTCTCGCCCTTCCCTCCCATACATCTAATCGGGGAACTCTTATACGGGAGTAGGGATGAATTAATGAGAGAGTGCCTATTTTTGTCCCAATTTCAGCCCTGCTCCCTCGTCCCATTTCAACTACACATGCGTTCTGCAGTACCCCCGCTTCCCATTTTCTCCCTCCTGTATCACTGCGCACACTGTCGCCAACCACACCCTAAAGCAAGTCCATCCTAAAGCACGAACACCCCTGGTGAGTCAGTTAAGCCTTTAGAATGAACGCCAGTTTTTTTCTGGGAAGCAAACGGGTATCTCTGTTAGCTGACTAAAGCTTAACTGGCTGTTGCTGTGTTCCTCCTCTGCTTCTATCTCCTCTTAAGGGCTCTGTCTGTCCCTTTGTTGTGTCGGCGCTGTTTTGCATAGCTTTGAGTGTCTGTTTATTCAGTCATTTCTCTCTCCCTCGTTTGCCAGTCTGTTCCTATTTTTTCTTCTCTTTAGTCGACGATACGTGCGTGCGCAGTTGGTGAGGTGGCTGTACATAGGCTGAGACCCGGCCACCTATAGACACCGGGCGTACAATTTTAGGCGTAGTTATATTTTTTGTATCTGCTTTTAAGTTAGTTGTTATGCAGAATATGCAGACTCGTCGCTAAGTTCGAGCGCAGTAATTTGGCTTTTAGAGAAAGTCTTAACCAGTGCCTTCGGTTGGTTTCTTGTGCTGCAGGAAACTGTAAGTCAGTTTGCTGTTTTTATCTGCTTTCAGAGTTAAGCGTTTTATTTCAGAGCTCAAATCCACATTTAAAGCGCTATTTTGTATTTTATATTAAAAAGGTCACTGCTGTTTAAAAGTTAAAATAACACTTTATCTTGCTGTATAGATTGTGCTATTATAATCTCGCATAATCACAAAATAGCAAATCAACTTTCGATTTCCATTTTATTGCTCCCAGTCTGCATTTTTAATACGTATGCGCCCATCTCAGTGAAAGTTGCTTTGGCTGCCAAAATAAATCAGTCAGGTACTAGGTGCTAAAATATGAATAGCAAGCGCTAAAAAGTATATTATGCGTTCATGCGCATGCTTTAAGACTGGTATGTCAGCTTTCATTTCGAATTGCTAATGTGGAATGAATTCTTATACTTCTTTCTATATTTACTTGTTCGTTTGGTGGCCTTAGAAAAGCTTTGCCAGATTCTAGAATGCAACTGCGAATATTTTCTTTCTTCTCTTACCACCTATGAGTTGAAAATTTGTCTGTGGCTGTTTACTTCTCTGACTGCTATCTTCTGTAGAGTATTCTATAAGTCTAATTTTAGCCTTATTTTTTGTTTTTTTCTTACTTACAGAGTCGCACCCTCTCATTGTTTTATTTTGTGTATTTCTAATGACACTAGCATAGTTGTTCTTAAGCTCACAAAAGTTGGATATTTGGAAAAATGTATAAGGTAGACCAGAAAGGTTTTGGTTAATATGCCTTTGTAGTGATGTAGCAAAACGTTACAAAAAAAGATTTTTTATTGCACGTCTGGGTCACCAGCACATAATTTGGTGTTAGTCAGTCACAAGGCAATTTTGCCAATTTCACTGACTCCTGAGCACATATGACCTCAGATACCGAATGCAGGCACACACTTAAATATGGGTGTGTAACATCTGCCCTGACTTTCTCATCGTCAGGCAGTGTACACTTTCACTGTGCCTTGGAGCCTGCAGGTCGACTCTCAGCGGCTTAAATTTCACCACAAGCCCCCAAGCCTTCTCTCCGCGGCTGCGGAATCGAGCTCAGGGACCTTGGATCGACAGGCAAACGTGTTGGCCGCTCTGCCACTCACCCCAATATTTTCTGAAGCGAGTTATAATTAAATTATTGCAGTGTTTTGTTTTTTATTGTTGTATGTAGAGTATTTCTAAAGATTTTGTCTTTAAGCTCACTTAAAATTTAGATTTGGAAAATATAAATAGGCTAGGCCTAGGTTTCCTTAATGAGCCATTGTATATATTCAAATGTCTCTTTTGCTCAAATTTTCAGCCGATGCTCATTAGTTGCTAGGCTGAGCCGAAGTGATTGTACTCTGAAGCAAAGGCGGTCACGATTTCACCATACTGAGACGATCAATTACAATGACCGGGGCTTCGCCTATCGATTCTGTCGGACGGACCGCCAGTCTGCTGCTGTGCTTGGCCTGTCTGATGCTGACCTACCTGTCCGGCCCGGCACAATGTCAGGGTGAGTCATAATCGCAGTATGCAGTTGTTTTGTATCAAATTAGAGAACGATAATAGCTTTCTTAGATCATAGGCACGTTCATTCGAATGACTAAGATAACAAAAAATCGTTTCTTGAAGCAATTATCTTTGTTCATAAATCTTATTGAATGGTTAGTATGTAATTGGTCTAGTTCAAATGGGCCTGTCTAGATTATTTTGTGGGCGAGTAAAAAAGTTATTTAACACTTTCATCACATTGTTGCTCAAAGAATTTATGTCTTCAAAGGATGAGTAATTGGTTTCTTTGTCGTCAATTTCCGGATAACAATGAGCATTAAGATCACGTCTCGTGCTTTGGCTTTGTCAACAATTACAGTCCGCTAGATTTGACTAGATCTGCGTGAATAAATTTCTGTGAATGCTTGGGACACAATTAGAATGCAAGTTTGGAAGCTGAAGCCCGATTGGTAGAGAAAGAAAGGAACATAATATTTTAGTAACTTCGTTGGATTTCCAATTTTATGCTCAAATATAGATAAATCAACTGTATTAAGTGTCTCGTACTGCGAAGCGGTTGTGACATTCCTTTAACAAATGAAGAATGAAAGAAGTGGTTTCTAAGGCTCTAAACTGAGCCAAATTAAACAAAACACAGCGCACAAGCCCGCGCCTCAGCACACAACTTATCTATTTATAGAATCAACTTAAGTAGGGTGGTACAAAGAAAAGTACAGTACACCTCATATCCTCTACCAGAAGATCGAAGCCGGACCACAATGAACCGCTAAATTAAATCGCAGAGCCACGTTAAATTCAAATAAAACTAACAGGCATGCGAAATCCGTAAAAATTTCGAGCGACCAGTCTAGTTAACAGTAAAAAGTATTTGTTTAAATGCAATACAATGCAACACAAGGTGGTCAAAGATTTGGGGGACATTGTCTAAATGCACTCTCAGTCGCGCGATTCTCCGATGAAGCCAGCATTGTTCGCGTAATTATGCGCAATCGGCGTATTCTGTCAGACAGTCGAAAAACCTCCGCCAGCTTCCGGCTGAAGCTGAAGTTACCGGCCAGCTTCACGCGTAGAGAAGGCCTCAGTGTGGCTCGCTGATGGAGCCACATGGTCCATGTCTCGGCGTTGTAGAAGAGTACCGTTTCCGCGACCATCTAGATTAATCGGGTCCTCAGCTATACTGGCAGGCCGTCGCCTGGGACAACGTCACGCTCTGAGCGGAAAGTCATGCAAGAGCTCTGCGTTAAAGTCACGACCTCCGTCTTTTTGGCGTTGATCTTCCTTCGCAGCGGCAGCAGCTAGACAGTCAAGTAGGCGTTGAGCACCAGCAGCGTTGGATGACGGCAGAGCACGGATACATACGCGAGCACACCCTCATAGGTGTGCATCTGTCCTGGCTTTCTCATCACGGTCAACACAATATCATTGTGCCTTGGAGTTGGCCCTCAAGGTTGTGTATTCAAGTCTAAATGTGGCCTCGCCGCGGATTCGAGCTCAGGGACATTGTTGGCGACAGTCGGATGCGTTGCGAATCTGGCACTTACTCCCTTTTGGATAATCAAGTGGCATTGAATGTTGGTACCCGATTCGTGTATATAAACATATTTTATTAAATCAAGAATATCTCCTACCAATGACGACTGCTTGCAACAAAGTATCCTCGTAGTCTCTGATAATAGAACTAATCACGTCATGTTAAGTCTTCAGTATATTTAGAATAAATATTTAGTTAACTTTCCTGTTGCTTATTACACTTTTGTTTAGTTCTTTCCTCTTTTATTAGGCTTAATCACATTGCTGAATGAATGCCATAACTAACTGAAATGCCGTTGAAAGAACGGTTTGAGAAGTTGCACTGCTTATCTTGATCGGCAGATAAGCAGTGCAACCTTGAAATCTTGTATCTGTTACACCTTGAAATGGATACTTCAGTCATCGCTGCGGCCTTTAGGTTTGCTTAGATGTCGTCCCTCCATCGTTTTCTAGCTCGACTTCCTGCGAAAATATCCAGTAAACATTTCTTCAAGGTATCGAATTTTATCACTTCTAACTATTTAAATATTTTCTGCTTCAAAGTGCACTTTGAAGTCTTGGCAACACTTTTTCTAAGAAGCATCAAATAACTCGACTGCGACAAGAGCGTGTAATGCGAACTCTGCGTTCCAGACTGTCCTATTGGTAGCTACGGCACCTACTGCAACTATTCTTGCTTGAACTGCTTCAACAGCGCAAATTGTTTAAGCTTTAAAAATGAAACCGGAGGTTGCTCAGACGGCATCTGCACCAAGGGCTACGGCCAGCCGCCTCTCTGTCAGACGCCATGTGGAGTTGGCGCCTTCTCAAACTACTTCGGTTTCAACTGCAGCTTTATGTGCCACTGCAACGGCAGTGTCGGCTGCGATCCAATCAGCGGCAACTGCAACAATGGCTGCGACTCAGCCTGGATTGGTCCTGGCTGTCAGACCCAGCTACCAGCAATGCGGCTGCCACCGAGTGTGACCTTGAACAATTGCGACGGTCTCACTGTGTCTTTCCGACGCTTCAACGCCAGCGTGGACGCGGGCTCCAGCTCGGTGGAATCCTACCGTCTGCAGTTTGATAACGGCACCAATGGGCTGATGTGGCTCACTGTGCAAGACTTTCTTCAGGTGGTATCCGATCCATACATCCTGACGATGCCGTATGCCTCACTGAATGCCAGTCTGTCTTATCAGTTCCGAGTGATGGCAAAGTTCCACGATCCGTTCTTCACCAACTTCTATGGACCGGCCTCTCCTGCGTCAGGCCCTGTGACACCAGTGTGCATTCGTAAGTGAACTTTGCGTTCATACAGGATTAGTTAGTCGTTGACTTAAACTAGCTCAAATGACAAATTGAAGCCTAGATTTAGTCAGTCGCGAATGTTCTACTTTTACGAGTAATAATCAAATATAGGTACTTGCAAAATATGCTTGTTAGTTAAAGAAAAAAATTATTTCTTGAAAATAGTGGCAAGTGCAGCTCCGACGACTTTGGCGTCATTAACGACAATAGCGACGACCACAGCAACAAAAACAACCACTACTAGTACAGCATCGCCATTTAGTAAGTGAAAGTCGCGGTTTGTCCTGATTTGCAGCTTTAATTTTCTTCCACTGTTGTTGCTGGTGATCGTGCAATTTATTATTGAACTTTTTAGCCTTTGTTTACTTGTAGACTTTGGTCTATTCTCTGTGTGCTGTTTTGATTTAAACATTTAATTTTGTTACAATCAAGATCCTAAGTAAATGTAGTTAATGCATTGTGAAACTACAAGTTGTAAATTAATTTAATTAGCATTTTTCCTAACAATCTTTTGTGTGCTGTGCGTTTTTAATTTTTTTTAGATTTTTTAATTTATAAAATAAAATTATACTTGTAAGTGTTTCTTTTTTCCTTACTACTGATTACTTCTACATGCTAGCAAAATCTAAATTCCCTTTTGTCAGTTGCCTATCTTCTTTCCGAAATGCCCAACGTTGAGAGTGGCATTGTAGATTCTGCGCTCAAAGCAAATCCAGTTCATTTCAGCGATGAGTGTCTAAATCTAATAAATCATTAGAAATCTAACTTAAAATAACCATTTATAATGGCACATTTATTATATAATAACGCTTTCAACTTAAAATCTAGCATTTTGTATTGGTGCTCTGCGATAAAAAACGAATATTAAAAAGTAAAACATGGTTGTGTAACAAGAGCAGGTCTAAGTTGACGCATTTTTTCATCAGTTTCATACTCGATAGGGTATGAAAAAAATCACGGAAATACATTATCAATATGAATTCGCAGGTACCTATGTACATACAAGCATAGAATTTGTAACCGTTAATATGATGCGATGCAATATGCAACACTATTACTAAGTGCATCATTTAGTCTATGCATTGTTGTGTATCATTGGATCTCTTACACCAGAATAGGAAATTCGTATCCAACGAAGAAAAAGTGCTGATTGCGCGATCAACTCACGTAGTTGAATTGAACACGAAGTAAAGCGAGAAATCCAGATTTGTAACAAAGAATCTATAAATTAACTCGTCTAAAAATAAAAAAATTGGACAAGCTGTCTTCGGTTATTATTTCTGTATTAGTCTGCGGGACATGCAGAAGCGGCTACTGCGTTTCCTCAGGTGTAGATTTCATGCTGTTGTCACTGGTAGCTCTTGAGCATTGAGTAGGAGTTGCTGGAGTATGCTCATTGTGTTTTTCTGGCACGATTTGTCTATTGAAAGGTTCTTGTTCAGTAGATGTGGTAAGATTCTTGTACAGGCTCTCGAACGGTTCTCGTTCAATAGATGTAGTCAGATTCTTGTACAGGATCTCGAACGGTTCTCGTTCAATAGATGTAGTCAGATTCTTGTACAGGATCTCGAACGGTTCTCGTTCAATAGATGTAGTCAGATTCTTGTACAGGATCTCGAACGGTTCTCGTTCAATAGATGTAGTCAGATTCTTGTACAGGATCTCGAACGGTTCTCGTTCAATAGATGTAGTCAGATTCTTGTACAGGATCTCGAACGGTTCTCGTTCAATAGATGTAGTCAGATTCTTGTACAGGATCTCGAACGGTTCTCGTTCAATAGATGTAGTCAGATTCTTGTACAGGATCTCGAACGGTTCTCGTTCAATAGATGTAGTCAGATTCTTGTACAGGATCTCGAACGGTTCTCGTTCAATAGATATAGTCAGATTCTTGTACAGGATCTCGAACGGTTCTCGTTCAATAGATGTAGTCAGATTCTTGTACAGGATCTCGAACGGTTCTCGTTCAATAGATGTAGTCAGATTCTTGTACAGGATCTCGAACGGTTCTCGTTCAATAGATGTAGTCAGATTCTTGTACAGGATCTCGAACGGTTCTCGTTCAATAGATGTAGTCAGATTCTTGTACAGGATCTCGAACGGTTCTCGTTCAATAGATGTAGTTAGATTCTTGTACAGGATCTATAATGGTTCTCGTTCAGTCCATTAAGTTAGAATCTTGTACAGGCTATCGAAAGGTTCTCGTTCAGAAGATTTACTTAGATTCTTGTTGGGCTCTTCAACGACAATATCAAACTACATCATCACGACACCATACTTTAGACGCTCATAACTCTTATTTCACTGTTTCAGATTGTCCTACTGGAACGTTTGGCCCCTACTGCAACTACTCCTGCTCAAACTGCTACAACACTGCTCGCTGTTTGAGCTACAGAAATACCAGCGGAGGTTGCTCAGACGGCATCTGCACCAAGGGCTATGGCCAGCCGCCTCTCTGTCAGACGCCATGTGGAGTTGGCGCCTTCTCAAACTACTTCGGTTTCAACTGCAGCTTTATGTGCCACTGCAACGGCAGTGTCGGCTGCGATCCAATCAGCGGCAACTGCAACAATGGCTGCGACTCAGCCTGGATTGGTCCTGGCTGTCAGACCCAGCTACCAGCAATGCGGCTGCCACCGAGTGTGACCTTGAACAATTGCGACGGTCTCACTGTGTCTTTCCGACGCTTCAACGCCAGCGTGGACGCGGGCTCCAGCTCGGTGGAATCCTACCGTCTGCAGTTTGATAACGGCACCAATGGGCTGATGTGGCTCACTGTGCAAGACTTTCTTCAGGTGGTATCCGATCCATACATCCTGACGATGTCGTATGCCTCACTGAATGCCAGTCTGTCTTATCGGTTCCGAGTGATGGCAAAGTTCCAGGATCCGTTCTTCACCAACTTCTATGGACCGGCCTCTCCTGCGTCAGGCCCTGTGACACCAGTGTGCATTCGTAAGTAGATATTATCTATAATTGATCGATTTTTGCTGCTGATAATGAGAGATGCTACAAATAATGAATGTTTCATTGAAAAAAATTATAATGACAGACACAATATTAGTGTTGTC
This sequence comes from Macrostomum hystrix, assembly GCA_950097015.1. NCBI lineage: Eukaryota > Metazoa > Platyhelminthes > Macrostomidae > Macrostomum > Macrostomum hystrix. The sequence continues at coordinate 154,365 of CATNEN010000026.1, forward strand.
ACCTGATTGGTTTTTTGTTAAGCTTTAATGGTGTCTCATCTCTTTGTTTACAAATTATGCTAGCCACCACAGCTCCGTCTGCTGCCACGCCTCCTCGTAAGTTGTAAAACAAAAATAAAATTTATAATAATCATCAGTGAAACACTCAGCTAGCTACTTTAAGTAATATGCATTGCGGGGTGTCGGTTTGCGCGCTAATTTAAACTGAATTATTGATGCTAACAGTTTTTCCTAGTCACAGCTTTTGAATGGGCTAATCCTCGCGCTTGTTGCTCCATTGTGTTTCCTTCTGCAATAATTCACCTGTATTCCTATAGATTTTACAAATATGGCAATTTGGTGATTTACACTGTGTTGCTTGTCTAATAACAATTTTGTTCTAATTAGCCTAACCAGGGGCACAGCCGCAGGTACTGCACGGCGCATCTAAAGGCTTCTGTTAAAATTAGCTCAGAGAGGAACACAATTACTATCACAACAATGCGAAATAGAAATCACATATATCACGGTGCTGTTTTGTTGTTTCACAGTAATGTCAGGTGTATTTGTTTTACACTTTGTTTCATAGCCTAATAGGTATTACTTAACTATTTGTTAATATATTATAATTAATATGAATAGCTTTATTCTAAATCTTCTACCTTTAGTATGAGCCTAATATTAAATCGTCAGTTTAAGAGTAGAAATTCCACCCATGGGAAAGAACACGGGGATATTTCATATTTCACAAAGGCTCCCAAACCGAATGACCGATTTTCGTGAAAGTCCACCAGCTGAATCCAAGTTTTCCGCCCTTTACGAATAACTAACTTTCAAAGCCATACAGGCCAGCATCGTCGAGATATTCAGCTATCTTTGTCGAAGACCCTAGTGACAATAATAACTAACATTGCTTTGTATAAGCCTCTTTGGCTATCCATATTGGTTTACGCCCTCCGCAGGCATTCCGCCGATGGGAACCTACGCCATGGTCCCTGTGAACTCCGCCCTCCAGGCTACCTGGAACGCTAGCCATACGCCGACTCTGGTTGCTTATAATATCACCGTGACTCCGCTGCGGACTGGCGACTGCGCTATCCTCACCGGCCCTATCACCAGCGTCCGGGTGCCGGTTGCTAACCAGACATATACCTACGATGCTGGCGCCTTTTGGACTACTTACCAGGTGAGCTGGAGACTCATGGCACTTCCTACTCGGCGTTAAGGAAATTTCAGTTCCTTCAGGAGCCAAACCTTCAGGGGCCTCAGAAGACACATTTTCAATTCATTCAGGAGCCACAGCTTCAAATCCTTCAGTAGCCACAGCTTCAAATCCTTCAGAAGCCACAGCTTCAAATCCTTCAGAAGCCACAGCTTCAAATCCTTCAGAAGCCACAGCTTGAAATCCTTCAGAAGCCACAGCTTCAAATCCTTCAGAAGCCACAGCTTCAAATCCTTCAGAAGCCACAGCTTCAAATCCTTCAGAAGCCACAGCTTCAAATCCTTCAGAAGCCACAGCTTCAAATCCTTCAGAAGCCACAGCTTGAAATCCTTCAGAAGCCACAGCTTCAAATCCTTCAGAAGCCACAGCTTCAAATCCTTCAGAAGCCACAGCTTCAAATCCTTCAGAAGCCACAGCTTCAAATCCTTCAGAAGCCACAGCTTCAAATCCTTCAGAAGCCACAGCTTCAAATTCTTCAGAAGCCACAGCTTCAAATCCTTCAGAAGCCACAGCTTCAAATCCTTCAGAAGCCACAGCTTCAAATTCTTCAGAAGCCACAGCTTCAAATCCTTCAGAAGCCACAGCTTCAAATCCTTCAGAAGCCACAGCTTCAAATCCTTCAGAAGCCACAGCTTCAAATCCTTCAGAAGCCACAGCTTCAAATCCTTCAGTAGCCACAGCTTCAAATCCTTCAGAAGCCACAGCTTCAAATCCTTCAGTAGCCACAGCTTCAAATCCTTCAGTAGCCACAGCTTCAAATCCTTCAGAAGCCACAGCTTCAAATCCTTGAGAAGCACAGCTTCAAATCCTTCAGAAGCCACAGCTTCAAATCCTTCAGAAGCCACAGCTTCAAATCCTTCAGTAGCCACAGCTTCAAATCCTTCAGAAGCCACAGCTTCAAATCCTTCAGAAGCCACAGCTTCAAATCCTTCAGAAGCCACAGCTTCAAATCCTTCAGAAGCCACAGCTTCAAATCCTTCAGAAGCCACAGCTTCAAATCCTTCAGAAGCCACAACTTCAAATCCTTCAGAAGCCACAGCTTCAAATCCTTCAGGAGCCACAGCTTCAAATCCTTCAGAAGCCACAGCTTCAAATCCTTCAGAAGCCACAACTTCAAATCCTTGAGAAGCCACAGCTTCAAATCCTTCAGAAGCCACAGCTTCAAATCCTTCAGAAGCCACAGCTTCAAATCCTTCAGAAGCCACAGCTTCAAATCCTTCAGAAGCCACAGCTTCAAATCCTTCAGAAGCCACAGCTTCAAATCCTTGAGAAGCCACAGCTTCAAATCCTTCAGAAGCCACAGCTTCAAATCCTTCAGGAGCCACAGCTTCAAATCCTTCAGAAGCCACAGCTTCAAATCCTTCAGAAGCCACAGCTTCAAATCCTTGAGAAGCCACAGCTTCAAATCCTTGAGAAGCCACAGCTTCAAATCCTTCAGAAGCCACAGCTTCAAATCCTTCAGGAGCCACAGCTTCAAATCCTTCAGAAGCCACAGCTTCAAATCCTTCAGAAGCCACAGCTTCAAATCCTTCAGGAAGCCACAGCTTCAAATCCTTCAGAAGCCACAGCTTCAAATCCTTCAGAAGCCACAGCTTCAAATCCTTGAGAAGCCACAGCTTCAAATCCTTCAGAAGCCACAGCTTCAAATCCTTCAGAAGCCACAGCTTCAAATCCTTCAGAAGCCACAGCTTCAAATCCTTCAGAAGCCACAGCTTCAAATCCTTCAGAAGCCACAGCTTCAAATCCTTCAGTAGCCACAGCTTCAAATCCTTCAGAAGCCACAGCTTCAAATCCTTCAGAAGCCACAGCTTCAAATCCTTCAGAAGCCACAGCTTCAAATCCTTCAGAAGCCACAGCTTCAAATCCTTCAGAAGCCACAGCTTCAAATCCTTCAGAAGCCACAGCTTCAAATCCTTCAGAAGCCACAGCTTCAAATCCTTCAGAAGCCACAGCTTCAAATCCTTCAGAAGCCACAGCTTCAAATCCTTCAGAAGCCACAACTTCAAATCCTTGAGAAGCCACAGCTTCAAATCCTTCAGAAGCCACAGCTTCAAATCCTTCAGAAGCCACAGCTTCAAATCCTTCAGAAGCCACAGCTTCAAATCCTTCAGAAGCCACAGCTTCAAATCCTTCAGAAGCCACAGCTTCAAATCCTTCAGAAGCCACAGCTTCAAATCCTTCAGAAGCCACAGCTTCAAATCCTTCAGGAAGCCACAGCTTCAAATCCTTCAGAAGCCACAGCTTCAAATCCTTCAGAAGCCACAGCTTCAAATCCTTGAGAAGCCACAGCTTCAAATCCTTCAGAAGCCACAGCTTCAAATCCTTCAGAAGCCACAGCTTCAAATCCTTCAGAAGCCACAGCTTCAAATCCTTCAGAAGCCACAGCTTCAAATCCTTCAGAAGCCACAGCTTCAAATCCTTCAGAAGCCACAGCTTCAAATCCTTCAGAAGCCACAGCTTCAAATCCTTCAGAAGCACAGCTTCAAATCCTTCAGAAGCCACAGCTTCAAATCCTTGAGAAGCCACAGCTTCAAATCCTTCAGAAGCCACAGCTTCAAATCCTTCAGAAGCCACAGCTTCAAATCCTTCAGAAGCCACAGCTTCAAATCCTTCAGAAGCCACAGCTTCAAATCCTTCAGAAGCCACAGCTTCAAATCCTTGAGAAGCACAGCTTCAAATCCTTCAGAAGCCACAGCTTCAAATCCTTGAGAAGCCACAGCTTCAAATCCTTCAGAAGCCACAGCTTCAAATCCTTCAGAAGCCACAGCTTCAAATCCTTCAGAAGCACAGCCTCAAATCCTTCAGAAGCCACAGCTTCAAATCCTTCAGAAGCACAGCTTCAAATCCTTCAGAAGCCACAGCTTCAAATCCTTCAGAAGCCACAGCTTCAAATCCTTCAGAAGCCACAGCTTCAAATCCTTCAGAAGCCACAGCTTCAAATCCTTCAGAAGCACAGCTTCAAATCCTTCAGAAGCCACAACTTCAAATCTTTCAGAAGCCACAGCTTCAAATCCTTCAGTAGCCACAGCTTCAAATCCTTCAGAAGCCACAGCTTCAAATCCTTCTGGTGCTATCACTTGAGATCCCAAGGAGCGAAAAATTCAGGTACTTTTCGCCGACCGGTGCAGGTCTTTATATACTAACTTAATTCAACGCGAATCCTTAAGGCCGCTCGAGAACCTTATTTTGACAACCAATCAGGACTGAAATGAGTTTTTTCGTGCCCGCATCCGCAGGTGTCCGCATTCAGCATTGACAGTACTAACGAAGTCAGTCCCGTGGTTACAGCCACCTTAACCACAGCGGAGGCCAGACCATCCACACCTGTCACTATTAGCCTACTAGGCAAGGGCACCGATTCGCTGAATTTCACCTGGTCTCCGCCGGCTTGCAATCTGCGACTCGGCTCTATACGCGAATATCAGTACTTTGTGTACCAGATATCCGGTGCGAACCGGTTGGAAATTACCAAGGGCCGGCCTACCGCTGTTCAGGTGGTGCCGCTGCTAGGCCTGATACCATTCACCAGCTATAATATTAGCATTAGCTATATTAACTCAGTAGGCACTTCGCCTGATGCTGTGCTCAGCCTCACTACGGACGCTGCTCGTAAGTTTCTCCTTTGACAATGCGTTCTGTTAGTATAATAGTTTGCTGGAATTTTGTGTCTGTTCTGTGTGTGTGAACATCCTGCGATTAATAATAATAAATATACTTTATCAGCTTCCCTCATTCAGCTTCCCTCATCCAACTTCCCTCACCCAGCTTCCTTCATCCTGCTTCCCTCATCCAACTTCCCTGATCCAGCTTCCCTCATCCAGCTTTCCTCATCGAGCTTCCATCATCCAGCTTCCCTTATCCAGCTTACATCATCCAGCTTCCCTGATCTAGCTTCACTCACCCAGCTTTCCTCATCCGAATTCCCTCATCCAGCTTCTATCATCCAGCTTCCCTCATCCAGCTTCCATCATCCAGCTTCCCTGATCCAAATTCCCTCATCCAGCTTCCCTGATCCAGCTTCCCTCATCCAGCTTCCCTGATCCAGCTTCCCTCATCCAGCTTCCCTGATCCAGCTTCCCTCATCCAGCTTCCCTCATCCAGCTTCCATCATCAAGCTTCATTGATCCAGCTTCCCTCATCCAACTTCCATCATCCAGCTTCCCTCATCCAGCTTCCATCATCCAGCTTCCCTCATCCAGCTTCCCTCATCCAGCTTCCCTCATTCGTTCCTTCATTCAGAGAACATTAAGCTTGACAAAAAAGACATTGAAATGAATTGACAAAAGTCTCTCGAATGCTTAAATTTCTACATTCGGAGCCGCAGCCTTTTCAGTAGTACAATTGTGTTTTTCTGTGGGTTAATGAAAGTTCTAAAAGTTTTATTTATATAATCGTTATTTTTATATTCAGTTATTAATTTTTTTATCTGGTTCGATCCCAAGTACTAACCAATTAACAACTGCCTGTTTTGTACATTTTTATGAACCGTTCGGTTCGCTTAGCAATAACCAGCCCCGACCCCGTGTGTGTGACATCTGCTTTATGCAATACTCGGTGAACAGACTATACTCGCTACTTGCAGCCACCACAACTCCGTTATCGACTTCAACTACAGCATCAACTACTACTACTACTACTACTAGTACTACCACTACCACTACTACTACTACGAGTACAACTGCAACAACCCCAGCGTCAACAACTGTTTCTTCTACTACGAGTACTACTAGTCCGCCGACTACTACTTTAATTGGTAGTACTAGTAGTAGTAGTACAAGTACCGCAGCTACTACCACAAACCCAGCTACCACTACTAGTACAACCGTAACCACTAGTAGGATTGCTACTACTAGCACAGATGCTACCGCCGCTACAACCACCTTTGGCTTACCCTCGCCTGGTATTAAATAAATACTATCCCACTGCCTCATTTCCTTATTTCCTCCATTTTTTATTTAATTCCAATCCAAATTCTTTAAATGTGTATTTTTACTTTTGAAAAATTACAATATTACTGGCTTGATTATATGGCGCCTTGCAGGATAACAACAAATCTATACTTTTTCGCGTTTCACATCTTTTCCTATCACAACTGTCTGCTTTTAGTAGAAACTGTGTGTCGATGTTTTCTATTAGTGTAATACGCTTACACGTGTCGAAATTGTTTTTCCTATTTGCTTGCTTGACTACTGTTCTTTTAGTGAATGATATATTCTATTTTCTACTTGATTGGCTGACAAATTCCTACTGTTTATCGCTAACTATCCTCAAAATCCCACCTAACAACAACACAGCCGGCCCGGATCCTCCTATAAACCTGGCAGCCAGTGGCATCACTGACACATCAGCCACAGTCACGTGGACAGCTCCGTCGACTCCGAAGGCGCCAATAGCCGATTATCGATTTTTAGTCACCAGCCCAGTGTCTCTAGTCTACTTCGTCAGCGGATTGTCATTTAATTTAGTCAATCTTACCTCGGCTACGACTTACACAGTGCAGGTGCGTTCGCAGTCCAGGTGACATGGGATATCTGAGACATATTCAGGTGACATGGGATATCTGAGACACATTCAGGTGATATGGGATATCTGAGACATATTCAGGTGATATGGGATATCTGAGACACATTCAGGTGATATGGGATATCTGAGACACATTCAGGTGATATGGGATATCTGAGACACATTCAGGTGATATGGGATATCTGAGACACATTCAGGTGATATGGGATATCTGAGACATATTCAGGTGATATGGGATATCTGAGACACATTCAGGTGATATGGGATATCTGAGACACATTCAGGTGATATGGGATATCTGAGACATATTCAGGTGACATGGGATATCTGAGACACATTCAGGTGATATGGGATATCTGAGACATATTCAGGTGATATGGGATATCTGAGACACATTCAGGTGATATGGGATATCTGAGACACATTCAGGTGATATGGGATATCTGAGACACATTCAGGTGATATGGGATATCTGAGACACATTCAGGTGATATGGGATATCTGAGACACATTCAGGTGATATGGGATATCTGAGACATATTCAGGTGACATGGGATATCTGAGACACATTCAGGTGATATGGGATATCTGAGACATATTCAGGTGATTTGGGATATCTGAGACACATTCAGGTGATATGGGATATCTGAGACACATTCAGGTGATATGGGATATCTGAGACACATTCAGGTGATATGGGATATCTGAGACATATTCAGGTGATATGGGATATCTGAGACACATTCAGGTGATATGGGATATCTGAGACACATTCAGGTGATATGGGATATCTGAGACACATTCAGGTGATATGGGATATCTGAGACATATTCAGGTGATATGGGATATCTGAGACACATTCAGGTGATATGGGATATCTGAGACATATTCAGGTGATATGGGATATCTGAGACACATTCAGGTGATATGGGATATCTGAGACACATATTCATGTGATATGGGATAACCCCCACCCATTGCAGATCAACTCGCGCAGCACCAATGGCAGTGTGGGCGCCGCCTCCTCGCCGTTTAGCTTCACTACCCTGGCCTCCTCGCAGCAGGTGGCCACGCTGGACAACTCGAGCCGATCCAATTCGGCCATCATCCTCGGCTGGTCGGCTCCGGCAGACGCAGCCGAGTTGTCTCACTTCCAGATTGGCTACACCTTGTTGGACAGTCAGGCACCCGGTGTCAGTCCCGGTGCTACTGGTAGCGTCAACGAGACAGCAGCCGCTAGGTCGCGCTCGGTGACGAGTCTTCTGCCCGCCTCGAAATATCGACTATGCGTCACTCCGGTGTACAGCGGCGTTGCTGGCAAGTCCGGTGTGCAGCGCTGCCTTGACGCCTGGACCACGCCGGGGACTTTTGCGGCAGCGCCACGGGCTCCGACCCTGCTAGGAACTGCCGGCTCTTCCCTGGCTAACATTAGCCTGGCCAGCTTGACTGCTGCCTATGCGTGAGCCTCTTCATTCTCTGAACTACCCGAGTGTGTCCTCGGATCTTCTCTTCCCCTAGCTACCTGTGTGTCCTCGGATAGGGGATCTTTTCTTCCCCTAGCTAGCTGAGTGTGTCCTCGGAAAGGGGATCTTTTCTTCCCCTAGCTAGCTGTGTGTCCTCGGAAAGGGGATCTTTTCTTCCCCTAGCTAGCTGTGTGTCCTCGGATAGGGGATCTTTTCTTCCCCTAGCTAGCTGTGTGTCCTCGGAAAGGGGATCTTTTCTTCCCCTAGCTAGCTGTGTGTCCTTGGAAAGGGGATCTTTTCTTCCCCTAGCTAGCTGAGTGTGTCCTTGGAAAGGGGATCTTTTCTTCCCCTAGCTAGCTGAGTGTGTCCTTGGAAAGGGGATCTTTTCTTCCCCTAGCTAGCGGAGTGTCCTCGGAAAGGGGATCTTTTCTTCCCCTAGCTAGCTGAGTGTCCTCGGAAAGGGGACCTTTCCTTCCCCTAGCTAGCTGAGTGTCCTCGGAAAGGGGACCTTTCCTTCCCCTAGCTAGCTGAGTGTCCTCGGAAAGGGGATCTTTTCTTCCCCTAGCTAGCTGAGTGTCCTCGGAAAGGGGATCTTTTCTTCCCCTAGCTAGCTGTGTGTCCTCGGAAAGGGGATCTTTTCTTCCCCTAGCTAGCTGTGTGTCCTCGGAAAGGGGATCTTTTCTTCCCCTAGCTAGCTGAGTGTGTCCTCGGATAGGGGATATTTTCTTCCCCTAGCTAGCTGTGTGTCCTCGGAAAGGGAACCTTTCCCCTATGTTCACCCATGGAGCTCTTCAATTGCAGCGGCGGTCCGTTAACGGGCTACATTCTGGGCATTCAACTGACCAGCGGCCCGTCCGGCCGTCGCCGTCGCCGTTCCGTAGCCCCGGCCAGCGTCGATCTAGCCGGCTACAGCCTGATTGGCGAGTTCTCACCTGCCAGCCTGCCCGCCAGATTCTCAATTGGCGACGGACTCACCTACGGCGGCTATCCGAATCCCAGTCTGAGCCCTTCCTCGACTTACAATGTCCGATTGAGCGCCTACTCGATGGTTGACGGCGCAATCGCCGCGACAGCCAGCACGCCGCCTTTGGTTTTCTCAACGGCCGCTGGTCCTTCGTCCGGCACGTCCACGGCTGCGCCTACGGCCGCTGGCGCCGGCAATTCAAACACTGGCCTGATTGTTGGACTAGTCATCTTTTTTATCCTGCTATTGGCCGCTATCGCTATCGGGTTGTACTTCCTCATCACTAGGGTGCTGCGGCCCGGAGCAGGTGAGACCGATTTCCTTTTTTCGGCAAATCAAAGAGTAACTTACCCATCTGACCTCCAGGTTTATTATTGATTGGCCACAACTACCAATCACCTTCAGGTCTCTTAGTTGGCCACTTACCGTTCTCACCTTCAGCTCTTTGGACTGGTTTTTTCAGGGTTTTTTGTGTCTTTTAAATACGAGAAACAGTATTCAAAAGCAGCTAGTTTAAACTGAAGACAAAATCCCGCTTGAAGGCAAAGATTACGCTGCAGCCTACATTCCCCACGGCATCACCCGTCCGGACGGCGGCGGCAAAGGCGTCGAGCCCCGCTCAGCCGACTGCTGGTCATCTACCAACAGCGTGTCGGACTCGCGTCGCCTCCTAGTTGAGCCCGGCAATTATCGGGCCCACGCCAGCGTCATGTCCTGCGGCACCGGAGTCACGTGCTACGACGAGTACGCCGCCCTGCCGCAGGGCTTCAGCCCGAACCGCTCCTGTCACGTCGCCCGCAGCGCTGCCAACGTGGCTCGGAATCGTGGCGTACAAAATCTGCCCTACGATCACAATCTGGTTCGCTTCAAAGATCCCAACGTTTATTACAACGCTTGCTACGTGAACGGCTACATTCGGCGTCAGGCCTACATATCGGCTCAGTCGCCTTTGGACAAGGGGTCCGCAGGAGATTTCTGGCGCATTGTAGCCGAACAGAACGTGGCCCAGATTGTCACCCTGTGTCAGGAATTTGAGGCCAAATCTTTGCATTGCATCAAGTACTGGCCGGATGTTGGCAATAGGGCCGAGTTTAACGGAATTCAGGTGAGTAACGCTAGTCTGAATCGCTTAATGTAATGTAACCTGTTGTATCCCACCCAGAAAATCCCCCCATGGTTTCAATCACATCATTTCTATGATTTTCCCATGACAATGCCGCGGTATTCCCATTATTTGGCCGACTGGCTTTCGAGCATTCTAATAATCTAAATTGTTAATAACGCCAATCTTGGTATTTTGGTCGGGTGATATACCTACTCGTTCGCCTGTTAGTGAATATTTACTTAAGTGTTTTGTTTAGTTTAAACACAATTAGTCTATTCTAGCCGTGGCAACCATTCACCATCCCCTTTCAGGTTCGCTGCATCAAAGAGGAGAATCGCAATTTCTATTGCAAGCGCTACTTCGAAGTCGACGGGCTTGATGTGGCCCAGTATCAGTTCCTGAGCTGGCCGGAGACCGGGATGCCGAAGACTCCTCTGCCGCTCATTGCTCTCTATTACGCTGTCAAGGTGAGTTTAGCTGCTGGTTGTCCTTGCTAAATAATTCAAGCAAGATCTGTATTCCAAACTGGTGTATGGTTTGAAACTAACAGGTGGCCTCACGCATTGAAGACGGCCCATTGCTGGTCCACTGTTCTACGGCTCTCTCTCGCACGGCTATTTTTATGGCTCTGGACTATCTGCTGCAGCAGGCTATGCATGAGCAGAGCATTAGCGTGTTCAAATGCGCCTCGCATCTGCGCAAGGCCAGAGCCAACTGTTTGCCAGATCCGCGAGAATATGCGTTCATCTACGATCTACTGTTTGAGGCTATGCTCACCGAGGGACGCAACATTGTCAGGATGGATGTGAGAGAAAATCTGCGCTCCATCCTGGCTGTAAATCCTAAGCTGAACCAGACGCACATGTGGGAACACTTCGCCTATCTGCAGGTGAGCTATCTCGCGTTTTTATCATAAACTAAAGCACTTGTCTATAAATAGCATCTGACGTCAGTGAGCGCGTTGTCTATAAAAAGCATCTGACGTCAGTGAACGCGTTGTCTATAAATAGCATCTGATGTCATTTGAGGGGTGTATTTGACTTTATATGCATCGATATACGCATTATACTACATTCGCATTCACGCGCAGAACTACGCGGAGCGACCAGTCTGCACTTCGCCAACCGCCGGGCAGGCGGATCGCGACCCAGCGATCATGCCGTGCGACGACTGCCGGGTGCGCCTCGCTGATCCCGCCACCTACATCAACGCTATCTGGTTAGATGGATTCTACCGTTCGGACGATACCATCGTGACCCAGACGCCCTTGGAATGGACCGAGCTGGCCTTCTGGAATATGGTGCTGGAGCATCGGGCCAGCCACGTGGTCGACCTACAGCCGGGCGGAGATCCGAATCGCTGCTTCTATCCGCTGCCCCCGGAGACGCAGCGGTCTCTAGGTCAGGGAGGCCTGACGCTGCGCCTGCAAGGTCGCACCGATCAAGGCTGCACTCTATTGCTCGAGTGCCCCGGCGCTCAACCGCTGTCGGTCTCGGTGCACGCTTTCTCAAGTGAGTCGCGCCTTTGCGGACGTACTAGCCGTACTAGTTCTGTACATTAATAATTAGCATCTGTACGTGTCATTTGAGTACATTTCCGTACAGAGATTATTTGCTCACTCCCGAACCGCCAGAGCTGTACGCCAACGCCGGCGTTAATTCATCAGACAACTCGCTGCCGCAGAGTGTCAAAGCGATGTATCGTGCCGTTGACGACTTCTTGTTGAGCCCGGCGCCGCGCTCCGGTCCCCAGGTGCTGGTCTGCCTAAACGGCGCCAACCGGTGCGGCCTGTTCGCCGCCTGCCTGCTGGCTGCCCAGCAGCTGCAGCAGGATGGCTTCACCGACGTCTATCATCTGGTGAAGTGGATGAAGCTGCGTAGACCCCAGCTAGTGCCGACGCTGCAGCAGTACGAGTTCATCTTTAATTTTCTGGCCTACTATGCCAAGCACAAACTGTTGCCAGCTCAGCAGCAGCAACAGCAGCAGCAGCTGTCGGAGAACACTAATCCAGGTGTTGGCCGCGGCCTAGGCGAGACCACCTATTCGCTGAGCCAGGTGCCTGTGCAGCCGCAGCGCGAGCCTGGCAAAGTGGCCTATCACTATCTGAACATCGGCGACCTGGGCGCCACTCTTATGTCAACCGCATCCGCTGATCTGGTCTAGGCCTGGAATAGTCTAGATTCCATAAAAACGCTTCTAATCTACTTCAAGTAGTAGTAGTAGATTGAAGCTTCGTATTGAAACTGTGACTGTGTAGTTGGTAGTTGAAATTATAAAGTTAGTGTTAGTTCCTGTCTGATATTTAGTTTACTCTTAGCCCCTCTCGACTTGTAATTTAAGTGCTATGTATTTTTATCTGTTTTTATGCCAACTTTTTTATTGATAGCTTTGTATTGCATTGCAGTCTGTTTCGAATTGCTAATAAATTTGATACACATTTTCGAAATGAGCTGGCTCTCAGAATTTTTAACTCGTATTCATGTATGCTCGTATTTGTCAGCTTTTTAGCCAATTCTTCCTCCTATCAAATAAATTTAATCCCTAAAACGGACTTGGTTCCTGTTAAGTTTTTTTGTGTAAATCTTCCAAAAATTGCAGCTTATTGTTGGTTGCGACAACCAAACAGCTTTTAAAAGTAAATATTTTATTCTTCTAATACGAGCATAAGCACCTTTCAGAACAGTTGATTTATATTTTTTAATCTTCATTTTTACTCGACACTGTTGTCTTGCGCTACGACGGTAACATTGCTGGACGATTGCTACAACTCATTTGTGTTTTCCAATACCTTGTAAGCGGTAAATAACCTGCGTATAGCTGTCATTAATAATTTATTACTTCATAGATTTATTAGCATAAATTGCATTTAATACCGTTTAAATCCTTCATTATCTTTAGATGATCTGTTTTTTCTGGTTTCGACTAAATTCAAGTAAAATAACTTTTTGTCTCCAGCCATTGAATTTAAACTACTTGGAATTTAAGTAGTATGTTAAGAACTATTTGCTCATATACATTGATGCTTTTTAGCTGTCGAGAACAAATTTCTTATTTTTTCTTACTACTTAACTGATGATTCCGCAAGTTTTATTCGTCCGTAAACCGAATAGCAAATGTAAAAAAATGTAAAAAATAAGCCAACGTTTAATGAACAATTTTTACACCCTAGCTAGATTTACTAGAATGTACCTCTCTGTTTTGGACTGGCAATCTTTTGGATCACATGCGCTACTACATAAGTCTAGCTTAACGCCTGAGCTTTGTTTATGGGGAAATTTCACACTGTACCATAGTCGCAGCGCTCTCTATTTGTGCACCGCAGTCTCGCATCATTTTATATTAATAAAATGATAAAATTAATAAAATATAAATTATATTAATAAACCCAACTAGCACAACAGTGTATATTTAATTAGGTTTTTTGTGCATAATTACAACATAACATAAAAATTCTTTGCTGTCCTCTGTTTTATTTATTTTCCTTTACTATTAACTGCTCTTATTGGGTCTTAGAGTTTTAGTTTTAGTTTTGTACTTAGTGAATTACAAAAATTAGCTCTAGTTTCTGACAAACAGTAAAAAGGCATTTCTGATAGTTACAATTTACACGTAGATCGAAAACATGCGTTATGTTCCCAGTACATAGATAATTAAAACAATAGTGCGTTAAAAATATAAATCCATGCGATAAAATAGTGTTTGACACTGCTGCTCGCATCAAGGATCACAAAACCTTTCATTTAAGGTTTTAGTTTCACTTTCGTGGCATTAAGCAGTCAATACTATTTGTATTTGGAACTGAGATAGTATTGAGGTTAAAAAATATAAAAAATACTATTGAAAAATCGCGAACAGTTTAAAATTATTTGTTTCTTTTGTTTATGTGCTTGCAAAGAGTCATTAAAATTTAATTTGTATGAATGCATTGTTTTTTATTTTGGGCAGCACGCAAAGCTAGATGTTTAATCGCAGTTCCAACATTCGGAAGCTATGCCTTCGCGTGAATTTTTTCTTTCATCAGTTTTCACTCTTACGCATTTTTATATACATATAGGTTTACAGTCATCTCTCTTTCAAAGTTTTTTAATACCTTTTAGCTTCGTTCATAACATTTCAAGTTTTAAGTTTACTCATTTCTATTCGAATGAGTAAGTAAAGTCAATACTTTTATTTATTAGTTTTTTCAATGAGATTGAGATACACAGCAGCTTCACAACAACAATATATTTTGGTAGGCATTTGCACTTGTAGCTAGTACAGTAGATTGAGTTAATGAGTTAAGTGGTAATTGTATAAGTATATTAGAAAAGGAGTGGACCATGGCCCAGTAGTCAGAAGTCCTTTAACTTTTTGCGAGAAATTATAATGAATGTCAGTGAAATCTGTCTAAAGTAGAAATTTAGTGAATTATATATATAGTAACTTTAACTTTACTTACTTTAACTTACAATTTTAGTAATGTAATATATGTACTGCATATTATACTAAATTGCTACAAAAATGCTGACAAGTTTTTCATGAATGCAAGATTCTGTTAGACTTAAGTGAATGGTTTCTTGACAAAACAGACAGTGCTGTCAATGTACTAGATACTGGGCTAACAAACAAGCAACTCTTTTCTTCTGTGGATATGTCTTTAGCTTTATTCACTAAAATTGAAAATTAGAGCTTCAATATTAGGTTCTTTAGCTTTGCTATGGCTTGCTACATGTAAAAACACTACTAAAAGCACTATATACCCTAGGAGCTGAGGAGTTGTACCAAAAAGCACTTACTAGTACCAAAATATTTTATAACGAAAAGCCATCACACCAAAATGCATTTCAGTCTGACAAGCTGCTATATTTGAAAGCTCTACAGTTAGTTTATCCAAATTTTATTTGTTAAATACATTAATTTAACATAGTTTTTGCTGCTGAATTGAAGCAAAAATATTTTTCTTTTGTTTTTTTATGAATGATATTTAATTTCTTTCTTACAGCTAATAGCTATTATGTATAAATCTATAGTATTTACCCCAATTAAAAAAATAGCTTATCTATTTTAAGATGCTAGGTAGGCTTGCTTGCAATGAAAATTTTGGAAAGGTTAAGAAAATCAACATAAGAAGATCAAAATCACGATGTATTACATCTAATATTATTTATTTGTTTTAAACACTGTTTATGAGTTCTAAAGTTAACCTATATTTCGAACTTAACTTTTAAAGTTACTCTCCTGAGTTGGTCTGTCCTAATGGAGATTTTGTATTTTAGTCCAAGAAACTTACCAACAGAATGACACTTCAAACTGATTTTGTTAAATAAAAATAAGTGCATATTAGCTTACATGCATAAAGCTGTTGTTAGCTACAGCTTTGCAATAATAAGTAGTAAGCTTATTCATGGTCGAAATATTTTAACAATTTGTTTGAAATTGTTTTTAAAACAATGCTCAACACGAAAATAGGGAATTTTGTTTGATAAAAAACTTTGCACATTTTGGAAGATAAAAAACTCATCATGCCACTAACCCAGCTCCAGACTTCACCAAAGCCATGCCATCAAAGAGTGAAGACATTCTCAAAGGCTTCAAGCTGAACTGGATGAACCTTCGCGATGGTGAATCTGGCAAGATCATGTGGCAGGGCAGCGAGGACCTGTCCCTGCCAGACTCTGAGCACGAGGCCCGCGTGCCCAAGCGCATCCTAAAGTGCAAATCTGTCTCCCGCGAACTGAACTTCACCTCCCAGGAGCAGATGGAGAATTTCAGACTGGAGCAGAAGATTTACTTTAAAGGCACCGTTATTGAGGGTATGACCGCTTTCTAAAAGCAATTAAGAATCAATGCATTCTATTTTTAGAACCAAGGTATTCTTTTTTTAGAATCTATGTATTCTATTTTTAGAATCAAGGCATTCTATTTTTAGAAACACTACTGTCTTTTCTTACCTCACCTTTCAAGTATTGAATCAGCTCCTTATGTTTCTAGTAATCAAATTCCTGAATGTTCCGATAATGTTACGCGCCCGCATTCGATTCGCAGAGTGGAACTTCGAGTTCGGCTTTGTGATCCCGGGTTCTACCAACACCTGGCAGTCGATTATCGAGGCGGCGCCAGAGAGCCAGATGATGTCAGCTAGCGCCCTGAGCGGCAATGTGCTCATCGAGACTCTGTTCTTCGACGAGGATCTTCTAGTCAGCAAGTCGCGAGTTCGCGTCTTCTACGTTTAGACAAAATTTCAAGGCTGATTGGTTGATTTTTGCTATTCTATTGTTTCAAGCTTTGATTTCTGTCTGGGTTTTAAATCAAAGTATATAAAACAAATTTGACGCATCCATTTTTAGTAAACGTCTGTCTACGTGCTGCTACTTTTAGTAGTTTAAATGAACAATAATTTGATGTCTTAAAATTTAGAAAAAGTAGATAACGTGATCTAATTCAAATTATGGCTTTGCTTAAACCGCGATCTGTTTTTTAGTTACTGAACAACTTTTTACGCAGAAAGTTTTGTTAAGTTTCATTTCTGTATATTTGGTATAAATGAAAAATTATTTTTATTCTGCTGTAGGCGAGTTATTGTTACTTAGAGATAACGTAGGATTGACCGTTTGGAGTGAGAAAGATAAAATTAATCCTTAAAATGGTTAGTTCAGAAGACTCACCTGCTAAAGTCAATGGTATCCGCCCCCCGCCAGTCAATAGTATCCGCCCCCTCTGGTCCTTAGCATCCGCCCATTCAGTCCTCCAGTCATTAGCATCTGCCTCTCCAGTCATTAGCATCCGCCCCTCCAGTTAATAGCATCCGCCCCTCCAGTCATTAGTATCCGCCCCTCCAGTCATTAGAATCCACCCCTCCAGTCATTAGAATCCACCCCTCCAGTCATAAGCATCCGCCTCTCCAGTCATAAGCATCCGCCCCTCCAGTTATTAGCATCCGCCTCTCCAGTCATAAGCATCCGCCTCTCCAGTCATTAGCATCCGCCCCTCCAGTTATTAGCATCCGCCTCTCCAGTCATTAGCATCCGCCCCTCCAGTTATTAGCATCCGCCCCTCCAGTCATTAGCATCCGCCCCTCCAGTTAATAGCATCCGCCCCTCCAGTCATTAGCATCCGCCCCTCCAGTTAATAGCATCCGCCCCTCCAGTTAATAGCATCCGCCCCTCCAGTTATTAGTATCCGCCCCTCCAGTCATTAGTATCCGCCCCTCCAGTTATTAGCATCCGCCCCTCCAGTCATTAGCATCCGCCCCTCCAGTTATTAGCATCCGCCCCTCTAGTTATTAGCATCCGCCCTCTCCAGTCATCAATATCCGCCCCTCCAGTCATTAGCATCCGCCCTCTAGTCATTAGTATCCGCCCCTCCAGTCATTAGAATCCACCCCTCCAGTCATAAGCATCCGCCCCTCCAGTTATTAGCATCCGCCCCTCCAGTTATTAGCATCCGCCCTCTCCAGTCATTAGCATCCGCCCCTCCAGTTATTAGTATCCGCCCCTCCGGTTATTAGCATCCGCCCTCTCCAGTCATTAGCATCCGCCCCTCCAGTTATAAGTATCCGCCCCTCCAGTCATTAGCATCCGCCCCTCCAGTTATTATTATCCGCCCCTCCAGTCATCAATATCCGCCCCTCCAGTTATTAGTATCCGCCCCTCCAGTCATTAGCATCCGCCCCTCCCAAGGTTTCTCTATTTGTGCCATGGTGGTTCCATTTAAGTGTTTATTAAGGATTAATATTCAAATTAATGTTAATATGTTTTTCTTTGCTGTCCTGTAACTCTGTAAATTTGCGTCTGCACACTGTCAGTCTGTCTGCATCATATTCTGCTGCTTTTATATCTTTGCCTCTGTCCTAAGTTATGAATTTTTCTGTAGTATCCTAGGCTAGCAAGGTTCTGAATGCTTTGCAGATTCTAGAACTAATTTGATTTACAACTATAAGTCTATGGAACAAGCTATAGTGCATACCTGGCTGTGTTTTTTTTCTTTTTAAAAATTACAAAAAAATCGCATCGCACACCGCACTTGCTACTTAAGAGTTTTTTTACTTTTGTTCTGCAGTAGTCTATGTCGCTTATCCGTCCGTAAATCTATAACGAATTCTGAAAGCTTTTCCCTAGCCGTTATCTAGGAGTTGTGGTTGAGTAGGATTTAGTCTACGCTTTAGTGCTAAGCGAACCCTCCCGGATCCCTATTTGGGATAATTCGCGAATTTCTCTTTTTTCTTGAGCTTATGTCTCAATAATTCAAAGTTGCTTTCGCGCTATCTGTCAATTTATAATTATTTCCTATTTTCTTTATCTAGATCAGCTAACTGCACTGCAAACTGTTTATTTCAGAAAAACTGAAGGAAATTCGGAAGATACCTTCTTGATCGACTTCTAAACTTACATTTTTTTACAAAAATATCAGCCAGATCAGCAAAGTATATTGCTATACAAAGAGCTGCAAAAATTACCGAAATTTTCCAATATCTGAATTTTTCGTTTTAAAAACCTAAATTCTAGTTTTGCGCCATCGATTCGAAAAAAATTTCTTTGATGCTGTCTTCTGTTTGTTCCTGTCAAAAATATATCGTTACATTTGAAAACGTTAGTTTCTTCATTTCTATTGTAAAAGCACTTGCGATATTGTCGTTTCTTTTCGGTTGGGGATAATTTCCCCCCTGTAAGCTTATCTGTGGCACTGCAAAGATAAAAGGCTCGTGTGACTTATTATTATTATTTTCCTAATACTACTTGCAGTTTGTCGTTAAGTAGAAAGTTGCGCCGGAACTTATTTTCCAGCCGGGGCCGATTCGTTGGATTGTCCGGCCAACTGCAAGGAATTGAGCGAGGCAGAGCGGAACTACGGCCCGGGTTTTTAAAGACCAGAGACGCCAAATAAATTAAAAAAACAAGTCAATAAATAGTTCTAGTCTCGCAGAATTATCGTTTAAACCGCCAGCAGAGGAAGTACATGCCCGTCTGGTTGCTGATTGCCGCGGTGGCTGCCGGTGTGGCGGCTGTGATAACTGGCGAGGAGGCTGCAATAATGGTGCCGCTGGACAATGGCACCAGATTGAGATTTACCGCTTGTGAGAATCAACTGGACGCTTTCACACTGTTCACAGCGCCCACAATGGGAGACGAAGCATTCTCAGTTGCTTGGCAACCGAAAACCAAATCGATATTGTTTAGTCAGCCTCGTCTGGGAAAATTGGAGGCCTGCAGTTTGGAAGGCAAGCAGCAGCATCGCCAGATAGCGGATGTTCGATTATCCACCTCATTGTCTACAGATGGAAGTACAGTCAAGGTTGATATTGTTCTGAACGGCTTACCAGATGCTGCTGGAAAGCTTGGCAATGACGGCTGTCACTTTCAGGCGAACATTCCTGTCCAAGGCGCCGATGTAGAAGCGGCGTCCTCTGCGGAGCACCTGCTGGCACTGGCTGCGTTTGACGGCTGCGCTATGGATGAGGCGTCGGCTGGCGGCTTTCACTGCTTTCGCAACTGGACCGAGACCGCCTGCGGCAGCGGTGAGGCGTACAGAGGGGAGATTTAGAGGGCTGGCGGTGACAGACAAACTGGCTTAGAGGGACAAGATTGATAGTCAGTGATTTCTGTCAGGGATAAACAATAATTAGGTGACAGAATAACTGGGAGTGACAGAATAACTGGGAGTGACAGAATAACTGGGAGTGACAGAATAGCTGGGAGTGACAGAATAGCTGGGAGTGACAGAATAGCTGGGAGTGACAGAATAGCTGGGAGTGACAGAATAACTGGGAGTGACAGAATAACTGGGAGTGACAGAATAACTGGGAGTGACAGAATAACTGGGAGTGACAGAATAACTGGGAGTGACAGAATAACTGGGAGTGACAGAATAACTGGGAGTGACAGAATAACTGGGAGTGACAGAATAGCTGAGAGTGACAGAATAGCTGAGAGTGACAGAATAGCTGGGAGTGACAGAATAACTGGGAGTGACAGAATAACTGGGAGTGACAGAATAGCTGGGAGTGACAGAATAGCTGGGCGTGACAGAATAACTGGGAGTGACAGAATAACTGGGAGTGACAGAATAACTGGGAGTGACAGAATAACTGGGAGTGACAGAATAACTGGGAGTGACAGAATAACTGGGAGTGACAGAATAGCTGAGAGTGACAGAATAGCTGAGAGTGACAGAATAGCTGGGAGTGACAGAATAACTGGGAGTGACAGAATAACTGGGAGTGACAGAATAACTGGGAGTGACAGAATAGCTGGGAGTGACAGAATAGCTGGGAGTGACAGAATAGCTGAGAGTGAGAGAATAATATGAGTTAGTTAAATTTGAGTTGGCTTGACAGTTTTGACAATGCTGCACTTATTTTTATTCGGTACATCAAATCACAGATTCATAAAAGAACATCCCCGCCAAATCTGTCAGTGCCGCCCGCGGACTCCCGATCTCGCGTCAGGCGAGCCACCTGCTCACCTGGCGACTGTCAGAACGGCGGCGTCTGCAACAACATCACCAGCTCGCCGGCTTGCATCTGCCCGCTGCCTTTCATAGCCCCTAACTGCAACGCCTTCTCGGACTACTGCAGTCAGGAGCAGCCGGATCTGAACATCACTAACCTGCCCGTGTGTATCAATGGCACCTGCGCCAATGTTACACTGACGCCGCCATACTTCAACTGTGTCTGCACGCCTGGCTTTGAAGGTTATTGAAGAGATTTTTTCTGGGATAGGGCCGGTTGAGTAGCGGCGTGATAATTTCCACCAGTACAGAAGTACATACGCCTGTCTGGCAATGAGAAAGTCAATAATATTATTAATAACAATACGAGATAATACGAGACAATACGAGACAGTGTGTGTGTCTGGGGTCAGTGGCAGTAGTCAAACTCCTCCTCGCTGACTGTGGGTCGAACATCATCAACAGTTGCGTCACTACCCGCCACCCCTGCAATTGATAATAGCCCTACTGTGTTATAACAATAAGGACACTAAGTGGTAGAACAATTTTGGTGGTTTTAGCGGCCGCTCAGTCCATGGACTGAACAGTTGTACACAGCAATAGCTAAGACTATGCCACACTGGCTGTGCATCCGACCTTACCGCCTTACTGGATATATAAATGTTCCAGTCTGTGTGCCATCATTTGATAATTTTATAAAACCCAAACTTGGAATTCATAATATAAAAAAATAGATTAGAATACGGCTCAGATTAAATGCGTTAATTCCCAAACACCAATTTTCAAGCCAGGGTCATAAGCAGATCACAAGCCAGTCCTTTTCACTTGCCAAATAATTCTTCCCAACAAGTTTTTGTGTGTGGTGTGTTTTCCCAAAAATATCGCCCTCTTGTTCCAAATTTCTCGCCTTGAACGCAGCATAAAACTTGATTGTGCACAGCAGCTGTTGCTTTCAAGTCAAGATTGGGTGTGGCTGTTGCTAGGGCCTTTAGCCTCAGCTAGGCACGAACCTTCAATTTATTTCAAACAGGTTGTTTTTATAATTCTACGCAAACTTAACAGTTAACTAAAATCTAAGTTCTTAAAATATTCGCTTTACTAAAATCTGTTTCGCTAATAAAACTTAAAAAAGTAAATTTTACCATTAATCTTCTTTCAGTAATGTACGAACTGTGATACGTTCTCGTTAATATAGCTATCAATATACTAGGCTGAAAATGTTTTTTTTATTTGAAATAGCATATATACGTATGTAGTTTTAATACACTGTAAATTTATAAAGTTGGTATAATATAATATAGTCTAGGAATTCCATTAATAATTCTGCTGAAAGTGTACAGATTCTATACAGCTAACTGTAGGGATTCGGTAAAGTACTGTGTACACATTCTGTAAAGTACTGTGTACACATTCTGTAAAGTACTGTGTACACATTCTGTAAGGTACGGTGTACACATTCTGTAAAGTACTGTGTACACATTCTGTAAAGTACTGTGTACACATTCTGTAAAGTACAGTGTACACATTCTGTAAAGTACAGTGTAGGGATTCTGTAAAGTACTGTGTACACATTCTGTAAAGTACAGTGTAGGGATTCTGTAAAGTACTGTGTACACATTCTGTAAGGTACTGTGTACACATTCTGTAAGGTACTGTGTACACATTCTGTATAGTACTGTGTACACATTCTGTAAAGTACTGTGTAAACATTCTGTAAAGTACTGTGTACACATTCTGTAAGGTACGGTGTACACATTCTGTAAAGTACTGTGTACACATTCTGTAAAGTACTGTGTACACATTCTGTAAGGTACTGTGTACACATTCTGTAAAGTACTGTGTTCACATTCTGTAAAGTACTGTGTACACATTCTGTAAGGTACTGTGTACACATTCTGTAAAGTACTGTGTACACATTCTGTAAAGTACTGTGTAGGGATTCTGTACAGTACAGTGTTTGGGATTTCATCATAGTCTACGGAGCCTAGATTGGTCGTTCTAAGTAATTCGGATTCTAGCTACAGTTTCCAATCGGTACATTTAGTACAACCTACTTTGCATTTTCCAGGTCTCCGATGCGACAAAAAAGTTAACGAGTGCGCCACTAACCCCTGCATGAACGGTATCTGCCTTGGCGGTTTCAACAACTACAGCTGCAGCTGCTTCAATGGCTGGGAGGGTCGAAACTGCAGCGTCAACATCGACGACTGTTTATCTTGCCCAGTCCGCGAAAGATGCATCGATGGGAATGGAACGTGAGCCTTCAGTTTGATTGATTGTTGTTCGACTTTTGGCATCGTGGATTTTGAGTTTGATGGGATTCTGAGATCTGTTGGGATTTTCAGGTCTATGGGACTCTGAGTTTGATGGGATTCTGAGATCTGTTGGGATTCTGAGGTCTATGGGACTCTGAGTTTGATGGGATTCTGAGTTCTATGGGATTTTGTGGTCTATGGGACTCTGAGTTTGATGGGATTCTGAGTTCTATGGGATTTTGTGGTCTATGGGATTCTCAGGTCTATGGGATTTTGACTTCTATGGTATTCTAAGGTCTATGGGACTCTGAGTTTGATGGGATTTTGAGTTCTATGGGATTTTTAGTTCTTTGGGATTTTGATTTTTATGGGATTCTGAGTTCTATGGGATTTTGAGTTCAATGGGATTTTGAGTTTTGTGGGATTCTGAGTTCCATGGGATTCTGAGTTCTATGAGATTTTGAGTTCTATGGGATTTTGAGTTTTATGGGATTCTGAGTTCTATGGGATTTTGAGTTCAATGGGATTTTGAGTTTTGTGGGATTTTTAGTTCTATGGGATTTTGAGTTTTATGGGATTTTGAGTTCTATGGAATTTTGAAGTCTATGGGATTCTGAGGGTTGATGGGATTCTTAGTTTGATGGGATTTTCAGGTCCATAAGATTCCGCGTTTCTGCTGGTTTGTTGAGTTCCATAGGGAAAATAATTAGCCAATGGCATTCGCATCGATACCGCATCCTCATTGTGAATTCTTACCGAATTCGTCGTCAACCAGTTGCGGCTGTGTTTCGGGCTGGATGGGTCTGGAGTGCAACATCACGGACTACTGCGCCAGGAGCTCCTGTCCCAATGGCACCGCGTGCTTTCACGTTGATCCGCCTACTTTCGAGTGTGAGTACCCGGCGTAGTGACATTTCTAAAAAATCTGTCAAAATATCGGTTGCTTCTATCCTAATCCTCAGGTTGAGTTGCTATCATCCCCAGATACTCAGGTTGAGTTGCTGTCATCCCAAGATCCTCAGGTTGAGTTGCTATCATCCCCAGATCCTCAGGTTGAGTTGCTGTCATCCCCAGATACTCAGGTTGAGTTGCTGTCATCCCAAGATCCTCAGGTTGAGTTGCTGTCATCCCCAGATCCTCAGGTTGAGTTGCTGTCATCCTCAGATCCTCAGGTTGAGTTGCTGTCATCCCAAGATCCTCAGGTTGAGTTGCTATCATCCTCAGATCCTCAGGTTGAGTTGCTATCATCCTCAGATCCTCAGGTTGAGTTGCTATCATCCTCAGATCCTCAGGTTGAGTTGCTATCATCCCCAGATACTCAGGTTGAGTTGCTATCATCCCCAGATACTCAGGTTGAGTTGCTATCATCCTCAGATCCTCAGGTTGAGTCGCTATCATCCTCAGATCCTCAGGTTGAGTTGCTATCATCCCCAGATACTCAGGTTGAGTTGCTATCATCCCCAGATACTCAGGTTGAGTTGCTATCATCCTCAGATCCTCAGGTTGAGTTGCTATCATCCTCAGATCCTCAGGTTGAGTTGCTATCATCCCCAGATACTCAGGTTGAGTTGCTGTCATCCCAAGATCCTCAGGTTGAGTTGCTGCCATCCCCAGATACAGTGTTTAAGAGACTGTGTCTAATGGACAGTGTTTAAGAGACTGTGTCTAATGGACAGTGTTTAAGAGACTGTGTCTAATGGACAGTGTTTAAGAGACTGTGTCTAATGGACAGTGTTTAAGAGACTGTGTCTAATGGACAGTGTTTAAGAGACTGTGTCTAATGGACAGTGTTTAAGAGATTGTGTCTAATGGACAGTGTTTAAGAGACTGTGTCTAATGGACAGTGTTTCAGAGACTGTGTCTAATGGACAGTGTTTAAGAGACTGTGTCTAATGGACAGTGTTTAAGAGACTGTGTCTAATGGACAGTGTTTAAGAGACTGTGTCTAATGGACAGTGTTTCAGAGACTGTGTCTAATGGACAGTGTTTAAGAGACTGTGTCTAATGGACAGTGTTTAAGAGACTGTGTCTAATGGACAGTGTTTAAGAGACTGTGTCTAATGGACAGTGTTTAAGAGATTGTGTCTAATGGACAGTGTTTAAGAGACTGTGTCTAATGGACAGTGTTTAAGAGATTGTGTCTAATGGACAGTGTTTAAGAGACTGTGTCTAATGGACAGTGTTTAAGAGACTGTGTCTAATGGACAGTGTTTAAGAGACTGTGTCTAATGGACAGTGTTTAAGAGATTGTGTCTAATGGACAGTGTTTAAGAGACTGTGTCTAATGGACAGTGTTTAAGAGACTGTGTCTAATGGACAGTGTTTAAGAGACTGTGTCTAATGGACAGTGTTTAAGAGATTGTGTCTAATGGACAGTGTTTAAGAGACTGTGTCTAATGGACAGTGTTTAAGAGATTGTGTCTAATGGACAGTGTTTAAGAGATTGTGTCTAATGGACAGTGTTTAAGAGACTGTGTCTAATGGACAGTGTTTAAGAGACTGTGTCTAATGGACAGTGTTTAAGAGACTGTGTCTAATGGACAGTGTTTAAGAGATTGTGTCTAATGGACAGTGTTTAAGAGACTGTGTCTAATGGACAGTTTTTAAGAGATTGTGTCTAATGGACAGTGTTTAAGAGACTGTGTCTAATGGACAGTGTTTAAGAGATTGTGTCTAATGGACAGTGTTTAAGAGACTGTGTCTAATGGACAGTGTTTAAGAGACTGTGTCTAATGGACAGTGTTTAAGAGACTGTGTCTAATGGACAGTGTTTAAGAGACTGTGTCTAATGGACAGTGTTTAAGAGATTGTGTCTAATGGACAGTGTTTAAGAGATTGTGTCTAATGGACAATGTTTAAGAGACTGTGTCTAATGGACAGTGTTTAAGAGACTGTGTCTAATGGACAGTGTTTAAGAGATTGTGTCTAATGGACAGTGTTTAAGAGACTGTGTCTAATGGACAGTGTTTAAGAGACTGTGTCTAATGGACAGTGTTTAAGAGACTGTGTCTAATGGACAGTGTTTAAGAGATTGTGTCTAATGGACAGTGTTTAAGAGATTGTGTCTAATGGACAGTGTTTAAGAGATTGTGTCTAATGGACAGTGTTTAAGAGATTGTGTCTAATGGACAGTGTTTAAGAGACTGTGTCTAATGGACAGTGTTTAAGAGACTGTGTCTAATGGACAGTGTTTAAGAGACTGTGTCTAATGGACAGTGTTTAAGAGATTGTGTCTAATGGACAGTGTTTAAGAGACTGTGTCTAATGGACAGTGTTTAAGAGATTGTGTCTAATGGACAGTGTTTAAGAGACTGTGTCTAATGGACAGTGTTTAAGAGACTGTGTCTAATGGACAGTGTTTAAGAGACTGTGTCTAATGGACAGTGTTTAAGAGACTGTGTCTAATGGACAGTGTTTAAGAGATTGTGTCTAATGGACAGTGTTTAAGAGACTGTCTAATGGACAGTGTTTAAGAGACTGTGTCTAATGGACAGTGTTTAAGAGACTGTGTTTAAGAGATTGTGTCTAATGTCTAAAGCAAGGCCCTACTAGGATAGAATTGTACTATCATGTAGTCCTTGTGTCCCAGTGGCAAAATCCAAGGTGTTTGTGTCAAACGACTTCTTTTTCTGTGTCATTTTTCAATGTGCTGAATTTGAACCAAAAATAATTCGAAAACCAATTCCAACGGTAACTCCCTGAAGGTCGAGCCGCCGCCACTTTCGCCTACGGTCGGGCTTTGCCGTCGCCGAACGCCTGGCGCCTATCGCCCTCCGGCGGCCTCGCCGAACCGTTGACCAGCGCCTTCGGCTGGCTGCGGACACGGCGAGCGGATTCTAATTCAACAGCGGCGACGCAGTTTCTGACTGTGTCGCGCGGCGACCGGAAATTCGTGGTAGCCGTGTCGCCCTCCGGTCAACTCGTCGCCAGCCTAGACAACCAGACGGCTACGGTGTCGCCTTTGTTCATAACCAATGGCGAATTATTCAGATTCAATCTCACAATGCGGCCAGGCTCGCCATTGTCGCTAACTGTCTTCGCATTCAGCAACGACAGCTCCTGGCACGCGCAGAGTGCCGACATTCTACCCAATGTCAGCCTGACTCTCGACTCCGTTGCCATAGTAACACTGGGCGACGGATTCAAAGGCTGTCTCGACGGCGTGCGACTCAACAATCGCCTCCTGCCAATGTCCAACTGGACCCTGCCGGATGGCTATCCTGGCTTTGTCCGCTATGTTGATTGGCCAGCCAATCAGAGCGCGCCGGCGCCGCCACTCATTGGTTGCCATGGCGACCCGGTGTGCAGCCAAGATCCACAGCCGGCCTGTCTAAACTCCGGCCGCTGCGTTGACTTGTGGAATGCCCGAAGCTGCAGCTGCCAATCCGGCTACTCGGGCCCCGCCTGCGGCTTGGCCAACTGCGCCCTCGTGCCCTGCGCCGCCGCCATCGCTGGCGTCTCCACCCCGGTGGTGGTGACGCTCTGCGTGCTGGCGCTGATTATTGTTGTTGTCATTAGTGAGTTGTCCTGTACTGTAGTGATCTAAATTCATTGGCTAAATCCATTTCGCCTATCATAGCAGTCGCAGTGCTTATTAGTTGCACAGATGCTAAATTGAATACCACCTACATATTATTTGCATGCTAGTCTAGTGAAATATTGATTTACTAAGACGCCTAATCCGCTTCATAATTGATTTTTTAGTTGTTGTTGTCCTGGTCAAGCTCGCCAGAAACCGGCGCTCAGAGACTGGGCAGTACCGGCCATCAAAGGAGGAGATTAATCACGGTAATAAAACTGGCACCCTCTCTGTGCTCAGGCCGCCGGTGGAGGAGCGTCTGATTTGAATCTATTTTCATTATGCTTTTCTATTCGTCTGACACACCTATTTATCTACACATGTTTTAGCGCTGTTACTATGTTTATAACGGAGGAGAATAGCGTCACTGCATGTTGTTACTATTTTTAGAACAGAAGGATGGATATTGTCACGCATTTGTTGTTGCTATACATAGAACAGGAGATAGCACCACTGCATGTTGTTGCTATTTTTAGAACACAGGATGACGTCATGCATATTGTTACTATATTTAGAATAGGGGATAGCGTCACTGTTAGTATACTAGTGCATCACTGCATGTTGTTACTATTTTTAGAACACAGGATGACGTCATGCATATTGTTACTATATTTAGAATAGGGGATAGCGTCACTGTTAGTATACTAGTGCATCACTGCATGTTGTTACTATTTTTAGAACACAGGATGACGTCATGCATATTGTTACTATATTTAGAATAGGGGATAGCGTCACTGTTAGTATACTTAGTCAAAGATGTACAAGGTATGACGAATTTCTTACGTGGCAGTATTAACTATCTTTTACGCTCGGAAGATCTGCAAACTCGCACATGCGTGTCTAATGGCACTCAATCTTGTGAGTAACACATTTCCAGACATGTTCTAATAATTTTACTAAACTTTACTTGAATTGTTGTTATAATTTTTTTGCGCTAAACGGATGTTTTATTAATATTATCGATAGTTAATGCAAGATTTTGTCTAAGCGAAAGATCAAGTCACGTAAATTTACTTCCGTATTGTAAGCTAATATGTTTTTTGGAATCCTCATTAATTAGTTATATTACTTATTCAGTAGTGCGAAGGGATTTAGTTATCTTATAGTCATAAAGGAAATAGGTGTTTAAGAGAGCTGTGTGTTGATACAGTTATCACGTCAACTAATATCGGAATCTATATTTTATTTATC
Organism: Macrostomum hystrix; assembly: GCA_950097015.1. NCBI lineage: Eukaryota > Metazoa > Platyhelminthes > Macrostomidae > Macrostomum > Macrostomum hystrix. The sequence goes on from CATNEN010000026.1 coordinate 183,071, forward strand.
GGTGTTTTTTGCGTTTCTTATAAGCCAATTCCATTATTTTTTACCCTTTAAACTGTGTTCAATAAATTTGTGTGCTTTGCAACGCATTTGTCTGCACGCCCACCTGATATCTGTATGCATCTGTATGTGATCTGCGCCTGTGCCCACATTCCATGGACAGATAATATTATTAAACCCACCGTCTTAGTCCATACATATTGCTATACTGACATTCCATTACTTTGGATGTGGCTTCCTACTATTTACCTTTGTTTTTTTCATTCCAAGCGAATTATTTTTCTCCAGGTTTTGTCAGCTTTATACTACTGGTTATAAAAGCAGCTTGTGAGTAGTGTTGGGTGTATTTTTTTCATTTGCATTGATCTAATTGATTATCGCAAAATGAATTTACTGTGTCATTAACCTTATTGCTTGCAATGACACTTTAGTCGATGTTGCCACTTTGCAGTTCGGCCGTTGAGTTTATTTAACTACTTTGTTAGAAAAGTATTACTTACAGTAGCGTAAAAAGAAATATATACAATTTCGCGCTTTGTGGCGGAAAACGACAGAAACAGGCAATTTTTATTGGATTCGCAAGGCTCATTTAGTCAGGCCAGGTCAGCCTTGCTTTGTAGCACGACCGCAAAATGTTGAGTGACGTCATTTTGAATTGATACAGCTTTGTGCTTACTTTTTCAATCTGTCTAGTTTGTGGGATAAATATCCCCCAGCCGCACTGCTCCCACTCTGTCCCACTTTGCAGACCGGCCAGGGTTGCCAGTCCGGGAGCCGGACACAGATTTGGACGACAATTTTGTGCTGGGCGACACGCAGGTGGCCAGGCTGTAATTTCTGTGTTTAGTGTAGCCCAAATGTGTTACTGTTTATTGATACTCGAAATCCCCTGGCAACCCATACGGATACAGTTCCCTTGGATACAGTCCCTTGAATACAGTTGCCATGGATACAGTCCCTTGGATACAGTTTCCGTGGATACAGTCCCTTGGATACAGTTGCCGTGGCTACAGTGCCTTGGATACAGTTGCCGTGGATACAGTCCCTTGGATACAGTTTCCGTGGATACAGTCCCTTGGATACAGTTGCCGTGGCTACAGTGCCTTGGATACAGTTGCCGTGGCTACAGTGCCTTGGATACAGTTGCCGTGGCTACAGTGCCTTGGATACAGTTCCCCTGGTTACAGTCCCTTGGATACAGTTGCCCTAGATACAGCCCATTACAGTATACAATCCGCGCTATGCAGTTTTTACTTTTAACTTTTTTAACTGCCAAAAAATAGTTAGTTTAGGCACTCTTTATTCTTGACACCTTGCTAATCATTTAATGGACAAAATCACCTATGTAAATAGCTGAACTAGTAAGCACTGAGCATCGTCACTAAGACAGTATAGGAACACTTCAGTGCCTTGGGTCGATACACCCATTGTTACATCTTAAATGTAGTACTACTAGTAGTGACGTGTCTAAACTTGTGTCATCTTTAAAAAATATAAAATTATAATTGACAGAACTCAGAACTCAAATTGCAGTCCGTGAAATTATGTGAGGTTAAATTATTATATTAATTTCATTTGCGCTTTTATGCCAAATATTCAAAATACTTGTAACATACTACTACTAACAGGTTACTTTTCAACTACACTTATTAACCAGGCCTTTTACAGTATTTAACACTGTATATGCAGTATCTGAGTCAGTTTCTATGCAGTATCTGAGTCTGTTTCTATGCAGTATCTGAGTCTGTTTCTATGCAGTATCTGAGTCTGTTTCTATGCAGTATCTGAGTCTGTTTCTATGCAGTATCTGAGACTGTTTCCAGACAAAATCTGGACAAAGAAAATCAGACTCCACTACTTTGAGTAGTCGACACGACAGTGAATCATAGGAGAGCTTGCCGCTCGCATATGGTCTTGATAGCCGGCAACTCAATCTCATCTCTACGAACTGCAGCCGAAGATGTTGGCCTGCTTCCTTGCAACTCGGCAGGTAATTTTGCTAGAATTAATCAAGAGTTAAATATGGTTAAGATATGCGGAATGATCAACTTCTACCAATCTTCTCTTCATCTAAATCTACTTATTTACCATTGATCAGATTCTCCCTATCTACCATTGATCAGATTCTCCCTATCTACCATTGATCAGCTTCTCCTCCCATTCTACCATTGATCTACTTCTCCCTATCTACCATTGATCAGCAATTCCCTATGTAGAATTGATATACTTCTACTTCTCCTTATCTACCACTAATCTAATTTTCCTTATCTACCATTGATCTGCTTCTCCTTATCTACCATTGATCTGCTTCTCCTTATCTACCATTGATCTGCTTCTCCTTATCTACCATTGATCTACTTCTCCTTATCTACCATTGATCTGCTTCTCCTTATCTACCATTGATCAGCTTCTCCTTATCTACCATTGATCTACTTCTCCTTATCTACCATTGATCTACTTCTCCTTATCTACCATTGATCTGCTTCTCCTTATCTACCATTGATCTGCTTCTCCTTATCTACCATTGATCTGCTTCTCCTTATCTACCATTGATCAGCTTCTCCTTATCTACCATTGATCAGCTTCTCCTTATCTACCATTGATCTACTTCTCCTTATCTACCATTGATCTACTTCTCCTTATCTACCATTGATCTGCTTCTCCTTATCTACCATTGATCTGCTTCTCCTTGTCTACCATTGATCTGCTTCTCCTTATCTACCATTGATCAGCTTCTTCTTATCTACCATTGATCTGCCTCTCCTTATCTACCATTGATCTGCTTCTCCTTATCTACCATTGATCAGCTTCTTCTTATCTACCATTGATCTGCTTCTCCTTATCTACCATTGATCAGCTTCTCCTTATCTACCATTGATCAGCTTCTTCTTATCTACCATTGATCTGCTTCTCCTTATCTACCATTGATCAGCTTCTTCTTATCTACCATTGATCTGCCTCTCCTTATCTACCATTGATCTACTTCTCCTTATCTACCATTGATCTGCTTCTCCTTATCTACCATTGATCTACTTCTCCTTATCTACCATTGATCTACTTCTCCTTATCTACCATTGACCAGCTTCTCCTTATCTACCATTGATCAGCTTCTCCTTATCTACCATTGATCTGCTTCTCCTTATCTACCATTGATCTGCTTCTCCTTATCTACCATTGATCTGCTTCTCCTTATCTACCATTGATCTGCTTCTCCTTATCTACCATTGATCTACTTCTCCTTATCTACCATTGATCTACTTCTCCTTATCTACCATTGATCTACTTCTCCTTATCTACCATTGATCTACTTCTCCTTATCTACCATTGATCTACTTCTCCTTATCTACCATTGATCTGCTTCTCCTTATCTACCATTGATCTGCTTCTCCTTATCTACCATTGATCTACTTCTCCTTATCTACCATTGATCTACTTCTCCTTATCTACCATTGACCAGCTTCTCCTTATCTACCATTGATCAGCTTCTCCTTATCTACCATTGATCTGCTTCTCCTTATCTACCATTGATCAGCTTCTCCTTATCTACCATTGATCTACTTCTCCTTATCTACCATTGATCTACTTCTCCTTATCTACCATTGATCTACTTCTCCTTATCTACCATTGATCTACTTCTCCTTATCTACCATTGATCTACTTCTCCTTATCTACCATTGATCTGCTTCTCCTTATCTACCATTGATCTGCTTCTCCTTATCTACCATTGATCTACTTCTCCTTATCTACCATTGATCTACTTCTCCTTATCTACCATTGATCTGCTTCTCCTTATCTACCATTGATCAGCTTCTCCTTATCTACCATTGATCTACTTCTCCTTATCTACCATTGATCTGCTTCTCCTTATCTACCATTGATCAGCTTCTCCTTATCTACCATTGATCTACTTCTCCTTATCTACCATTGATCAGCTTCTCCTTGTCTACCATTGATCAGCTTCTCCTTATCTACCATTGATCTACTTCTCCTTATCTACCATTGATCTACTTCTCCTTATCTACCATAGATCAGCTTCTCCTTATCTACCATTGATCTACTTCTCCTTATCTACCATTGATCTGCTTCTCCTTATCTACCATTGATCTGCTTCTCCTTATCTACCATTGATCTACTTCTCCTTATCTACCATTGATCTACTTCTCCTTATCTACCATTGATCTACTTCTCCTTATCTACCATTGATCAGCTTCTCCTTATCTACCATTGATCTACTTCTCCTTATCTACCATTGATCTACTTCTCCTTATCTACCATTGATCTACTTCTCCTTATCTACCATTGATCTACTTCTCCTTATCTACCATTGATCTACTTCTCCTTATCTACCATTGATCTACTTCTCCTTATCTACCATTGATCTGCTTCTCCTTATCTACCATTGATCAGCTTCTCCTTATCTACCATTGATCTACTTCTCCTTATCTACCATTGATCTACTTCTCCTTATCTACCATTGATCAGCTTCTCCTTATCTACCATTGATCTACTTCTCCTTATCTACCATTGATCTACTTCTCCTTATCTACCATTGATCAGCTTCTCCTTATCTACCATTGATCTGCTTACTTCTGGGATGCGCAGGTGCAATTCTGCCGGCACAGCCCGTCGTGCCGGTCACCGACGCAGCCGTCAACGCCGCCTCTCTTTCGCACTCGCTGCACTGGCTGTCCGCGTCGCTGCCAGATTCCAGCTCCGACGCTGACGATGCCGACGATATCGACGATTTCGGTGTCGACGAAATATTAGACGAGGGCGGCGAGTTGAGGGCCGAAGCGCACGCCGAGCTCGCTTCGATGTCGCATTCAGGGCAGCCGCCTTCAGCGACTTCGGACTTTGCTACGGCAGGCAGTCTCAAGGCTTTCCAGAAAGATTGAAAACATTGGCATCTGCTTTTGTTTCGACTGTCTCACCCTCTGTCTCACCCTCTGTCTCTCCATCTCTATCTTCTGTCCCAACTTCTGTCTCTCCATCTCTATCTTCTGTCTCACCCTCTGTCTCTGCATCTCTATTTTCTGTCTCACGCTCTGTCTCTCCATCTCTATCTTCTGTCTCACCCTCTGTCTCTGCATCTCTATTTTCTGTCTCACGCTCTGTCTCTCCATCTCTATCTTCTGTCCCACCCTCTGTCTCTCCATCTCTATCTTCTGTCCCACCCTCTGTCTCTCCATCTCTATCTTCTGTCTCACCCTCTGTCTCTCCATCTCTATCTTGTCTCACGCTCTGTCTCTCCATCTCTATTTTCTGTCTCACGCTCTGTCTCTCCATCTCTATCTTCTGTCCCACCCTCTGTCTCTCCATCTCTATCTTTTATCTCACGCTCTGTCTCTCCATCTCTATCTTCTGTCCCACCCTCTGTCTCTCCATCTCTATCTTCTGTCCCACCCTCTGTCTCTCCATCTCTATCTTCTGTCCCACCCTCTGTCTCTCCATCTCTATCTTCTGTCCCACCCTCTGTCTCTCCTTCTGTTTCTAAATCTCTCCCGTCATCAACAGAATAGTTCTCCCTCCTTTAATGGGACAATGAGAATCTCTGCTAAAGTACACACTTGATTGAAGCTTCCTGAAAAGCAGCAATAATGCTAATGCTGAATAATAATATCAGCAAAAAATATAGGCAATAACAAAAGAAGTGATGATATGAAGGCGTCAGTGAGACAGTTTTCCAATAAACGCTAACCGAGTCGTTCAGTTGACACCAGATCATTAATTTTAATGAGCACTGGCAGCTCCCTTTTTTGCCCAACACAAACAGAGACTAATAATTCACAATCCACTCTGCTCATCGCCACCGACTGTGCTCAACTCCCACCGACTGTGTTCAACTCCCACCGACTGTGCTCATCTCCCACCGACTGTGCTTATCTCCCACCGACTGTGCTCAACTCCCACCGACTGTGCTCATCTCCCACCGACTGTGCTCATCTCCCACCGACTGTGCTCATCTCCCACCGACTGTGCTCATCTCCCACCGACTGTGCTCAACTCCCACCGACTGTGCTCAACTCCCACCGACTGTGCTCAACTCCCACCGACTGTGCTCAACTCCCACCGACTGTGCTCAACTCCCACCGACTGTGTTCAACTCCCACCGAATGTGCTATCTTACACCGACTGTGCTCATCTTACATCGACTGTGCTCATCTCCCACCGACTGTGCTCAACTCCCACCGACTGTGTCCAACTCCCACCGACTGTGCTCAACTCCCACCGACTGTGCTCAACTCCCACCGACTGTGTTCAACTCCCACCGACTGTGTTCAACTCCCACCGACTGTGCTCAACTCCCACCGACTGTGCTCAACTCCCACCGACTGTGCTCAACTCCCACCGACTGTGCTCAACTCCCACCGACTGTGCTCAACTCCCACCGACTGTGCTCAACTCCCACCGACTGTGCTCAACTCCCACCGACTGTGCTCAACTCCCACCGACTGTGCTCAACTCCCACCGACTGTGCTCAACTCCCAACGACTGTGCTCAACTCCCACCGACTGTGCTCAACTCCCACCGACTGTGCTCAACTCCCACCGACTGTGCTCAACTCCCACCGACTGTGCTCAACTCCCACCGACTGTGTTCAACTCCCACCGACTGTGTTCAACTCCCACAGACTGTGTTTAACTCCCACCGAATGTGCTATCTTACACCGACTGTGCTCATCTTACATCGGCTGTGCTCATCTCCCACCGACTGTGCTCATCTCCCACCGACTGTGCTTCTCATCTTTCACCGACTGTGCTTCTCATATTTCACCGACTGTGCTCAAAATCTCTCACCGACTGTGCTCATCTTTCACCAACTGTGCTCATCTCTCACCGACTGTGCTCAACTCCCATCAACCCACCTCAAAGCTCTCTCTCACCGTTGCCTAGCAACTGCTCCGGCAGCAGGTACTGCGGACAGACCCTGACTGGCACGCGGCTGCAGAAGCCGTCCATCTCCAGGTGTCGACAAATCGATAGCTGCAGACTGTCCAGTGCGAACCACCGACCATTGCCCAGCTGAACCACTTGAAGCCTGGGATAACTGCCCACTCCGCAGAGCAGCTTCTGGGCATACTCGGTAAGATTAATCGAAGCCAACCGATGCTCACAAGCAAGCTTAGACCAATTGCTCACCTCGCCCAGGTAGCTTATCTCAGAGGGCCGCAGCAGCAGCAGAGTTTGAGGCTCTGCAGGTTTTTGGCGCAGCATTGCTTCAAAACACGGCTTGGAGAAAGCTGGAACTTTTCTCAGTCTGCGCTGATTTCATGTTTTTGAATTCGTGCCAAGCTTCGCGCATTGGCTGGCTGAGAAATCCTTGACGGTGTATCCAATAGCCATCCAACCTGTACTCAACGTACTCGTACACACAATGCTGCGCTTTGAACTGCCCTAATACTCTTTCATGTAACTATACAAGCCGTACAAACAACTTGTTTCTGTGTAACAGAATCTACCTGATTCCGATTAAACTCTCGTTCGGACTAAGTTAATCTGACACAGTTCAGATAATCCTAAATCCTTCATATTGTACACACTGCATCAGTTTCCAACCGGACTTGCCAATTAATACTAGTACGAGAGGGCTCAAACTTTCTTTTGATGTATCCTTCTCTGAGCACAATTCTTCTTTGAGAGCATTTCGCTGCCCGATCTCTGCTCATCTGACACATCTCTGCTCTCTGCTCTCTGCTCACCGACTGTGCTCATCTCCCACCGACTGTACTCATCTCCCACCGACTGTGGTCATCTCCCACCGACTGTGCTCATCTCCCACCGACTGTGCTCATCTCCCACCGACTGTGCTCATCTCCCACCGACTGTGCTCATCTCCCACCGACTGTGCTCATCTCCCACCGACTGTGCTCATCTCCCACCGACTGTGCTCATCTCCCACCGACTGTGCTCATCTCCCACCGACTGTGCTCATCTCCCACCGACTGTGCTCATCTCCCACCGACTGTGCTCATCTCCCACCGACTGTGCTCATCTCCCACCGACTGTGCTCATCTCCCACCGACTGTACTCATTTCCCAACGACTGCTCATCTCTCATTGCCTGTGCTCATATCTCACTTACAAGTATTTTTATGTCTGCGTCATCGTCTCTGGTTGATATAAGTCTTCGTAAATACGACAATGTGTCAATTTCCAAAAAACAAACCGCGTCTTCACTAGAGCATTGGCTTGTTGCCTGTGATGGAGCATATATGGCTAGCACAGCGCTGCTCGCTGCTGATTAATTGAATTATTCGCGAGAAGAAGCAAAGAATTATTCATATAATTAGCATTGCCTGAGTAGAAATATCTGATTCAGTTGCTAATGGACTAGATGAAGGAAACTTTCATGATTGAATTATGTATTGCTGCCATACCCTTTGAATTTCTAATTAACTGCCGACTTCCAGAAAACACATTAGGAGAAGCAGCTGGACACACTTCTCGATACCTGTAAGGCTTAGTGTAGCTGTTACAGGAGATAAGCAGTCTGTTGGTGATGAGCACAGCCGGTGGGAGATGAGCACAGTCGGTGAGGAATGAGCACAGTCGGTGAGGAATGAGCACAGTCGGTGAGAGATGAGCACAGTCGGTGGGGAATGAGCACAGTCCGTGAGAGATGAGCACAGTCGGTGAGAGATGAGCACAGTCGGTTAGAGATGAGCACAGTCGGTGGGGAATGAGCACAGTCCGTGAGAGATGAGCACAGTCCGTGAGAGATGAGCACAGTCGGTGGGAATGAGCACAGTCCGTGAGAGATGAGCACAGTCGGTTGGTAATGAGCACCGTCGGTGGGGAATGAGCACAGTCCGTGAGAGATGAGCACAGTCGGTGAGAGATGAGCACAGTCGGTGAGAGATGAGCACAGTCGGTGGGAGATGAGCACAGTCGGTGAGAGATGATCACAGTCGGTGAGAGATGAGCACAGTCGGTGAGAGATGAGCACAGTCGGTGAGAGATGAGCACAGTCGGTGAGAGATGATCACAGTCGGTGAGAGATGAGCACAGTCGGTGAGAGATGAGCACAGTCGGTGGGGAATGAGCACAGTCGGTGAGAGATGATCACAGTCGGTGAGAGATGAGCACAGTCGGTGGGGAATGAGCACCTGTAGTCGGTGAGAGATGAGCACAGTCGGTGAGAGATGAGCACAGTCGGTGAGAGATGAGCACAGTCGGTGGGGAATGAGCACCTGTAGTCGGTGAGAGATGAGCACAGTCGGTGAGAGATGAGCACAGTCGGTGAGAGATGAGCACAGTCGGTGAGAGATGAGCACAGTCGGTGGGGATTGAGCACAGTCCGTGAGAGATGAGCACAGTCGCTGGGGAATGAGCACAGTCCGTGAGAGATGAGCACAGTCGGTGGGGAATGAGCACAGTCCGTGAGAGATGAGCAGGGCACACAAAAAGGTAATCGTATAGCTTCGTGCTAGAATCCTACTTGTACCTTAGAAAGTCAATCTAGAGAAAGTGTGTAGGCTGAATATCAGCTAGTATTGCTAGTTGCAAATCTATATTTTTAGCGTCAAGTTGACTAAAGACTGAAGTCAGTATTTATAGGCCCCGCATCCGACTGTCGAAAAAATCTTGAAATATAAAAAATAAGAAAACTAAGACAGATGAAATCAAACAATTGAAATTATTTAAGATTTCTAAGCGTCCTGTCAGCAAATGTATTGATAGAACAGTTGGAGTTCTTAACTCTTGCTTGTCACTGGAGATTGAGAAGGATAGATTTTGAGATGTTCCGCTGCAGTTCTGTCAATTAAAACAAATCTAATCCATAACAGAAATCAGTTAACAATATCAATATTGACTATTGGGATCTGGGAAGGCAAGCAAAAATGTTGGTTAGGAGTTTTTTATCGGCACTGCAGAAGTCTTTAAAAAGCAGAAACGAAAGAAAAAATGTTATTAAAAACTATCGTGGTTATGTAGAGTTGCCGAAATTGATTCCATTCCCAAATCTCGCGTCTCTATCTAGACTCGCAGAGGGAGAAAGCGTTCCAGATCTGGGATTTATGAACGAGCAGAGAGGAAATGAATGGTTGAGGCCCGATTTAGTGTTTCAAATATCTGCTTCTAGCGAAAGTTATTACGAACCGAAATTAAACGGCTGTCCTCTCCGAGTGAAACTGGGCTCTCCTCACCCTCTGGCGGAAAAATGGGCAGAAAAAATGAAAGGAAGAAAGAAAATTGGGACTAGAAAATCAGGTGCGAGTGCACACCTGCTTTCTTATTATACTTCGCGTCTGAACGCATTTCTAGCCTCTGCTTGGTGTACTTCTATATCGGCTTAGTTTAACAAAAATCGACAAATAGTTTTCATTGCTTTCACTTTAGAATCCAATTAAAACAATTTTGATTTAGACGTTTTAGTGGGAAGAAAAAAGCAGCGAGGAGGAGGTTAGAAACGAGCCACTTTTGAGTCAGGTCAACTGTCTAAAAACTGGGGAGGCGGCAGATAGCTTGTGAGAGTGCGGCGAGGCGGCAGGGAGGAGGCAGGCAGGAACTTCCACCTTCTCTTCAGATGTCGTCGAAAAACTGAAATAGGAAAATCGTGCATTTCTTGGAAAAATTTCTTCGAAAAAACTGTGCTCATCTCTCACAGACTGTGCTCATCTCCCACCGACTGTGCTTCTCATCTTTCACCGACTGTGCTTCTCATATTTCACCGACTGTGCTCAAAATCTCTCACCGACTGTGCTCATCTTTCACCAACTGTGCTCATCTCTCACCGACTGTGCTCAACTCCCATCAACCCACCTCAAAGCTCTCTCTCACCGTTGCCTAGCAACTGCTCCGGCAGCAGGTACTGCGGACAGACCCTGACTGGCACGCGGCTGCAGAAGCCGTCCATCTCCAGGTGTCGACAAATCGATAGCTGCAGACTGTCCAGTGCGAACCACCGACCATTGCCCAGCTGAACCACTTGAAGCCTGGGATAACTGCCCACTCCGCAGAGCAGCTTCTGGGCATACTCGGTAAGATTAATCGAAGCCAACCGATGCTCACAAGCAAGCTTAGACCAATTGCTCACCTCGCCCAGGTAGCTTATCTCAGAGGGCCGCAGCAGCAGCAGAGTTTGAGGCTCTGCAGGTTTTTGGCGCAGCATTGCTTCAAAACACGGCTTGGAGAAAGCTGGAACTTTTCTCAGTCTGCGCTGATTTCATGTTTTTGAATTCGTGCCAAGCTTCGCGCATTGGCTGGCTGAGAAATCCTTGACGGTGTATCCAATAGCCATCCAACCTGTACTCAACGTACTCGTACACACAATGCTGCGCTTTGAACTGCCCTAATACTCTTTCATGTAACTATACAAGCCGTACAAACAACTTGTTTCTGTGTAACAGAATCTACCTGATTCCGATTAAACTCTCGTTCGGACTAAGTTAATCTGACACAGTTCAGATAATCCTAAATCCTTCATATTGTACACACTGCATCAGTTTCCAACCGGACTTGCCAATTAATACTAGTACGAGAGGGCTCAAACTTTCTTTTGATGTATCCTTCTCTGAGCACAATTCTTCTTTGAGAGCATTTCGCTGCCCGATCTCTGCTCATCTGACACATCTCTGCTCTCTGCTCTCTGCTCACCGACTGTGCTCATCTCCCACCGACTGTACTCATCTCCCACCGACTGTGGTCATCTCCCACCGACTGTGCTCATCTCCCACCGACTGTGCTCATCTCCCACCGACTGTGCTCATCTCCCACCGACTGTGCTCATCTCCCACCGACTGTGCTCATCTCCCACCGACTGTGCTCATCTCCCACCGACTGTGCTCATCTCCCACCGACTGTGCTCATCTCCCACCGACTGTGCTCATCTCCCACCGACTGTGCTCATCTCCCACCGACTGTGCTCATCTCCCACCGACTGTGCTCATCTCCCACCGACTGTGCTCATCTCCCACCGACTGTGCTCATCTCCCACCGACTGTACTCATTTCCCAACGACTGCTCATCTCTCATTGCCTGTGCTCATATCTCACTTACAAGTATTTTTATGTCTGCGTCATCGTCTCTGGTTGATATAAGTCTTCGTAAATACGACAATGTGTCAATTTCCAAAAAACAAACCGCGTCTTCACTAGAGCATTGGCTTGTTGCCTGTGATGGAGCATATATGGCTAGCACAGCGCTGCTCGCTGCTGATTAATTGAATTATTCGCGAGAAGAAGCAAAGAATTATTCATATAATTAGCATTGCCTGAGTAGAAATATCTGATTCAGTTGCTAATGGACTAGATGAAGGAAACTTTCATGATTGAATTATGTATTGCTGCCATACCCTTTGAATTTCTAATTAACTGCCGACTTCCAGAAAACACATTAGGAGAAGCAGCTGGACACACTTCTCGATACCTGTAAGGCTTAGTGTAGCTGTTACAGGAGATAAGCAGTCTGTTGGTGATGAGCACAGCCGGTGGGAGATGAGCACAGTCGGTGAGGAATGAGCACAGTCGGTGAGGAATGAGCACAGTCGGTGAGAGATGAGCACAGTCGGTGGGGAATGAGCACAGTCCGTGAGAGATGAGCACAGTCGGTGAGAGATGAGCACAGTCGGTTAGAGATGAGCACAGTCGGTGGGGAATGAGCACAGTCCGTGAGAGATGAGCACAGTCCGTGAGAGATGAGCACAGTCGGTGGGGAATGAGCACAGTCCGTGAGAGATGAGCACAGTCGGTTGGTAATGAGCACCGTCGGTGGGGAATGAGCACAGTCCGTGAGAGATGAGCACAGTCGGTGAGAGATGAGCACAGTCGGTGAGAGATGAGCACAGTCGGTGGGAGATGAGCACAGTCGGTGAGAGATGATCACAGTCGGTGAGAGATGAGCACAGTCGGTGAGAGATGAGCACAGTCGGTGAGAGATGAGCACAGTCGGTGAGAGATGATCACAGTCGGTGAGAGATGAGCACAGTCGGTGAGAGATGAGCACAGTCGGTGGGGAATGAGCACAGTCGGTGAGAGATGATCACAGTCGGTGAGAGATGAGCACAGTCGGTGGGGAATGAGCACCTGTAGTCGGTGAGAGATGAGCACAGTCGGTGAGAGATGAGCACAGTCGGTGAGAGATGAGCACAGTCGGTGGGGAATGAGCACCTGTAGTCGGTGAGAGATGAGCACAGTCGGTGAGAGATGAGCACAGTCGGTGAGAGATGAGCACAGTCGGTGAGAGATGAGCACAGTCGGTGGGGATTGAGCACAGTCCGTGAGAGATGAGCACAGTCGCTGGGGAATGAGCACAGTCCGTGAGAGATGAGCACAGTCGGTGGGGAATGAGCACAGTCCGTGAGAGATGAGCAGGGCACACAAAAAGGTAATCGTATAGCTTCGTGCTAGAATCCTACTTGTACCTTAGAAAGTCAATCTAGAGAAAGTGTGTAGGCTGAATATCAGCTAGTATTGCTAGTTGCAAATCTATATTTTTAGCGTCAAGTTGACTAAAGACTGAAGTCAGTATTTATAGGCCCCGCATCCGACTGTCGAAAAAATCTTGAAATATAAAAAATAAGAAAACTAAGACAGATGAAATCAAACAATTGAAATTATTTAAGATTTCTAAGCGTCCTGTCAGCAAATGTATTGATAGAACAGTTGGAGTTCTTAACTCTTGCTTGTCACTGGAGATTGAGAAGGATAGATTTTGAGATGTTCCGCTGCAGTTCTGTCAATTAAAACAAATCTAATCCATAACAGAAATCAGTTAACAATATCAATATTGACTATTGGGATCTGGGAAGGCAAGCAAAAATGTTGGTTAGGAGTTTTTTATCGGCACTGCAGAAGTCTTTAAAAAGCAGAAACGAAAGAAAAAATGTTATTAAAAACTATCGTGGTTATGTAGAGTTGCCGAAATTGATTCCATTCCCAAATCTCGCGTCTCTATCTAGACTCGCAGAGGGAGAAAGCGTTCCAGATCTGGGATTTATGAACGAGCAGAGAGGAAATGAATGGTTGAGGCCCGATTTAGTGTTTCAAATATCTGCTTCTAGCGAAAGTTATTACGAACCGAAATTAAACGGCTGTCCTCTCCGAGTGAAACTGGGCTCTCCTCACCCTCTGGCGGAAAAATGGGCAGAAAAAATGAAAGGAAGAAAGAAAATTGGGACTAGAAAATCAGGTGCGAGTGCACACCTGCTTTCTTATTATACTTCGCGTCTGAACGCATTTCTAGCCTCTGCTTGGTGTACTTCTATATCGGCTTAGTTTAACAAAAATCGACAAATAGTTTTCATTGCTTTCACTTTAGAATCCAATTAAAACAATTTTGATTTAGACGTTTTAGTGGGAAGAAAAAAGCAGCGAGGAGGAGGTTAGAAACGAGCCACTTTTGAGTCAGGTCAACTGTCTAAAAACTGGGGAGGCGGCAGATAGCTTGTGAGAGTGCGGCGAGGCGGCAGGGAGGAGGCAGGCAGGAACTTCCACCTTCTCTTCAGATGTCGTCGAAAAACTGAAATAGGAAAATCGTGCATTTCTTGGAAAAATTTCTTCGAAAAAACTGTGCTCATCTCTCACAGACTGTGCTCATCTCCCACCGACTGTGCTCATCTCCCACCGACTGTGCTCATCTCTCACCGAATGTGCTTATTTCCCACCGAATGTGCTTATTTCCCACCGAATGTGCTTATTTCCCACCGACTGCTTATTTCCCACCGTCTGTGCTTATCACCCACTGACTGTGCTCATCTCCCACTGACTGTGCTCATCTCCCACCGACTGTGCTCATCTCCCACTGACTGTGCTCATCTTCCACCGACTATGCTCATCTCACACCGGCTGTACTCATCTCCCACTGACTGATCTCTAACCGACTGTGCTCATCCTCCACCGACTCAATCTTAAGACTCATCCCCAAATGACCCGGCTGACTCACCCCTCCGGCCGGGGCGGCGCTGGGGCCCCTGGTGACGCTGACACTCGTGCGGCTCTTGGAGCGGAACTTGGTGAGGCTCTGCTCGGCTACCTCGGCCCGCTCCTCGGACTCCTCCAGATCGTGCTGCACCTTGCGGAACTTGGCCAGGTTGATGGCGGCGATCTCTTCGGCCTCCTCCACCTGGCGCTTGTAGGCCTTCACCTTGGACTGCAGCTTCTCAACCAGCTCCTGCAGCTTGGCCTGGTTCTTGCGCTCCTCGTCCGACTGCGTGACGGCGGCGGGGAGGGTATTTTATGTTTCTCCTAAACACACTGAGACAGACAGCTAGTGAACTCACAGCAAACGACAGCTCCTTGAGGCGACGGTCGGCCTTCCTGGCGTTCTTCTGGGTCTCCTGGTGACGGCGCTGCTCGGCGTCCAGCTCGGCCTCGAGGTCGCGCACCCGCGCCTCCAGCTTGGCCAGCTCCCGCTTGCCGCCCTTGGCGGCACCGCCCTCGGCAGCCTCCAGCCGGGCCTGCACCTCCTTCAGGGCGTTCTCCAACTGGCGCCGGGCCTTCTCGGCGTGCAGGGCGTGCTCCTGCTCGACGCGCACCTCGTCGGCAAGGCGCTGCGTGTCCAGGGCGGCCTTCTTGGCGCGCTCCTCGGCGTTGCGAGCCTCGTTGTGCTGCTCGTCCAGGTCGCCGCGCATGGCGTTGATGTCGGCCTCCAGCTTGCGCTTGGTGGCGCTCAGGGAGGCGTTGGCAGCGCTTAGCTCGCCGATGCGATCGGCGGCCTCCGCGCGCTCGGCTTCGGCGGCCTTGCGCGAACGCTCGGCCGACTCCAGCTGGGTGCGCAGCTCCTCAACCTCCGCAGAGAGCATGTTCAGCTTGCGCTCTACCGACATGGCCTGCTCGCGAGCGTCATCCCGCTGGCGCTGCTCGTCCTCCACTTGGGACTGCATCTCGCGCAGCTGCTGCTGGTACTTCTTCACGCTCTTGTCGGCTTCGGCGCGAGCCCTGTTGGCACTGTCCAGCGCCACCTCCAGCTCGTTGATGTCCTGCTCCAGCTTCTTCTTCTGGCGCTGCACCTCCGCCTTGCCCTTGGCCTCGGCGTCCACGGTGGCGGTCATGGAGTCCATGGCGCGCTGGTGGTTCTTGCGGGTGCTCTCGAACTCCTCCTCCTTCTCGGCGATGCGACGGTCGATGTCCTGGCGCACCTGAGCCAGCTCGAGCTGGGTGCGGGCCACCTTGGCCTCCTCCTGCTCCAGGGCGGCCTCGGCCTCCTCCAGAGCGGCCTGGAGCTCCTCCTTCTCCATCTCCAGACGGCGGCGGGCCTTGTCAACCTCGTGCACGTTGCGGCCACCTTCGCCCAGCTGCTCGGTGAGGTCGCGGATCTCGTCGGCGAGGCTCTTGTTCTCCCGGCGGACAGCCTCGGTCTGGTCGCGGGCCTCCTCCAGCTGGGCCTTCAACTTGAAGATCTCGGCGGAGTAGCCGCGGGACTCGCGCTGCGTGGACTCCAGATCGGCCTGGGAGCTCTGGTATTTCTGCTGCCACTCGGCCACGGTCTTGTCGAAGTTCTTCTGCTTCTTCTCCAGCTGAGAGGCCAGCACGGTGGAGCGCTCCAGGTCAACGGTGGCGTCCTCCAGCTCGGCCTGCAGACGGTTGCGGGCCTTCTCGACCTGGGCCAGCTTGGCCTTCGCGCTCTCCATCTCGTCCTGAAAACGGGGAAGGGCAGAGATAAGACTTCACATGCTCAAAATCAAATGGGCTGGAGCTAGAACCATATAAGAGCGTCCTGGTGGTGTGAAGTTAAAATTAAAATCAGACTGAAGGGTGAGGGTTAAAGATAAAAAGCGTGGTGGTGTGAAGTTAAAGTGACAATCGGAGTGGAAGTGTGAAATTAAGGATTAAAAACCGGACTCGAGGTGCGAAGTTCAAGAAACAGCTGGACTGGCTGGAAGTGGCAGTTTTTAGAAGAAAATCGGTCTGGAGGTGTGAAGTTAAACTGACAACCAAATTGGAAGTGGCCAGATAAGATAAGATTGAATATAAGAAACGTATTCGAGGTGTGAGGTTAAGTTTACAGTCGGACTAGAATTTGGGGGCGAAAAGCACCAAACGGGGATGATATAAAGTCCATTGAATTGAAGAATTCACAGCATAGATAAATGAACTGAAACAGACTGGGAGCTAATTTATGAGAAAAGCATTTAAAATACCTACCTGGGCCTCCAGCAGCTTGGCCTGCAGGCGACGCTTGAGCTCTTCAACCTCCTCGCCGCCGCCGCCACCACCGCTCTCGTACTTGGAGCGCCACTGCTGCGCCTCGCCCTGGGCCTTGGCCAGCTGGCGCTGCAGCTCGGACTTGGCCTCCTGCTCCTCCTCCAGCTGCTCGCGGATCTGGTCCAGGTCGGCGCTCAGGTTGCGCACATCCGAGCTCAGCTTAGACTTCAGCCGGCTCTCGTCCTCCAGGTTGCGCCTGGCCTCCTCCAGCTGCTGGGTTAGCTGCTGCTTGGCCTTGGTGAGCTGGTTCAACTGAGCCTCGGCCTCCTCCAGCTTGCGGCCCAGCTCGCCGCCCTCCTGGGAGGCGCGGTTCTTCTGCGACTGCAGGTCGGCAATCTGGCGAGTGGCCTCGTCCAGGCGGGCCTGCAGATCGCCCAGCTGGCCGTCCAGGGTCTTGGCGTTCTTCTCAGCGTTGGCCTTGGCCTTGCTGATGTGCTCGAGCTGCGAGTGCAGATCGTCCAGCTCGGACTTGAACTGCGACTTCTCCTTCTCAACCTTGGCTTTGGCCTTCTGCAGCTGGTCGACCTGCTCCGAGAGCTCGTTGACGGCGTCCTGCTGTTTCTTGCGCAGCTGCTGCACCACCTGTTCGTGCTGCAGCACATTGTCCTCCATCTCACGGCGCAGTTTCAGCAGCTCGGACTCGCGCTTCTTGTTCAGCTCCTGTTGAGCGACGGTGGCGCCGCCCTGCTCCTCCAGCTTGTCAGCGACGTCCTCGAGCTCAGCCTCAACCTGCTGGCGCTGCTTCTCGGCCTTGGACCGGGCCTGGCGCTCGGACTCCAGCTCCTCCTCCAGCTCCTGGATGCGAGCCTGCAGCTCCTTGATCTTGCGCTGCAGCTGGGCGATGATGCCCTGCTCGTCCTCAACTTTGTTGTGCAGGCTGTTCAGCTCGGCGTCCTTGCGCTTGATCTGCTCCTCCATGTCGCGCTTGACCCGCTCCAGATCCTCGACGGTCTCCTGGGTCATCTTGAGGTCGCCCTCGATCTTGCGCTTCACCTTCTCAACATCGGCGCGGATCTTCTTCTCCTTCTCCAGCTGCTCCTCCATCTCGTCCAGGTTGTGCTCCAGCTTCTGCTTCAGCTTGTTCAGGTTGTTGACCTTCTCCTCCTCGGCTGCTAGGGCATCCTGGGTCTGCTTGATGGTTTCCTCGTGAGCCTTCTTCTCCTTCTGCAGCTTGGCAATGGACTCGTCCTGGCGGGCCATCTCATCCTGCAGGGTGCGGATTTGGTTCTCCTTGCTCTGCTTCTCCTGCTCGGACTTCTGCAGGTTCTTCTCCAGGTCCTCGATGTCCTTCTTCAATTCGTTGACCTCGCCTTCCATCTTCTTCTTGACGCCCTCAAGCTCGGTGGCAGCGTCCTCCTCGTCCAACAGGCGGTCCTCCAGCTCCTTGATCTGGGTCTCGTAGTCGGCCTTCTGCTTGATGAGGTTCTCGATCTTCTCCTCGGCGTCGGAAAGAGTGTCCTGCTCAGCCTGCAGCTGCAGGAAGATATCGTTCTTCTGCTGCAGCAGAGTCACGTTCTGCTCCTCGAGCTCCTTCTTCAGCTTCTCCATCTTCTCGTATTCCTCCTTGAACTTGGCGAGCTCTTCGGCGGCCTTCTTCATCTCCTCCTCCTGGCGAGCGACGTTGAGCATGGGCTTGACCTTGAGGTACAGGCGCCACCACTCCCAGTTCTTGAGCTGCAGGTGCTTGCGTACGTTCCTCTGGATGATGCTGAGGGCGGTGCGCTGGTCCTGCAGCTTCTTGTGCTTCTTGCGCATCATGTAGCCGCGGATCTGGGCCTGGAACAGGGCGATGATGCGGCTCAGCTTCTCGTCGCGGATGTCCTCGAGCTCGGCCAGCACGCCGGCTTTGAAGAAGATCTTGGTGTTACCCAGGCGGTACTGCTGCTTGTCCAGCTGGACGGCCTCCAGGATCTTGCCGCTGACGGCCTTGCCCTCGACGAAGCCCTCCGGAATGACATTGGGGGCCAAGATCGAGTAGCTGCAATTTTGTTGGGTGACGTGGGCACTCTGATACTGCATCTATAAGGCTTCAGGTTCAATCCTACCAGACTACAGGGCATAAAAGTGTACTCACCGCTGCTTGAACTCGGAGTAGATCATCCTGTTGGGGAAGCCCTTGCGGCAGATACGGATGCCCTCGAGCACACCGTTGCAGTGAAGCTGGTGCAGCACTAGGTGGGCGTCGACAACACCGCTCTGCTTGAACTCGTTCGGCACAATGCAACGGATGAAGTTGGGCGATGTGCTGTGCAGGTTCTTCATCAGCTTGTTCAGCGACTCCTGCAAAACAATATCAGAGTCATTTTTTCCTTCAAGTTTTACTCAATGACAGGTGCTTTAGAGTTATTATGGCTAAGCGTTCGCACTCAGAACTTACACGGTGAGTAGCCGAGATAGTCTGCATGCCGCCACCCTTGCGCTTCTTGCCAGACTTGTCCGAGGCGTCTATAAAATGAGCATAAATTTATTGTCGTAAGGCAAACTGAGCGAGCATGCACTTTAAGGCAGACTTTAATCAACTCAAGTCTATAAGTTCTAGTTTATCCCACCGCTGCCACCTTCGAGGACATCAGCAAGCAATGCTATCTCGATTGCATCGGTCTCTAAGATTACATAGATTTGCCGAACGACCATCTTCGCACAATTGGTTGACTCACCATCCGGCGGCGGGAAGAACAGCGCCACCAGGTGCTCCTTGCTGCCGCTCAGCACGCCAATCACACTCTCGTTCAGCGGGTCCTTGTTGCGCTCCAGCCAGCCGGTGATGTTGTAGCCGACGGTGCCGGCGTAGTGGTGCAGCTCGAAGTGGGCCTCGGCCTTGCCGGGCTTCGGCGGCTTCGGCTTGCCAAAGTTCGGCGACTTTCCCAGGTGGTTGTCGTACAGCTTGTTCTTGAAGGTGGTGTCGGAGGCCTTCGGGAACATGCACTCCTCCTCCAGGATGGACAGGATGCCCATGGGCTTCTCGATCAGCTCGATGCAAGCGGCGAGGTCCATGCCGAAGTCGATGAACTCCCAGTCGATGGCCTCCTTCTTGTACTCCTCCTGCTCCAGCACGAACATGTGGTGGTTGAAGAACTGCTGCAGGCGCTCGTTGGTGTAGTTGATGCAGATCTGCTCGAAGCCGTTGAAGTCGAAGATCTCGAAGCCGGCGATATCCAGCACGCCAATGAAGTATTGGCGCTTGGCCTTGGTATCCAGCGTCTGGTTGACGCGGTTGACCAGCCAGCCGAACATGCGGTTGTATAGAGACTTGGCCAGGGCGTTCACGGAAAACGTCACCTGCTCCAGAGTCTGGCCCTTGGTAACGTAGTCGTTGCCGACCTTCACCTTTGGCTTCAGGATGGCCTGCAGCAGGTCCTTGGCGTTCACGCCGAGCAGGAAGGCGACCTTCTCGGCCTCGGCGGTGCCGTCGGACTCAGCCTGCTCCTCGCGCGGTCTCTGCTTGAACTTCATCTCGCCCATGTTGAGAATCGCGCAGGTGGACTTAAACATGCCGTTTTTCTCGTCGGCTGAGAAGCCCAGAATGTCAATGGCCTCGTCAGTCAGCTTCATCTCCTCGGCGTCGTCCACACCGTCGATGGCCAGCTCGCCCTGGTTGATGAAGGAGTACAGGGCCGGGTCAGCGGTGACGAGCAGCTTATCGTGCCACTGCTTGCCATAGCTGGACAGCAGCTGGTAGAAGATGTGGTAGTTGCGCTCGCCGCTCATCTGCGAGGTGACGCGAGACTTCTCCAGCAGGTCTGCGGAGGAGTTAGGGCGCGGTAGGTTGTTTTGGCGAGTTCTCACAGTATTTTGCTAGATTGCTATTTTCCTACTATCAGTAGTGTTGTTAAAATATGAAGCGCTCACAGAACTCGATATCGGCACCGGCGATCTTGCCAGTCGGGCCGAAGTGGATGCGAATGAACTTTCCCTACAAATGGCGCAATTTGAGAAGTTTTCTGATTGTCTTGCTGGGCAACAGTATTGCATTTATTTCGCATATTAGCGCTAACTTACGAAACGGGATGAGTTGTTGTTCCTGACAGTCTTGGCATTACCGTAGGCCTCCAGCACAGGGTTGGCCTGCACAATCTGCTCCTCGAGGGAGCCCTGGACATTGTGGAAGGAATGCATCGAAAATATTTTAGATTGTTTGTAACAAAAACGTTTTATACAGCATTCAAAAGGGTTACATGCTGGTAAGACCATCTGTGTGCATTTGAAAGGAAAAGTAGGTTTTGGGCAAATATTAAATGTTAAGGTAAAAGTATAATTGCCTTCGATAAACTTCCTAGTATAAATGGGCAGTTTGAAAAAAATGGGCAGAAACCTGGCTATTCACTTGAATCATTCATTTAAAATAAAATTTCGTTATAAAATAAGATCATTCACAGGTAAGAATTAAATTGCATTTGAGATGCGAAAGTGCATCTTATAATGTGAAGGTTAAACGATAGCAAAAAGTACGAATAATAGCACCGCGATAAATCCCTGCGTAATAATACTCTCCCTACCAATCAGCTTTCTGAGAGGAGCGAGTTTAGCCAATCAGACAGCAGAATTTTACCCTTCTACCCCATTAGTGTACATGCGCTAGCCAATCAGCCAACATACTTTTACCCTTCTTCCCCATTAGTGTACATGCGCTAGCCAATCAGCCAACATACTTCTCTACCCTTCTATCCCTTCTTTTTACACACGCTAGACAATCGCCAGAAAAACCAAGGAAATACTTACGCTCTCTTATTCCTTAAAATCTAAGTTCAGAATCGACAGATTTTTCAGAACCCCACAATCAGGTATGCACATGCTTCAGTTCGTTCAATAAAGAGAACATCTGATTTAAAAAGCAAAAATGGGTAAAGATTTCGCGAGCTGGAACACAATGGACAAGTGGGCGCGTCTGCGGTTTCATCGCCAAACCTTCTTGGAGTCGGTGGTCTCGGCGGCGTCCTTGGTCTGGGTGAGGGCCGTCAGCTGGGCGAAGTACGAGATGACCTTCTTGGTGTTCTCAGTCTTACCGGCACCGCTCTCGCCGCTAGATTTTCAGTATTTTTGTATGCGAATTGCAATTAAAATAATATATTTTAAGCTGGCAGTTAAGCAATAAAGTATTCTCACATGCCTTTTTTTACTTTTCAAGCGCTAATTTGCTATCTTTGCCAGCTTTGCTATGACAGAAAAACAAAATATGAAGCAGAAACAGTTTAAAATAAACAAGCAAGCAACCGATTAGCAATGGTGTGCAGCCGTTAAAAGTACAGTACGAGAATTTAATAAAGCCACTGCTATTTGGTAAGCATTAAAATTCAAAGGTAATTAAATATTTTGTTTGTGGGTTGGGGCGACTTAATTTAGCCACCGTTTCAGTGAAAGTGTACACAGTATGAAGACAACAATGTCTTCAACAAGGCAGGTGTAGACTTCTGTGTGAATGTGTGCTTGAGTAACTTATTTGCTCAGGGGTCAGCGGAATGGGCAGAATTGCCTTCTCGCTGGCTGCTAGTCGTCCAATGCTTCGCCGGTACCCATTGCCCAAAGCGAACATTTTTTTGTTATAATACTCGCTTTGACCGATTACCGAGTAGTTTCCTAGACTTAACCGTTATTCTAATCCATCACTTTGGGGGTCGGTGGCAGAGCGGTTAACGCGTTTGCCTCTCGCACCAAGGTCCCTAAGTTCGATTCCACGGCGAGGCCACATTTATTTGGGGCGCAGCCGCGGAGAGAAGGCTTGGGGGCTTGTCGTGCAATTTACGCCCTTGAGGGCCAACCTCCAAGGCACAGTGAAGTGTACACTGCCTGACGATGAGAAAGTCAGGGCAGATGTACACACCTGTGTGAGCGTGTGCCTGCGTACGGTATCTGTGTGCGTGCGTGCTCAGGAGTCAGCGGAATGGGCAGAATTGCCTGCTCGCTGGCTGCGGGTCCAGTGTCACTAAATGATGTACCATTGCCTACAGCCCTCCTGCAATTATTATTATAAATCCATCAATTTCACAAAAATGGATATTCAACAGCTGAAATTTAAATAAGGGGAACAGAATGACCAACCTTGTTTACAGTAATTAGTAAACGTAATAAGACAAGCATATTTTTGAGTGCGTGACACTACTGGTTCAAAGGACCAAAGCTAATAATTATTGACATCAGAAGGCAAAACTTAAAAAATATTGGACATCGATTGACTCACGTGATCAGCACGGACTGGTTCTCGCGCTCTGCAATTGGTCAGTGTTAATTTGGGGTTGGTGATTTCTAGGAAATGTTTTTAAATTAACGCGCATAAAAATTTAAAGCCGGAATTTTTTAAGTATAATGTACTACGATCTCGCTGCTCACCCTGCAACATGTTGGAGTAGGCGTTGTCGGAGATGGCGAAAGCGTGCGGCGGCATCTCAGTCTTTCGCTTGCCCTTGTACTTTAGCACCACGCTGTTGGTGTAGATTGGCAGTCGCTTGTAGGGATTCACCACCACGCAGAACAGGCCGGAGTAGGTCTGCAGAATAAATAATAATTGCAAGAGGGCTGTAAGCAGTGGCGCATCATTTGGTGGCACTAGACCAGCGAGGAGGCAATTCTGCCCATTTCGCTGACTCCCATCTTGTCCCCCAAGCACACACGCACACAGATACTGTAAGCAGGCACACGCTCACACAGGTGTGTACATCTGCCCTGACTTTCTCATCGTCAGGCAGTGTACACTCTCATTGTGCCTTGGAGGTCGGCCCTCAATGTGATAAATTGCACGACAAGCCCGAAATAAATGTGGCCTCGCCGTAGAATCGAAGTCAGGGATCTTATGGTGCGAGAGGCAAACGCGTCAGACAGCTCTGCCTCTCATGTCCCTAGATCTACTAACTCATCATCATAGGACTGGGCTCTGAAAGCACATCTGAGCTCAACACAGTAGCCATGCGGCAGCCCACTCACGTAGATGAGCATCTTGAAGTAGCGCTGGCGCAGGTTGTGCAGCACGGAAGCGTCGTTCAAGAAGGTCAAGTTGGCCATGTCCTCGAACAGCTCAAACTTGGGCGGATTCATCTGCTGAATGTCGTCCTCCTTCAGTACTTTCTCCTGCAGGACGAGCACAATAGAAATTCGTTTATGCATTCATGGGCATCACTACTGTAAGTAGCACGCGAGATATCTAAGCATCTTTGTCATAAACAAAACACACCTCGCCCTTCTCGGTCTTGACGGTGACTTTGCCGCCATCGCGCGAGATTACATCACCCTTGACGTAGCCCTCCTTTTCGTCTGGGCACCAGCAGACCTTCTTGGAGTCGAAGGTGGCGTTGGCGCTCTCCTTCAGCAGGGCCTTGCGGTCCACGCCGAGGTACTTGAAGTCCGGATCGTTGGGATCTAGACCGGACATTGCTGCTGGGATTGGGAAAATTATAGAATATTCGAGTATTTATTGGCGCAATTTATTAAACTCAAGTGAACGAGTAAGAATGGAATCGTGAGCGATTGAAATGTGAATCGTGAACAAGTCAGACTGGGAATCGTGAACGAGTGAGAATGGAATCGTGAGTGATTGAATTGTGAATCGTGAACAAGTCAGACTGGGAATTGTGAACGAGTGAATGGGGAATCGTGAGAGACTGAATGGGGAATCGTGAGCGACTGAATGGAGAATCGTGAACGAGTGAATGGGGAATCGTGAGCGACTGAATGGGGAATCGTGAACGACTGAATGGGGAATCGTGAGCGACTGAATGGGGAACCGTGAGCGACTGAATGGGGAATCGTGAGCGACTGAATGGGGAATCGTGAGCGACTGAATGGGGAATCGTGAGCGACTGAATGGAGAATCGTGAACGAGTGAATGGGGAATCGTGAACGAGTGAATGGGGAATCGTGAGCGACTGAATGGAGAATCGTGAGCGACTGAATGGGGAATCGTGAGCGACTGAATGGGGAATCGTGAGCGACTGAATGGGGAATCGTGAGCGACTGAATGGGGAATCGTGAGCGACTGAATGGAGAATCGTGAGCGACTGAATAGGGAACCGTGAGCGACTGAATGGGGAATCGTGAGCGACTGAATGGGGAATCGTGAGCGACTGAATGGGGAATCGTGAGCGACTGAATGGAGAATCGTGAACGAGTGAATGGGGAATCGTGAACGAGTGAATGGAGAATCGTGAGCGACTGAATGGGGAATCGTGAGCGACTGAATGGGGAATCGTGAGCGACTGAATGGGGAATCGTGAGCGACTGAATGGGGAATCGTGAGCGACTGAATGGGGAATCGTGAGCGACTGAATGGAGAATCGTGAGCGACTGAATGGGGAATCGTGAGCGACTGAATGGGGAATCGTGAGCGACTGAATGGGGAATCGTGAGCGACTGAATAGGGAATCGTGAACGAGTGAATGGGGAATCGTGAACGAGTGAATGGGGAATCGTGAGCGACTGAATGGAGAATCGTGAACGAGTGAATGGGGAATCGTGAGCGACTGAATGGAGAATCGTGAGCGACTGAATGGGGAATCGTGAGCGACTGAATGGGGAATCGTGAGCGACTGAATGGGGAATCGTGAGCGACTGAATGGGGAATCGTGAGCGACTGAATGGAGAATCGTGAGCGACTGAATGGGGAATCGTGAGCGACTGAATGGGGAATCGTGAGCGACTGAATGGGGAATCGTGAGCGACTGAATAGGGAATCGTGAACGAGTGAATGGGGAATCGTGAACGAGTGAATGGGGAATCGTGAACGAGTGAATGGGGAATCGTGAACGAGTGAGACTGGGAATCGTGAACGAGTGAATGGGGAATCGTGAACGAGTGAGACTGGGAATCGTGAACGAGTGAATGCTAGCACAAAGCGAAGAACAATAATTATATCACGAAGCACAACCAGTCGCTTACCTGTTTAAGTCGAATTAGAAAAGAGCTTCTTAAAACCAAAACTGAAATTCACTGCACTGAAAAGTATGATAAGAAATTCCGCTAAGTTCGAATTTTCTAGCGCTGGGCAACAGAACAAGAGAAGCTGGCGAGAGCCACCGCGCGGCTGACAGGCAAAGAGGGCCGGTTTGGATTAGGCCGAATTCCGCAGCTTTTATGACAATGGCCGAGGTCAGCACCGGAGGGTGGGGTTGGCGGCTGGATGGAGACATTCAAAATTATCGATCGGAGAGAAAGAGAGAGAGGGTGAGAGGGAGA
The DNA here is from genome assembly GCA_950097015.1 of Macrostomum hystrix. Taxonomy (NCBI): domain Eukaryota; kingdom Metazoa; phylum Platyhelminthes; family Macrostomidae; genus Macrostomum; species Macrostomum hystrix. The sequence continues at coordinate 209,369 of CATNEN010000026.1, forward strand.
AAGTGAAGACAATTGCGCAAATGCTGAATGCTAATATCTGCTAAGATTCAAAAGGTCAACAGAGTTTTGTAAAAAAAAACACATGCGCAAATCGACGGTGGCGACGGAGGTGGGGCGGGCGCCAGGTGGGTCGGGATTTGCATTTTCTAGGAAATCGATTTGCTCCCGAAACAGTAACTGAAAGAGGAAACAGAATCTCGGTCTGATGCAGCGACATTTCAAAAGAGGCGGGGAGGCAAGGGGCACAAAATGTTGCGCGACATTTTATGCGTGTAACAGGGATGCGAAAAGGAGTTTTTCTGGGTCATGTTCTAGATTTTTCTCTTTTTTGCAAGTTGGTTACGACTTTTTTTAACTTGAGAAGGCTGGATGGATGCCTTAGAAAATATTTTGCTTTTTCATCGCAGATTCTTGGTGAGTGAACTAGTGAAATTGTTTTCAATTCGGTATCTTGTCGTTCGGTGGTTTGAGCGTCGGTCTCGCGACTTGCTTTTAGGTCTGGGGTTCGAGTCATGACTCGACTGGAACACTTGCTGTCTTTAAGCGAGACACTCAAATCTTAACCAGCTCATCCAGCTGTTACATTGTTAGTAGCATTAGCTGGGGTCCATGGACTGAACAGCCGTACGCGGCAGCAGTTTTGCAGCAGCAGTTTTTGTCAGTGGGAACTTTTCTAGCATTGCTTTGGAAATGTCAGCATTCAGAAAATGCAGCCCCCGGCCTCGATGCGGTTTCGCTTGCCGATACCAGGGCAGGAGCAACTGACGACGGCAATAAATTCCACTTCCTAGTTTGCTGCAGCTTGGCCACCGACTTCAGCTTCACAGCTTTGACTGTATAATGCATGTGTGCGCGCACCAGAGCTTTTGGAAGCCTTTCAGCTACCTCCCCATAACTCGCTCCGTGACATTTAGCATCCTTGATCTCTAATCCCGAACCCGAATCCCAACCGGTTCCCGTGCCCCTGCGTGTTGGGTTTGGGAAGTGGGCTTTGTTCAAAATGCAGCTGCAGTCACAGATAGGCACTCCGCCAAGAAAGTTAAATTCTGGCCTGAACAGAAAGCTGCTGTTCAATCTTCGATGTCCAGGCTTTCTAAAAGCCATCTGTTTTAGCCGATGCAACTTTACTGACATTTTCCACTAGATCCCATGAAGCACAACTTGAAAGCTTGGTAAAAGTTGAAGCAAGCTCGATTCGATGTCTATGGCAACATCGTTCTAATACTTTTTCGTCTATGGGCAAAGCCCCCAGCCACCATCACTGGAAATTGTTGAATCAAATGTGCGCTTTACGGCTTTCCGTCTGCGAGCAAAAATTTGCAGTTCTACCATAGACAACAAGAAAGCGCAACGCCCCGAAGCTAAACGAATCGAAGCTTCAACAATTCTACCCAACTGCAACTGTCTATGGTAAAATCCTGAACCACCCTTTCACTGGCCTTGTACGTACGCGCGCCAATATCGTCATCGATCCACTGAACTCTGGAGATATTGTTGGATACAAAATCGAAAATATTTCCAAATTTTCCCGCGCTGAGAGGTGGCACTATAGGTGGTCGATGACATTTCAGAATGTCAGAGGGCGCAATATAGCTGCGTGACAGCCTTCCGTGACGCGGGGTCTAAATGTCACAGCAAAGCACCCACCCCATCAGTCAAACAAGATCCGCATAGACATTGGCACACACAGACAGAAACCTAGCTTCAACATTTACAGAATGTTACATTTTCGTTGTAACGATATTATGTAAGCGGATACAGGCACGCTTCGCAATTCGAAGAAGCGAAGCGAATCTGCAAAAACGAAGCAACGTTTTTAATCTACGCTCGTAGATGGCTTGGAGAGAATGAAGAGAAGACAGGTGAGAAAATGTTAGATTAGGGAGCTAGTCTTAAATTTGACAGCATCTAATACAGAGTTGTCAGCAACTAATGCACAGTTGTCAGCAACTAATGCACAGTTGTCAGCAACTAATGCACAGTTGTCAGTAGCTAATGCACAGTTGTCAGCAACTAATGCACAGTTGTCAGCAACTAATGCACAGTTGTCAGCAACTAATGCACAGTTGTCAGTAGCTAATGCAGAGTTGTCAGTAGCTAATGCAGAGTTGTCAGCAGCTAATGCACAGTTGTCAGCAACTAATGCACAGTTGTCAGTAGCTAATGCAGAGTTGTCAGTAGCTAATGCAGAGTTGTCAGCAGCTAATGCAGAGTTGTCAGCAACTAATGCACAGTTGTCAGCAACTAATGCACAGTTGTCAGCAACTAATGCACAGTTGTCAGCAACTAATGCACAGTTGTCAGCAACTAATGCACAGTTGTCAGTAGCTAATGCAGAGTTGTCAGTAGCTAATGCAGAGTTGTCAGCAGCTAATGCACAGTTGTCAGCAACTAATGCACAGTTGTCAGCAACTAATGCACAGTTGTCAGTAGCTAATGCAGAGTTGTCAGTAGCTAATGCAGAGTTGTCAGCAGCTAATGCAGAGTTGTCAGCAGCTAATGCAGAGTTGTCAGCAGCTAATGCACAGTTGTCAGCAACTAATGCACAGTTGTCAGTAGCTAATGCAGAGTTGTCAGTAGCTAATGCAGAGTTGTCAGCAGCTAATGCAGAGTTGTCAGCAGCTAATACAGGGTTGTCAGCAACTAATGCAGAGTTGTCAGCAGCTAATGCAGAGTTGTCAGCAGCTAATGCAGAGTTGTCAGCAGCTAATGCAGAGTTGTCAGCAGCTAATGCAGAGTTGTCAGCAGCTAATACAGGGTTGTCAGCAACTAATGCAGAGTTGTCAGCAGCTAATGCAGAGTTGTCAGTAGCTAATACAGGGTTGTCAGCAACTAATGCAGAGTTGTCAGCAGCTAATGCAGAGTTGTCAGCAACTAATGCAGAGTTGTCAGTAGCTGATGCAGAGTTGTCAGTAGCTAATGCAGAGTTGTCAGCAGCTAATGCAGAGTTGTCAGCAGCTAATGCAGCATCAATTGTATTTAACTTTGTATTCAGCTTTTTAAAAGCAATACTAAAAGGAGTCGTATAAATTTTTAATGGTTCCTTTATGCATTTGAAGAAAGTGAGACAAAGCATGAAGAAAAAATAGTTATACAACTTCGTGCTTCTAGAATAAGACAATAAAGCACTTGAACGCACACGTATATGCAAGAAAGATTATATAACAGTTGATCATATGCTGTGGAGTTTCGTTGCAACATAAACCGGATTACCCAGAGAACTACGAGCCAAGACACGATTGCAAAAATGGAGAACAGAGTGTAAAAATATAAATAAAAACAGCGAGCAAAAATGTATTTTGTATAAAAAACTTTCCTTCACTCACCTCAGATTCAAGCGTGCCAGTTTTATTCGTACAGTTCGGTAATAAAATGGATAGCGATACAAATAATACAACGATTTTTCAGTAATAAAAACCAGGAACAGATGTTCATATGTCGACCGGGTCAGCTGGTAAGTGCGAAATTGGGCTGCATATAGGGTTTCATGGACAGCGTACATTGGGACAGATGGGCTTATCGGAGAGTGTACATTGGGACAGATGGGCTTATCAGAGAGTGTACATTGGGACAGATGGGCTTATCGGAGAGTGTACATTGGGACAGATGGGCTTATCAGAGAGTGTACATTGGGACAGATGGGCTTATCGGAGAGTGTACATTGGGACAGATGGGCTTATCAGAGAGTGTACATTGGGACAGATGGGTTTATCAGAGAGTGTACATTGGGACAGATGGGCTTATCGGAGAGTGTACATTGGGACAGATGGGCTTATCAGAGTGTGTACATTGGGACAGATGGGCTTATCGGAGAGTGTACATTGGGACAGATGGGCTTATCGGAGAGTGTACATTGGGACAGATGGGCTTATCAGAGAGTGTACATAGGGACAGATGGGCTTATCAGAGAGTGTACATTGGGACAGATGGGTTTATCGGAGAGTGTACATAGGGACAGATGGGCTTATCAGAGAGTGTACATTGGGACAGATGGGCTTATCAGAGAGTGTACATAGGGACAGATGGGCTTATCAGAGAGTGTACATAGGGACAGATGGGCTTATCGGAGAGTGTACATAGGGACAGATAGGCTTATCGGAGAGTGTACAATGGGACAGATGGGTTTATCGGAGAGTGTACAATGGGACAGATGGGTTTATCGGAGAGTGTACAATGGGACAGATGGGTTTATCGGAGAGTGTACATAGGGACAGATGGGCTTATCGGAGAGTGTACATAGGGACAGATGGGCTTATCGGAGAGTGTACATTGGGACAGATGGGTTTATCGGAGAGTGTACATTGGGACAGATGGGCTTATCGGAGAGTGTACATTGGGACAGATGGGTTTATCGGAGAGTGTACATTGGGACAGATGGGCTTATCGGAGAGTGTACATAGGGACAGATAGGCTTATCGGAGAGTGTACATAGGGACAGATGGGTTTATCGGAGAGTGTACATAGGGACAGATGGGTTTATCGGAGAGTGTACATTGGGACAGATGGGCTTATCGGAGAGTGTACATAGGGACAGATGGGTTTATCGGAGAGTGTACATAGGGACAGATGGGTTTATCGGAGAGTGTACATAGGGACAGATGGGTTTATCGGAGAGTGTACATTGGGACAGATGGGTTTATCGGAGAGTGTCTATTGGGGTGGAAGGGTTTATCAGAGTTTACATTGCTGCTAAAAAAAACAAAGAGTTTAGATAAGCAAATACCGTTTATTTTTGAGAGGCAAATGTCCTCATGGGATAGAAAAAAATGAAGCCATTGAAGCGATGGCGATGCGTGCGTGAAAAACAGCTTAAATAGTTGACAGCTTTAGTAACGCATAATACAGAATCAGCGCAGAATCATGCGATGACAAGCTGTCAAAAGGGAAGAGATTAGGCAAAGAAGGCTTATTATTAGACGTGTTAAATTTGCGTGCGATACATGAATGATGAACTTGAAAGACACGAAGAATAAATACTTTTAGAATATAATAATTATATGTATCAGATAAGTTATAAAATAATACAAAGCTTAGTCGATTTAGAATCATTCATTCTTATTGCCAGAAACGATTGGATGCAACAGGAAAAAGAAGATCAATTAATGTGCAAGCTCAAAACTCTACTCAACCATGCTTATCGTATATAAAAGCCAACAGAAGCAGAGAAGCCAACATGCAAAGCAAAAAATTTAAGACCAAAACTTTCTTTCAGAAAGTGATTAATAAAAAACCAGATGCCGCAAAATACTACTGACACATAAAAAGTCTCAGTAGTATAGAACAATTAGCGAAGGTGCAACGTATTAAAAAATTGCCGGGCTCGCATCCGGACTAGATGGTAAAAGTTCAACTGCGGCCCTCATATTTGACACAGCTGTTAGAGATTGTAAGCCACATATATCGGATCTAATTTGTCGTCTAGGAAACCGTCGCGCAGGTGCATTCGCTGTTTCTCTCCTCGGCTGTTCATCGGGATGGCGCCGGGATCGCAGACGACAACCACCCCGGCGATGAGGTGGTGCTCTCGAAGAACGCCCGTTGTGATGGCAGGAATCAAGTCTAGGGCTTCGAACTCGCGACCCTGCAGTTCGGCAACCACAACTAGCAAGGATCGCCAGGTGAAGACGGCGCTGCGGCGAAAGAAGTTTTAAAGTGGTTATTTAGATATAGAGTGAGTTTAAAAATCACACAATTTTAAACTAAGATAAAGAATAAGTTTAAACCATGGTTCTTTTAAAGCGTATATACGGTAAAAACCTAAATTCGTTGAAAAAATTACCTAGAATACTTAAATTATCAAGGTTCGTTAAAAATACGTGGATTCGTTAAAATTCACAGGTATCTTAAAATACCAATGTTCGTTAAAATACCCAGGGTTCGTTAAAATACCTAGGTTCGTTAAAATACCCAGGGTTCGTTAAAATACCTAGGTTCGTTAAATTATTCAGGTTCATTAAAATACCCTGGTTCATTAAAATATCCAGGTTCGTTAAAATATCCAGGTTCGTTAAAATACCCAGGTTCGTTAAAATACCTAGGTTCGTTAAAATACCCCGGTTCGTTAAAATACCCAGGTTCGTTAAAATATTCAGGTTCGTTAAAATACCCCGGTTCGTTAAAATACCCAGGTTCGTTAAAATACCCAGGTTCATTAAAATACCTAGGTTCATTGAAATATCCAGGTTCGTTAAAATACCCAGGTTCGTTAAAATACCTAGGTTCGTTAAAATACCCAGGTTCGCTAAAATACCCCGGTTCGTTAAATTACCAAGGTTCATTAAAATACCCAGGTTCGCTAAAATACCCCTGTTCATTAAAATACCCAGGTTCGTTAAAATACCCAGGTTCGTTAAAATATTCAGGTTCATTAAAATATTCAGATTCGTTAAAATACCCAGGTTCGCTAAAATACCCCGGTTCGTTAAAATACCTAGGTTCATTAAAATACCCAGGTTCGCTAAAATACCCCGGTTCGTTAAAATACCCAGGTTCGTTAAAACATTCAGGTTCGAAAAATACCCAGGTTCGTTAAAATACCCAGGTTCGTTAAAATACCCAGGTTCGTTAAAATACCTAGGTTCATTAAAATACCCAGGTTCATTAAAATACCCAGGTTCGTTAAAATACCCAGGTTCGTTAAAATACCCAGGTTCGCTAAAATACTCAGGTTCGTTAAAATACCCAGGTTCGCTAAAATACTCAGGTTCGTTAAAATACCCAGGTTCGTTAAAATACTTTGGTTTGTTAAAAAGTATCCTAACTCATTAAAATGCACGGATTCTTATAAAATTCCTAGATTTAAATACAGATTCGTTAAAAACGCATTATCGAGTAAAGGGTAGATTTTTAATTATATTAAATTTTTTTGTAAAAATATCCAAGTTCGTTAAAAGTTACAAGAATAGTTAAAAAATATCCAGATTTCAAGTAAGATTATTAAAAACCAATCCGTCAAATGATCAGTTGGATAGAAACTAAATTCCTTAAACGAAACCATAACTCATCAAAACCATCAACAGCGAAATATCCTCATTATCTAACTCACCATTCTCCAACGCACGGGTGACAGCGGGACACGGTGGCCTCAATGTCAACCGGATGGTAGCGAAATCCTCGCAGTTGCAGAGCCTCGTCCAGGGCGCCAACCACGAACACGGCGTCGTGCCGGGCCCCGTCGCCGCCCGTGATATCTGTGCGACGAACGAAGCCAAGGAAACCGGTGCGGGCGTACTGCTGCTGCTGCTGCTGCTGCTGCTGGCCCAATGATCCGCCTCCGTCGCCTCCGCCGACTAGCGTAGCGTCGAACTGACCGGCGCAAGCGTCTGAATCGCCGCCGACAACTGACCAGTAGCCGGCTGCATTGTGAGCAGCTTTGATCCACAATTCGCCAAGGTGACTGTCGGCGCACTGGGTCCGCGAGTCCGGATTGGCTACGATAACCTGACGATGGGTAGAGGGGGAGAATCCGAGTGGCTATCGCAGCAAGTCGTTTTGTGCTTCTATTTTTAGCCCTGACCAATGACGGCAGAAAAGAAAACAAATGAGCTTTTGAACACCCAAATTTTCACTCCAGCTGATGCCGGTACCCATTTTACAATATTGTTTTGATTATTGCTCCAATTAATTTCCCAGCTGCATTACATTCTACCTGTCTCAATTACATTTTCCTGTTTTAATTCCATTCTACTTGTTTCAATTCCAATCCAGTTCGTACTTGCTTCAACAAAATTCTAACTGTTTTAATTACATATTTCCTGTTTTAATTAGATTCTACCTGTCTTGATAATATCCTACCTATCCTTATTACATTCTACCTGCTCTAATTAACTTCTCCTTTTCAACTACGTTCTACATGCCCCAATTACATTCTGCCTGTCCTAATTCTATTCTGCCTGTCCTAATTCTATTCTACCTGTCCTAATTCTATTCTGCCTGTCCTAATTCTATTCTACCTGTCCTAATTCTATTCTACCTGTCCTAATTCTAATTATTAACTCCTGTCCTAATCCCACCCCGCACAAATCAGGCTACACCTCTCCCCCAAATCATCGCCAGTCACAGGCGCACGCAGCCTACCTGAGTTCCGGCAAGCAGTTCGCCGCACTCCATCAGCGGCAGGGAGCGCGGACTGCCCCGTTCAACTAGGCTGACACGATCAGCCCTCAGGGCGCGCGAATCCACGTAGAGCGTGGCCGGGTCCGGCGCCGACGCGCCCTGCAGACAGACGCACGGATTCACCCGGCAACCGAACGAAGCGCTGACAACAGACGGCTTGAGGCCGAGAGGACTAAATAGCCGGCCGAAGCTGGTGAGAAGGGACAGGCGTGGCCTCTCCTCGGACACAACAACCAGAGAGCGCAGATTCGATAAATTGATCTGCTGCTTTTGCTGCACAAATTATAGGAGAAATTCGCACTTTTCCTACTTGTGGTTTTCAATACATATCGGCGAGGATTAGAAATGAATCAATCTATTTTAAACCTTCAGGAAACGAAGGGATATATAAAACTGTTTCAAGCGGATTGTAAGTCAGCGGAGAGAGAAGAGAGGCAAGAGGGGGAGTGAAAGAAGAATGGGATGGAAATGGGGACAAGATAAAGATATACCGAATTTGGTAGTGGAGGGTACAGCCAGTCCGTAATTTAGACAGCTGCAATAGAATTCACATATTTATATTAAAATTTGCTTTGCTTTGGCTTTGGTGCAAGAAAAATTGATAAAACAGAAACAAGTAAGCTAAGTTATAATTAGTAATATATTTAGTAACAAAGGTAAACGTATTTTTTTCACACGCTAAACCTTTTTAAGTTAAAGCACAATGCCTTTTTATAGCAATTTTGGCGCCCATTGGACAGCAAAGAGAGCAATTGTAAAATTTGTTTAATTGTTCACAGAAAAAATGTTGAAACACGCTGGGGTAAATGCTCGCTCCTGTCCTCTTATACACTTGGGTTTTTAGATTACTTAGATTATCAACAAATGCAATTGACTATGATGCACTAAGAGATGGAAATGGGATCAGACAAAAAGGGGTAGAAATGGGATCAGACAAAAAAAGGTAGAATTGGGATCAGACAAAAAGAGGTAGAATTGGGATCAGACAATAAGAGATAGAAATCAAACAGAGGGATTATATCATACAACAGAGGCAACAGAGGTTGAACCGACCTTGAGGGTGTCCACCAAGCCGGCCAGCTCCCTGGTACAGTGCTCCAGCACAGTGTAGCTGCAGAACGCATCCCGGATCTGTCTCTGGCTGAGCAGCAGCAGGAAGGCTGCCGGATTAGCTTCCAGCTCAGCCGGTGGCAGCAGCAGAGTCTGGTGGCCGGCGAACACGCCGCTCAGACACCAGAGGACAAAGCCGAGGCCGCTGTAGGGATCCAGGCAGAGGGCCACCTCCCTGGCCGGGTACAATTCGCACTGCAGTTTCAAGCTGCGGCAGAGGGACACGGCCGCTCTCTGAGTGAATCGAACCCCGGTTAGCAGGCCGGTGGTGCTCACGCTGAAGTCTAGATAGGCAGTGCCATCCAGAGGATCAGCCGAGCCGCCATTCTGCTGCTGCGAAGATGCTGAATCCAAAGAGGCTGGCGGCGGTGGAGGCGGCGCGGAGCTGCTGTGGCGACGTCTGGCGTCGTCGACGTCGATGATTGGCGGCCAGGAGCAGCCGAGAGCCATCGCCTCTTTGGAGCGCATCATCTTAGCAACGGGCTGCGTCGTTAGCAACAGCGCCGCTCGACCGGATTCCACAATAAGTCGGCAGGTGTTGAGGCCGGAGGAGCCGACAGGAGGTCGGACCGGCAGCGGCACGCAGGCAGCCAGCTGGCAGGCGAACACTGCGGCTGTCAGGTCGAGCCCGGGCGGCAGGGCGATGGCAACGACGGCGTCGCGATGAGCTCGAGACCGCAGTACAGAGGCCAGCTTCTCGGCGCGTTTGATCAGGACGCCAGGCGTCGCACCGGCGATTTCCTGAAGCCGGCCGTTCAGGCAGGAGAGCAGACGGCGCTGCTGCTGCTGGCTGCCTTCGTCGGCCGAGGCCGACGCGGCGACTCGCCAGCGTAGAGCTTCGGTTAGGTTTGCCGCGGCCGCGACGTCGTCTGGCGAGGCGGACGCCGGCAAGGGCCGACCTTCGGCAACAGCGGGCCGGCCGCCTTGGATCAGTGAGCCGAGCAGGGCGGACATTGGGCCGTGGGCGGGCGTCGGCAGCTCGCGCGGCCTCGGCAGGTTGGTGACGGTGGAGTGCGGGCAGAGCAGCACGGAGCACGGATGCAGCTGGCCGGCTAGGTAGCGTCGGCGTGTCTCACGAGGACAGACGCCGCCCTGCGGACTGCGAGGCAGAGAATTGGGCGGCGCCAAGGCGATGCAATAGACGCCAACCTGGTGAATGCTGTCAACAGCTTGGAGGACGTGCGACATCCACTGGAAGCTTTGCTCCTCCGTGGCGTCGGGTCGCTGCTCGGCAACCACAACGACGCGCTCGTCGCGCAGTAGCTCCTGACTGAATACGGCGATACGGCCGCGGTGTACAAATTTTAGTGGCTCAACAGCTAGCACGGTGGCAATGAGATCGTCTGAGTTGTGCCGACGACCGGACACCACTATGAGGCCTTCGGTGGAGCCGCAGACAAATACAAGACCGCCCTGAAGAAAGTTGGGGGATTGGCAAGTTTTTAGACTTTTTATTTCATAGTGATATTCTTAGAGGCTGTGGGCACTGATGCACCAGATGCACCAGCAAAGGTCCCTGAGCTCGATTCTGCGGCGAGGCCACATTCATTTGGGTCGCAGCCGCGGAAAGAAGGCTTGGGGGTTTGTCATGCATTTTACGCCTTGAGGGCCAACCACCAAGTCGCAGTGAGAGTGTACACCATACAGGGGTTAGCGTTATCGACGATCCTCGCCTCCCCGCTGTGCCCATGGACCACCCTGCAGCTAAGTCAAGTAAGTCAAGAAGAGAGTGTATACAGAAAGTCAGGGCAGATGTACACACCTGTGTGTGTGTGCCTGCGTACGGTATCTGTGTGTGTCTACTTAGGAGTCAGAGAAACGGGCAGAATTGCCTCCTCGCTGGCTGCGGGTCTAGTGTCACCAACTGATGTACTATTGCCTGCAGCCTTGCTGCAAATATTATGGGGTTATTAAGGGTGGGTGTGACATCCCCCCCAGTCCATGGACTGAACAGCCATACGCAGCCTATAGATGCGCCGCGCAATAGCTGTCGACAATTGGGGCCAGATAAAAATAATAATAGTAATTATTATTATTATTATACTAAAGCCGGCAACCTATAATTACAATGATAATAAATAGCGAAATAAATAGCTAAAAAGTATGCGTCATTCTAGATCGTTAAGTATCGTTTACAGTCTCGCAGTGCTTGCTTTATAAATAATAAAGTTTTTTCTTCTGCTTTTTTCAGATGGACGAGGACAGTGTTTGCGGAGTTCGATGGATGTTAAATCATTGGCTATTATAAGTTTTTAACTCTATATTGGGAATATAAGCATGGCTTTAAATACATATCCACATCCGTAAATATATCTGTGTAGAGAGTAAAGAAATGAAAGCATCTGGATGGAACACAATAATTTTCTTCAGGTCGAAGACTGTTTTATGCATGAATGCCCAAGCGAGACAAATAAAATGGATTTTAGCTCTAGCAAACCCGATTAAAAAGGTAGCTTTCATATAAACATCTTCTATCTAACAAGAGAACGACAATACAAATGTTATTAATAAGCTAGAGATAACATTATGCAGGTCATACTTGCATCTGGGGACCAGAAACTGGGTCTAACTGTGGATGTAGGCATAGGAGCGAAGAAAACAGGCAGCAAACAATGAAGGGCGCTTAGCATAGTAAGTGTCAGACTGATTATCTAGTACGGAAAAAAGAAGAAAAAAAAATTCACAGCGCTTTGCCCATTTGCGCACTTTTTTAGTCGCATGCTGATTCACACACTACTAGTGCGGAGAGGTCAGGTGCCCGCCTTCTATCCATTGCGTGTGGAATTAAGAATAAGCCAAGTGATGTTTTGTGACAAACTAACTTGACATCTTAAATGTAAAAGTATGTTACTTTAAGTATATTTCAATTTCTCATGTTTAATATAACATTCATATGATATTACATGTTTTGAGATTGTGAGGATTCGACACCATAAGCTTCGATATTTTGAGGATTCGACACCAAATGCTTCGAGATTGTGAGGATTCGACACCATAAGCTTCGATATTTTGAGGATTCGACACCATATGCTTCGATATTTTGAGGATTCGACACCATATGCTTCGATATTGTGGGGCTTTGACACCAAATGCTTCGATATTGTGGGGCTTTGACACCAAATGCTTCGATATTGTGGGGCTTTGACACCAAATGCTTCGATATTGTGGGGCTTTGACACCAAATGCTTCGATATTGTGGGGCTTTGACACCAAATGCTTCGATAGTGTGGGGCTTTGACACCAAATGCTTCGATATTGTGGGGCTTTGACACCAAATGCTTCGATATTGTGGGGCTTTGACACCAAATGCTTCGAGATTGTGGGGCTTTGACACCAAATGCTTCGATAGTGTGGGGCTTTGACACCAAATGCTTCGATATTGTGGGGCTTTGACACCAAATGCTTCGATAGTGTGGGGCTTTGACACCAAATGCTTCGATATTGTGGGGCTTTGACACCAAATGCTTCGATAGTGTGGGGCTTTGACACCAAATGCTTCGATAGTGTGGGGCTTTGACACCAAATGCTTCGATATTGTGGGGCTTTGACACCAAATGCTTCGATATTGTGGGGCTTTGACACCAAATGCTTCGAGATTGTGGGGCTTTGACACCAAATGCTTCGATATTGTGGGGCTTTGACACCAAATGCTTCGATATTGTGGGGCTTTGACACCAAATGCTTCGATATTGTGGGGCTTTGACACCAAATGCTTCGAGATTGTGGGGCTTTGACACCAAATGCTTCGATATTGTGGGGCTTTGACACCAAATGCTTCGATATTGTGGGGCTTTGACACCAAATGCTTCGATATTGTGGGGCTTTGACACCAAATGCTTCGATAGTGTGGGGCTTTGACACCAAATGCTTCGATATTGTGGGGCTTTGACACCATATGCTTCGATATTGTGGGGCTTTGACACCATATGCTTCGATATTGTGGGGCTTTGACACCAAATGCTTCGATATTGTGGGGCTTTGACACCAAATGCTTCGAGATTGTGGGGCTTTGACACCAAATGCTTCGATATTGTGGGGCTTTGACACCAAATGCTTCGATAGTGTGGGGCTTTGACACCAAATGCTTCGATAGTGTGGGGCTTTGACACCAAATGCTTCGAGATTGTGGGGCTTTGACACCAAATGCTTCGATATTGTGGGGCTTTGACACCAAATGCTTCGATATTGTGGGGCTTTGACACCAAATGCTTCGATATTGTGGGGCTTTGACACCAAATGCTTCGATATTGTGGGGCTTTGACACCAAATGCTTCGATATTGTGGGGCTTTGACACCAAATGCTTCGATATTGTGGGGCTTTGACACCAAATGCTTCGATATTGTGGGGCTTTGACACCAAATGCTTCGATATTTTGAGGATTTGACACCATATGCTTCGATATTGTGAGGATTCGACACTAAATGCTTCAATATTGTGAGGATTCGACACCAAATGCTTCGATATTGTGAGGATTCGACACTAAATGCTTCAATATTGTGAGGATTCGACACTAAATGCTTCAATATTGTGAGGATTCGACACTAAATGCTTCAATATTGTGAGGATTCGACACTAAATGCTTCAATATTGTGAGGATTCGACACTAAATGCTTCAATATTGTGAGGATTCGACACTAAATGCTTCAATATTGTGAGGATAAGACACAAAATGCTTCAATATTGGGAGGATTCGACACCAAATGCTTCAATATTGTGAGGATTCGACACTAAATGCTTCAATATTGGGAGGATAAGACACAAAATGCTTCGAGATTGTGAGGTTTTGACAGCAAATACTTCGAGATTGTGAGTTGTCGACTCTTAAAACAAGTTTATAATTTTTTTCAAGCAAAGCGCCACGTTTACCCATTATTTCCATCGCTGTGACTTCACATCCATTTCCCATTCCTCTCTCACGCACATGTACACCAGTAAGCGGACGCACATACCTGAGGTCCGGTTTGCAGGGCGTGGTCCGCTAGGTGCACAGCATTATATGCAGCAAATGGCTTTTACAGTAAAGGCTTAACAATTTATATAAGGCAAGCCGCCTCCATCGTGGGCTGAGAATATGCACTTTTACAACTAACGGCTGCAAAGGACGTGTTACTGCTTATAATTGTAAATTAATAAGAAATTTAGTTAAGCAAAAAAGACGGCAATCTTTGAAAGCTGAAACCTTATTGCTCTTTTCTCTCAGGTTAATTATCTTTAGAATATTAGTAACGCAAGTTCTCACGAAGTCATCAAGCTATATCCGTTTCTGCTAAAGTACTTTTGATGTTGACCCCAGTTAATTCTATTGTATTCACCTGCTAGTTTTAGTTTTGTTTTAAAAAATGCAAAAGAAAATGTTATTTGTACAATACACAATTAGAAAGCTAACTCTGTCATCTCGACATAAAATTTTCCCTTTCACTCGTAGGTTTCTAATTCTCTCATCACGATTTTTGATTCTCAAATCTCGATTTCTGATTCTCCCACCTGGATTTATGATTTTCCCATCTCGATTTCTCATTCTCCGACCTGGATTTCTGATTCTCCCACCTGGATTTCTGATTTTCCCATCTCGATTTCAGATTCTCCCACCTGGATTTCTGATTCTCCCACCTGGATTTATGATTTTCCCATCTCGATTTCTCATTCTCCCACCTGGATTTCAGATTCTCCCATCTCGATTTCTGATTCTCCCATCTCGATTTCTGATTCTCCCACCTGGATTTATGATTTTCCCATCTCGATTTCTCATTCTCCCATCTCGATTTCTGATTCTCCAATCTCGATTTCTGATTCTCCCACCTGGATTTATGATTTTCCCATCTCGATTTCTCATTCTCCCACCTGGATTTCAGATTCTCCCACCTGGATTTCTGATTTTCCCATCTCGATTTCAGATTCTCCCACCTGGATTTATGATTCTCCCATCTCGAATTCTGATTCTCCCACCTGGATTTCTGATTTTCCCATCTCGATTTCAGATTCTCCCACCTGGATTTCTGATTCTCCCACCTGGATTTCTGATTTTCCCATCTCGATTTCAGATTCTCCCACCTGGATTTCAGATTCTCCCACCTGGATTTCTGATTCTCCCACCTGGATTTCTGATTTTCCCATCTCGATTTCAGATTCTCCCACCTGGATTTATGATTCTCCCATCTCGAATTCTGATTCTCCCACCTGGATTTCTGATTTTCCCATCTCGATTTCAGATTCTCCCACCTGGATTTCTGATTCTCCCACCTGGATTTCTGATTTTCCCATCTCGATTTCTCATTCTCCCACCTGGATTTCTGATTCTCCCATCTCGATTTCTGATTCTCCCATCTCGATTTCTGATTCTCCCACCTGGATTTCTGAATCACATATCTTGATTTTTGATTCTCCTATCTTGATTTCTGGTTCTCCCACCTGGATTTCTGATTTCACACATCTCGATTTCTCATTCTTCTATCTCTGTTTTCCAACCCAGTTAGGCAGCTAGCAATGATCCTATTTGCCTAATTCTCCTATCTTCCCCGTCACTCACAGATCCGGGCGGGCCCAGGAAGCCCAGTAGGCCGGTGCGCACAAAGGTATCCCTATCCGAGACTGATTCGCCAGAATCCGTGCTTGGCTGGCAGCGAAACACCTGGTTGCTAAGTCCGGCTAAGCCCCAGTAACGCTGCCCGGTGTACTGGGCGCAGACGCAGATTTCGCCAACCTCGTCCTGGCGGCACAGTCGCGGCGCGTCCAACTTGACAACAGCTACCGCGGCGTTTGGCATCACCTGAAGTCGAATAAGGGAGAACGCGTGCATTTAATAGATGAATGGGCTCTTGATAAACACACCAAAAACAGTTATAAACACAACACAAAAACACTATAAACCCCACAACAAGTGTTATAAACAAGAAAAACATGCTGCAAAACATACTTAAGCAGCACGATAACAGCTTTCTACCTGTCCACAATCCTGCAAAGTTAACGAAGTATAGGAGGCCTCCGAGTCAACGCGGACAACACCGTGGCTTAAGCCGAGCATGCTTAGAACGCCCCGACCCGTGGCTCCGCCACTGCCGCTGCCGCTGCTGCCGCTGCTGCTGCTGCCAGGCCGGCGCACCGACACAGTCAAAGATTCGGACGAATAGGCGCACGGACACATGACCTCAGATCGGAGGCCGCGCGATTGAAAAGCGGCTACAAAGGAGTCGCAGCTGGTCAATGACCAGGGATTTGCGCCGTCGGACACAACCAGACAGCGCAGAGATGCCAGGTTCAAATCTGACTTGTCTCCACTGCCGCCTCTATGCTGTTGAAGCTGCGAATCTCTCCCGGCAGCCAGCAGTGACCAATAGAGATCGCGCGACTTAGCCAGAGCAACGGAGGCTCTCAATTTAGAAGTTAACCGCAGCCAGGCTAGAGGCTCGGCTTTCATGACATTGTAGGGCACGTGAAGAGTGTGAACGCCGGAGCAGATGGCGGCCAGTATGCCGTGCCACAGGCCAAGTTCGCGTTTAGCGTCCAACAGGCACATCATTGTCTCGCCGTTTGAGTAGCCCATAGTTGAGCACAGTGCCCTAGTGTGAGCTAGCAGGGCTGCTCTTGTAATGCACACTCCGCGCACGCTGCCGTCTCTACCGTATGCGTATTCAATGCAGGCCAGAGAGCCCGGATCTAATCCGCCCGGAGACAGCGCCGGCGCAACCCAGTCTTTTGGCGGCGTGGCCAGACTGCTGCCGGAGTCGCGGCCGGCTGCGGACCAGAGCAGGCCGGGCGGCCAGCCGGGATAGGTGGGCGGCTCGTGACCGCCTTTGGTTGCCGCCCGGTAGAATGAGTCGCTGGTTAGTAGGACCCGCACCTGTTTGTTATTTGGCATAAAATAGCTTTATACTTCACGCTTACATTCCATGGGTCTCCAGGCTTAGAATCCATGGGTCTCCAGGCTTAGATTCCATGGGTCTAAGGCTTAGATTCCATGGGTCTTCAGGCTTAGATTCCATGGGTCTTCAGGCTTAGATTCTATGGGTCTTCAGGCTTAGATTCCATGGGACTTCAGGCTTAGATTCCATGGGTCTCCAGGCTTAGATTCCATGGGTCTAAGGCTTAGATTCCATGGGTCTCCAGGCTTAGATTCCATGGGACTTCAGGCTTAGATTCCATGGGTCTTCAGGCTTAGATTCTATGGGTCTTCAGGCTTAGATTCCATGGGACTTCAGGCTTAGATTCCATGGGACTTCAGGCTTAGATTCCATGGGTCTTCAGGCTTAGATTCCATGGGTCTTCAGGCTTAGATTCCATGGGTCTTCAGGCTTAGATTCCATGGGACTTCAGGATCTAAATATTTCTCACCTCCAAGGAGCTCAACAGGAAGCCAGTAGCCGAAGCGCATAAAGGCGGCGGTTCAACCGGGACAGCCACCAAGCCAGCGAGTTGGCAAGCCAGAAATCCCACACCGAAGCCAGCCGGGTCGTGGCCCGGATAAGCCAGGGCGACTCGATCGCCGGGCTTCAAGCTGAGATCGCCCCGATGGCCGAGTCGATTCAGCAGATGATGCGCCAACTTTCTCGATCGGCTAAACAGCTTGGCGTAGCTAAGCGTAGATGAAAGCCGGCCGCCAGGCTCCACAGTTGACATCGCCGGCGACTTGGATGTCGAAGCTTTGGCCAGCGCCTCTTCTAGGCTGGCGGCTGCAGGCGGCGGCAATGCGGCCGGCTCGCCAAGCACCGGCAAGCTCTCCTCACCCTGAGGCCGCGGCGCCGATGAGTCGGGCGTCTGGCGTCGGCCAGCCGACGGTAGAAGCTCGTCGTCGTCTTCGTCAAGGTACATCTCTGGCAGAGGTCGGCGCTTCGGATGAGCCAGTGTCTGCATCAGCTGTTGGATCTTGGCTGAAGTGCGCGACTGTGGCGGAGCCGGCGACTGCTGTGCCTGGGATTAATGACGTAACTTATATCTTTCAATTGCTTTTAATGTACAGCTACCAAGGGTTGTAAAGTTGTGAAGTCTACTCTACAACCTCAACAACTACCATCACCGCATCATCTGTCAATTTTTTGTGCTGCACCCGAACGGAGCAACGCAAGCACACGAAACTCAAGACCGTCGAGATATTCAATGGATCTGGCCGAAGGTCGGTTTTTTCTTAAAAGCGCTGGTATATTTCATACACCCCTATACGCGAATTAGCACTGTGCCTCAGTGCGGCCTTCAGTATGTCACCCGAATGTGCCTGCATCATCCCTGTCTTTGGTCATTACCTACCTTTATCTAGACGGACTGCTGGACCTTCAAGGGCTACATAGGCCACTATGGACACCCTGTCGCGAATTTCTCTAATTTCACTGATCAAGACTAAATATTAGACGCAGCTCAACCACAGGACACCCTCGCATAGTCTGTCAACCAATCAGTCACCACCCGACGCTGCTGCCATTCAGGCGCTGCCAAAAAATTGTCAGGGGGGGGAATTTCCACCCGTTGGTACGAGTATAAAAATGGGCGGCAAAATTGCTTGGTAGACCTACTGTTAATAAAACTTCATATTTCACCGAAGATTCAGGGGGTGTGGCAGAGCGGTTAACAGTGTGTGTTCAGGGTTTTAAGGGAGTCAACGAGTCAACGAAACGGGCAGAAAAGTCAGCTCAATGGGTCTACTATCACCAAATGGTGTGCTAGTTCCGACAGCCCTCCTTCAAAAGTATTATATTTACTATGCTGGGGGGGTCGGTGGCAGAGCGGTTATCGCATTTGTCTCTCGCACCAAGGTCTCTAAGTTCGATTTCGAGGCGAGGCAACATTTATTTGGGGCGCAGCCGCGTAGAGAAGGCTTGGTGACTTGTCGTGCAATTTACGCCCTTGAGGGTCAACCTCCAAGGCACAGTGAAGTTTACACTGCCTGATGAGGAGAAAGTCAGGGCAGATATACACACCTGTGTGAGCGTATGCCTGCGTATGTGTCTGTGTGCGTGTGTGCTCAGGAGTCAGCGAAATGGGCAGAATTGCCTCCTCGCTGGCTGCGGGTCTAGTGTCACTAAATGATGTGCCATTGCCAGCAGCCCTCCTGCAATTATTATTTTTATCAATGCTGGACATGCCTTTGCTGAGGACTGTTGTTGCTGCTGCTGCTGGCGCAGCTGCTGGGCGACGGCGTCGTCAACTCGCCGGAGTGTCGCCATTGAAAAGTTTCCGACGCCGCCGCTATCTGTACCTAATTGTCGACTATCATTAGTTGGCATGCCTAGATAAGCATTGCCGCGTATCACATAGGCGCCACTAGACTGCTGCTGGCGTGAAGGCGATTGCTGCTGCTGCTGAGCCGCAGACGGCGAGTCTTCAGTTCTGTGGCCACCGCCTTCGAGTGTAAATTTAACGGCACCGTTTTCTTCGCTGCCGCCACCGTTTCTCTCGACGTTATTGGCCACTACGTCGTCGATATCGTCGTCATCGTTGACATCATCGTCGTCGTCTAGACCGTCGTCGGTTGAGTCACCCTCGCTTGACACTGTTGCTTAATAATTCAAGAACGTTTGCTATTGAATATTATTACTAAAAAAGAATATCAACAAACGCTATTTTGCAGTTTGATACAGGTACAATTCCATTTGCTGTAGCCAAATGCACAGGTTTTGGAAACCAAAGAAAAAAATACCTCGCATAGCAGCCGTCTGCTGGGTGGTACGCCGTCCCGATGGTAGAGGCGGAGCTGTCACAGATGCAGGCGCTGCTGCCGCTGTTCCCGAACCTGCCTCTCGATGTCGAGCAAGTGCAGCCTGGACAGCTTCAGCGCGAATTTCAGAATGATAGCGAATATCGTCGCGCTTGGCGCCACTGCCACGCAAAGCAGGTGATTGCGCAGGCTCAACCTGTGTTTTTGTGCCACTGCTAGCTGCTGCTGCTGCTGCTGCTGGCATTTGCTGCTGCCGCTTAACAACATATGGATCCAAAAGTCTGGCACGTTTCTTCTTGTAACCCTTCTGGGTGATGTCACCTGATGGATAATGGATCGCACTTAACTATTAATTAAGTTTTGCTTTTAATTTGCATTATTTATCTACTTAGTTAAAAAATAGTATTGTTTTGTAGTTTCTTCTTTGTCTTTTGAAGTAACACTTCTATAATTGATATAGGAAAGAAAAGTATCTTCTAGAATGAAAGAGGTATCATTTAATAGACAGCAATTAAACAGAGTAGAGATAAAAATCTCTTTGGTTCATACCACTTCATAGTTTGCTATAGTTCTTACTGATAATGATAAGAAAAATTCTAAAATTCTAATTAGCTAACAGCTAAAGAAAAATCAATTGTTATGCTTGAAGTTTTATTGCAATAGTAGACTCTATACTTCTAATTTTATGTTTTTTATTTGCTAACAAATATTTATTCTGTTTGTTATACAACAATACCAACAAATTGATCTTTGATAGCATTATCTAGCTAGGAATTTTTCTTATTAAAGGCCTTGACAATATAAAGATAAGTAAAGGCATAACTTAAAACTCAATTTTTTATTTGATATGTAAGGTTGGTGCTTTAAATATAAATATATGTTCTAGCTATGTTTTAAACAGATGCTTATATACATTCAATTAGCAAACTTTAGCTTGTTCACATGTACAATAAACCAAGAACAATTGTATAAATTAATGATAAAAAGAATTTACTTTAGGTTTGTTTGACTAAAGCCCTGCCCAATTATAGCCAAATTAAGCTATAGAGCTCTATATTTCAGACTAGCTAGGTGCTTAGCAAGGCTTGCCCTAGGCATAAAAAATGTTGGCCTGAATGCTAAATAAAGAAAAAACAGAACTGCAACTAATTAGCAGTCAGTTTGGACAAATAAAAATACTTAATAGTTACAGTTCTGAATTGTGACATTTCAGGTTTATTATTACATTTAAATATAAACAATATCGCGCAAGAATATTAACACTCACCATCTGATAGCTCAAGTTCAAGTTCAGCCAATTTGGCTCGTACATCAAGAGGAAGAGATGATATATCAATGTCCATGGACATTATTGTATGTTTTAAATGAGGTTAACCAGAAATATTTTAAAATTATAGTTGCAATAAGTTAAAAGCAAAAATGAAAATTTGATGTAGGGCCTACTGGATATTTTACAATGCAAGGAAAATCAATACATATTTAAGCCACCGTCACAACTAGAGCACAAAATATGACAATACAGGTCAAGAGTGTGGCAAAATGACGATAACAAAAAAGTTAATGTTGAAACACAACCCTACAAACACATTTGCGCTATTTTTTATCGTTTTTTCACGCTTAGATATCAATTTTAAAATTTCGCTTAAAAGTGAAATTAGATCATTGCTTCAGTATAACACAGCTTACCAATAAAGCTTTGTACAGATACAATATTACAGCACCCCCAAGCAGCTAAAAATAATGAAATTAAACGGAAAAATACTATTTACCCAACTATGAGCAAAATATTGTCTATTATCTTTTCTAGGCTATGGTCAGTTTAAAACCAGACTGGCAAATTCAAGCGCACTCCTTAATCAGGTGGTGAAATGCATCGCTACATGATTGAAATAGTCGGGTTAAAAATATGCTGAAAATCATGAATATATTTGGTGCGATCCAAAGCCTACAAATGCGATCGAAGGTCTTAACAAAATGAAAAGACTGCTGAAAACAAGTCTGTCTCTACTAGCTGTCTTGTTGTATTGATCGTCATTTCATTGATCCAGATTTTCATGGATTAATTCGTGCATCGATTGTAATAAAAATGTTTTACTTTGACGAAAGAGATTAAAACCAAATTCGTTTACGATAAATTAAGCTGGAGAGCTGATGATCAAGTAATGCCTGTTCTTCAGGCTCCGTAGCCAGCCCTGCAGTGCCGAAATTCAAGTGCAGAGCTGATCAGCTACATGGGTGAGTTGATTAAGAATGCAATTTAATACGAACAACAAAAATGGCCTGATATTGTCAGTGAGACATATCAAATGGCATTTAAGAATAGCCCCCTACTGGGTCTCTCTCTTCGCTAAGATTCCCTTTATGTTTAATCAATTATAATTGATAACACTTGCTCAGTTCCCACAGTGACATTCCAAGTTTACTATTGTTTTTGTCTCAGAAGAGGCCTTCAATTAATGGAGTCCTTAAAACAGTTTTTATTAATGCCGCTACGAACAGTGTCCGTAAATCATTTTTTTATTCGCCTTTTCTATTCTTTGTTCTTTCAACTGAGTCTTCTGTTGAGAGAAAAAATAATTAATTAATAAGGTGAGAATTGCGTCAGCTGCATATGAATGGTTCCACTCTCTGAGCCCATATAAAATACTTCATTAGGCCATTGATTCTCAGAAGAGTCCTTTGTGCTAAAAAAGTCGGTACACTATTACTATACTTCAAACATGTACAAACTGTGCAACCTGCTCATTGCCCTGTCGATGGTTGCCGTCGCCTCAGCCTCCTACACAGTCCAGCAGCGTGACGAGATCATCAACGATCTCATCCACGAAGTCATGCCATTCATCAGTGTGGACATGGAATGCGTCCGCCAGGCCGGTATCAGCTCGCTCAGCTGCGTCATCAGCAGCCTGTTCGGCTGCGCCCTGTCCAACAGCTTCGATCCGGCGCGCATCGCCCACTGCCTGGCCAGCAGCTGCGGCGGCAGCGCCATCGATCTGATCCGCTGCATCAAGATCTGAGAGCTTCCAGGCATTCTGCATGCCAACTAACACAAGCTGCTTGCGCATATAAATACATTCTCTCGAGCCAGTAATTTGGACAAGACTTCGTAGTGCTTTAATTTACTATAATTATTGAGACTTTCAATTTACTAAGGTTCTTGAGAAAGCTTCTGGTGTTTTCTTAGAACACGGTTAAATGTATCTAAATTCAGAAAACGCTGATTCCTATTCCTATTCAATATAAGAGTAAGATAGGAACTTCATCTAAACCATTTGGGCCTGATGTACAACAAGTGCATGGCAACAGCCGCAGCTATTGCGACGGCACTTCCAAAGGCTGTGTACAGCTGTTCAGTCCGCGGACTAGGGCTCGAATCAGCGTAGGGGCTTGTTGTGCCGTTTGCCGTTGTGTTCGTTGTGCCAAACTCCAAAGCACAGTGAGAGTGTACACTGCCTGACGATGAGGAAACAAGGCAGATTTACCTCTCTGTGTGAGAGTGTGCCTGCGTACAGTATTTGCGTGCTCAGGATTCAGCGGAAGATTTGATGCTACTGCAGCTGCTGACAGCTAAGATCGTCTCCATCCCCAAGAAGGGCGCATCCACCAGTCTGGACAACCAACGCGGCATTGCACTAGAATGCACTCTGGCAAAGCTGCCCAATGCTGTACTGCGCAACCGACTGCTGCCTGGCCTTAGCCAACTTCTCCTGAGCCCCCAAAGTGGCTCTAGGCCGGGCCGCTCGACAACAGAGCAGATTGCAGCCCTACGAGCAGTCGTCGAGGCCTGTAAAACTCGCAAAAAGCCGTCTCAATTGTCTTTGTAGATATCCGTAAAGCTTTTGACTCAGTGTGTCGGCGTGCTCCTCGAGCACTATGGCGTCCCTCCGGCTCTCATCTCTGCAGTGATGGACCACTACAACGACAGCCAAGCCTTTGTCCAAACCAGTGATGGCCCAACTGAGGAATTCTGCACAAGCTCCGGAGTTCTCCAATGTGACACGCTGTCCCCACTGCTCTTCATCCTTGTCGTCGACTACGTGCTGCGCCGAAGCCTTACACCCGGAGTTCCCACCGGAGCTCCCACCACGGCGCTGTCCTTCTGCCTGCTCTCGCGTACGCCGACGACATCGCTCTGCTGTGCCGCAGTCCGGCTGCCGCCCAGAGAGCGCTCTCAAGACTCTGTGAGGCGAGCGCCCGAGTCGGACTGCAAATCAACGCGCGCAAGACGGAGGTGCTGCACGTGGGCACCGATAGAGCACCAATCCTGACCCTGCCAGATGGGGAAGTCATCTCGGTCTACCAATACTTCTGATACCTGGGCTTCCCTCGTGCTGAGTCCTGACTCCATCATCGCTGACCGGAGGTCGCAGGCCTGGCGCGCGGCGCATCTCTTAAGGAAGGCTTGCAGCTCCTCTGCCAACGACGACCTGAAGATGCGCCTGTTTCGCGCTGCCGTAGAGCCAATTCTTCTGTTCGTACTGGAGGCAGTGCCTCAGTGCCACTGGATGACTGCCTCGAGGTCTCGAGCCCTTGACGCTGCCTACCGATCGCTGATGCGGTTCGCCCTCGGCATCCACTACCCAGAGCAGGTGCCGACGGACCTGCTGATGGCGCGAGCACGCGTGCCTCAGCACAGCGCCACCCTCCAGCGGCACCGGCTGATGCTTGTCGGCCACTGCATCTGCAGCTGCGGCAGTAGATAAAACTCGCTGGCGCTCACCCTGCTGCACCAGCCGACTGAGCGTCTCCGATGGGACCAAGGCCGGACCACCACGCTGACCGCCACGCTGGAGTCTGACCTGCAAGACATTAATCTAACTCCTCGATGTGCCACAAACTGTCCATCTCGTCTTTTCTGCGAGCGCGTGCGCGCAAGGCGCCTAACTTAATCTTCGCGTCTCGATATATTACGAGCGTATATAGACAGCGGAATGGGCACATTTGCCTCCTCCATGGCTGCGGATCTAGTGTCACCAAATGATGTGCCCACAGCCCAGCAATTTTAAATAACAAACTTGTCAAACATCCTTTGAGTCAATAGTTACGTCTGAAATGTAGCCATTTCCACCCCATGCGTTTTAGTACAACTTCACCTATGCACTACTCCCCATTTTGCTGATTCGTTAAACGCAGGCTACCAATGACGGCTTAACAACACGCTATATATATATAACATACGAAAGTGCGAAGCAGTCAACCTACCTTTTCCCACTTGGACTCCTGATCTCACTAGCAGACCAATCCAGAACTCTAACAACCTATAGATTCGATTATTAGACAACAGACATTAGTCTTGAACCACAGCACATCGGACAAACCGGATAAGTATTTCAACTTTGACTGCTTCTTACTTAGTATACCGATTGCTTACCACCATTGTGATTGCCTGAATACCATCAGTGATACTATTAGAAATATAACAACTAAGAGAAGGTTAACACCGCTGGAAACTTGAGTTGAACTTGCCGCTCATTGACTCAACATAGGATATACGTATTTAGGACAGAGAGTTAGAGAGCATCATAGAGAAGATAACATTAAAGTATATCACGTCCTGAAATATTTATAAATACCTTATTCACTGTTGGGCCTGAATTGGGCCTTTTCACCTGGAACGATTCCGAAACAAAAATATCACATTGTCAAACAGAAGGCTAAAAATGACTTCTGAACCAGCAGTATGCTCACTGTCCAAGAGAAAATGCAATAGATGGTGCTTGTTAAAAAAGCAGGAAAGGTGTGTCTAAACGGTCCTTATATTGAGCTGAGCAAGAAAATTAATTCTCTCGCGCTGCAACTCAAAAAGCTGTAAAATGGGTACCAGCACCAGCTGGGGTAAAAAATCGGTTGCAGGATCTGGCGGCCTCCCAGGGAGGGACCTTGGCGCGATCGTCAAGAACGTTATAGACCGCTGTGCCACTCTCCCCCTTAGCGCAGGCCACTCATAGGCTACGCGAAAAGCCCAGAGTAAAAAAAATATCAATGACATCGAATATAGGCCGGCAACTCATTGATACAAGTGCACAGGTATTGAAGACTAATTCTAATTTTTATTTATAATGTATTTTCTTAAGCTAACGGAACAAAAGAAACAGACTTTATAATTTGTTGTACGAGTAGTCGAGTTTGAGCGTTTAGCAATTTTATATTTTAATAGTAGCTGAGTGAAATAAGAAGACTAGAAGTTGTATTAGTCATTTCGCAGAGTGAGCAAAGATAACACGCTGAAAAACTCTGTGCCCCTGCATTCCTTTGGGTGCGTGTCAGTAGCGCTGTCAGTACATGTACGGACTGAAAGTCTGTACATTCTTTGAACAGTGCCTCATCTGCTGCGTACACTGAATGCTGCACATTATCTTCACTCCCTTACACACCACACCCTTTTAAAGCTGAAATGGCTGTGCTTTCGCTTTCTCTCTCTCCCTTTACCTCAGCTTTCGACTGTGAATTTTCAGTTACAGCAGCAGCAGCAGCAGCAGCAGTGGCAACGCGCCACATAAAATCTTAGAACGCAACGAATTTTATTAGTTTCAAAAGCAATACTGAGCAAAAGACGATAAATTAGTGAATTTTCTTGCCGGCTGTGCTTTAATTGCAAGTTTGAGTGCAGGGACCTCGAGCCCGTCTTGCCAGGTCAGTTTATATCGAAAGAAGATCTGTCATAGCACATATCTCAGTCAGAATAGGAGAATGTCATCCTCAAAGCGGTTGGACACTGTTCGCGACTCGATTGCTTCGTTGTTCAAGCGCAGAACTCGACGCAGCGTCAGTAGAAGCGACGGCGGCGATGGCAGCGACGGTGAAAACACTAAGAACGGAGGTCAGAAAATTTCAACGCCGCAGAACGTGAAGCGAGTGATGCACATCACTTTCAACTCCGGCAGTCAGGGCTTCGATGGCATCCCGGAGCAATGGCGACAGTACTTTCAAGCCCCGCCCGTAGCAACCACCGCCGATGAGGTTGAGGCAGTGCCCCAGCTACCCTCTGGCACAATGTCCGTGATCCACGAGGAGCCCACTAGTGATAAAGAACGAGTTTCCTCTGCGATCGAATCTGTCAATCACGATTCAGTAGTGCAGGTGAGAGGCCTCATCTATCATTGTGGGGGACGGAAGATGACAAAGGGGACAAATGAAGAGTGAAATTACATGCCTGAAATTAGTTGGCCTCGTGGAATCAACATGCGAATGCAAAAAATAAAATTCGCGGAGTTTCATTGCGGAAAACCCATCGGAAAAAGTACTGTAGGACTGAAGCATTGCAGAATTACACAGAAATGTTGACAAGGTATTTCTACTTGCTTAAGAAAATCTGTATATTTGTAGGACCTTTCGCGCATGAGTTCTCAGACACCATGACACAGACAAACAGTTTGTGCTTCCTAGTTTACCGTAGATTACCCACCTAAACGAGCTTTGACTTAATTAGAGTCATTTAATGTTAATTGATTTAAAGGCCGATCCAGAAGCTGAGTTGCGACGGGAGGCGGAGGTCACAGTGGAGGTCGAAAACGAGGTCGCCCTGCCGCCAAGGAGGCCGCGCGAGCTGCTCAGTCTAGTCTACGACCGGGACGCTGGCCAGTTTGTGAACCTGCCGCCGCACTGGGCCGAACGACTCGAGCGCAACAATCTCTTGGCGCCGGAGTTCCACTCAAATCCACACCTGCTGCCGCTGGTGTTCAGCCTGATGGATCAGGAGCTGCAGACTATGCGCGCCGAGGGTGCCAGGGTTGAGAGCTGCCTGTATTCTAGCCCGTCCCTGCGTGAGCAGAGTCGGCTAACAGTGTCTGAGTCCATCCTAGATTCGACCAACGAGAGAGCGACGACGCCATCCTACGTGTTCCGAATTGAAGCGGACAAATCGAATTCGTCCAGCGAGCTGGACTTGCTCGATGAGCATATCATCGAAGAGGAGGTACCGCAACGGCAGTCTAATTGGAAACTCAGGCACTCCTTGGTCACCGTTCGAGCTGTTGAGGTGCCGGAAGAAGCAAAGGAGGGCGATTTGACTGAGATGTAGTTCCGTTTCATGTGTTGCCCGCTCTCAATGCGGAATCTAAAAGCGGCTGAAGGGTTTAAAATTAAAATTCCCGAAACTTTACGTCACGAGCTGTATCTTGCGCTCGTACTTGGGGATAACCTTGTTGGTGTCAGAAATAAAACTTTAGGAAATAGGTTTTAATTTGTTCTCTGAATCGGCGATTTCGAATCGAAGGCATCGGCACTAAGTAATGAATAACTTATGCCAATATTCTGTCGTTTAGCTAGAACTTTTTCTATTCCATATTAATTTGACTAAAGCTGAAGCATTCGATCACTACATGCAGATCTTGCATCGATAAAATGAATCATTCTTATTTACAAATTTGTTTTTAAGGCAGAAGTAGATACTTCAGCATGCCGTCTATTTTAGGATGGAAATTTTTATGTCATCCTTGTTAAAGTACCCTGCTATATTTATGCTCGCACTCTATACTCTCGTGATTTTGTACATAAATTTGTTTTACTGTGCTCATTTTCCTATGCGTACTCTATTTTCTCATTATGTGCAAGCTATACATGCTAGTACAAGTTAATTGAAAAATTATATATTGTCATTAACTTTTGCGGGCACACGTGTCCCTTTTCGGGGTATCAATGAATGAAATTTCGTCTCGAATTTTCCGTAGTCTATGGTAAAACAGCAGTCCAACCAAGGAGTTCTATAATTAGTACTTTTATAGAACGATCCTTGATTTTAACATGCAAGTACAAGTGTATTGTCGTTTTAGAACATATATATAGCAGCATAATGGAAAGATAATGATAACAGTGCAATAACAATGACAGTAACAATGAAGCGCAATATCAGTTTTGCAAATTCAGTTCATTCGATTCAACAGTGTTTACTTTCGACACATTACTGCTTACCATCACCAGCTAGTTTGAACGTGCAATTCTTGAAAGTCCCATTGAAGTTCACGACGATAGTTGGCACAGCCTCGTTAGACCGCTGCTCTCCAAGCTTGGTTTCCGCAGACATAGTCTCGGTAATCGCAACTTCGCCATCCTGGCCAATGCGACGAATACAGACCTGGGAGGAGCTTGTCTCGACGCTCAGTGCTGATGACATCGCACGGAAGTCGGCATCGCGCCTCACTCGTGTGTAGCGCTCTACACTCTGCGGATTCTTGTGGCCAGTGTTAGATGCGATAGCCGAGTTTGAGAGGCCTCTCTCCTTCAGTACCGTCACGTGTGTAACTCTAATGCAGTGGTTCGTATAACGCTTAGAGAGGGCAAGTTTAGAAGACAAAGTACTCATTAGTTTATCAATTGATTAATTGAAAATATGATTAATCAAAAGTTAATGACAATGTTACATTAACATAGAATTTTGCTAGTAGCCAATGCATAATTTTTCGGGCGCTTGCACGTTCTCAAAATTCTACATTGACAACTACAAAATTCTATGTTAATGTAACATTGCTAGTAAATGCCGTTCTTTATAACACCCAGGGACAACAGATTGCAAACAACCGGGACGCGAAACAAGCCAAATCATTGCGATTTTAATTAGAAATTCTAAAGTTGGGGGCTATTCTATTAAATATATGGTACGTCTATAGCTGGGATACTTTAATTAGATTGGAAAATGAAATTAAAATTGGTGCAGAAATGTCGTGAAAAGTTTTCGTATAAAACTTGTAAGTCGTAGTGGAACCCCTGTACAGAGCCGAATTTTTTTATTTTTAATTCTGAATAGTACACACAAAATGGCGTACAATACTCGCGGCAAGGTGGTCATATCAAACTATAAGGGAACAAACAACCAAAAAACAAACAAACAAAAAACAAACAAACAAACAGACAGACAAACAAACAAACAAACAAACAAACAAAAGAAAAAACTTGTAAGAAAAAGTTATGTGTGTGTAAGCGAAAACGACCAGTGCCTGATTACTCAACGATGAATTTCCAAGCTTCCTGAACAGTTTTCTTCCGTGCGACGTTGTTGGAATCGGGGCAATGTTTGCCGAGAGCCTCACCCAAGCCTTTAAAGAAATTATATGTAGTAAATCTTCGCGTGACTCCGCTGAGAGTGGTCTCCTTTTCAGTGGGAAAGTAGTACTCGCCAAGAGAAGAGAACTTTTTTCGCCATGATTTGCGTTGTTTCGCGTCCCGGCTGTTTTAGCTGTCCCTGATGACACACTAAACTTTTGTCACATTTGAATTGTTATTTCACTTAGTTTTGTCACGCAATGCATGCTTTGTGAGTTTAAAATGGAGCGAAAAGCGTAAGCAGTTTAAAATTATGGATACAATTAATTAATTCCTTGTCCAAAAGACCACTCACTCTGTTTGAAGAAGTTATGAGTAGAATTTATGGAGCAAAAAATGCATTTGTTGTGAGGAATGCACTTTTTTAGTTTTTAATCTGTGCGATATAACTGTTAATTAAATAAAAAAGAAGACCAGTGGTGCGATTCAATTCAACTGCGCGATCCATTTTTAATCATAAGTGTCTTAGACTAAATATGTGAGAACGTATGTGATAATAGTGTTGAAATTTATATTCAACTAACAAAATATTTAAAACTACGGAGAAAACAAATGTGACGTTGGGTCGAGGGAGACTAGCTAAAGCTAAAATTTGCATACTTAAAACTAATTACATTGTCCGGGGGCAAAGCATTATTTGTTTCTTTAAAAAATGCGACGACGCAAATTTCGCAAATTTGAGTAGCATGTTTTAGCCAAAGTAACAACCTTCTCAACGAGAGTTGAAAAGAACAATATTTTCTACTTTTCTGTCTGTTTAATACCTGTGGGCCGACCTGGTTCTGTAAGAAGCATAGCCTGCTACTTTTCCGCGACATATAGCAAAAGATTAACACCGATGATTTTTTTCTCTAAAATTACGCTTCTCAGCGAAATTATAAGCGGGACGATATTTAATAATTAGGGGCTATGAGACAATGTGAGAAGTGATAGTTTTTAGCAGCTTAAATATGATAAGGTGACCATAACTGACTTAATTAACTTATACGAGCATATAGCAGCAATTCTTAAGGATGAGAATATAATAGATAACCACATTTAAAGTGCATATATTGTGTTACTAAACTACATACTGAGACGCATGAAAGTTTTAATCAACTGTCAGCTGTCGTGCATGTGCATTAGCTAGCAACTAGACATAATCCGTATCAAAAAATCATTAATAGCGATATATAAATGTAAAACTATACTGTCTTTGTATATCTCAGATAAGTCGTTCCACGATAACTAAATCGAATTTTAGACTTGTTCAAGTCTGGAAATGGGCGATAATTATTGTAACTTTTATGCAAATAAATACAGTCATAAAAAACATAGAAAACTCGCTATAATATGAAGAGCACTACGAGAAAGCATTTTTTAATTCAAGTTATAATGATGCTATTAATGCCAACAATTTTTCTCTTAACAATATAAGTTCTATAGGTTGCTTAACCAGAATATTGAAATAGGTATGAAATGAATTAAGCTGAGAAAATAGACTGCAGAAATATGCTAAAACAGCACTATGCATGTCAAGAAAGTATTAAAACTAAGTATTATGCTGTTATACATGGGCTGGAACATAAGTAGTAAATTAGTTTTAGCTACTTAAAAAATTCTAACAAAAACGCGGTTTGACTAATATGTGAATGGTGAATATTGGAAAGTAAAAATGTTTCTATTATGCATTCGGTCGCGATCAAGAGAGAACAAAGCGAAAAATAATAATCAATATTTCTGGGAAAAAGCTCTTAAGCGAGTAGGAAAAAATAACGACAAGCCGGATGAATTCTGCTAGACTAGGAATGGAAGGATAGATAGACTAAAATTAGCCATCTCAAAAAGTAAAATATTTTATTTGCCCTGCGAACTCGCTCCGAGAGAAGGGTTCCGACTCTGACAAACAACTTTGTCAAAGTAAGAGATCAATAAATCGAAACTTCGATGCTTCGATAAATCGAGTAAAATGATTTGATTGGCCATTGAGGGATTGCGCTGCTGCTATTTATAGAAACTGGTAAGGGGAACCCCAGCAAGCCTCAGTACAAGCACGAGACTGAAAAAGTCGACTATGAAAGTACATTTCCACTGTTGTGACGGATCCTGCAATCTAAAACTAGGTCCTTATTTGTGATTAATAACTGAAAGAAAAAGTCAATACAGAGCTTGAGGATAAGATAGGATGTGTAATAATGTAGTCATATAAAAATTATTCCTTATTTAAGCTTATGCTTTGCGCAAACACGCTTCACATATCGCCAAAGATTCCAGCAAATGTTTTCCGCAAATTCTTCATAGTGTCCTCTCCCTCCTCGCCTCCTCCACCACCGCCACCACCGGCGCCGCCCGGGCCGCCTCCGCGATTCAGCGACGTCTGCCTTGGTGGTGGCGGTGGTCGCGAAACACCTCCACCGACCTGCGGCTGCTGCGACGGCGGCGGAGGCGGCGGCGGTCCTCCGGAGCGTGGCGGCGGCGGCCCAGACTGCAATGGGGGCGGCCCTGCGGCTGCGGCCGAAGCGGCTGAAGCTACGGAGGACGAAGACGATGACGGCTGCGGTGGCGGCATTGGCGGCTGCTTCATCGCAGTTGCACCCGCACCAGAACCGACCTGTGGCGGCTGCTGCTGCTGCATCGACGGCTGCGGCTGCATCGGACCGTTCGCTGTTGGTGCGTTAAAGCGGCTGATGCCTTGTCCGAGACTGCCGGCTCGACTGAGTCGTGCCGCGGCGGCTGAGCAGGCGTGGTGCATTCGGCCAAGCACCAGCTCAGAGATCAGGCGTCGATCTTCCTCCTGAGAGTCGCCCAGCAGCGGCATGTCAGAGCCATTGGCCTGCGGATATTTTTGTGGAGGTCAGCGAAGCAGAGTGTGGTTGAGTACGTTGAGTATGGTTTGAGTTAGGTTGAGTATAAGGCTTGGAGCGGTTAGTGTTAAGAATGATAATAATGTGAAAATTTTATCATAAAAATACCCTGAGCACGCACACGCACACCCTAAGACCCAAATTAACGTGACCTCGCCGCGGATTCGAGTTCATGATCTTTAGCGCGCGAGAAGTCGCTCAGCAACCCACCTTCTCCCTAAAGTCGTGGTTGAATTTTGAGTAGCATTTGAGCTGGGCTTGACTGAGGGTTTCAGTTCAGACTGCACATGGCTAGTGTTGTGTGTAGCTTTTGGGGGCCCCTAAAAGGGCCGTTTTAGTGTTGTTTTTTTCACTATACGCTTCTGTAAGTAGCGTATAGTGAAAATATAGCGGCTGATATGCACGTGCTATTCTTGCGTCTGATTGGCTGGGCTGCTCGTTGCTTGTAATATAGATCGTGGGTTTTTTTAAGGTTTGGCTAAATATAAAAAATACATTAAGCGAAGCAATACAAAAGCTAGGTAGTATTGAAATTTGAGAAGGGCTCGAATGGTGCTTGATGGGGCTGAGCAACCAATAATTTTGTCAGATATAAAGGAAGCATGCTAGCAAACATGCAGAATTACGAACTTCCTAGCTCACCTCAACAATGAAGATGGCTCCCTCTTTGTTCTGCACAGCCTCCACCGAGCAGATGTCCATGCCGCCGAACAGTTGAGCCAACTCATCGATCCATGACCGAAACCTGGAAAAAGGTATGTTTGCTTTTCTAGCTTACTAAACTATGACTTGGGCAGGTTGTAGCGGACCGACAGATCAGGAGTTCGAATCTCTAACAGTCGAAACATTTTTTCGTTTTAACTAAATGGGTTAGAAATTTAGGTGTGTGCATCGCCACCCCGGTCCATGGACTGAAAAGCTGTACACAGCCTTTGGAAGCGCTGCGCGATAGCTGCGGCTGCACATCTGGCCGAACGAACTGTTCTCTACTCTCTATGGACTCTCTAGTGCGGTCGTTGTAGCCTAATGCTTAGAGCGTCGGACTCACAATTTGAAGGTCAAGGGTTCGTTTCCCGACTCCACTGGAACAATTTGTGTCTTTTTGAGAGACACTCTGCATTGTTTCAGCTCGCTCAGCTGTTAAATGGGTACCCGCATCTGCTGGGGTACAGGGTGGGTGTGGCGTCCATCCAGTCCATGGACTGAACAGCCGTACACAGTCTGTTCAGAGTACACAGTTCACAGTACACAGATTATTTATTGTTACTATTACTCGTTATAATACAGTAAAGTAAGGTCATTGTTGCGCGTGCCTCAAACGAGTCACCAACTGACCTGTCAGTCATGGGCAGCTGCTCCAGCATCGACGAGCTCACGTTCGCCTTCCATCCGCCAGAGATGCTTCGGCGCCTTATTTTAATGAGAATTTTATTAACTTTCTATAAAGCGTCGTGCTTAGCAAAGCCTAATTGCAGTGTACTTTAATAAATGCAAACTAACAGAAAAGCCTTGTAGTTGTTGCCAATCTTCTGAATGTGAATGTCGAATTTAGAGTCTACCAGTGTCTCGGTGGTGGCGTAGGTGTTCGACACGGCCACCAGCCCGACCAGATCCTGCAGATCGTCCTGCCTGGCCACACGGATCTGCAGAAAGAAAGTGCATGCTGAAAATTTGATTTTAACAATAGAAAGACCATTCCCCCACTGCCTACTTCACATTAGCTCCAAAACCGAATAACAGATTTTAGTGAAAGTCCACATTGATCAAAAGTTTCTGTCCTTTACGATGAACTAACTTTCAAAGCCGTCTGACGTCAACATCGTCGAGGCATTATGCGATTTTGCCGAAGACCCTGGTGACAAGGACAATCAAACTCAACATCAATAGCCGACATGGTTGCATAATGAAATTTTGTGAGCAGGAAAATTATGCCAGTATTGGAATCGTTGAATATCTCGACGATGCCGATGCTTTGTGATTCTGGAAGTGGCTTCATCAGATAGAGCGGAAAATTTGAGGCCGTGTTCTGGATTTTCATGGCCATTGGTTGACCATTTTAGAAGATACAGAAAAAAGAAAAATGCGGGTATTTTAAATACGCCACCGTTAACTTCTACTTCAAATGCATGCAGTGCTACTTAAAGTATGCGAATTAACAACCAGTTCGTCGAATACGAAAACTGCGAGCAAAATGCATTTTTCTTAGAATCCAGAATGATTTTCTGTTTAACCAACACAAAATCGAACCCAAACACAGATTCAACGCGATCTAATTGGAATCTCACACAAATCTCACTGGAATCTCACATAAATCTCATTAGAATCTCACACAAATCTCTTCGGAATCTCACTGAAATCTCACTGGAATCTCACAAAAGTCTCACTAAAATATTATTGGAATCTCAAATGAGCATCATTAAAATATGACTAATATCTTATTTGAACAACACACCAAGATACTCACCTTTCCAAGACCTCCGTGAGCGTGACCAACCTTCATCACCAGTGGGTAGGCGTCATGCGACATTGGCTGCAAAGGCACAGTTAAGATGCGAGTGAAGGTCGGTTGAAAATAAAAACAAACAAAAAATCTCTAAAACAGAAAAAGCGTTCAAAAATACCATTCCAGGCCCCTGAAGCTTTGGTTTTTACGCTTTTACGCTTAGATCTGTCACTATTAACGTGCCTGAGCATAGTGAGTTTTGAGTTTAGCGCAGGTTTTTACAGCAGCTCACGAATCGCATTACTCATTAGTTTTATGCTTGCCAGTATCCACCAATGCGCTCAGGACAGCACAGGCCTAGCAAACTATGTGCTCACACGACTGCTCAATCTGCTTTATGAAAAATGTTATGCGGGTATGTTTTATCCCATTCAGGATGGGGGCTTCCGCATGTGGGATCTCTTTGTCAACGCACAATGTTTGCCAGAGCTGGTCAGGTGGGTTTGAGTGAAGGTGACTCTCCTTTGTTATTGATGTCTCACTCTGTTTATTCCTCTCGAGTGTCTCTTTTTTTGCTCAGTACCAATCTGTTTCATACTCAAGTAGTTTTATTGGCTCCCAGCCAGAATTAGATTGGAACAAGACTTGTTCTGCTTGCTTTGTTTTGGCGCTTGAGTCAGGGATCAAAGCAGCTAAAAATCAGCTACGCGCCTCGACGTTTTTCCTCGTTTCAGCCCTCTGCAGCCAATGAATAACTTTAGCAATTGTAAGTGCAAAGAAGCTGTGATTATGTGATTTCCAGGTGCACATGGCAGTCTGCGAAAAGCACTGGCCGTCTGACACACCGACGAGTATTCAGTAGTCCCTGGCTTGAGCATTTTCTTACTAGAACTATTCTATTACTATTCTTACTAGAACTAAATATAGAACTATCCCCTTTCTGGTCAAAATAAATCCCTATCCAATACTATCCTATTATGTTCATCATAACCTTCCTATCATTATTATCCCCTCCGGCCGGTCATTATAGTCCCCTTCATTATCGCCCGGTCATTTTAATCCCCTTCTGATCTTAATCTTAATCCACCCGAGCACAGAGATCCCCTTTCGACTATTTTTTCTTTAGCAATTCAAGTTTCAAATTCTTCTGCTTCTCATTGGCGCTACATTTGTCATTAGTCAAGCCCAAACAAAATATCAAATTAGACTAGGCAGTTGTCAAGCTCAAGTCCTGTTAAAAATAACAATATAACAAATTGGTCTAGAAGATAATCGAAGCCCCAATTGCTGTACAGTTACAATCCAATCCTTATCCTGCTTTGGCAGCCAATCAAAGTAAAGTGCAGCCCTCATAAACTTAGACGCTTAAAGTTATCCCACAGGAGAGCAGAACGACGGGGTAGGGAGGTCAGACCGAGCTTCCGTGGATCCTCTTGCCCGCATCCCTCAACTGGGAGGACTGCCGACTGGGCGGGGGGGCAGAGGGGACTGGAAACCAGGGGGCGGGGCGGGGCTTCACCCTGCAGCTCGCTTCCGCCACCCCAGCCAGCAGTCCCGGTAAACAAGAACCCCGGTAGGTCCCTTTGGGAGCCTTTTTCTCTTTCCCCTTCATTTCCCTCTTATCCCCATCAGCGAGATCCTCAAACAGAATCAGCAGCCCGGGTCGTCTCCGCTGCAACCTGGACTCCGTCTTCTCCGTCAGCAACCGTCGCAGCTTTAACAGCATTCGAAGGCCTCCCCTGGCAGGATTCTCGGTGGGAATCTCCTGAGCCGCAGCCAGGCCAACCCTGAGACACGCCCTCCCTGGCAGGCAAGTCGGTGCAGCCAGCATTGACCGGGCGCTGCCGACCCCCAGTCGGCTGCTGCGGTGGCGGCAGCAGCGGCGGCAATAAAGAAGCTAAGAGAAGCGGCAGCGACGGCGGCATCGGCCTACGAAATAATTGCCGGCGACGATGTTGCTTGCCACGAGCGATGAAGCAGCCGCAGCCGCCAATTGCGCAATCTCCGGTCATTTGTTCCGCTTCTAGAAGCAGCAACAATATCAGCAGCAGCAAAGGAATCCAAGTCTCCCAGCAGTGCCTGCTTGCCTGTCTCTGCTGCTTTCTGGCCATTCTCGCCGCAGCCGCCCTGCCATCATCAGAAGCGATGCCGCAAAGTCGGGACTCGCCAGCGTCGTCGTCGTTTCCGTCGGCGCCGTTCGTAGGCGGCTTCGGCCAGCCGGGCTGCCCATGCCGGCCGCACAACCCGCAGCACCCACAGCAGGCCTTCTGCGCTGGCCAGTTTGGTGAGTTCGAATTTCATCAGTTTTTCTTTCGTCTTCCCAAAGTGAAGCCGATCCAAGACTGCTTTCCTTTCACTGTGGCCCAGCTTTGAAGGTGAAAATACGGCGCAGCCTCGGCTCCTGGATGTCCGACGACGGCACTGAGAGCGGAAATATCTATCGGGTCCAGGTGAAGTCCGTGTTTCGGAACACCGCAAGGGTACGTGGCTTCTGTATTCACAATTTGTGTTCACAAATTGATTCCTTTCCGATTATTAATCGATCATTTTCTTTAAAAATGCAGCGACGATCGATACAGAAGGGCCGATCGGTCCACATCCTGCTGTACGGCAACAGCGACGTCTGCGGCCTCGGCGACATCAAGCAGCCGAATGGCTCAATGATAACAACTAGACTCAGGACTAGGCGATCCTACCTGGTCACGGGTGAGGAATGCTGACACCCATAATAGGAGTAATATTAATAAATGCAGGAGGGCTGCGGGCAATGGCACATTATTGGTGACACTAGACCCGCAGCCATCAAGGAGGCAATTCTGCCCATTTCGCTGACTCCTGAGCACACACGCACACAGATACTGTACGCAGGCACACACTCACACAGGGGTGTGTACATATGCCCTGACTTTCTTATTGTCAGGCAGTTTACACTCTCACTCACTGTGCCTTTGGGGTTTGGCCTCTTAAAGGTCTAAATTGCACGACAGCCCCCAAGCGTTCTCTCCGCGGCTGCGTCACAATTTAAAGAGGCTAACTTTACAGTCAGGTCCGATGCAGCCGACACCCATCCAAATGTTTCTAGGAAACATCAACAGCCACGGCATGCCCGCCCTATCAAAATGCAGCTGGGTGGCCTACTGGCCAACCAAGCGCCAGAGGCGCCTAAAAGACAAGACATTTGAGGGCAACTTTGTGAGCAACGTCCAGGCTAGATATCTTCGAGTCGGAGTCTATGAGAGCAGCTGCCAAAAGTGTCAGGTCAGAATTCAATGTGTTGATAGTTTTCCGTATCGCACCACTTCTTTGATTCAATAATTGTTTTGGGATTTCTTAGCCACGCGATGGGAGTGGAAAATGGGGATTCTGTTTGGCATCTGACACCTCCCTTGGTTAAAGGCTCATTCGCTTAGTCTTCTGGGCACAGGAGTCTAGGAAAACCTGGGCCTACCTTCGCTCTCCCCCTCTCTCTCTCTCATTAAGACATTCCACCGAATCAGACTGGTTGCTATGGTTTTTCATCTTCCCATTGACCATATTTTCCAGCTTTGCCGCAGCACTCCTACACAACCAATTTATTCGATTCCAATTCAACTTTGGCGGGGATTTGAAAGAGAGAAAATAAATATCACTACGCTACACACATACACACACTTCGCTATACAGAAAAATCCAAAACAGAGGATTTTAAATTATAGATCTGCAATTATGGCGGCCACTTCGTAATCTGAAAAACACGGGATAAAATAGATTCCATTTAGCTGGACTGTTCCGAGTTAGTGTCGGGGTTCCGGTGCGCGGCTGAGGATGTGGATTAAGACGCGGGCATTGTTGCATGACTGACACTGGGCGGCCCACAGCTTTAGTGTAAACAGCACCCCCCGTACAAGCAGACAAGTAGTTTGGGAACTAGATAAAGAGAAAACGCAGTACACAGTGCAGGACCATGATCAATAGAGATGTGGGCATAGAATTAAACGGTCAGATATTCAGACACAGAAGGGTGGAATATACGGCTAGTTGATTGGCAGCCAAGTCAATAGATTCATACTGGCATTCGTATACCTATCCTTGGCGTTTGGTATAGGGTCGGTGTACTGGCAATCAGTGCATGGACCTGCTACTCAGCAATCTGCTAGGAAACAATATTTTGTGGGAGACTGGGAGACTGGGAGACTGGGAGACTGGGAGACTGGGAGACTGGGAGACTGGGAGACTGGGAGACTGGGAGACTGGGAGACTGGGAGACTGGGAGACTGGGGGACTGGGGGACTGCGGGAATGGGAGACGGGGGGACTGGGGGACTGGGAGACTGGGGGACTGGGAGACTGGGAGACTGGGAGACTGGGAGACTGGGAGACTGGGAGACTGGGGGACTGGGAGACTGGGAGACTGGGGGACTGGGGAAATGGGAGACGGGGGGAATGGGGGAATGGGGGACTGGGGGACTGGGAGACTGGGAGACTGGGGGACTGGGAGACTGGGAGACTGGGGGACTGGGGAAATGGGAGACGGGGGGAATGGGGGAATGGGGGACTGGGGGACTGGGGGACTGGGGGACTGGGGGACTGGGGGACTGGGAGACTGGGAGACTGGGAGACAGGGGGACTGGGGGACTGGGGGACTGGGAGACTGGGAGACTGGGAGACAGGGGGACTGGGGGACTGGGGGACTGGGAGACTGGGAGACTGGGAGACAGGGGGACTGGGGGACTGGGGGACTGGGAGACAGGGGGACTGGGGGACTGGGAGACTGGGAGAGACTCGGCTATGCAAGCGTACTGCTGAATTTATTAAAGGCACAGCTATACCGGCAGTTTTGTTTCAGATCGTGTATGAACAGGTATGATTTCCGATTTAAAATGATTCTATGAGATAGAAAGCGATATCAGACTATAGCTTTTGATGTACCCCGACGCGACAGACTAGATAAAATGACAAGATTAACAACTAGGCTAAAGGAATACTTTAGGAAACAAATGATTATTTACACTGTGCTTATGCAGCTTCACTGGGCCAGGAAGCAGAGAGAAGATAGAGAAAGACAGCAGAAATCTATAGCCCTCCTGGTCAGGTCGCATGGTAACACAGAGCAGAATGTGTTTGGGCCCTGTTTACACTGAGCCGGGACTGAAACTGATTGATGACTCAGTACCTGTCTTAGCCCAGACCGGCCATTTAAAAGGGAAATGGGATTTCAGGATTGCAGGTTTCTGAGCGGGACATACTGGACTAGAAGTTTGCGCGCCTATTTTCCCATAGTAACCCGAAGCCTGAAGCTAATAGCTATGGTACAGAACAAGGCTAGAGATAAGGCTGAAGTGCCACGGACCCCCCGTCTGTCAGAGTTTGAAGATGGAGCTTTTGGCCGCCTGACATTATTACTTTGCGATGCAGACGAGAAAAGGTAATCTTGATTTAGTAGCCAGTTCAGAGACTATAAAGGATTCCATTTTTGGGGTTTTAGATCTCCCAAAATCACAGATAGGTCGATACAACTGACAAACCGATTGAGCTCAATGGACTTATTCGGTGATGTGGCAGTCTTCAAGGTCAAGTTGAACTGGAGGATGTGAGAGTGTCAGTAAACAGAGCTAGTCGTATTTTAAATCAATGCTCCGTTCAGAATCCCGTTTCTCGCGCCCGCAGATCGCATCCTACGGAGAGCTGGCCAGCAGAAACGGAAGCGAAGTCTGCCGCTACCAGCTGGACAAGGATCCCAAGGCCTGCTTCCCAAGGTACGCCCACTGCGCCAGGCACTACAATCCGTACGCTCGCTCGGACGAGTGCGAATGGCACACAGCGAACTGGAGCCGCTACAAAAAATGTCAGGAGGAGAATTTGATGGATGAAGCGAATTGGATGGGCATTAAGGGCTGACTTGCGTGAAGCTTTGGCTTGACTCAGACTGTAGGTTTACCATGCAATATTCGGCCAGCTGCTTTGGTAACTAAATGCGAGTTCGTTAGACAACAACTCGTTTTCGGCGATTGTACTGTCAGGTGGAAAAAAATTATTGATTAGTGTGTCGAATTCCTTGAAAATCGCAACATTTCTCGACAAAATCGCTGAATTCTTCGAAAGTGTCGTTGAATTTCTCGATACAGTCGTGGAATTCATTGACAAGGTCGTCAGCAATATTTTCTGCCACGCACAATTCGCATGCAATTTTTTAGTCCCTTTTACTTCGTCCATCGCAAAACTCACTCGGAGCTGGCACAATTTACACTGTAAATTTGATGACAAATGATAAGAATTTAGCAGTATCGTACCTCAACCAATCAAAAGTGATTCAGCAGTCGTGAGTCAACCAATCAGGAATGAATTCGCAGTGTGATAAGCCAGCCAATCATAAGTGAGGTTTTCGGTGACTATCTAGCAATCTAGCAGTTCGGACTCCTGTCCGCTTTTGCCCTTCGCTTGCCCATCGCAGAGTAGAATTGAAGGAACACTGAGTTGCTGCCACGTGCTCACAGACCGCACTTCCCCAAATTTTAATACCTGCTGCTACAGTTTTCATTTTAACTCATTATCATCACTGCTTTGTGAATTGTCGGCACTCTAAGTCGCTAGACAAGCGGCAGGAGTAGCAATGTGTCTTTGCGTCATTGCAATCATCCTAGACGCATATTATTATCCGCGAATTGTGACTCATTTTGGGCGTTGAACTGTTTTGAAACTTGCAGAATGGCCCGAAGTTTGCGGGCTGCTTAAACCATATTATTATATATGTGGACTTTGAGCCATATATATACTAGCGATTATATTTATATATATCCTGCATTGGAAGATGATTACTCGTAGGACATGTGCACCTTTTCTGGCCGCTACCTCACAACCAATGCGCACCAAACATACTGGTCTAATTGAAGCATCAAATGATCACTCATTACCAAAGTCATCTTCATTCTAATGAACCTCATCTGTTCCGTTCTTTTTATACACACAGAGAGCATTAGTTTGTTATGCTTTTGTTTTATCAAAGTCGCACTCGATCATTCGTTGTACAAGTTGTGCCTGATTCATTTTCGCCTGTACAACATACGACAGTTTTCTAGCAAATGCCATAACGATGCCAGTTTAGATAAATAAGAAATCTATTGTTTTCTATTGTTTTCTGGCGGATTGACTTGGAATTCAGTCGAATTTTTCTACTTAGTCGAAGGC
Organism: Macrostomum hystrix; assembly: GCA_950097015.1. Lineage (NCBI taxonomy): Eukaryota > Metazoa > Platyhelminthes > Macrostomidae > Macrostomum > Macrostomum hystrix. Next base: position 251,724 of record CATNEN010000026.1, read on the forward strand.
AATGAGTTAAATTTTAAGGTGTGTGTTTTACGAGTATTTCGAAGTTCAAGTCCCGTCAATGTTTATAAAAGTCTGTAAAATAGACCAGCTCTCATGACCAGATTTTTGTCGCTTCATCATACTATCGCCATACGTCCGCCACACAATTGTAGCCATAGGAGAAAGCCCTCTACGAAATCTATGTTCTAGTCATATTTTACTGTTTAATACCAGACTTTAAGCCTAATTGGAAAACCAATCATTTTCTGCTTGCAAAGCTTATTCATCTGATACTGCAGTCCGTTGTCCCATTTTTGTATTTTTGCTGCCCTTTCTATGTCATCCTCTCACCAACCTACCTCTTCCTACCTTCCACAACGCCATTGAGCTCTGAAGAAGCCGATGCGCTCAGAGATTTTTTTCAAAACTAAGGCCTGTTAAACACATGCCACTCGCGTCTCTCGCGGGGTGATGTCAAGGCCTTGCCCGACATTAAACCCTTGACCCTCACATCTCTCGCGGGGTGATGTCAAGGCCTTGCCCGACATTAAACCCTTGACCCTCACATCTCTCGCGGGGTGATGTCAAGGCCTTGCCCGACATTAAACCCTTGACCCTCACATCTCTCGCGGGGTGATGTCAAGGCCTTGCCCGACATTAAACCCTTGACCCTCACATCTCTCGCGGGGTGATGTCAAGGCCTTGCCCGACATTAAACCCTTGACCCTCACATCTCTCGCGGGGTGACATCGAGGTCCGTGGCATGGTTTTAAGCCCTGCTCCTCGAGCCCAATGAGACCTACCTGATCGTTTAAAGGTAACTCCTTTATCGCATTGTGTTGTGCGCAGGTGTCTCGCAGATTTTTGCCAGCCGCTTTTCTATTTACAAACTCGCACGCAGATATTTTTTCGCCCATCCCAACCGCCGCAATTCGCGACTTCGCTTGATTCTAGTTTGACACTAAACAATAAGATTGTCGCGGATCCGTTATCCATTCCATTGACGCATCTTCGCTGCAGATTGCATTGCTAAATTGAAACATTTTTCTTCTCGCTACCTTTTTATACGCATTAGGTCTGCTCGTGTTTAAGCAAAGATTTTCATTCGCCTAAGTGTTATATGAGAAAGCAACTGCTCTCTGCATGGAATAACGTATCTTAAAGCTTTAAATTTTATCGTTTTATCTTGTCTTATAGGCATTGGTTTTACTTTGAAAGAATTTAGTAAAAAGTTCAAGGTAACCATAGAAAGGTGCAGTAACAATAGATGTCATGCAAATTTCCATCTCGCTTAAGACTGTTGCATCCTTTTTTGTTTGGAATGAACATTTGCTATGGACATTTGAACAACTTTTTAACACAAAACACAGAATCGAGTCACAGCCCCACCTGGAATCCCAAATTTCCTGTCTCGTCCTTCGTCCCATCACAGCGCTCTTTTCTCCGCCACTGTCTGTGTTAAGAGTGCATAAATTTGGCACACGCAAATATACAAAACTAAGCTAGTGGCGAAGTCGTCAATGAAGGGGGCTTGCTAAGTTGCTCTGTTGGCTTCCTTATAATGCAGTGTGGTCAAGTTTTCTTTATTTTAATTTATTCCCAGAACGGATAACTAGCAGTGCGTACGTGCGCCCCGCCTGATCTGGTATCTGGGCAGCGCAAAGTGTTCGCGCACTGGTATTCCCGCAGAATTCGGAAGCTGCCGACTGCTATCGACCGAGCCGACCTCCACCCCATCGAGTATATATAGATATGGATTTATATATATAACAAGGCTGGCCCCGAAGAACTGACTGAAGCGAGTTTCGAGATAGATACGGATATTTAGGGCGAGGTTGGCAAGAAATGAAGCAAAGGCCTAGAGATGCGCATGCGTCAGCAAGTGCTGGGTCAAATCTTGCTAGTATCTTCAGCTCCATTGTGTATACAGTATCTTTCCTTCCGTCTATCCCGTTCTGTAGTCTCCTTCTGTAGGCCCCCACCTATGGACCTCCATCTGCGAATCCGGAGAGAGAGAGAATCGGCTGCCGCTGATGGAAGGTTCCATCAAAGCGTACAAAGCTCTATAGCTTAAACTTTGCGATAGGGGCAATCCGCCGCCGCGTCCGACTTTTATTTCTTTCTTCTTCTTCTCTTCTAATTCCTTGCGAATGGGATTTAGATGAAGGCGAATAGGAGGGCAACGAATAGGGAGGTTCGGGAAGCGAAGGTTGTCCTAATCTGGCCCTGTTTTGCAGCGCCATCTTTCACTTGACGGTCTGGTCTGTAGCCGCTTGACGCTTGCCCGTTCTTTGCGCTCTTTCTCTTTCTCTCTCGCTCTCCGTGCCTCGCTGGTGGGACCCTCGCTTGATGGCTAGAGAATTGGGCTAATCCTTCGGGCGGAAACGGAGCAGAAGAAAATATTGCATCGGCGAAGGGCATGATGGCGGCCCGAACGGCTACTCGGCAGCCGGCCCACTGATAATATTTCTTCCCTGAACCGCAGCTCCGTAAGTTTTCCATGAAAGCTATAAGGGAACGGGTAGGCCCCCTTATTGAACGCTACCAAACCTCAAAGCTTGGCTAAGGCGTGAAACAAGGTGCTGTTTGTCAGTTATAAGCGGGTTCTTTCATGCTTTGTATGCTTACCCGAGCTTTGATGTTTTGTTAATGGGTTTGTATTTGTTGCCAGTGGCAGCTAGATGCGCCGCTTAGGTAAGTGCAAGAGGTCACGTTTTAGTATCGAGAAACTTTCGCTTTTCAAAATACGTCAAATTTAGAAGTTAAACGCCTTCAGTGTCAGGAACTGAAGTGTCAGGAACTGAAGTGTCAGGAACTGAAGTGTCAGGAACTGAAGTGTCAGGAACTGAAGTGTCAGGAACTGAAGTGTCAGGAACTGAAGTGTCAGGAACTGAAGTGTCAGGAACTGAAGTGTCAGGAACTGAAGTGTCAGGAACTGAAGTGTCAGGAACTGAAGTGTCAGGAACTGAAGTGTCAGGAACTGAAGTGTCAGGAACTGAAGTGTCAGGAACTGAAGTGTCAGAAATGGAATGTCATATCGTGAACATCAAAATTATGGGAGAAACTCACAGTCGAATGAAGCAATTACAAAATTGATAGTAACTAAGGCTACTCACCAAATCCTGATATTTCGGATAGAAGGCCTGCTCAACTAGCGGGAAGTTCTCTCTGCCGACGCGGCTCTGAATCTGGGCCAGATGGCTGAACTGCAATTTAGTGATTTGCAATGTTAAAATGCGCCTATCGCATAATAATAATGACAATAATTGCAGTAGGGCTGCAGGCAATGGCACATCATTTGGTGACACTGGACCCGCAGCCAGCGAGGAGGCAATTCTGCCCATTTCGCTGACTCCTGAGCACACGCGCGCACAGATACCGTACGCAGGCATACGCTCACACAGGTGTGTACATCTGCCCTGACTTTCTCATCGTCAGACAGTGTACACTCTCACTGTGCCTTGGAGGTTGACCCTCAAGGGCGCAAATTGCACGACAAGCCCACAGGCCTTCTCTCCGCGACTGCGCACCAATTGAATGTGGCCTCGCCGCGGAATCGAGCTCAGGGACATTGGTGCGAGAGGCAGACGCGTTATGCGCTCTGCCTCTCACCCCCTGCGTCAGTCGCAGGTTCTACATTTGACTCCGTCCAGAAAAGCTCCAAGGAACTCACCAGCCATGATCTCTCGGCCAATCCGTACAATGCGTTCGATTGGTTGACCGTCGGCACGCCTCCGTGGGCCAGGCCAATCACAATCGACCGCCAGTCCGTGCTGGCATCGCGAACCCGCTGCCGCACCAGAGCAAAGTCGGGCCGGAATGCCCTGAGTACAGTTTGTAAAGAGCTCAGTGTTCTAATTAAATCGTGGCTGTTGAGGTAGCAGATGCTTCTGGGAAATAGCAATTCAAAATGTTGTGAGGTTGTCAACGACGCGCTCACAGACGGAGACAATCCCATGCGGAGTGAGGTTGGTGTTTGTCAACCACGCGCTCACAGACGGAGACAAACCCATGCGGAGGGAGGTTGGTGTTTGTCAACCACGCGCTCACAGACGGAGACAAACCCATGCGGAGGGAGGTTGGTGTTTGTCACCACGCGCTCACAGACGGAGACAAACCCATGCGGAGGGAGGTTGGTGTTTGTCAACCACGCGCTCACAGACGGAGACATCCATGCGGAGGGAGGTTGTTGTTTGTCAACCACGCGCTCACAGACGGAGACATCCATGCGGAGGGAGGTTGGTGTTTGTCACCACGCGCTCACAGACGGAGACAAACCCATGCGGAGGGAGGTTGGTGTTTGTCAACCACGCGCTCACAGACGGAGACATCCATGCGGAGGGAGGTTGTTGTTTGTAACCGTTTAAAACTCGCAGCATTGAGGCCCAGCACTACTTGCAGCACTCACTGAAGCGAATAATCTAGATCTAACTGCAATTCTAACTCGGACTAAATATCTAAGAAAAGTGTTCTATAACCACAAGGCTGGACTCAGAACTAGCCCGTATCCAATAAAATTTGGGCTGCGAGCAAGCCAAAGGTCTAAAATGGCTTTGCCTAGCAAGGCCAAAGATGAAATTGGAGCGCGAAATGCCCTAGAGAATTGGGGCACTGACCAGCTGCCGAGAGGCGCCCCCTACTCTGAAATGCGAAAGCAGACCTGATGAAGCACTTCTTCGTCTCTTTATTCTTCTACTGCAGCTCACAAGAGAGAAGGGAAAGGGAGCCAAGTGGAGCTGAGCAGGGCTGTTGTTTGCTCACCGGCCGCCTCGATTGCCAGATCGATCCGCTGATATTTCCACCAGACAGCCCTGGCCTGCGTACGAGACCAGGCTGATGTCGCTGAATGCGGCCTGTGGGTCAGGCAGCGCGGGCAGGCCGATTGCATGGATAATCATACGAGCTAATATTACATGTTCCGAGAAAGGACGGGAACTGAGTTGATTGCTAATATCAGGCCTATACAATATGGAACCGATCGAGCCAGATTATAAAAACAATTTTCTCAAACTCTTCTCCGAAATTATACTTCATAACCCGAAGTGAGACTTCAGTACATTTAACCTTGAGGACTTTAAGGTTATCGTTACAGACGAATGCCTTTTACAAGGTGAGGGATTGACAGCCATTCTGGGATTATTAACAAAATTCGGCATTATCATCCCTAATCGAGTTGATATATTATCGAGCAAAAATCATCATCAGGTAACCGATTATCACCAATTAAGGGATAATCATCAATTGAGGGATAATCAGCAATTGAGGGATTATCATCAATTGAGGGATTATCATCAATTGAGGGATTATCATCAATTGAGGGATTATCATCAATTGAGGGATTATCATCAATTGAGGGATTATCATCAATTGAGGAATTATCATCAATTGAGGGATTATCATCAACTGAGGGATTATCATCAATTGAGGGATTATCATCAATTGAGGGATTATCATCAATTGAGGGATTATCATCAGGTGGAGATAATCATCGGGTAGAGATAATTATCAGGTGGAGATTATCATCAGATGGAGATTAGCATCAGATGAGGGGATATAAAAAACGAAAGATTATTATCACGAGAGGGATTTCGTACAGAGATCTTTGGGTTGCAAGCCAAATTAATTAAACAACAAGTAAAAAATAGTTTTCCTTTCGAGCTTTTACCTGTTCAACTCGAATGTCCCAGTCGGTCATGATTTTTCGGCTTCTGAAGTATTTCGACCTAGGGGTGAGGTCAAGGAGGGCCGCGGTGTTGGAATAACAAAGACTATTGAAATAGTCACATCGACAGCAGCTCCATTCCCTACCAGTCTGTGTGCGGCTCATCAATCACCAGCAGTACTTTGCATCGGTCCGGGTTGTAGCCCCGATTGGCAGCAAAAATGCCTCTCTGAATGGTGCTGCTAATTTGGCCCGTGAGGCCGCCGGTGGCACCGGTGAGCTGACCGGTGAGGTTGGCGACGCCGCTGGCTGAGAACATGCTGGATGGCGCCTGTTGCTGATGCTGCTGGTGTTGCTGCTGATGCTGCGCCTGCGAAGAAGCGGTCGACTTTGACGGCGAAGTGGGCGCGCTGGGATACGGACCCCGACGGGCCGGGCCGCCTCCTCCGCCGTAGCCTCCGCTGCCTGCACTGGGCGCCGGGGGCGGCGGCGGGGGTCCCGACTGCGAGCCGCCCGTGATACTGTTAAAAAAACCGGCGATACTCTGATGCGCCTGCTGCTGCTGTTGCTGCTGCTGCTGCTGCTGCTGATGCTGCTGATGAAGCTGCTGATGCTGCTGCTGATGCTGCTGCTGTCTATTGTCTGCCGCTTCACCCTGCAGGTCGCCGGACGAGAAGCGACGCTTGAAGTAGCCGAACATGTCCGCTGGAGGCGGGATAAGTGTGTACTGATCATTGTGTTATGAGTTTTCCCAATTTGACATTCTCACAACCTGCCAGTCCTGTCGGGTACTCATTTCTCAGTTAGTTGTATGGATACCGCTGTTTGATTGGCGTATTTGGCACTCAACTCCAAAGTTGATTTTCTGGCCACCCAACACTCTCACACCTAGAAGCTCATGTGCTGATTGGCTGGCATCCACCCCACACTCTCAAACCTAGAAACTCATGTGCTCATTGGCTGGCGTACGACCCACACTCTCAAACCTACGAGCGTAGAAGCCCCTGCGCTGATTGGCTTGCGTCCACCCCACACTCTCAAACCTAGGAAGCTTCGAAGTTGCTGATTTGTTGAAGTCCATCCAATTCTCTTAATCCACTATCGCTGATTGGTTAGAGTAGCTATCCACCCCACAGCTCACCAATATCCTCTCAGTCTTCTATCTCAGTCTCAGAAAGGCTACACACGCACGCAGCTCCCATCTTCCAGCCTTTCTTACACCTGGCTAGTCGCATCTGCAAAGCCTGGCAGAAGAAGAGCAGCTTTAGTTTATAACTTACAATAACTTCTAAAATGTAGACCAACAATTGCTTCGAGCTATCCACACTGTTTTGCATAATTTAAACAGTAAGCAGCCACAGCCTTACTGCCTTGGGATAAATGTGAGTATATTTGCCTAGCCACTGCCCCATATGCGAAAATAATTTATGAGTCTGCGTTCACGGCCCAACTGTTGGCTGAAGTGGCAGATTTTGCGCCAGCTGAAATGAAATCTCCTTTTAGTGGCCCTTGTCCAAGGACCCCTGAATAGAAGCATCTGGACTGGAAGCTAAAAATCTGAGTCACATTTTATTTACCACTGGAGGCCACTGCTATGATATAGGAAATTTGGAAACGAGCAAGGGCTTTTGTGAAAAAAAAACTGGTTTGGGGGACCAACTAGGGGGTAAGAAAAACCGCAATGTACATTGAGAAACGAAGCCCCACGCGCAGTAGGAGGTGGGTTGCTTTTTGCCCTCCTTATGTACATTAGAAGGGAGAGAAAGAATAAGCTAGAATGTAGATGGACTTTAAGGCCTGACTAACGATAACTTGGCGTTTCTTTTTATTTCACAGTATATGATATTCCACTTTACACTAGAGTCCCAAAGCTCACATATCTACTTCTTTCAAGAGTCAAGACTATCTACAAGTTAGTCTTGTAGATAATCTACATTTCTACTAATCTACTAATCTACATTTATCATATAATTTCGTCAAAGTAAAAAATCGAACAAGACACAGAAGTATTGCAAATTAATTTCAAATCCATATAGACGAATAGAAACAAAGAATTATACTTCTGCTTTCATCGACTCATCATACTATGCAATGGTCAATAAGTGCTCCGCATTTGGATGTAAGAGCGGCTACAAGCACAGCACAACGCCGGATTCGATCACATTCCATCGCTATCCACTGCACGAGGCAAGCTTGTTAGAAAGTGGATTAAAGCGAAGCGAATCCTCGGAAGGATTTTAAGCCAACAGAGCATTGGAGACTATGCTCGCTTCATTTCACATCGCAGGACTTTGTTCAAGTGACAAAGGACAGCAATCCGACTCGGTGAAACTCTAAATGTGCAGGTCTTCTAGAAAGACCTTATCTGCAGCCTCAGGAAGTTCCTACAATCTTCCCGAATGCGCCTATTTATCTTTCTTCTCATGCGACTGTAGCACGCAGTACGAGCAAGGCATCGTCATTTTCGCGTCTTCAAAGCGACAATACTCGTCAGCAAAACCAAGAAGCCTGCTTTCTGTCCTCTGATTCACTCCTAGGCCGCTCCCTGCTAGACATCAAATTGCTTCTTGATTCTGAAGTCAGCAAGCCTACTAGGTTTTATGTGAGCAGTTGCAACGAGCATTTGTATATATATATGCTGGACGTAAGTCAGGGCTGTCAAATAGCTTGCTACATCCGGATAGCGTTGAACTACACTGTTTCCATCGGTATAAAAAACACAACAGTTGCTATGACTCAATTTTCCGATCTGATTGATGAAGATGGCTGTGTGCCCTCTGTAAGTTGCATTCTTAATTTAATGTCACGATTGAAAAGCTTGAAGGAAGAGCTGGAGCCACTTTCGGATGAAAATTCTGTGACAAATGAGTTAAGAGAGCGACAACATCGTCAGTATTTAAACCTGGCTGAATCTAATCTAGAAAGTGCACTCGAGAGGCTGGATGACAGGTTGCTCGCATTCGTTCTGGAGCAGCTTCAGTTGAATCGAAGGGCTTCATCTAGGAGGATCTACTCCCAGGAACTGCTGATATTCAGCTACATGATTAATAATAATAATAATTGCAGGAGGGCTGCGGGCAATGGCACATCATTTGGTGACACTAGACCCGCAGCCAGCGAGGAGGCAATTCTGCCCATTTCGCTGACTCCTGAGCACACACGCACACAAATACTGTACGCAGGCACACGCTCACACAGGTGTGCACATCTGCCCTGACTTTCTCATCGTCAGGCAGTGTACACTTCACTGTGCCTTGGAGGTTGGCCCTCAAGGGCGTCAATTGCACGACAAGCCCCAAAGCCTTCTCTCCGCGGCTGCGCCCCAAATAAATGTGGCCTCGCCGTGGAATTGAACTTAGGGACCGTGGTGCGAGAGGCAAACGCGTTAACCGCTCTGCCACCGACCCCCCTAGCTACATGATTTACTCATCGAGCTCTGCTGCGTACAACATTCTCAGGCAACAAGTACTTTGCTTGCCATCTGAACGGCAATTACAGCTGCTGTGCCGCTTATTTGACGAGTTGATGGATGATGAGCTATATTCTTCAATCATGTGTTCGACCTCCTGCACTGAAGGACATGACATTAAACTCGCAGTTCAGAAGTCTTTTTTTAACTGTCTGATGAAGAATCTGGTGAATGATTTGTCTACGGATGGAGGCGCTGGCCGAAGGAAGAGAAAAGTGGCAAAGCTGACTGGTGCGATAAGTCCAAAATGAACAAGACAATTAAGTGACAATTTCGTTTGCTGCCATGAATTTTGACTAATCAATCATTTTAAACTTAGCACGAAATGCCATCATTTGCACGAATAGTAGTTTTTTATTTGCGTGATTTTTTAGAAGCCATTATCATGTCTTGCTTTTTCACATGAATGCCAATTAATTACTTTTTATGTATTTGATTTGCACCCAACCAGGACTGCGCAGGAAAGACCTGATAGATGGATCAGGTAGGTTGAGTAGATGGATCATTTTATTCTTTTTGAAGTGCAAATTTTGTGTAAGTGTAGCTATTGTTTGGAATGAAATAAATGTTTTGCAAGCTAATGCTATTAAATCACTTATCAGTGCAGGTTGTGACGTCCGTTCAATGGGTTTCAGAGAGCCAGAAATGAGAGAAAAGCAAAAGAAAAGCATAATATGGAGTGGCCTCCAGAGGTAAGGGGGGGGTTGGGGAGCTTCCAGTCCAGATGCTATTTATAGAAGTCCTTGCCCTTGTCGAAGCGGTGAACTGAAGCACTAGGGAATTAAGTGCATTGCTGAAGGTCGCGAATTGTCTCCCTTGGGTTGAGGCTCGAAGTAAAAAGTCCAAAGGAACAAGTATTAGGCTACGGCAGGGGTGGGCAAACTTATTTGCTGGCGGGCCAAAGAGAGAGCCTAAAAGACGACAGCGGGCCGCATTGACTGTATAAATATGAGATAGGGGAGAGATGAGACACGGGAGAGATGAGACACAGGAAAGATGGGACACGCGAGAGATGAGACACGGGACAGATAAGACAGGGAAGAGATTAGACAGGGAAGAGATTAGACACGGGAGAAATTAGACAGGGAAGAGATTAGACACGGGAGAAATTAGACAGGGAAGAGATTAGACACGGGAGAAATTAGACACGGGAGAGATTAGACACGGGAGAAATTAGACACGGGAGAGATTAGACACGGGAGAAATTAGACAGGGAAGAGATTAGACACGGGAGAGATTAGACACGGGAGAGATTAGACACGGGAGAGATTAGACACGGGAGAGATAAGACAGGGAAGAGATTAGATACGAGAGCGATGAGACACGGGAGATATTAGACACGAGAGAGATGAAACAGGACACTGTAGATGTCAGAAGGGGCAACGGGCCGGATTTGGGAGCTTCGAGGGCCGCATCTGGCCCGCGGGCCGGAGTTTGCCCACCCCTGGGCTACGGTGACAAGTGTTATAGTAAAACTCACCCATTCGTAAAAGAAGGCTGCTTAGCTTTCCAGGTGTCCGAGAATTGCTTGCAAGAGAGGCTCTGGAAAGAACGCTCTGGATGGAGGGGGTAACAGAAAAAAAGCGGCGCGCAGGGAAGTTGTGGGCCAACTTTTGTGAGCTCTAGTGCTCAAGGTTCTTGGTCTCTCCTTCTCAGTTCTCAATATAAAGCTTCTCGTCTCGTCCCGGATTCGCCTACTGGGATGTGGCAGAGAAAACGTTTGAGAGGCGGGGCGGGGAGTGCGTTCCCCTATAGACAGGGAATGAAGGGAGATGGAATGCGTTAGAAGCGAAGGCGGTTTGAGCTCACGGGGACAGAGACGGGCTGGAGGGAAGAGAGGAATGGAGGGAGAGAACTGATTGGGACATTGGGAGACGCTGCATCATCTGCTGGATGCATCGCCGCCGCTTATGGATCTGGCTTGAGACCCCCCCGGCCCCAAACTGGGGCGCAGCGCGCGCTCCTATGAGGGATTTGAGACGGGGACTCAGAAAGGCGAGTACGGATGAAGTACACGAGGGAAGAGAGACAGAGGAAGATAGAGGAAAAGGAAGGTTGCCCCCCACCCCCTCAGGAGCGGCAGAATGAAAAGTAAAAAAGAGAAGGATAGCAGAGGGCTGGCGAGGCCTGAGTGATGGATTTCGAGATTGGGTGGGGGCGATGTTTGGGGAGATTTTTAGGGGCGAGTGGAACTCGGGGCAGGAAAGTGGGCAGAAAAAAATAGGAGGAAATGTCCTAGCGAGCTTAGCTTAGCAATCCAGCGGCTTTAGAATCCGCTAATCGCTCATATTTTTACCTGATGATTCGTTCGACAGCTCTCACAACCCATTAGCCTTTGCATTGGCTCGGCGGAGCCACACAGATGAGTCTCCATTGTTCTCCGAGCTGATTTTGATGAGGCATGATGGCCGGATATGCAATGCTTCACTTTGGAGCACTAAATGGATTATTGTCAGGACTACTATATGACATTGCAGTGAGCGTGCGTATTCACATTCTCAATAAATTATGGACACGTGCTCTTCCCTGACAGCACTGGGGCACTGCTCATGCATATTCCATGCCGCGTCACCCCAAGCCTCGTTCTCAAGATAAAACGACAATCTGCAATCTTAGAAGACAATCTGCTTTAAGGGAAATATTTGCTTCTTACACTATACGGGATTCAAATTGTACAACTTGACTGCAAAAATGCCTCCTGCTGTGTTTGACAAAATTCAAGCATTTGCATACTCGTAATAATATGAGTTATGCGTCAGAGCGTCGGACTCACGACTTGAAGGTCGGGGGTTCGATTCCCGATTTCAATGGAAACTTTGTGTCATCTAGCAATACACTTCACTTCACCCAGCTGCTAAATGTCACCAGCATTAGCTGGGGTAATTGAGTGAAGGGTCAGTGGGTGAAGGGTCAGTGGGTGAAGGGTCAGTGGGTGAAGGGTCAGTGGGTGAAGGGTCAGTGGGTGAAGGGTCAGTGGGTGAAGGGTCAGTGGGTGAAGGGTCAGTGGGTGAAGGGTCAGTGGGTGAAGGGTCAGTGGGTGAAGGGTCAGTGGGTGAAGGGTCAGTGGGTGAAGGGTCAGTGGGTGAAGGGTCAGTGGGTGAAGGGTCAGTGGGTGAAGGGTCAGTGGGTGAAGGGTCAGTGGGTGAAGGGTCAGTGGGTGAAGGGTCAGTGGGTGAAGGGTCAGTGGGTGAAGGGTCCCAGTTGTGACAGCGAAGAGCAACAGTTATAACCATGTACTTCTACACTTTTGCAGCCATCATACTTCAAATTTATTTGCAGCCTTACTTTTGTATTCTATTAGTGGTGCATAATATTTGGATAAATTTCCTAGCGGCATAGAAAGGACCAGATTTATCTGGCAGTCCAGTCTGGAAAAGTTCTGAATTCCGTAATTCAGTTTCGAAGATTTATCCCGGCTGCAGATAAAACTAATATTACGATGAAATAGCAACGAAGACCACATAAAGTCTCGGTTTTTTATTTTCGTGAAGTCCAACTTCTTTATTTTTGAGGACTTACTAAAGGATAAAGAAACGACAAAGAACTGAAGTGAAGTTGTTACTAGGCGAGTGGGGTCGTGCAAAAAACCTCAGAGAGGCACATTGTCCAGATTGTCGTAAAAGCTTTCACTCTTGAATTGATTTTCAAGCGAATCTGGTTCTAAAACAGGTTCAGGCTTCAGATCTAACCTCGCATCCGCATCCGCATCCGCATTTGCATCCGCATCCGCATCCGCATCCGCATCCGCATCCGCATCCGCATCCGCATCCGCCTCAGGCTCCATTGGTGGAGGCGTCCCCAGCGGCGGAATCTCCAGTGGTAGAACCTCCAGCTGCGGCGGCGGAGTGGTCGTCGTGGTCGGCGGCGGTGGAGGCAGCACAAGAACAGAGCCGCCGAATGCGTCCCTAGCTAGAGAGGCCGGGATGTGCAGGACGGCCTGCTGGCCTTCATCCTGTCAAGTGAATCAAAACAAAATAACCTTTATCGGTAATGAGTACTATATAATTCCATTCTCCTGTACAGGCTAGTCCATGCAAACCCACCTGGTGATCAGCGTCATCATAGATGACACAGAATGCGTGCACAAATATGAATGCGGAGATGAGGATTAGCGTCAGGCCGCCTCCGGTGGAGCCGACTCCGATGGGCATCATGACACTGTGTTAATGGATGGAATGATGAAAAAATTGTCATTTGAAAAAAACGCTCTTTGTTACTAAGAGTAGTTCAGTGTCTAAAAGCTATCATTTTAGTTATCCTAGTTGCATATTTACCATAACTGACCTGTTAATGCTCGCCTGGTCGCTTTTACAATGTATGCCATCGTCTGAATCGCATCTGAAGCATGGAGTTAGGTTCGAGATCAGCAGCTGCTATCAGAGAACACGCTATTTTTACCCCTTATGAAACACCACAAAATAAACACCCTTATGTATATTTTAAATACCCACTGCCTGATTTTAAGTATAGAATAATACCCCCCTGATTTCGTTTCTTTGGCCTAGGAAACGCTGAGGACGCGTTTCTTGGCCGAGGCGAAGCCGAGGCCCAGAAGCGCAGTCCGAAGCCGTTCCTAGGCCATAGACAACGATTTCATGGGGGTATTATAGTATTTAATCCTAAAGCTTGGCCCGGCTCACGAGATTGCAAACCTAAAACTGTTTACAGCAACTGTGACCATAGACTATATGTTTAATCGGCCTAGGCCGTTAAATCATTTAACGGCATAGGCCGATTAAATAATAAGTATAAGTTATCATCCACTTTTTTTATTTATTTTGGCCGGGAACGGCTGAGGACTCGTTAATTGGCCGAGGCTTCGCCTCGTTTGCAAGACGTTTTCGGCCATAGATAAGTCAAACAAGTGGGTGATAATGTATTTATTCCACAGTTGAAGCCAGATAATTGTCACCGGACCAGATAAATGTTTATCTGTCCCGGCCAGATAAAATCCAATTTCGTCGTTAATGGACGTTTAATGGGCGCATTCTGAGCCACGAATCTATCGTCTATGGAAATGCGAAGTCTTGAACCAGTGTGCCATATAATGGTCCCGAAAACGGGGCCCATTAAACCATAAAATAGGCGCCAAACCAAATCGAATTTCATATAAAATAGTGGCTGCTCAATTTGCAGTCTATGGTTAAAAAGTCTGAGGCTGCGTTTAATGGTCCGAGGCGAGCGAAGCGAGCCGAGGACTATTGAGCGTGGCCGAGGACTTTTTAACCACAGAATGCCAATTAAGCAGCCACTATAAATAAATACATTTATCTGGTCTATGGGACAATCCAACTGGGGAATAAATGCACAGAATTAATAGTCAATTGGCCGGGCTAATAATAATAATAATATTAATTAATAATAATTTATTACACCTGCCCCAATAGGGTCAGATGTGCAGCCGACAGCACAGCCGCAGCTAATGCGCGGCGCATCTGAAGGCTGCGTACGGCTGTTCAGTCCATGGACTGGGGGGACGCCACACCCACCTTCAATTATTTCAGCTAATGCTGGTACCCATTTAACAGCTGGGTGAACTGAAGCAATGCAGAGTTAAGTGTCTTGCTAAAGGACACAAATTGTTCCAGTGGAGACGGGAATCGAACCCCCGACCTTCAAGTCGTGAGTCCGACGCCCTAACCACTAACCGGGCCAAACTGGGGATTAAATACCCAAACCGAATGACCGATTTTCGTGAAATTCCAACAACTGAATCAAAATTTTTCGCACTTTACGATGAACTAACTTTCAAAGCCATCCGACGTCAGAATCATCCAGATATTCAGTGATTCTTTGCCGAAAACCCTGCTGACAAGGACGAAAACCTCTATGGCGTATTCATATTAGTTCAAAAATGAAAAAGTTAGCAATTTAATTAATACCAAATAGTTCAAAATGACATGGTTTTGTGAAGGTTTTGTGAGCAGAAAAATTATGCCTAAATTGATGTTTTTTCACCAGACACCCCGATTAGAATCGTTGAATATCTCGACGATGCCGATGTTTTGTGATTCTGGAAGTTGTTTCATTATAAAGAGCGGAAAATTTTAGTTCGTGATCTGGATTTTAATGGCGATTGGTTAAATATTTTTTGAGATACAGAAAAAAGAAAATGTGGGTATTCGAAATACCCAGTGGTTTTTCTGCTCTTAGAGATTTTCGTCTTATTGAACAGGATTGAAGTATTTAAACCACTCTACGGTCGGTCAAAAGCTTTGTACTCGTATTACTAACCAAGCGTAGTCATGAAATCCAAATATACAGTGGTTCGGCAGTAACCAAACAGTTCATTCTTTTTAACTTTCCTGGCTCTGCAGGTCGATAAATTTTTACTAGTTTCTTATCTGCCCTTTGCTGAACACCACAAGGCTATCAGCAATGGAACTGTGGAATGGAACTGGATCTGGCAGGCAGCAAGTCACGGATGTCGGGGTATACCCGAAGTGTCTTTATTCTGGAGAGAATTTCTTTCACTACTGATTTACCGTTAAAAACTTTGGAAGAAGTGCTAAGGTCTTAATAATGACGTTAAGGACGTTAAGGACGCTAAGGGCGTTAAGGACGCTAAAGAAGTTAAGGACGCTACAGACGCTAAGGACGCTAATGGCGTTAAGGACGCTAAAGACGTTAAGGACGCTAAAGACGTTAAGGACGCTACGGACGTTAAGGACGCTAACGACGTTAAGGACGCTAATGAAATTAAAGACGTTAAGTACGTTAAGGATGCTAAGGACGTTAAGCACGTTAATGACGTTAAGCACGTTAAGGATACTAATGAGGCTAAGGACGTTAATGAAGCTAAGGACGCTAATGATGTTAAGGAGGCTAATGATGTTAAGGAGGCTAATGATGTTAAGGACGCTTAGGACGCTAAGGGCTCTAAGGACGTTAAAGAACGCTAAGGATGCTAGAACAAAAGTGAATTTCGCTTGCTCACGTGTGCAGGTACTTGTTAATCTGCAGGCAGATGATGCCCACCAGAGTCAAGATGACGCCGCACAGAGTCAGGGCGCCTGACAGGAACTGTGGTAGCAACCAGCTGCGGCTCTTCAGCTGGTAGGTATCGCCGAGCCGGAACCGGTGCAGGTAGCGCACGCTGCCATGGCCGGACATGTCAGGCGGCTCCATCGGATAGAAGCGGACCCCGGCGCCGATGCAACGGTGCCAGCAGGAGCGTAGGCGACCAGAACCGCTGCTCACCCCGGTTGCTGAGGCGGCGGTTTGCATGGCACTGAAGCAGCTGGGATCTTGGTTTTGGAGGGCAATCGGTTCGCAAATTAGGGATCGGTTTGTGATTCGATGGTCAGATGGTCAAGAAGCTTCCTTGGGACCAGATGTGACCCTTTGGTCATTTTGGAAATCAGGAGTTACCTGGGGATCAAGAGTTACCTGAGGTAACTGAATCTTCTAACAAGTTACCTGATGTCAGATATCACTCGAGGTGCACAAATATTGTGTACAATAAGCAGGTATCCTTTTAGAAGTCTGGTTAAAAAAATAGAAATTTTCTTCTAAATGACTGCAAGGTCAATTAGGTCTTTTTGTTTGTAAGACCTACCTACCTACCTGTGTGCCAAATTTCGAAGAAGAAGAACTAAGTTAGTAAGAAAATATATTGATCTTGAAAACCTTCTTAGCTGAATAATCAATTTGCCTATTTTACTTAATAGCGTCGCGTCTCAACAACTTGGTGTTTAACGTTCAGCGCACCTGTTCGCAACGTCCAAAGCTTTGCTTCACTTGCCTCTGACGCTACCAACAGCCAGCCTAGAAATGAGAGAAAGTCACAAACCCACATACTATAGGAACGAAATTCGGCGCCATGATGGACGAGAGCGTGGGCAGGGAGAATGGGAGCAGGGAGTGTCCAGCTGCACACTCGGCGATGGACAGCGGGGAGGGGTCGAACAGGATGAGGTTTTGCACCTTGGCGCAAAAATTTCGCTGCTTCCGCCCAGTTCGAGGCCCAAACCGAATCGCAAGACAATTTTTACAGCCCTGAACTGCTGCCTGGGCCACATCTTGCCGCCTCAATTATTTGTGGCTTATTTATTTAACAGGGTCCTTCATGGAATAATAAACCACTGTGTCATACGGGCCTTTGCTAAATGTCTGCTGCTTATTGCTAATTTCATTTGCTCATAATGTTCATTTCGCGATTAATCAGGTTAGCTTACTCTCAGGACTTTTGGCTTCATCTCTCTCTATCCTAAGCCCCATCCCATCTATGATCCTCTTGTCTTCTCCCACTGTCTTTCTCCGCCTCTCTTCTCCTCGCCCCGCCTCCTCGCCTCCCCTGCCTCCTCTGCCCCCCTCTCTGCTGTTTCCTATTTCTTCATTCTGCTAACTATCCCAGTCTTCTTGACTTTCCTGTCTGTCTCTCGCCGATCCATTTTCGCGAATTTTTACGTAGGCAGAAGTTTCTGCAGTTGCTAAACAAAGTTTAAAATAAATTTCTTCCTTTTTTCCATTCCTCTCATTGACAGGCTTTCTTTAATTGGACAGTCCAACCAGTCCAACTCCCCAACTATCAGCGCTTGATTGCACTTCACAGAAGGGCACCGACAGTTGTGCAATTTCGCCAAAACCTTCAAAACTGCTTACGAAATGTAAAAATGTTTTTTTTTCTTACAAGCTCACAGACAGAAACTTAATGAGAGGCCCAAACTGGAATGGACTGGCTAGCGGTCTATTGTGCGGCCCTTCTCTTAACTAAACTCACCCATGCAGCAGCCATTGCGGCGGTCTCATTTGACAAAGCTTTCAACGCTCTCAATGGTCCATCAAACTGTCCTTCTCCATCTTTTCTCTATACGCTTTTAGTTTTGCTTTTCGCTGCTCTTTTGTTGTTAGAAGTTTTTTCCGCTCTGAAGTGCAAACTTTTCTATTACTTTTTTAATCATTTATATTCATATATATCGTCTGATTAAACTTGAACTCTCAGCGAAGGGCGAGAATTTTACAGAATAAAATAAACGGAAATATTTTCAGGAGAGCTGTGGGCAGTGACACATCATTTACGCTCGTAGTGAGACTAGACCCGCAGCCAGCGAGGAGGCAATTCTGCCCATTCCGCTGACTCCTGAGAACACACTCACACAGATACTGAACGCAGGTACACACTAACACAGGGTTGTGTACATCTGCCCTGACTTTATCATCGTCAGGCACTGTGCTTGCACAGATGGGATTGCACATTAATTTCTCCAAGCCTTCTCCCCGCGGCTGCGCCACAAATGAATGTGGCTTCGCCACAAGCTCAGGGACCTCAGTGCAAGAGGCACACGCTCACACCGCTTTGCCACTTACTCAATGCAACAGATTTAACAATTAGTGAATAAGCAAAAGAAACAGTCGTGAGTTGTGTTTAAAAATAGATTCCCAACCCCCAAAATGCTGATATTTTTAGCCGCTAGTTGACGTCAATGCGAATTTTTTTCTATCCGCCTCTCTCTTTGTGTACAAAGTCGTTTGAACACTTGCCTTGGCTTGCCAACTTCTGAGAACTATACACGCAGTGCTGGAATTGGTCAGAGAAAGGGAGGAAAGACAGTGACAGAGGGACTATACCGCTGCGGGCACATAACAATGGCACGTTGGAACTCCACTTACGGCCGCGTGCCCCACGTACGATGGATGTACGCCCGACCTCTGCCCGCTCGAACTAACAAATAACAAGAGAAGGTAGGGTAAGAAAGTTGATGGTGAAAATAGCTTGACCACCTTGTCATAGAGTATAGTAAGAGAAACCCTTGCTCATACACGAAACAACACTTACTTGAAGTAAGCCATTCTGCATTGTGTTTCTTGCAACTCGTCAATCTCTATAGAGTGTACGCACACTTTGAGCACAATCTCAGGCTGTTATTGCTATTCCATCTGCACCCAGAAACCATCCAACCAGCCAATTTCTGGCTCCTATCTCAACCAGAGTTTTCTGTCTGCCCAATACCTGCTATTCGGTCTCTCAGAGAAGCCAGAGTGGTGAAGAAGCGGTAAAATAGGCGGCAGAGCAGCCATACTGGCAGTTGGTGGCAGCTCAGCTGATTCGTTTGTTTTCCAGCGAAGACCGCCCGAAGTTAGCCCCGCGCAATGTCGAAGCACAAGCTGAGCCAGGCCCAGCTCACCGAGTACAGGGAGGCCTTCAGAATGTTCGACAAGAACGGCGACGGCCGCATCAGCGCGGAAGAGTTGAAAATTGTCATGACCAACCTCGGACAGAATCCCAGCTCAGACGACATCAAGGTTGGTTTGCACTCCCCCTGTCGTCGTCTACTTTCAAATAGCTGGAAGCAAAAATGTTGTTGGCAATAATGAATATAAATTACACCTGCCCCAAAAAACCGCACAAACGCTTGAAGCCTGTTCAGTCCATGGACTGGGGAGTGGCGCCACACCTTCTCAATTACCGCAGTTGATGCTGGTAACAATTTAACAGCTGAATATACTGAAGCAATGCGGATTTAAGTGCCGGCCATAATGGGAATCGAACCCTCGACCCCTTATCGAACCCTTTTGTATTAGCAGCTAACGGGCCTGATTAGTTTCGCAACCACCGCAACTCCATCACAGGGCATGATCAAGGACGCCGACCTGGACGGCAACGGCACCATTGACTTCGAAGAGTTCATCAGCATGATGGAGAGCCGAAGCTCCGGTCCTGCCAGCGACAGCGACCTGCAAGAGCTGTTCAAAGCCTTCGACAAGAACGGAGACGGCCTGATCAGCCCGGAGGAGCTCCGGAGCGTGATGAGCGGCCTGGGCGAAGACATTTCCGAGGAGGACGTGCGCCAGATGATCCGGCAGGCGGACACCAACCGCGATGGCTACATCGACTTCTCGGAGTTTCGGCGCCTGCTGGACACGCTGGGGATCTAAGCGAGCGGGTTCCAATTTTACTGTCTTGATCCCATCAACAAATTGCTGTATTCTCTCTCCAGCTTTCCATTGTTGTCCACTCAAGCTCCATATTTTTATATCCTTTTTTTTCGGTAGGCCGGATTGATATATTGTACAGCCGCCACCCAATTAGTGGCGATAGGTGATTTAAATTTAAACATTTAGGTCCAACTCATACTACTGTTGATGTTGAGTAGTTATATTTCCTATTGATTCGCCAAACTGCTTTTTCATTAGTATTTTTGTATTATATGTCAAAAGAGAACAATAGAATCATTTTCTTTTTAGGGCCTTAGGAGCGAGAATTGTGGTCTGATTGGCTAGGAGGCGTACACGGAATCTCCACACCGAGTGTACACAGCCAAAGCCTCCAAGCCAATCAGAAAGGCTTTATTGCCTTTATTTGCGAGTAAGACAATGACTGTAGCATTCAAACAGTGCGAGAAATGCCTGAAAAAAGCATTAGTGACAAAGCGGATGAAAGACTTGAGTAAAGAAACATTCTTACAAACTTTTAAACGAAAATCTGAAACTTAGCGCTCACATCCCTCATACCACAGAGAAAAAATGGATTTCTGTATTTGTATAGATGAATTTATTTATTGAACTTAGCCGTTATTAAAATATTTCTTTCGAACATGTTAAATAAACCAGCTATCTGTTAATATTAGAAGCTTCTTTGATATAACATTGTTGTCTTTATTGTCTTCATCATCATAATGAATTTAGATTTCATGCAGTTCGTTTATCTGCATAGAAACACCATGGGGATATTTAATCCCCAGCTTGGCCCGGCCTATTGGCTATTAATCTATGTATTTATTATTTAACTGGCCTAAGCCAGTCATTTAACGGCCTAGGCCTATTAAACATATAGTCTATGGTCACAGTTGCTGTAAACAGTTTTAGTAGTGCAATCTCGGGAGCCGGGCCGGGCTTCGCCTCGGCCAAGAAACGCGTCCTCAGCCGTTCGTAGGCCAAAGAAACGAAATCAGGGGGGTATTATTCTATACTTAATGTCTAAACTGGTTGCTTAAAAAATGATTTGGCCATAGACAATAAAACAAATCTGTGTAGCAAATTCTTACAACAAATGCTAGAATAAACAGTATTTTTCTGACCGTGAATATGTCCTTAAAGGTGAAATGTCCGATAAATGTCACGTGATATGTCCGATATCACGTGACAAGGCAACAAATGCAGAATGATGATATCTGCTGCATGGTGAAACTGCTTGACACGGCCTGCTTTGAAAAGCTAGCCTTTAGTGCAAATTGAAAACAAAATTCCATTGAGCTTTGGCCTCATTAAAACAAGCAAATGGCCTTTTTTAGGAAATTGAGAAAATCAGCAAAATGAAACAATGCCGGGTGGCAAATGCTCTCAGCGCATGGCCCTTGGGGATAAAAATCAATCATTTTCTAAGAAAGTAATCAGTGGACCTACAGAAAACACTCACAGTGCCAGCTTTTTTTTCTGTTTTCGAGTGTGCTTTAAAATATTTTAGTGTTTTTTCAGCTTCAACTGCCTAATTAGATCGAGGCATTGTTTTGAGAATTTTCCGTTGCATCGTAGCTATAGTCACTCAGCTACAGCCGGGGCTCCCTGCCTGCTTTCAATAGACTAAGAATAGACAGGCATTTTTTACTGACATGCCAGCTGCGTTCGGGATTTTCGTGAATGTGAATTCCCATTTTGCCTTTGGTTGGCCAAGCACTGCCAATGTGCAATCAGCTGTGCCGTTTTGCTTTTGTTTACATTTGAAAGAGAGAATCATAACTTATTTGGAGCTGAGAGAGAGACAGCGAATAGTCAACTGATTCAATTGCCGTTGCCTGGAGCAGTCTGCATGCAAATACTAATTTAGTATTATGTACTCGTAGCCATAGATTTACAGACTTTACACAGATTGCCAACTAATCCCCGCATGTTGAAGTTAACATAAATCGGATTTAAGATGTAAGTGTATCAGCAGGTGTCAGGATAGTCAGCAGATGTGTCAGGATAGTCAGCAGATGTGTCAGGATAGTCAGCAGATGTGTCAGGATAGTCAGCAGATGTGTCAGGATAGTCAGCAGATGTGTCAGGATAGTCAGCAGATGTGTCAGGATAGTCAGCAGATGTGTCAGGATAGTCAGCAGAGGTGTCAGGATAGGTACAGTCAGAAGAGGCGTCAGGATAGGTACAGTCAGCAGAGGTGTCAGGATAGGTACAGTCAGAAGAGGGTCAGGATAGGTACAGTCAGCAGAGGTGTCAGGATAGGTACAGTCAGCAGAGGTGTCAGGATAGGTACAGTCAGCAGAGGTGTCAGGATAGGTACAGTCAGCAGAGGTGTCAGGATAGGTACAGTCAGCAGAGGTGTCAGGATAGGTACAGTCAGCAGAGGTGTCAGGATAGGTACAGTCAGCAGAGGTGTCAGGATAGGTACAGTCAGCAGAGGTATTCAGTACCCAGTACTATAAAAGATTAGATATAAATTTAATCACGCGAGGCCAGTGAACTCTCAGAGGACCTAATCAAAGTTTGTCATTCTGACTTCATTCCTTTATCAATATTGGTTTAAGCGACTTGAAAATATTTTTTTCGCTTTTTGTAGACGGTCGGAAAATCGGCGCAAATAGATTTTGAGATCTCACACTCCGCGCTTAACTATGGGGATTTTGATAGGGGAAATATTGACAGTAGTTATTATTTTAAAATATCCGATAACTTGAAGCTTCCAATTAGCTAAATTCGATTTAGCTCCAAGGTAAGTCAGGGAAGTCTAAAAAAGTCTGTGTCGAAATCCCGCATCGTCATTGGCCCGTCGAATTTTAAAACTTCCCCACTCCGCTTAGGATAAATTTCTGGTCGCTAAAACAAATCTAACCCGCGCTATCTGACCAGGAATCGCAGCTTGAGCATTTGAAAACATTCCATCGGCTGGTAAATTTACCGCTCGTTTTAAACAAATCAAGTGAGATATTAGTTATGCATTCTGCCGCAATGCTTCACTTTGCCTATATGGGATAGTCTAGCAATCCACTCTAAACTCGAAACTGAACTAGCCCTATGGGATAGTCTAGCAATCCACTCCAATCTCTAAACTGAACTAGCCCTATGGGATAGTCTAGCAATCCACTCTAATCTCTAAACTGAACTAGCCCTATGGGATAGTCTAGCAATCCACTCCAATCTCTAAACTGAACTAGCCCTATGGGATAGTCTAGCAATCCACTCTAATCTCTAAACTGAACTAGCCCTATGGGATAGTCTAGCAATCCACTCCAATCTCTAAACTGAACTAGCCCTATGGGATAGTCTAGCAATCCACTCTGAGCCTGTACTTAATTCCCCCGAATCCCAAGTGGAAGATTATGAAGCATTCTCCACCTCAACTTGCAATTCAGCCAGCCCGAAAATCACTCGCAGCAACTCAAAAACAGCCGCGATGAAGAAGTGCTCAACAGTCCAGCTTCTCCTTCCCCTACTGCTAGTGCTGGCCGCAGCACTGTGGAGTCCGGTTCAGAGTCACCCAGCCGCCGAGGTGGCCGAAGCCGACGCTGTCGCCGGTCCATTGATGTCCCCGACGGAGGCTGAGGAGGCGATGCTGCTGGCGCTGCTGATGCAGAGGAGCGGGTTGAAGGCAGACAAGAGGGGCTTCAGGAACAGCCTGCGCTTCGGCACCAACTACGGAAGGTGGGGACTGCGGATTGGTGGAATCCAATGGATTGCTAGCCTATCCGATGAGGGAATAGGGAGAATGGATTGCTAGCCTATGCGATGAGGGAATAGGGAGAATAGGGAGAATGGATTGCTAGCCTATGCGATGAGGGA
The DNA here is from genome assembly GCA_950097015.1 of Macrostomum hystrix. NCBI lineage: Eukaryota > Metazoa > Platyhelminthes > Macrostomidae > Macrostomum > Macrostomum hystrix. The sequence continues at coordinate 275,549 of CATNEN010000026.1, forward strand.
ATAGGGAGAATAGGGAGAATGGATTGCTAGCCTATGCGATGAGGGAATAGGGAGAATGGATTGCTAGCCTATCGGATGAGGGAATAGGGAGAATGGATTGCTAGCCTATCGGATGAGGGAATAGGGAGAATGGATTGCTAGCCTATCGGATGAGGGAATAGGGAGAATGGATTGCTAGCCTATCGGATGAGGGAATAGGGAGAATGGATTGCTAGCCTATCGGATGAGGGAATAGGGAGAATGGATTGCTAGCCTATCCGATCCGATTGAAATTTCAGATAAGCGTAATCGCTGGCTGTTTGCTGGTCCCAGAGCAAAATAGGCCAGAACTGTCTCATTGGCCTGCTTGTCGGCAACATTCATAAAACCTTTGTGCCGTGGAAAAGTAACACTATGACGACAGATCGAGCACGGCAACTGGAAAAGTCGAATCTGTACTAACAATATTTATCTGCAGAACCTTTAATAATGTCCATCACTGTTAAATACACTGCAGCCCAAGAGCTGTTAAAAATGTGTTGCTAAATACTCAAACTGCATGAAACTAGACTCCCGTAATTTTCTCAATTTTCAAGGACTTCTAAATAAAACATCTCCAATAATTAGATCGATGCTATATTGTGAAAAATGACTTGTAGACATAATAAACTCGCCGTTAATTAGCTGTCTATGGTCGAAACAACTCAGTTGCCCAGAATCTGGGCATCCAGAAAGCAACCGAGGAAATTTTACTTTATGGAAGTTCGATGGAAAACGAATAGAGATCAAATTTTGAGAGAAATATAAATTTTCGGAATACAGTCTCCAGGGATATTACAGATCAGTTACAGCTGAATTGCATCCCAAGCCAAGTCAGAACCGCAAGTTCTAGGTGTCGAATCTCTTCATGTTGGCAGACCTGGACTTATTTCGATTGAAGAGTCAGTTTTTTACAGTCATGAAGGAGACCGTGACCCATTTAGCGGACTGAGTCTGTCGGGATTCTAATCAGGGTCTCCATTCCCCGAGTCGGAATTCAGATCAGTTATCACCGACGGTCTCTTCATGAATAAATTAAGTTGGGACAGTTCATTTTTTAGATTCTAGACGTCAAGTTGTCAAAGATTCTCAGATACTCAACCAGTGCTTTCGTTGGAGCTAAACAAAAGATGATTGAGGGGGCTCTGCCACAATCAGCTGTGAGTCTGCACTCCAAAATGCAAATCTCGGGCGATAATAAAATATCGAAAAACTGCGGCATACAGTAGGTTGGGTAGGTTGGGAGAGACAGTCAGGTAGGTAGGGGGAAACTGTCTGGTAGGTAGGGGGAGACAGTCAGGCAGGTAGGGAGAGACAGTCAGGTAGGTAGGGAGAGACAGTCAGGTAGGTTGGGAGAGACAGTCAGGTAGGTAGGGGAAACTGTGGTAGGTTGGGGGAGACTGTCTGGTAGGTAGGGGGGAGACTGTCTGGTAGGTTGGGGGAGACAGTCAGGCAGGTAGGGGGAGACTGTCTGGTAGGTAGGGGGAGACTGTCTGGTAGGTAGGGGGAGACAGTCAGGTAGGTAGGAGAAACTGTCTGGTAGGTAGGGGGAGACTGTCTGGTAGGTAGGGGGAGACAGTCAGGCAGGTAGGGAGAGACAGTCAGGTAGGTTGGGAGAGACAGTCAGGTAGGTTGGGAGAGACAGTCAGGTAGGTTGGGGGAGGCAGTCAGGTAGGTAGGGGAGACAGTCAGGTAGGTTGGGGGAGGCAGTCAGGTAGGTAGGGGAGACAGTCAGGTAGGTTGGGGGAGGCAGTCAGGTAGGTAGGGAAAGCTAGTCAGGTAGGTAGGGGAGACAGTCAGGTAGGTTGGGGGAGGCAGTCAGGTAGGTAGGGGAGACAGTCAGGTAGGTTGGGGGAGGCAGTCAGGTAGGTAGGGGAGTCAGTCAGGTAGGTTGGGGGAGGCAGTCAGGTAGGTAGGGGAGACAGTCAGGTAGGTTGGGGGAGGCAGTCAGGTAGGTAGGGAGAGACAGTCAGGTAGGTAGGGAGAGACAGTCAGGTAGGTTGGGGGAGGCAGTCAGGTAGGTAGGGGAGACAGTCAGGTGGCAGGAGAGGCAAGTTAGGGAGTGTCACAGGTGAAGGAATGAGTGGGTAGGCAGGTAACAAGGCAGGCAGCGATAGCAGTGAGGCGGTCATGCATCCTGACTCAGGACAGAAGTAGCAGACAAAAGCAGTTAGTTTCAAGCAGTTTCAGTGTTTCAGAGCAAACACGGTCTGGGTGGAAAGCAAATAGCTCTGCAGAGCAGACAATGGGAGGAGATGCAGGCTCGGTTCTAGGCAAGCGATATCCCAGCCGGATGTGACGCCTAGACTTTGGCAGCGACGGTTAGAAGGGCTTCATTGAATAGCTGGGGATTGACATCTACGCCATCGACAAGTTGTTTGACGACTTTGCGCAATCTGGGAGGGGAGCGAGAAATATTATTCTAATCTGAAAGAGATCTGTCCTAAATCCAATACCTTCCTACCGCCCTAACTTTTCTCCTCTCGAGCTAGAAATGCTGGGTGGCAGCCTAGGATTAATGAAAGTTATTTCAGCTTCAGTTAAAGAAAATATGTCAGCTGTTGACTCACAGAACGCCTCCTGTTAGCGAGCTCAGCCAAATTATTGCTGGCTTACCTGAGTCGGTGTTTGCCGTGCTTAGGGATCGAGAAAATTTGTGACTCGCGTGAGGAGAGGTAAGAAAGGAATGAGAGGAAATGGCACTTTTAAGTCATGGCAGGGGATTGTATGATAATGTTGACGAGAGGTACGTTACTGTTAAAACTTTACAATATATTAAGTTTTTTTTCTCAGGATACTTGATACAAATACTCATCATACTACTACTGCATTTAAAATTAAGTAGTAAGCCAAAGATGACCAAAACCGAAACAAGATCACTCATGAACGTTTTTTGCCAACAATACCGCCATTCTTCCCCAAGAATATTCCATTCATCCCCTGAATCTCCGATTCATCCCCTAGAATCTCCCATACATCCCCTAGAATCTCCCATTCATCCCTAGAATCTTCCATTCATCCCCTAGAATCTCCCATACATCCCCTAGAATCTCCCATACATCCCCTAGAATCTCCCATTCATCCCTAGAATCTTCCATTCATCCCCTAGAATCTCCCATACATCCCCTAGAATCTCCCATTCATCCCTAGAATCTTCCATTCATCCCCTAGAATCTCCCATACATCCCCTAGAATCTCCCATTCATCCCTAGAATCTATAAAACGATTAAAACTACTGGGTAGCCAGACGAATTTGGGATCAATCGACTCGGACCTTTGCAAGGTTTTTGATCCGTATTTACAGTACAGATCAGAAAGACTTCCGTACAGGTAGTTTCGTATTTGCTCAGGTTCTTATAGCGGTCATCGTACGACACATACAGCTTTCTTCCTCTCGTTATTTTTATTCGAGGATAAGGACGGAAAGTAACTTAAAATAAATCTGAATGACTTTTTAAATTTGCTCGTAGGAAAAGCTTTTCCAAAACACTGGCAATATAAGACTTGGTGATATGGCATTCAACAAGGCATGAAAATTGATCAGAGGGTTCGCCGAGGAGACAGACACAAAGACAGATCAGGAGACAGACTAAGACAGACAAATACAGACAGACAAAGACAGGCAGACATATTAGGACACAGATAGACAGAAAGAGGAAGACAGGCATACAAAGAAAAACGGTCAGACAGACAGACAAAGAAAGGCTGACAGACAAAGACAGGCAGACAGACAAAGACAGACAGACAGACAAAGACAGGCAGACAGACAAAGACAGACAGACAGACAAAGACAGGCAGACAGACAAAAGACAGGCAGACAGACAAAGACAGTCAGACAGACAAACAAAGACAGGCAGACAGACAAAGACAGACAGACAAAGACAGACAGACAGACAAAGACAGGCAGACCGACAGACCGACAGACAAAGACAGGCAAACATATTAGGAGACAGACAGACGAAAAGACGAAGACAGGCATACACAGGCAGACAGGCAGTCAAACAAAGACAGGCAGACTGTCTTGAACAAAGTGCAGAAACAGCGGTGCTAATTTCTCACCTATGCGAACCAGTGTAAAAAATGACAAATAAGCAGACATCTACAAATAACAAGCGATGGAGCAAGCGGTGCCGTGTTACTCCATTGGCAACTGTGGACAAAGAGTCTTAATGTGCATTTGTTTATGAACAGTGTAAAGTAGATAACTATGTAATTGATATGATATTGCCAAAAGCAGCTATGCCGGAGTGAAAACTAAACACAGATTCAGCAACAGCAGCAACAACAGTTACAACAATTTAGTTAAAAAAAACAGCAAAACAGACTTTTAAATTGACCAGCAGGACGAGGGCGCACAGGGTTGGATAGCTAAACTCACCTTGTTGCGTTGCAACAACTCAAACTGTGTACGAGAGAGCGGCGACAGACAGTGATTAACTGAGCACGATTGCATATATACCATTTCTGCTTCAGGGATTTTAACAGTTAGGCGGAGCTGCAATCCAATAACAAACATACTTGCCTCATACTTCTAATGGGATTATTGCAGCTGGGAAGGGACGCAATGGGATTCTTGCAGCTGGGAAGGGGCGCAATGGGATTCTTGCAGCTGGGAAGGGATGCAATGGGATTCTTGCAGCTGGGAAGGGATGCAATGGGATTCTTGCAGCTGGGAAGGGACGCAATGGGATTCTTACAGCTGGGAAGGGATGCAATGGGATTCTTGCAGCTGGGAAGGGATGCAATGGGATTCTTGCAGCTGGGAAGGGACGCAATGGGATTTTTACAGCTGGGAAGGGACGCAATGGGATTCCTGCAGCTGGGAAGGAGCGCAATGGGATTTTTGCAGCCGATCCAGGTGTGACCTAGCTCTAACAGTAATTGATCTAGGTGTTCTTTAACTTAATTTACTTAACTAGAAATAGGAATTGAATGCAGTAACTTGTTTGTTTGGAAGGATCCAGTGGGAAATTTACAGTGCAGATCCCACTCAATGCCTAGTGATGTAACAGTTACCAGGCTAGCAATCCACTCGTTATTAGTGAGGACTTGAAATAAAATGTCTATAAAGCAAGGGGAAATGGACTTGACTTGAGATTGAATGGAAAAGTCGCGCGTACATTAGCGGGTTAATTCAGGGGTTAAATAAAAGAAAAATTAGCGGAAAGAAATACAATAGCGTTGAAAACGCGACAAATGAGATTAAGCAGGACAATGGACTACCTGCGTGTTGGGTGGCAAATAAATTATAAGTGCAAGGCATCACAATTCGTATACACGCACAAACATATAAGTTTAATCAAAAAAAGCGCGCATACTACTTTTAGTACTTTATATAGGCCTACTAATATACACAGTTATGCATATGCGTATTAGACATATAAGAACCTAATTTTAGACCGGAATGCAAGGCAGAGTGCAGATTGAACGAATTGCAGATTCTGGACAGCGCTGCTGCGACAAAAAACTGATTGTACTTTTACTTCAATTAACACACAGGCGTTACGTAATCATCTACAAGCAAACTAACAATAGATTTTCCGATTCTGAGATTTAATTTGTTTTACTTCAGATTCTGTCTGAATAAAGAATTGTGGAGTTCATGGAGCTCAAGGTATGCTTTATCAGCCAGTGTTTACCCTAAACGTAAAATATTTGTTTGACAAACTAAAAAAAGACTGACTTGACAACTAAAATGTTACAAGCTGATTAACAGACACGAGTCGTGTGTAAAAAGCTACTAAGACAGATTAAAAAATAATGCAAACTGCTGTATGGTCGGGAGTAGAAAGAATACTTCATGGGGTCTAACAATTTGATGATGTTATTAAAAAACACAGTTAAGAGCACAACAATTGGTCCACGTGGCATTTTAATAGATTAAAAAACTAACCATTTAGCGGCTTATCTTTCATATAATCGATCGAGGTGTGACCTAGCCTTGATAATAATTGATCTAGATGCGAACTGGTCCAGATGTGACCTAGCCTTGATAATAACTGATCTAGGTGCTAACTGATCCAGGTATGACCTAGCTTTGATAATAATTGATCTAGGTGCAAACTGGTCCAGGTGTGTGACCTAGCCTTGATAATAATTGATCTAGGTGCGAACTGATCCAGGTGTGACCTAGCCTTGATAATAATTGATCTAGGTGCGAACTGATCCAGGTGTGACCTAGCCTTGATAATAACTGATCTAGATGCAAACTGATCCAGGTGTGTGACCTAGCCTTGATAATAATTGATCTAGGTGCGAACTGATCCAGGTGTGTGACCTAGCCTTGATAATAATTGATCTAGGTGCGAACTGATCCAGGTGTGTGACCTAGCCTTGATAATAACTGATCTAGGTGCGAACTGATCCAGGTGTGACCTAGCCTTGATAATAATTGATCTAGGTGCGAACTGATCCAGGTGTGTGACCTAGCCTTGATAATAACTGATCTAGGTGCGAACTGATCCAGGTGTGACCTAGCCTTGATAATAATTGATCTAGGTGCAAACTGGTCCAGGTGTGTGACCTAGCCTTGATAATAATTGATCTACGAGTAGGTGCGAACTGATCCAGGTGTGACCTAGCCTTGATAATAATTGATCTAGGTGCGAACTGATCCAGGTGTGACCTAGCCTTGATAATAACTGATCTAGATGCAAACTGATCCAGGTGTGTGACCTAGCCTTGATAATAATTGATCTAGGTGCGAACTGATCCAGGTGTGTGACCTAGCCTTGATAATAACTGATCTAGGTGCGAACTGATCTAGGTGTGACCTAGCCTTGATAATAACTGATCTAGGTGCGAACTGATCCAGGTGTGACCTAGCCTTGATAATAATTGATCTAGGTGCGAACTGATCCAGGTGTGTGACCTAGCCTTGATAATAACTGATCTAGGTGCGAACTGATCCAGGTGTGACCTAGCCTTGATAATAATTGATCTAGGTGCGAACTGATCCAGGTGTGTGACCTAGCCTTGATAATAACTGATCTAGGTGCGAACTGATCCAGGTGTGACCTAGCCTTGATAATAATTGATCTAGGTGCAAACTGGTCCAGGTGTGTGACCTAGCCTTGATAATAATTGATCTAGGTGCGAACTGATCCAGGTGTGACCTAGCCTTGATAATAATTGATCTAGGTGCGAACTGATCCAGGTGTGACCTAGCCTTGATAATAACTGATCTAGGTGCAAACTGATCCAGGTGTGTGACCTAGCCTTGATAATAATTGATCTAGGTGCGAACTGATCCAGGTGTGTGACCTAGCCTTGATAATAACTGATCTAGGTGCGAACTGATCTAGGTGTGACCTAGCCTTGATAATAACTGATCTAGGTGCGAACTGATCCAGGTGTGACCTAGCCTTGATAATAATTGATCTAGGTGCGAACTGATCCAGGTGTGTGACCTAGCCTTGATAATAACTGATCTAGGTGCGAACTGATCCAGGTGTGTGACCTAGCCTTGATAATAACTGATCCAGGTGCGAACTGATCTAGGTGTGTGACCTAGCCTTGATAATAATTGATCTAGGTGCGAACTGATCCAGGTGTGACCTAGCCTTGATAATAACTGATCTAGATGCAAACTGATCCAGGTGTGTGACCTAGCCTTGATAATAATTGATCTAGATGCAAACTGGTCCAGGTGTGACCTAGCCTTGATAATAACCGATCTAGGTGCAAACTGATCCAGGTGTGTGACCTAGCCTTGATAATAATTGATCTAGGTGCGAACTGATGCAGGTGTGACCTAGCCTTGATAATAATTGATCTAGGTGCGAACTGATCCAGGTGTGACCTAGCCTTGATAATAATTGATCTAGGTGCGAACTGATCCAGGTGTGTGACCTAGCCTTGATAATAACTGATCTAGGTGCGAACTGATCTAGGTGTGACCTAGCCTTGATAATAACTGATCTAGGTGCGAACTGATCCAGGTGTGACCTAGCCTTGATAATAATTGATCTAGGTGCGAACTGATCCAGGTGTGTGACCTAGCCTTGATAATAACTGATCTAGGTGCGAACTGATCCAGGTGTGTGACCTAGCCTTGATAATAACTGATCTAGGTGCGAACTGATCCAGGTGTGTGACCTAGCCTTGATAATAACTGATCTAGGTGCGAACTGATCCAGGTGTGTGACCTAGCCTTGATAATAACTGATCCAGGTGCGAACTGATCTAGGTGTGTGACCTAGCCTTGATAATAACTGATCTAGGTGCGAACTGATCCAGGTGTGTGACCTAGCCTTGATAATAACTGATCTAGGTGCGAACTGATCCAGGTGTGACCTAGCCTTGATAATAATTGATCTAGGTGCGAACTGATCTAGGTGCGAACTGAACCAGGTGTGTGACTTAGCCTTGATAATAATTAATCTAGTTGCGAACTGGTCCAGGTGTGACCTAGCCTTGATAAACAGATAAATAGATACAGTTAATTACCAAGAAAAAGGTGAGTCACAAAGTAGTCTGCGTATCCATACTAGTGAAGAATTTTTCTGTGAACTGTATCAGGCCCTGCTTAGCCTCCATTGTTTGTGCCCGAAGTCGTTCGTTCTCTTCGCTGTACTCGGCTAAGCGTCGTTTCAATGCTTGACGTTCGGCTTCGCAGGCGCGCAGCTGCTCCTCGAGCTGTTGGCAGCGACTGCAGCGCTGCTGCTGCTGCTGGCCGACAGTCCGCTGACCGCTGGCCGCAGTGGCAGCGGCGAATTGGTTGGCGCTGCGCACCAGCTGGCTCCAGTCGTCCTCTCGGCGAAGCTGCTCCTCGCTCATCTCCATGTTACGCTTCAGCTGCTCCTGCGTGTTTCCCGACGGCTTCTGTTGGAGTTGACGGGCCTGCTGCTGCTGCTGTTGCGATGGAAGCGCGCGAGCCGGAGAGCTGCTGCAAGTTGCGCACAATGGTCCTCAATCCTCAAGTTAATTGCCAATAATATTCTCGTCTTGAAGTAAGAGGCAATTTCACAGAATCACTGGGAGAAGAGGGGGTGATGGAAACTGCAGAAGAGGGGGTGATGGAAACTGCAGAAGAGGGGGTGATGGAAACTGCAGATGAGGGGGTGATGGAAACTGCAGAAGAGGGGGTGATGGAACTAGCAGAAGAGGGGCTGATGGAAACTGCAGATGAGGGGGTGATGGAAACTGCAGAAGAGGGGGTGATGGAAACTGCAGAAGAGGGGGTGATGGAAACTGCAGAAGAGGGGGTGATGGAAACTGCAGATGAGGGGGTGATGGAAACTGCAGAAGAGGGGGTGATGGAAACTGCAGATGAGGGGGTGATGGAAACTGCAGAAGAGGGGGTGATGGAACTAGCAGAAGAGGGGCTGATGGAAACTGCAGATGAGGGGGTGATGGAAACTGCAGAAGAGGGGGTGATGGAAACTGCAGAAGAGGGGGTGATGGAAACTGCAGAAGAGGGGGTGATGGAAACTGCAGATGAGGGGGTGATGGAAACTGCAGAAGAGGGGGTGATGGAACTAGCAGAAGAGGGGCGGATGGAAACTGCAGAAGAGGGGGTGATGGAAACTGCAGATGAGGGGATGATGGAAACTGCAGAAGAGGGGGTGATGGAAACTGCAGAAGAGGGGGTGATGGGAACTGCAGAAGAGGGGGTGATGGAAACTGCAGAAGAGGGGGTGATGGAAACTGCAGAAGAGGGGGTGATGGAAACTGCAGAAGAGGGGCTGATGGAAACTGCAGATGAGGGGGTGATGGAAACTGCAGATGAGGGGCTGATGGAAACTGCAGAAGAGGGGGTGATGGAAACTGCAGAAGAGGGGGTGATGGAAACTGCAGATGAGGGGCTGATGGAAACTGCAGAAGAGGGGGTGATGGAAACTGCAGATGAGGGGATGATGGAAACTGCAGAAGAGGGGGTGATGGAAACTGCAGAAGAGGGGGTGATGGAAACTGCAGAAGAGGGGGTGATGGAAACTGCAGAAGAGGGGGTGATGGAAACTGCAGAAGAGGGGCTGATGGAAACTGCAGAAGAGGGGCTGATGGAAACTGCAGATGAGGGGGTGATGGAAACTGCAGAAGAGGGGCTGATGGAAACTGCAGAAGAGGGGGTGATGGAACCAGCAGAAGAGGGGGTGATGGAAACTGCAGAAGAGGGGGTGATGGAAACTGCAGAAGAGGGGGTGATGGAAACTGCAGAAGAGGGGCTGATGGAAACTGCAGAAGAGGGGGTGATGGAAACTGCAGAAGAGGGGGTGATGGAAACTGCAGATGAGGGGCTGATGGAAACTGCAGATGAGGGGGTGATGGAAACTGCAGAAGAGGGGGTGATGGAAACTGCAGATGAGGGAGTGATGGAAACTGCAGATGAGGGGATGATGGAAACTGCAGAAGAGGGGGTGATGGAAACTGCAGAAGAGGGGGTGATGGAAACCGCAGAAGAGGGGGTGATGGAAACTGCAGAAATGAATTTAGAGGATGGGTTGTCAGTAAAGACTAATATTAGTAGTCATATAAGCGCTTTTATGAGGTGTTAAAATATATCCATAAAAATGTAGATCAAATCAAGAAGATATTTCTAAAAACTGGAATAAAACTGCTGAAATAAAAGGGTTAATGAAATCTTCAGTTTTCAGCAATGCATCTCCAACGACCAACAAGCAAGCACCTACTGATCTCATATAGGACCATATGGGACCATTGTACCCTATGCTTAACGCTAGACTGAGTGACAGCATGAAATCGCGGCCCACTCCACTTAGGCTGAGAGTGCATGGCAGTGGGGGAGGAACAGGAATTGAGGCGGAAGTCCCGATACCGTATCGTTTTGCTGCTCAGTCATACGTGTAAACAAAAGCCCATTCAATTGAGGATTTAAGAAACAGAATTGTGGAGAAAAATACGCAAAAAACATGTACTTTGTGAGTTTGTTTCTACAAAACAGGGACATTGCCTACCGAAAGAATTAAGCAGGTTCTAAATTATTTTGATTGTTTTTCGGTAATCGCCCAAGGTACCAAGAAATTGTAACATGAATTTACTTCCGGAGTACTACAGAATGTGCCATACAGACAATACAGCTGTGCCATACAGACATAACAGCATGTGCCATACAGACAATACAGAATGTGCCATACAGACAATACAGAATGTGCCATACAGACATAACAGAATGTGCCATACAGACATAACAGAATCTGCCATACAGACATAACAGAATGTGCCATACAGACTATACAGAATGCACAATACAGACTATACAGAATGCACAATACAGACTATACAGAATGCACAGTACAGACTATACAGAATGCACAATACAGACTATACAGAATGCACAATACAGACAATACAAAATGCACTACAACTGCAGGTAAATTGCTCTCACATTGAAGCCGAGGCGTCACCGCTGCGCAGGAGCGACGCGTCCAAGAATCTGCAGTCAGCATGATCTGGCCCGGCATCCGGGCTAACGGCGCTGTCGCCGCTGCCGCCCCCGCCGCCGGGATTGGCTCCGCTGCCAGCCGGACAGAACAGGGCATGGGCCCGGTTAGTCAAGAAGATGTCTCGCAACTCCTGGCTGCATCGGACGGCGCCCTTTGGAGTCGGCGGCACCAGTACCAGAGCCAGCTGGGCCTCAGACTGAAGCAGTTGAAACACCTGCGCCTCGGGCATGGCGCAGATTGGTACGCCGCACAGTTCGACTAGGCGCGAATTCTTCGTTACCTCCGGCAGAGCCGACGAGTCCACTGAGCGAACGTAGAACGCGTCGGCTTGAACGCCGAAGCCGAGGCTGGCCTCCGAGGCTGTGACGCGGTGCACCGTGACTTCGTGGGCCTCGCAGGCGCCAGGAATCTCCTGCTCGCCTAGCCAGGCCAGGCGGCGGGCGGCCAGCTGGCAGGCGACCTCGCTGGCGCAGCGCATGCGGAGCAGCTCGCCGCGGTTATAGTACACTGTTAGGCCGCCTGCCTGGCTGGTGCGCCAGGATAGCAGGCAGCCGGTGGGTATGGCCAGCAGCACCTGCCGGATTGGGTGAATCAATTGGAGCCTGGTCAATTTATAACTTTTTCGATACATATCGTCTAGTTAGCGTACCGCAAATAATATCCTTGCATAAAGGTCCTTACACTGCGAAGCACTATAAATAGTGAGTGAATGCGCCGATCGTTTAATGCTAAATTGAAAATGTTTATCGTGACGAAACTTTTTCTCTACATATACAGTTTTCTCTACATATAGGCTAATCAGGCTTAAAACATTTTTGGCTATTAAAGGCCTTAGCAGTCTTCCCCTTGATTCCTCTGTGATCTAAACGATATACTAATCTGTTTATCGATAGTATCAGCTGGCAAAGCGGCGCACATACCTGCTGGCCGTACTGCACAGCCAGGTAAGTTCGGCCAATGAGCAGGTCGCATCGCATTTCCCTATCGCCCGGCTCGGTCAGGGTCACCTCAAATCTCAGCGCCTCGTTGAGTTCAACAACCAGCCTGTTCAGGGCATCACTGCTAGCCGTCAGCGACTTGGAGCTGCGGCGCCGTCCGCTGCCAAGCAGGGAGCGCGTTGACTTCATATCGATCGTGGCAGCGCTGGAGTGAGATTCGGCCAGCTCCTTCAGCCGGTCCTCCCTGGTGCGCTTCTGCATCTGGCAGAACTTCTCAGACCTCGATGTTGCGCGTTTGGGGTGGGGCAGCGTTGGAGTCTGATCCTTCTCTCTGCCTGTGCAACACCATGCTTATCAGTCTATGAGTCTTGTCCACCTCCTCATCTGACTTGCCCACCTGTCCTTGTCAGTCTTGTCCACACGTGTGGACAGGTGCACCAGTCCGTAAGGTCGTGGGTTCGAATCCCACCGCTGCCCACCATATGACATTCTAATTACAAATTAAGATGTGTAATCATTCTTGTCTTTCAACCTCTTGTCTTTTAACTTGCTGGCCTCACCTGAACGCGGCATTCTCGCCATTTATAATCTTGCGCAGCAGGAACTCCCTGAAGCCCGGCTCCCTGGCGAACTGATGCCCGGCTGAGAATGGCGGCCCGAACGCTGGCAGCTCTTCGGAGCGGGCAACGGCCACGGAATAGAATAGCTTAGTAGTGCAGGGGTTGTGTGCCCTGACCACAATAAATACATGCTGAAATTGGCTCCTGACGGTGCGAGGCGAGAAGGCCAAGGCTCCGGGCTCCTGGAACACTATAGTGACAATGTCGTTGCCTATGTGCTTTTTGCGCAATAGCTGCTGCCTATTGGTGGTAGAATATGGCAGCATTGTGGAAACGTGGAACACCAGCTCACAGTCGCCCATGGTTGTGTAATAAGTGTGATCTCCGGTGCCTGCTCAAATTGTGGGGTTACAGTGCAATGCGTTGAGTACATATAACAGTTAACTAGTGTAGATCGAACAAGCGGAAAAGTTTTATTCGATAATTATCCGATATGTTTTGAAAATCCTAGAGTTTTCATGATTCAGCAAACAGATACAGAATCATTCAGGAGATATCAGTGAGGAACAAAGGGGGGAAGAAAACTGTAGAATTGTACGGATCAATAAATTACCAAGAGGGAAAGGATAAGAAAGGAAAGGAGAGATATGGGGAAAGGGGAGAAGGTAGGGGAGAAATAGGAGGGGAGAAAGGAGAAAGGGAGAATGGGGAAGGGAGAATGGGGAAGGGGAGAGTAGGGAAGGGGAGAGTAGGGAAGGGGAGAGTAGGGAAGGGGAGAGTTGGGAAGGGGAGAAAGAGGAAGGGGAGAAAGGGAAGGGGAGAAAGTGGAAGGCGGAAAGAAGAATGGATAAAAAGAGAAAAAAGTGAGAATGATTATAGAAAGAGGAGGAGAAACATATAAATATATATAAAAAGGACCCGACGAAAGTACAAAGTCAGGCTGGGAAGGTAATTGGAGAGCACAAAAGCTCATATGAAACAGGGAAAAAGGGACAGATGGGACTCAATTTAAAATCGTGGACCCAGATGCGCAGTAATTAGACTGATAAACGAATGCCAAATCACGCCATCTAGTCAAGTCACACGTGGCCAAGTACTTACTACAAAGCGGATAATAAAGAAGGTACAAATTATTTATATGAATTAAGTAGCGCAAGCGACAAACCAGCACGCATCTGACAGGGCAGCTAGCTTTTAATACGCAATTATCTAGCCTTCAATATTTAAAATGTCACATAAATTTCTTTAAGATTGTTTCAGCTTTCATTTTTCTTCAAAAATTTGATTTTGGGGGAAATATCTTTAAAGTAATTAGTAAACGTAAAGACACATTTTCTTTTTTTCTCGGAAAAATTATGGCAAGAGGCAAGGGGAGAATTATGAGCAAGATAGCGAGAAACGAGACAAATAAGGGAGAAGTGAAAAGTTAAGGTAAAGGGAGGGAAGCTGAGAGAGGCGAAGCGAATGTGGGGAAGCGGAGATAGGAAAAGCGGAGAGAGGAGAAGCGGAGAGAGGAGAAGCGGAGAGAGGAGAAGCGGAGATAGGAAAAGCGGAGAGAGGAGAAGCGGAGAGAGGAGAAGCGGAGAGAGGAAAAGCGGAGAGAGGAGAAGCGGAGAGAGGAGAAGCGGAGAGAGGAAAAGCGGAGAGAGGAGAAGCGGAGAGAGGAGAAGCGAATGAGGGGAAGCGAATGAGGGGAAGCGGAGAGAGGAGAAGCGGAGAGAGGGGAAGCGGAGAGAGGAGAAGCGGAGAGAGGAGAAGCGGAGAGAGGGGAAGCGGAGAGAGGAAAAGCGGAGAGAGGAAAAGCGGAGAGAGGAGAAGCGGAGAGAGGGGAAGCGGAGAGAGGAGAAGCGGAGAGAGGAGAAGCGGAGAGAGGTCATTGACGGGGGGGAATTCGACTAGAGGCAAGCAGAAGCAGACGGAAGGGCAAGAGCAACAAACGGAAAAAGATAAGATAACCCTATTGAACTGATGCCGGGTATGCTATGAGCACACCGACACGGCGTAGCACCTGCTTGCTCTCCAACCCAAATTTAGCGAAATCGAGGTCTCTCGAGGCCTGCAGTGCTCTCCCAATCCAGCAATTCATAGAAAATACGAGAATACTTAATGCATCCTTTATGCGCAGAGAAAAAAAACGCATTAGCATAGCGGAAAAGACGATAAAAGAAATACACACAACGGATGGGAGGGAAAAGCCGATCTCTCTACCTTCTATACACTGGCGCGCATGCATTTGACGAGCGGAAGGTGAGCGCGACAGAAGGAAAGCCGGAGACAGACAGCAGCAGACCCGACTCGACCCCGCCGATTCTCTCGCCCCTTCTCATCCTTTATCCTCAGAGCTCTTACAAACAGGCTGCTTGAGCTGAGAGAGGAGAGACAGAAATAGACCGAAATCTAACAGAAACACACGCCAGCGCTGGGGCGGGCCGAGCTGCTTCTTGCAAATCCGCATTTTCTGCTCCCGTCCCACCCTCAAACCCGGCGCGAACTCGACTCCTCAGCTGCACACCCCGCCCCGTTCGCGGGAAACACACCTGTTCACCCACCCCACCGCCCAGTTTCCTCTTCTTACACGCGTCCCATTTTTTCCTACAGGGACAAGCAGCTTCACTAGGGGAGGGAACAAATTTCGAGCCCTTCTGTCTTCTTCTTCCTAAACTTAACCTCCCCTAATTCTCCGTCGCATTAAAACACTCAAACTAGCAGGTAGGGGACGGGTCGGATAGAATTTTCTAGAAAGGAAACAAAACAGATTTCTAGGTCCCTATTGGGGAATGGGGGGAAGGAAGTCAAAGGGATTAATATTGCCAAATATCGATTTCTCAGTGTGTGTGTGTGTGCTAGATTCCGACCATCCCATCTCTTGTAGCCATTTGTAATTCTTCTTTGTAGACTTTTTCTCATTAAATTAGCTTGTCAGTTGCAGAAAAAATGGAAGCAGGAGCAATCAGCGGATGATGACAAACAGGAGTTGTCTGTTAATCAGGAAGCAATTTAATTAAAATCAAGAAGCTGCTTATTAAACTAGCCAAAACATTTCCACATAGAAAATTTCTACTCACATTTAGAATCCAGGCCGCCTTTGAATTTGTCGAAATTTTTCAGCGACACTTTAGTTGCAATCAGATCCATGAATTCTTCAAGCGCCGGACTTGTGTGCTCTGCGGTTTCAAAGATACAAAGCATATATGATTTATTAAGCCTGCTCCAGCCGAAAAATCCAGGCGGCAAATCTGAAGGCTGTGTACGGCTGTTCAGTCCATGGACTGGGACACCGTCACGCCCACACTCTATAACCCCACCTAATGCTGGTAGCTATTCAACAGCTGGCTGAACTGAAGCAGTACAGAGTTAATTGTCTTATAATACAGAAAACAACTGGCTCCAGTGAAGTCGGGAATCGAACCCAAGAGATCAATGGGAATAATCAACAGATCTATGGGAATAATCAACAGATCTATGGGAATAATCAACATATTTATGGAAATAACCAACAGATCTATGGGAATAACCAACAGATCTATGGGAATAATCAACATATTTATGGTAATAACCAACAGATCTATTGAAATAACCAACAGATTCATGGGGATGACACATATATCAATGTTGATAAACAATGAATCGACATGTGAAAGCAACTAATTGACCAATGATTGAACAGAATCGGCACAATTTGGGAGCTAGTTTGATAGAGTAAAAAATGCCGATTGACACGTACCATTATTATACATCTCTTCTTCAGTAGATTGCCCAGCCTTGCACAGCAATACACCAACTTTGAATTTGTTCATCAGCACTTGCTCATCGATGGCCACCAGATCGTCCAGGATGCGCGCATCGGACCGACCCAAATGCAAGCAGGACAGCGGCAGCTGGGGCGCTACAAAGTGTAGAACATCCCGCGGAGGCAGGCCTTTATTAACAGAGTAGCGGCAGTGAGTTGGCACGGCCTCTTCAAGTATGCAGCCGCGTAGGGCGCGCAAATCGCCGCTACGGATGATGACGCGCCACAGGTGACCAGAGTACTGACCGTCCTGGCTGGTGACCTTCTCGCGGCGAAGGCTGACCGCCAGAGGGCCGAGGTCCGGATCCAGGCCGAACCAGTTCGTGTGCTCATCGAACGGCCGAAAATGCAGCCGATAATAGCAGGCGCCCAGGTCAGCGAACTCCGGACAATGGCCCGGCAGGGGCTGGGCTAGCACGCAGGCCGAGTTAGCCGAAGGCGGTAGAAGGAGCTGCTTGGGCGGCGAAGCGGCTCCGACGCCGCCGGCGTACACCCGGGAGCAGGTCAGGCGGGTGTGGGCGCATACGCGGACAGGCTCGCCGCCGACTTCGTTGACAAAGTGCGGGCATCGGAGCAGCAGATTGGCGCCGCCGGTTCCGCTGGCGCCGCCTGAGTTGCCTGAGGAATCCTCTGACGCGCGGCCGCCGCCAGTGGCATCGTCGCCGCCGTCTTCGCTGGCCTGCGCAACGGCAGCGGCGGAGGCGCCAGTGTTGCGACGCTTCGGCGGCTGCGGCTGGGAGGGTGGCATCGGCGGCTGCTGCTGCTGGGACGCGGCCGACAGCGGCTGGGAGGGCGAAGCCGCACCAGACGACATGGATCCACCGCCACCACCACCACCGCCACCGCTAAAATCGCAGGATGCATCAACAGCGGCGGCGGCCGCTGCGGTGGCCGCGGCAGCGGAGGCAACAGCGGCAGCGATTAGATCTTCGGCACGCCAGGCGGCACTCTGGCAGTCCCAGTGGGCAAAAAACTGCTTGGCCTTGGCCTGGTTAGCTGGCGACTCCAGCTCGCTGAGCGAATTGTTCTTGCGAAAGCTTTTGAATATGCTGAAGCTGCCCGCTTTTGCCTGCTCAGGTCGGGGGCTCAGAAGCTGCTGCTGCTGCTGCTGCTGCTGCTGCTGCTGCTGATGGTGAGGCTGGTGCTGCGGTGACACTTTTGCGTGCTGCTGTTGCTGCTGTTTCTGCTGTTGCTGGCGCACTTGATGCTGGGGTGGCTGTCTGACAGGCTCAACGGTGACATCGTCAGAGATGCGCACCTATCAACGAGAGGTTAAGCTGCAGAGTGAGCCGGAGAATGAGCCCTAGAGTGAGCTGGGGAGTGTGATTTAGCGATTAAGGGACATTGCTTAATAATGAGCGTGTGAGTCATCTGAGAAGTGATTTGAGGAGTGATTTGAGTAGTGATTTCAGGAGTGATTTGAGTAGTGATTTCAGGAGTGATGTGGGCAGTGAGCTGGGGAGTGATCGGGAGTGTATCTGGGTGATGAGCTGCGGAGTGCCATGTGCTGTGGAGTGAGCTGCAGGTAGTCTCAAGCTAGAGTTAGAGAACAAAGTATGGAATCCTTACAGGAAATTGCTAACTCAACTCAATTGGCTCTTAGTGCGCCTGCCTGCCTACGGGCGCACGATGGAGCAAAACAAGTGGACAGAAAAAATATTGAAATAATTTAGGAGAGGAAATGAGGCTACATTGCAATTATTCGGTACACCTACAGCCTAGAAAAAACACACATCGTGTTCTCGTAACACTCTTCGCTTGTTTCCAATTCCAGAGTTGTCGCATTAAAATTGAACCTATGCTCGTACATTGCGAGAGAGATCGACAGATTGAAAAATAAAAAAAAGTTTTATTTTGCTGAGCTATGGTTATACTCACTGACTCCTGCCTGCTCATCATCATATACCTGTTGCATTCGTACTCACATTTAATTGACATAGGCCCTTGTAAGAGTATCCTATTCATTCTTAGCGTTCCGTAGTCCTGCAATCCCATGTCTTCTCAACCTCCCATTCCCCAGTCCAGCAATCCCATGTCTTCTCAACCTGCCATTCCCCAGTCCAGCAATCCCATGTCTTCTCAACCTCCCATTCCCCAGTCCTGCAATCCCATGTCTTCTCAACCTCCCATTCCCCAGTCCAGCAATCCCATGTCTTCTCAACCTGCCATTCGCAAGTCCAGCAATCCGATGCCTTCTCAACCTGCCATTCCCCAGTCCAGCAATCCCACGCCTTCTCAACCTCCCAGTCCCCAGTCTAGAAATCCCACGCCTTCTCAACCTCCCAGTCCCCAGTCTAGAAATCCCACGCCTTCTCAACCTCCCATTCCCCAGTCCAGCAATCCCATGCCTTCTCAACCTCCCATTCCCCAGTCCAGCAATCCCATGTCTTCTCAACCTGCCATTCCCCAGTCTAGAAATCCCATGTCTTCTCAACCTGCCATTCCCAAGTCCAGCAATCCCATGCCTTCTCAACCTCCCATTCCCCAGTCCAGCAATCCCATGTCTTCTCAACCTGCCATTCCCCAGTCTAGAAATCCCATGTCTTCTCAACCTGCCATTCCCAAGTCCAGCAATCCCATGCCTTCTCAACCTCCCATTCCCCAGTCCAGCAATCCCATGTCTTCTCAACTTCCCATTACCCAGTCCAGCAATCCCATCCCTTCTCAACTTGCCATTCCCCAGTCTAGAAATCCCACGCCTTCTTAACCTCCTAGTCCCCAGTCTAGAAATCCCACGCCTTCTCAACCTCCCATTCCCCAGTCCCATCAATCCCATGCCTTCTCAACCTCCCATTCCCTATTCCCCAGTCCAGCAATCCCATGCCTTCTCAACCTCCCATTCCCCAGTCCAGCAATCCCATGCCTTCTCAACCTCCCAGTCCCCAGTCCAGCAATCCCATGCCTTCTCAACCTCCCAGTCCCCAGTCCAGCAATCCCATGCCTTCTCAACCTCCCATTCCCTATTCCCCAGTCCAGCAATCCCATGCCTTCTCAACCTCCCATTCCCTATTCCCCAGTCCAGCAATCCCATGCCTTCTCAACCTCCCATTCCCTATTCCCCAGTCCAGCAATCCCATGCGTGTCATGTGAGTAGCAGCACGGTGAAGGCTTCTTCAGCATTTGTTAGAGTCTATAAAGTCTTCAAAGTTGTTCACTTTTACGTGACACCTGCTGTCACAACTACATAGATCTCATGTGCAGCTTCTCTACTTCCTCTTATTAATTGCTGCTAACTGGCGTTAGTATTAAGCCTCACTATGTAGGTTGGCCCTATGCGTGTCTATGGATAAATATAAAATATATTTCCGCAGGCTGCAGCGGATGTACCAATAGGTAAAATCAGTGTCCGAAACGGCTTTAGACAAGACAATGATCTTTGCTTTATTATAAGCAAACAGTCTAGATATATAATTATATTTCCACGCACAGAATACTGCCCATGTATATTGCCAAATATAGCCCCCTTACTAAACTAAGGTCGATTAAAACATACCTTTTATTGTTATTCGAACTTAGAATCTATTAATAATCAGATATCGTCTGTGCCATACTATAAAAAGGCATGAATAAAAAATAGACCATTTGCCTGAATCTGTCAGAAATCTAAAAAAACAATAGTAACGTTTTCAACGAATCGAGGAGAATACTGTTTCGATTTTCATAGACGGTGGAGACAGTCATAATTACTTCTAGATTTCATTTCAAATCGGCAATATATGGATAGATAAATTAAAGTAGATACATACAAGGCTGAGATGCGAACCACTGACCTCTCAATTGCAGAAAATTCACAGCTCACCTTGCTCATCGTCTTCTGCAGCGCTTCAACACTGGATGTTGAGCCATAGTGCCGGCTATTTAACAGCGACACATCTGGCGGCACGGGCTTGTCGCCTTCGAACGAACCGTTGCTATGACGACGCCGGCCATCGGCAGCCGCCGCTAAAACAGTCTCCTCGGCCATTGCCGCTAGCACGCTAGGCGGCGGGGCGTGAAAGTTAGAGTGTGTTATTACTCGCTGCTGCTGCTGCTGATTATTATTATTATTTGAATACGCAGCTGATGGTGGCGGCGGTGGCTGCCGTTTTCCATTACTGACTCCACTGCCGCCGCTAGATGAGCCGGCAGCGCTGCTAATTTGACGCAGGCGCAGAGAGTAATTCGCCGGATCGTAGCGCCTATCCGGTGGCGCCGGTGCCTGATTGGACGATGACTGCTGCTGCAGGTGCGGAGGTGGCAGCGGAGGCTGGGGCCGCGGGGAGTCGCCAGCCGTGTCGCCGCTACCCTTTGTTAAGCCGTTCTAAAACGGAGGGCAATCAATGGGTACGGACCCAATTGAACTGATTTATGCAGCAATTAGAATTCTAAACAGTGTGTTTAAGAATTAAAAATGCATTTATTTGTGCACTAACGAACAGGCAAAGCTCGCCGGTCCAGAGTGAAGAACCTTTTATTTAACTCTAGCATCTTGCCAGCGCACGCAGCTTTGGAAGGGGTGCAGAGGCCAGAATAAATATCCCAAAGTGATTCTAGACATAAGCCTCTCTTGCTATATTCCCATTGAAGCAGTCCCTGCCTTCCTGCAGATGCAGGCTTACTAATGGGGCGCATTGGCAGGTAAAAAGAGCAAGGGTGTTGTACCGTCACGACTCAAGGCCAATGAGAGCAGAAAAGTGTTTTTTTAATTAAAAGAAACCATAATGAGACTAGGCAAAGAGGTCTGCTCAGACTGCTTTCATCGCGTCGTCACGGTTAGTGTAATTCTTTAAACGATGATTGAGACAGCTATTAATTAGTAAACTTGCCTGCTAGTGTAGTAGTATCTTTAGCATTATTTGTCGTGCAGTAATACACGCCATATTAGACTAGTTGTCCTATAGTGGGTCGCATTAAGTGTGTGACTTCGATTATCATAACCAGAATTCAATTACAAATGGATCTACCTGTACCTACTGTGGTGGAGTCCGCATCAGTTCCCTTTTTTTCTTCACTAAGATGAGACAGCAAGGAGATGAGACAGCGAAGAGATGAGACAGCAAGGAGATGAGACAGCGAAGAGATGAGACAGCGAAGAGATGAGACAGCAAGGAGATGAGACAGCGAAGAGATGAGACAGCGAAGAGATGAGACAGCAAGGAGATGAGACAGCGAAGAGATGAGACAGCAAGGAGATGAGACAGCGAAGAGATGAGACAGCAAGGAGATGAGACAGCGCAGAGATGAGACAGCGCAGAGATGAGACAGCAAGGAGATGAGACAGCGAAGAGATGAGACAGCAAGGAGATGAGACAGCGAAGAGATGAGACAGCAAGGAGATGAGACAGCGAAGAGATGAGACAGCAAGGAGATGAGACAGCGAAGAGATGAGACAGCGAAGAGATGAGACAGCGAAGAGATGAGACAGCAAGGAGATGAGACAGCGAAGAGATGAGAAAGCAAGGAGATGAGACAGCGAAGAGACGAGACAGCGAAGAGATGAGACAGCGAAGAGATGAGACAGCAAGGAGATGAGACAGCGAAGAGATGAGACAGCGAAGAGATGAGACAGCGAAGAGATGAGACAGCAAGGAGATGAGACAGCGAAGAGATGAGACAGCGAAGAGATGAGACGCGAAGAGATGAGACAGCGAAGAGATGAGACAGCGAAGAGATGAGACAGCAAGGAGATGAGACAGCGAAGAGATGAGACAGCAAGGAGATGAGACAGCGAAGAGACGAGACAGCGAAGAGATGAGACAGCGAAGAGATGAGACAGCGAAGAGATGAGACAGCAAGGAGATGAGACAGCGAAGAGATGAGACAGCAAGGAGATGAGACAGCGAAGAGATGAGACAGCGAAGAGATGAGACAGCGAAGAGATGAGACAGCGAAGAGATGAGACAGCGAGGAGATGAGACAGCGAAGAGATGAGACAGCGAAGAGATGAGACAGCGAAGAGATGAGACAGCGAGGAGATGAGACAGCGAAGAGATGAGACAGCGAAGAGATGAGACAGCGAAGAGATGAGACAGCGAAGAGATGAGACAGCGAAGAGATGAGACAGCGAAGAGATGAGACTGCAAAGAGATTAAATAGGAGAAAGATGTAACACGAAAGAGCTTATACAGCGAAGAGATAAGACAGGAAAAATACATAACACAAGAGATGAAACAGGGGGGAGATGAGACGAGGAGAGGAGATGGGGATGGATAGGTCATGAGAAAGATAAAATAGGGAGAGGTGACGGAAGGGTCACAGGGGCGAAAAGTCAGGAGGGTCAAAGTTAGTCCTGTTTCAAACATACATGCGCAACACCCGGCCGACCCGGCCGAACCGGCCGGGTGAAACAAGGGCCAAGCAAGGTAGGTAAGTTGCAAAAACCAATCGACCAAGTGCAAAAAATCAAAGGGGGGACCAAGGGAAAAAAGGAAGGCGTGAAGAAAATGAAAAAGGGGAGAGAAAAAGAGAGCAAATGAGAGCAAACTAAGTCATAAATAGAGCAAAAACTAAGTCGCACGGCCGGCTAAGATTTGGGAGGTTGCGCATGTATGTGTTTCAAAGGTTTCAGGCATGGAAGCCTCCTACATGTTTGGGAAGGCTTACTACTAACATAAGAACTAATTAAGCACAGTTTTTTGTTGGATTTTTTATTGCATGGACACTATAAACTCACGGGCTGTCTCAACATGTCCTATCCCCTGCCACTCACTTACTATTATAATTTATGCATCAATTGTGCATTCAGCTATTCATGAAATTCCTATAGTGATTGTGTTTGTGATATAAAAATAAGATTAAATTATAAGAAACATCAACTGTTTAAGTGAAAGTACTATTTATGTATTTTATTTTGCATACAAATTTACTGTGAGTAGTTATGGGGGGAAGTAAACATCCTAAACTTCTACTGAATTTGTTTTCCATCAAAATGATTTCTTACCCTTTTGAGGTTGGCTTAAGGCATAAGAAATATTAGAGATACTAGATTGTAGTTGCTATTTTGAAGTATAAAATAACCTGAATAGTGTTGGACTGCATTTATTTGTTATATCAATTTTGTTAGTTTTGTTAGTTTGTCAATTTAGTAAACTAAAAAGAAAATGTTTGGTAGAACCTGGCATTATGACTTTAATTTATTTTATAAGTCCACTTTAAAGAGGAAAAATTTGTAAACTTAATTTTAAATTTAACAACATTTAATTACTTTTATTAAGACTGAATACCCAAAACTGATAATTATATGGCTTCCATTATTCATGCTTAATAGTTTTTCCTTCTATTTGTACATTTAGTTAGTATAAAAAGGTAAAATATATAAGTGCCTATAATATGAATAATAAGTGTATGAAAGAATGCCCAGAGTAACCAAAGCTTGGTTCTGATAGACCTAATGACTTTGTGGTAAATGAACCATTTTAAAACTCTTTTTGGCTGACATTTTCTAGAGATACGAGTAAAATGATTTTATGTTAAAAAAGCCACTTTACAGTGGCCACATCGTATAATCTAATGGCACCCACAATGAATCCTAGTAGAATAAAAAATCCATAGCAACTAAACTTTCATTCAGAACAAAAAAATTGTCCTGTCCAAAGCTTAAATAAGCTGCAATATTTGCTTATTATAACAAGCTGTATTAAGAATGCTGCAATGTCAGTATATGAAATTGAATTCATTATTCTAATATAGTGATATAAAATTTATTTGCAATTTAGCTTTACCTAGCACTTAAAAGTTCTCTTTCATCTATTATTTGAGTAAATAAATTGCACAATTACCTAAGGAAAACATGACTCGATAGGCTCCTTGTGTTAATTAAACTTGGTGCTTATGTTTTTTACTTTCTTTTAACTTTATAAAGATAATGTTAGCTAATAAATCTCAAAAGTTTTATAAGTTAAGATTTTGTTATGCAAATTATAGATTAATCAAGTGCTATTATTGCTTTAAAAAAATTTCCAGGCCTACGACCATTTTGTTGTTTTTTGGCCTTAAGTCAGTTTGACCAAATTGTAAAAGAATACAATATAGTATATAAATGAATATATTATATTTTGTTCTTATTGTTAACAGTTACACAAATAATATGATGCTTAAAGTACAAAGCTATTAGTAAAAAAATAATACCAAGTTTGGGTGCTGACAAGTTCTGTCTCTGTGTGTTAGAGTCCAACTAGTTTACTTTAACTTCATTTGCAATAATAGATTGTATTAACTATGTTAAGTCAAAGAGCTAGCTGGTCAAGGCAACAGAGAGCAAGCAGGCTCAGGTACATAAGCTGAAGAAACAGCATTTGAAAAGTTTATAAATATGAAATGGTCTTTCTAGGAATGATACACTAAAACAAGTTATTTATAACTCAGCAGTGGTTTTTCCACAGTTTATAGTAGTCATAGTAGCTTAGCATAATAGCGGAAGCCATATTCTATCATTTTAACAATGTTGTTTAAAAATTCAACTTCAAATTTCAATTTAAATCTATGCAAAAACATTGGGAAATCATTTTGAAACAATGGGAAACAATTAATAAATTGGAAACAATGATATGATTCGTGTCAAATGTCAAGTCAAAATTCTACAGGATTGTGTGTCAAAATTCAGGGATAATAATAAGGAAGTTTTGATGGTGCTGCTAAGTGGCCTCCTAGCATGGTGTTAATAGACTTTAAATTTGTGTTAGTTAATTGTAGAAAATTAAAAGAGCTTGTTAACAGAATACAGAAGATGTGCTAATACTTCCTCTCCCACTAACCTGCTTATCCCTTTTTGGCTATAGACACTCCTAAGCATGTCAACCATTTTGCTTTCATCTCCTCCTACACTGAACATTTGCCACAGACAAGTTCTTCAGAACCTCAGAAGAAGTAGCACCAGTTTGCTAAGTGCAAAAAAGCAACCTTAACAATTAAAACTACAAGTCCTTGCATCAACTTGAAATGAAACTTTTCAGATAAACAGTTTACCAAATGATTAAAAAAGAATTCCAATGTTTGCAGTATAATCTCCAATAATATATCTTTGTTATCAATAAACAAATATGCTAGCAAACAAAATGATATTAAGACAAGATTTCAAATAACTGGGTTGAAATGGTTTTAGGCTAAATTGGTTTTGGGCCAAAATGGCTATGGCCAAAATTGCTTATGACCAAAACAACTAGAATTGCTTTTACACCATTAAACACATATTTTTATAGCAATCTTAAAATAAAGCAAATTTATTCTTATTTGCTTTATTTTACCAAAGCAAAAAACAATAACAATATTACACATTTTCTAGTCTACTTGGCCTACTTACATCTTTAGCTGATTTCATAATAGCTAGCTATAGCCGCAGCCTGAATGGCAACAGGTATATGGCACCAGGTATGCTCAAGTATGGTAGATCTTGCTAGACCAATAATTAGCCATATCTTATGAAACTTAAAAACTAATATAGGCCTACATTTACAGTGAAATTTCAACATTTAAATTAGACATTGTTTTGCAAAAAGTCAGGAAGTTATATTTCTTACAAAAGCAGGATGTTGACCAACAAATGGATAGTTGTTGCCAACATTTTCATATTGTGAGAGCTGTAAACCATGCATTTGTGCTTGCACAGGCTGAGAATTGGAAATATTCGGTTTACCTTTCCTACTTGCATTCATATTTGATTTTAGAGAAAATATAATTCTGCAAATGTAATCTAGTGTATACTAACAGGAGAAGCACAAACGAAACTACACAAAATAACAGTGTTGTCAGGGCTTCTATCCAAGCATTGTACTTGTAGTTAGCAAGCAGCTAGCAAGAGATAAACCAAAACTGTTCGATTATATATGAATTTGAAAATACAGACCAAAACAATTAATGATAGTTGTAACCTAGAATATAATTTATATAAAGTAACCAATCTAAGCAGTCTTAGCAATCTTAGCTTTACTTTATACTATAATAGCGTACGTAGTGTGCTGCAACCGGTTGAATTCTGTAAAACGCCACAAATTTAATTTTAGCAATGAAGCAATTAGACAGAAAAACAAAGTGGGACCAGCACTTAATGCTAAAAAAAAGTTTAGAAGCAACAGAATAAAAAATGATTTAAAACTTACTATATCGGTTTATACTTGCAATTTTGAGACAATTTTAGTGAGCATGAGATGGTACTAAGTGACTTGGCTTGATAAATCGCAAATGAACTTAGCAAACTAAACATGTTTTCTGAGCTTTTTGTGGGACATTCATTACCTTAGACGTTGAGACTAACTCAAAAGTTTATCGTGTGTTTCTAAAGGTTGATTCCGTGTTAAAATTTCAATCAAAGTAATTTTTGGAATAACAGCCTTTAGAAAAAAAAATTTAAGATCTGACGTCTGAATAAAATAATTTTCTTTTACTTGGACTTCGCATGGTCCTTTCAACTATGATAAAATGCAAAATGAACTACTGCAAGTAGGAAGCTATGAACTATTTTAACGTTTCTACAAATTGAGTTTTGGTAAATCTTACAGAAAATAAAACAATTTTACTTTAACACCTGCCAAATGATACCTTAGTAATAATATACTCATTAAATATGGCTTCTGAAAAAAGTTAATTAAAAATATTAAGTTGTCCTTGGTTGCATCTATATTGCTTAATGAACGGTTGAAAGTCAGTCGTACGAAAATGATGTATTCCCCATTGATATATAAGGATATTGTGAGTATATATACAAATCGCATTCCTTACAATATCGTACTTGCTTCGGCAGTACATATACTAAAATTGGAACGATACAGAGAAGATTAGCATGGCCCCTGCGCAAGGATGACACGCAAATTCGTGAAGCGTTCCATATTTTTTTCATGGCATCATAGAAAGTGTATATTAGAGATGACACTGTACAGCTTGGCAGCAGCTGTCCTGAGGCCAAAGTTTGGCAATGGTTTACTAATTTGTTTCGCGTAACTATTTTTCCTTTTGAAATTGCACATTTGCACGTCCTCATCACGGAATATTGGAAAACGATGAAATAAACAAAGAAAGAAAACAATGAGCCTGCAGACACATGTCTGTTCCACAGTGGTTGCAGGTACCTTGATTTGCCAGCAGGTGGTATTTGACAAGCCACCGAATTGTAGCAATAGCCTCGTGCGTGGCCTCAAACATGTCCCGAAAGGTGAATGTCGACATTGACATACTTTAATTGATAATTGAAAAGAAACAAATATAAGCGTCCAAATTTTGTCAGCTTCTGGCTCATGGCGGATTGGCGCAGTTTGTGCCATAGACATGCCATTATCGCTGAGTGATCGTTTATACCATAATACGTTGCTGAAGCCTTATAATGGCCATAGATGAATTAATGCTCGGTAATTTTCTTGCGGGCAGTTAATAGCCATTAAATTAACCGCCCGCAAAAAGGCATCGACCAATAGGAATGGCTTACTGAGGCTAAAATGTCCAAGGCACCCCGAAGTGGGGGCTCTGCCCCACACCCCCGTCTGACTCTGAAAGTATAGCTTGGGCAAAAACGTCTATGGTACAATAAAATTGATACCCCAAGCTTTGCGGGCGTCATTGAAAAATCATCGGGCGCCTCACGGCGCAAACTAATCACTTTTTTGAGGAAGCACTCAATCAGCAGGAAAACTAGGCGTAAAACAGCATTTCGTCAATCCAATCCATAGTAGAATCCTAATTGTACCATGACTACGTGGCTATCGGGCGGGCTGATATTCGATTATTGCCATAGACGATGTCATTTTGGCCCGAAAAGTTGGGCCGATAATGGATTATTTTTGTGTATTTTAACGTATAGCCACATGCTATAAGCCACATAGTCTATGGTACAATCACAGTATTACCCAGGCTTTGCGGGCGATAATGAGAAATCCCTCGGGCGCCTTCGGCGCCCTCTGGCTTTCCCATTATCGCCCTGAAAGCCTGGGTAATAATATACTATTAGAATCCCAGTTAGACTCCTTAACTTATATTTTTCCCGATTGTTAAAGAACATTCTTCTTTAAGCAAAGCATAGAAGAAAGGGATAGAAGAAAATGCAACTGATCCATAATCAGTTGCATAACGCCATGCATTAGATTCGAGTTTCTTATATAATTTTGAAGTCTATCTGAGTCGTATATCTTATATATCTTAAATCATGCTCTGAATGTACTAATGGATTTTTTACACATTGTGGAACTCTATAGTTTCGCCGCATGCAATGTTTCATAGAGACAGACAGCCATGAGACAGGCATTGAATTAAGAAAAATAAAATATATACTTAATTGGTAACAATATGTGAAGTACTTCTTTATCGCGGCTATGCAAGCTTGAGACACTGCGATCTATATATGAAAATTAATAGTGTGTCTATTGCTTTCTGGCAGAGTGAAAGACAGGGCTTCGGACATCTGTGTCGGCCACGCCCACATGTGCCGAATCTGAGATTTTTAGTCTTTTGCGGAAGACCTTGCATTTTTTCTGGCCAAGACTTTGCCACAGATCAGCTTCATCAGTCAGCCCTGCGGCTAAAATCAAGGAGAAATGAGAGGGAGGTGTGTGTGTGTGTGTGTTAGCTCCCATGCAGTCTTTCCCTCTCCCTCGCCTTCCTCTCCGATATTATGATTCCTTCCCATTCGAGTCCTCCATTGCCACGAGGGGTTAAAACTGGGACGGAACGGGATGAGACAGCTGAGGAAGGGCCGGACAGAGGAGTGGGAAATTGAGAGGAAAAGGCTTCGGCTCCTTTGAGACTACTGAGACAGATGGGAAAAATGAGGTGGATGCAGAAATATTGTTCACCATCAGCCATTGGTCTCCTGAATGTGTGCGCTGATGAGATGGGCGGGGGCAGAAAGCAGTAGGAAGGAAGAGGAGTCCCAAAAGGCACTGATTTCTGGAGCGCAAACAGAAGGCAGCGACTCACTGGCTGCTCCATTCTCTCTTGCACCTCCGAGGAATTATCCAAAGAGTCGATGCTGAGATATATAAAGGCCATGCATTCGGTCGGCTGAGCAGTCCCGTGACCCAAGAACCGAGTCTCTCAGTTCCTGCTTTGGTTCTCTGTTGATTCTAATCAGCCAATCATCCGGCATAATCACTGCTTAGCCATCCGCATCCTGCTTCATCAGTCTCTGCCAGATCTTTGTAACCGCGACTACTTCGCAGACTCCAAGTCATGGCCAGAGGCGGTGCGGGCGGCCGAATCCGGTTCAGGGCAGCGAAGAGCGGACACGCCAGCGATCCGCACGAGGAGCTGGCCCGCCGACGGAACACCAGCCGTTTCAACGCAGTGAACAGTGGCTGCTTCTATAAGAGCCGCAGTAGGCTGTGCCCGAGCCGCCTCACCGACTTTCGCTGCGTAATGTGGACCGAGGCCGCCGACGAGGAGCCACCAGCAGCGGTAGCAGCGGTAGCTGCAGGTAGAAAATAAGTTTAATCAAGTGGTTACCATACAACGAAGATTGTTAATTTTCCGGCTGAGACCATATCGAAGCTTCAGGAAATCAGGAAGTCAGGAAATCGGGGTCAATTATGCTAACCACAAGAAAATCTGGGTCTGAAGATTTAAAATGCACCAACTGAATGTTGCGCCGGAAAAAATTTGTTATAGTGTCTCATCAATCCGATGAAACGAGACGCAGATCTAAGATTATCTATATTTTTACTCAGTCCATTCAACTCACGCAGGACGCTCTGCCATACTTCATCTATGACTAATATTTTCTACTTTGACAGAGCCCAGAGATTCCAGTGACGGGTCTGAGACCGTGGGAAATTAATTCATCCACAGCGAGTAAGTCAATTAGTCCCCAGAGACCGCGCGGTTATCATCTTTCGCCTGCCTTTCGTGGGTGGCGCCGCGAGTGAAGAAGACAGAGTGCAGGGAGGCGAATGCAGAACCCGCAGAGATTCAGAAATCTCATCATCGGAACGAATTCATTCTCGGGAATCCGCACTGCCCCTGCGTCGCGTGGCTACAAAACGAGCTGAGATTTCCCAATGCGTCCATAAGAGAAACTCTTATGTCCTAAGTAGAAGCGAGAAAAATTATGGCGCGATTGACGCTTCCACTGACAATTGGGTCGCTGATTTGGGCACCCAGAGAGAGAGAGAGAGAGCAGAGAGAGCAGAGAGGATGGAATAGAAAAAATGCAAATAAAATGTGCGGTTCTTGAAAACCTAAATCTAGACTCAAATTGCATAATTTTTTGCTAGTCAATGGCACTCAGTGAATTATTGAATCATTAAAATAGTGAAATTATTATTGCAAACGCCATAGCCTCAATCCTAATCAGCAGGTACAAACACAACTGCAGCCGCGTCGGCTTCTTCGTCGAACGAGGCAGGCGGTTTTGTCGCCAGCCCTGAGCAGCCACTGTGCTCCGGTGACTTCACGTCAGAGAGCCTCCTGCTAGCGAGCTGCGTTCTGGTGCCCCTTCTGCTGCTCCTTGGCAGCTGCCTGAACTGCCTCTGTGGACGCCTCATGCTGGGCTACAGCAGGCGGCAGCTACCCGTCTGCCTGTACCTGGCTCTGCTGGCCGGCCTCGATACTTCGCTGCTTTGGCTGCGCTTCATGGACCTCTGGCTGCAGGCCGCATTCGACATTAAGCTGTTGCTCACTCTTGCCATTATGGACGAGTCCACCTGCCAGCTGCTCAACATGCTCTACTCAACTCTGCTGCACTTCAAGGCTGCCATTCAGGTAGGTTTCTAGACAGAGCACTTCACTTCAGCTGAGCTTTACCAGTAGGCACAGTCTGTCCCCATCCTGCAGGCGTGTCTGGCACTCCCATCCCCACCCGCAGGTGTCCCTGGCCCTGGACACCGTTCGACTGATCCGACAGCCTGTGTCTAGGCTGGAGCGCTACACAGCAGAGTGGGTTAAGAACAGTGTAATCTTGGTGTTCGTGCTAGTGCTGCTGCTGAACGGCCACCACCTGTGGACGCTAGCAGTGGTGAAAATGAGTGGTGGATCCGGGGATGCGGAGGGCGCGTTGTACTGCGGCTGGACGCTTCGCTGGCCAATCACAGAGCAGTTTGCCGTGTGGATCTGGCCAATCGGCGATCTGCTGGTCGGCGACCTCCTCCCAGTCGCCTTCGTCACTATCTGCTTCGTCATTGGGGTCGTTGGAGGCGGCCTTCGTAGTCGCCGCGCAGGCCTAGCTTATTACGTTATCGATGTCGAACTGCACTGCGGCCTGCGGCGCGGACTCCTGGCCTGCTGCGCCGCCTTCGTCGCACTGAGCCTCCCCGCCCTCTTCCGCGGCGTCTCTTTACGGACCGCCTTCTTCGCCACCCGCCTGCGTGAGTCACCGCACCAGGCAGGCCATGGCGGGAAGCCAACATCATCCATCTTCCCCTGGCCCGAAGAAGAGGAGGCTGTGCTCTTCATCATCCGCATGTTCTCCGGCCTCCAGCTGCTCGCCAGCCCTCTTGTACTGCTCGCCTGCGTGTCCCGCTTCCGCTGCGACTGCCGCGCCACAGTTGCCAGCATCACCAACGCGATCCTTGGATGCTCTGGAGCATGGCGCGTTGACCGTCGACAAGACGACGGGTGCAAATGTGGAGCGCGGCTGTGTTCGGTCTGAGAGCTGTCGCCTGCTGGTAATCAACCGAAGTCGCTAGATTAAACTTTGCATGCAGGCTTTAATTCACCTGTCCCAAACTGATTGATTGAAAGCTGAGCTAAACCCCCTGCTATGCCGTGTTTTTGCCTCCTACATGTAGATTATATAGATTGTTACGCTCGCATTGTAATTTTCAATGAATCATAAAAATATGGACCAACTTATTTTTCTGATTGCAGACCGGAATAACAAATTAAGCAATCATTTGATTGTGGTGATGCACCGCGCCGATGGTACGTAGTGATTGAAAACACTGGTGTGTGGCTCTAGTGTCCAACAATCTGGTTTATATAATATCAAGCCTGTCTGCTACGAAAGGAAAAAATCGCTCTGCTAAGCAGCTTAGAGCTTTGATGAATTATTTTCCAAGCCGTGACCAGAATTAATTAAGCTCCAACCATCTCGCACCAAATGGGAAGGTTCAGCCAAACACCTGTAGGTCTTCGCTTTCGTCTGGCATGGAGCAAATTTGTGTCGAGAAACGTACCAGTACTGATTATGGATTATGGGCATGGCTGAATGAAATCCCTTTTTTTCGGAAAGGTTAAGGAGCACGAGACTGTGTACTTTTAGGACTTTCATGCAAATGTGTGGTTTAATAGTGCATTCAAGGTATGAAATTAGATTGGCTCCAAATTTTTAACTATAGGTAAGCTTAAATATCAGTTGGTCCAATGCACTTGGCCAAACTCAATGTTCGATCTCAAATAACTCTCGCCACTGCTATGGAAACTCCAGAATTTACCAAGCTGTGAATTAGGGATCAGATTTGTCACGGGAAAATAAAATGTGCCCGTTTTGGCGACTTCACAAGGACTAAACGATAGATAACTCGGACTTACTGGCCCATCGGGGGTGCCCGTGGCAACGCATTTGGCTCTCGTACCAAGGTCCCTAGCTGAGCTCGATTCCGAGGTTAAGCCACATTCTTTTTGGGGGGCGCAGCCGTGGAGAGAAGGCTTTGGGTGCTTGTTGTGCAATTTACGCCATTGAGGGCCAACCTCTAAGGCACAGTGAATGTACACTACCTGACAATAAAAAGTTCAAGGCAGATGATGTACACACCATGCCTGCGTGTGCTCAGGAGTCAGCACAATGGGTAAAATTGCCTTTCGCTTGGCTGCGGCTCTACTGTCTCAAAATTGTGTTCCAGTGCCTACAGCCCTCATACAAATATTTTTATTATTATATCTTCAGAGTCCTTCAGAAATCAGGTCCTTAATCAGTTTATCTCTGAAGTGTTGTAAGAAGCACAAGGAGCATCAAGGAGCATCGTACCATGATTACATGGTCATCATGGGCATCAGACTCATGTTGTAGAACCCTACAACAATTAAGCACAGCAAAATGATAAAGATAAAAGAAGCGAAGCAGGACAAGAGACAAAAATGAAAGCAAAAAATATGGAACGCTTCACGAATTTGCGTGTCATCCTTGCGCAGGGGCCATGCTAATCTTCTCTGTATCGTTCCAATTTTAGTATATGTACTGCCGAAGCAAGTACGATATAGTAAGGAATGCGATTTGTATATATACTGACAATAATCCTACCCATCTGCGCGGCATTCCTAGTTTTAGTAGAGTGGGCAAGAAAAAATAGTTTTTGTATTAATTAACTCAGTGCCCTAAAACAGCTTAGTGCCTCTACGCTCGTATCATGTCTAACTACAAGGAAGGAATCCTGGTTTGTGATTTATTTCGAAAACATTTTAACGATTCTGATTGTGTCTCTCTTGCCCAAGGTATGAAAACTATTGTTAGAATTTAGGTCAGCAATGAATATCTTACTACTTACAGTAAGTCCGCAGCGTTTTCTGCCATTCTTTTGGATAAGGAAAATATGTTACGAAATTAATGCAATCTTTAAGTCGAGAAAACGTGATGATTAGTTCAAGAATTTTATACTCGTAGAAAAATTAAGTGGTTGCAACATTATCTAGACGAAGGACTGTGACGAAGGTTCGAATGCAATACAATACAAGGGACGCTAGGGGTAGAAGTGAAGATCCAAGTTTCAGGGCGCGCCTGGAGCACAAAAGGAGGACAGGGCGCGCCAGCGCCCTATCGTCACGTCGAAAACTGCCACAGGTAGTGTCCCAGCAGAGCAAGACGCTAACACTGACGTACAAGCTCTCATCACCAAGTCGTTCCGTTAGAACGTTCCTCCGTTGAAACGGATCTTTAGGTCTGGATCGTGAAGACGGGCAGGAGTTGATGCACTATGAGTTAGGTTGAGTCCTGGGGGCTCATCACGAGGACACTCATATAGCGGAAATCATCAGACGCTGAGATGAACTTGCAGCCGTTGTGTCCACATGCAACACCATCCATCTTGAAGGCCTTACCCTAACTAGGGTAACTGCTAGGTAACTGCTTACCACGAAAGGAGGAGGTTGGCTGTCTTTTTATTAAACTTTGGAGCTAGATTAGTTCAAAGTTATTTTCAGCGCCGAATCAACTCAACCCACTGAAGCAACTGCACAGAAATTTGTAAGTGCTAATTATCTAGTATTCAGAAAGTAAAAGTTCACTAATTTGCAGAAATCAGTCAATTTTTAGGGGAAATCCAGAAATATATATTTAATCAATAAAAAACCAAAGTTAGTAAACATGAGCTTTTGTGAAAAATATCAATGGGCGCTTCTGATTACTGTTTATATAACTCCCTAAATTTAGGTCCTTAAAAGTATGGTATCAGAATTCCACGTGATTATCTTTTGATTAATCAACTCTTGATAATAAATAATATTTATAAGGAATAATCGACTTTAAATAGTTCTCACAAATGATTAGGGTCATGGCACCAGAGTTGTTGTTCTGTAACCACCATTTGTTCACACGTGAATCTACAATTTATGACTGCTCCTCATTTCAATTGGGGCTACTGAGCTCTTCTTCAGCTTGAGGATCACCAGCACCAGCAGGGCAGCCAGCAGCAGGCCGGCCAGGTAGGAGGCGGACACAATCATCAGCCGGATGTCATTGCTCAGCAGGCTATTAGGCTCCGTTGGCGGCGTCGGGCGCTTCTTCAGCTCTTCAATCTCCTCTTTGGCATCCTGTTAGAGAAATCGAAAAGCTGGAAATTATGTTTCCATTCTTTGCCATTATCTTGCAGTAATTATAAAAACGATCGTATAATTGTTTTAGAGAGAAATCTTCAAGGAAGCGGAACAGACACAATAAATCACGATGGCATATGGACTATTGAGGACTATTGAGATGTGTATATAGAGGCCACTGGTCAAGCTTATTGTTGTGCTTGGAACCTGATATTTCTACTTATTTTGGGGTTTAGGGCAGTTAGTATTAGGTAGCTAGTGTGCATTGTGGAGTGGTACTTTGTGGTATGGCGAGGGATCAAAGTGAAATAAGCAATCCGAGGATTTTTTAAAAATGGTTAAATGTGCAGACCGTGAGCCGATCTCGCTGGTCCCTCTCAGCGCACAATCCAAGGTAAACAACCAGCCGCCGGAAGTCGGTATTTGATTGGTAGCGCCCATTCATCAGTGTAAAGTCGAGAGAGTCTCCATTGAAGCAGGGCTCCTTGGCCTTCACATTTCGGTACCAGGTTAGACATTGGTCCGAGCAGCGGTACTCGTACATGTGCTGGCACTCGCTTTCGATGTCCTTCTGATACTTTTTGATCAGCTGGCCCGATGTAATGGACTTGATGTCGCAGCCGTCGACAAAATATTCTGTTTGAATAGCGTGCACAGGTGTAGGTGGAGGTTGAGTTAAAAAAAACGGAAAAAAGAAACCTAAGCAGCTAGTTCAAGCGCTAAAATTATTTTAACTTTTTTTGAACCCGACCTTGCGAGTCGAAATAGTCATCTCTGTTCTCAATTTTTTTATACGACTCACGGGTAACACTCTTAAGACCCAGGACGCAGTAGTCGATTTTGCCAAAGCTGGAGCACAGGTCAACGTTTGGCCAAGTCTGCGCCTTGGTCCTATTGTGCGGGAAGTACTGGAAGAAGCTGTAGCACATCTCCTCCTGGGTGGACTCGCCCCAGTAGACGCTGCGGTTGGTGCCCACAGTGCTGTAGTAGCAATCGGTGCGAATCTCATCACCAGGCAGGTAGTCGATTGGCTGGGCGTACTCAAACACAATCGGTGTGTCGTAGTCGAAACTGTGCATTGGAATGAGGTCTCGAACCTTCTGGCCACCGCGCCAGAGAGTCACCTGCGGCGTTGCAAAATCAGGTTTGCTTCTTTACTACAAAGCTAAGTTTAGAATAAAGGTCATGAATCTAATTAAATAATCAATGCTACTCACCTCACCCCTTGTCCCGTACAGGTGCATGTGCAGGGTGCCCCAGAGCAGCTTGTAGCCACTATCTGGTGGCAGGAGCTCTTGCGAGCTGCGCTTGTCGCTGATAGCCATCCGGTGAATCTCCTTCTGTCTGGGTGCCAGGTCCAGCTTCACCTGGCCGTACATTATCACGCCGGTGTCGAACTGTCTCAGCGTCGGCGAGAAGTACAATTCGAAGCCGGACTCGTCGTACCAATTGGTGACGCCAGCCGGGTTGTTCCAGTGCAGCTGCAGCACAACGAACTGGTAGCCTTCGACGCCGAATGGGGCACCCACATTGTCCCGGTAGCAATTTCCAGGCCGCATGCCCAGACCCCACAGGTCGATGAGATTGTAGCAGTTGGCTGCGCTCATGCCGCATTCGAATGGCTTGTTCAGTTGCACTGGGTTGGGGATGGGTCAGAGAGGAAGATTTGGGGTTGGTTGAGCTACTTTGTTGACTGCTGTAGCTTTGATTGAGCGCATGTCGTGCTTGAGAATTTTCAAAGTACTGTTGTTTGTAACAATGTCCAGTAATTTCCAACAATCTCAGACTCGACCTAAACATATTGACCTAAAATAAAATATAATGTCAAAGAAAGAATTTTTTTGCATGTCTGATACATCTTTCTAGTAATTGAAATTAAATCAGAAGATAAATGGTAGGCGAAAAAATTGCTAACTTTGCGAATCCGGAACTATTTAATCGATACCAACGTTTAGGACTGTGAATAGTGGAGCGCCAAGGCTTACCATTAGGCTTGCTAGTGCACCCGTAGATAATCATATGATGCAGCACAGCGGGGTTGTCAATAATGGGCACGGCGGCGATCATGTGCTCCTTTTGCATCCGGCTGACCTCATAGGCCTGGCACATGTAGGTGGTCTCCTTCTGCGGCACCGCAGTCCTGTTCAGCCGCATGGACATCTGGCGCACTCCCGGCTGGTGGATGGCGCTGCAGTTGAACTGCTCCGGGCATTTGAAATCCCCGTTGAGCTTGACGCACTTGTCAGAGTGCACCGGCTCGCAGATGCCCGGGTGAGTGATGTTGGTGGTGCGGCCCGGCGTGGCGCCCTCTTTCCACACGCAGTCGGGGTCGCCAAGCTCCTCGCCGTTCGTACGGCCATCTCCGTCGGAGTCTTTGCGGCACAGATCCTGGGTCCATTTCTGTTACAGGGTTCACAAGGGGTAGTAGATGCGTCCCTGTCCTATAGTTAACTTCATACAGTGTTCTCAGAGGATAATTTAAACATCTAAAGTTTATTTTTCACCGCAGATTATTTATCAAAACATTATTTGTGAAACCTGACGTTGCTGTTACTATTGACTGAAACCTGACATTGCTGTCACTATTGACTGAAACCTGACATTGCTGTCACTCTTGACTGAAACCTGACATCGCTGAACTCGTTGACCTCGCCTACTCACCAATCCCGCAGCTTTGAAGTCCACCCCAAATGGATTACGCGGTCCACCACCAGCCTGGTTGAAGTGCCCGACGCCCGGCCACAGCTCGGCGGAGTTGCACGGACTCTGGACGCCGTTGCCGTTGGGCACCCGAACAGCAAAGTACGGATGAGCGGTTGCCAGGCGGCTGGTTGCCAAGGCAACGAGCAGCGTCGCCAGAAAGGCTGCTACAGACCGCATTTGTTTTGCAAACTGACTTGAAAATGAAAGTTTTCGTCCAGAAAAACGTTTTTACACCACCCTTGCACAATTTTATTCTCACCTGTGCTCTCTCGGACTTTTATGACCCAGAGTGTTCGCAACAAAAATAGATTGTACTTCTATGTCACGCTATTGCTACCTGGCAACAAACATTAATCAGACTTACCAAATTTGGGGAAGGCATTTTGGCTTGATCTAGCTGTTGCAGTAGCCGTCATGGCGCGGTTACTGGAACTGGCACTGTGCGTCATCTCACATTTGTGATTAGATAAGAGGAGATCACTCAAGCACTGCAGCTGCAATTTTAATAGTTGCTCAAAGTTGAGTCAGAGCTGCCAGAGATAATAGCGAACAACGAAAACTAGTTACACTAGTTACTCATATTTTCAAGCGAAAAAGAACTCGCCATTTAGTTGTTCTGCTAGACTAGTCCTGATTGCTAAGACAAATCTAAAACAAAACTTTTTGTAAATTCTTTTCTTAGTCGGTCAAAAAGTAATTTACGGGATAAAAGTTATATTTCAGTGCTGTTTCTAAAATTACTCGTACTTACCTGCTTACTGCACATTGGGAGTGCCACTTCGATAAACTTGCACGAAAATTTTTAATTGACTGTATTAAAAGTGCTTCAGGGACTTTTTCAACCGGCTGATGGAGGCTTTGGCCTTACACTACTCCCGTAACTCTTAGCTCTTAACTCTCAACTGAGGCCCATTGTTTTGTAATTAATTAGTAATTTTAAACAGTATAATAAAATAAATGCACAAGGACTCTGAGCACTGGCACTGCATTTGGGGACAGAAGCCACAGCCAGCGAGGAGGCAATTATGGCCATTTCGCAGACTCCTGAGCACACACGCACACATGCAGATACTGTTCGCAGGCACGCGCTCACAATGGGTGTACATCTGCCCTGACTTTATGAAACTTTGATTGTGATTTGGAGGTTGGCCCTCAATGGCCAACCGACTGACCTCAACTAAATGTGGCCTCGCGAAAAAAATCGAACTCAGGGACATTGGTGAATAACAGAGGTAGAAAACGCAACTCAATTTCCTTTTATTTGCAAGTCAGCTTTGTATAGTCCCATTACTCGTGCATTTATAAGAGAAATCACAAACATGGTCCCGAACTTTGAACATCTTACACCCGAGGACAAAGCGACCTTCTTAACAGTAGAAGACTACGGGGGTCGGCAAACTTATTAGCTAGCGGGCCGAAGAGAGAACCTAAAAGACGACAGCGGGCCGCATTGACTGTAGAAATATGAGATAGGGGAGAGATAGGACAGAGAAGAGATGACAGGAGAGATGAGACACGGGAGAGATGAGACAGCGGAGAGATGAGACAGGGGAGCGATGAGACCTAGGAGAAATGAGGCAGGATAATATATATCAGGATACAGTAGGTGTCGGAAGGGTCAACGGGCCGGATTTGGGAACTTCGAGGGCCGCATGTGGCCTGCGGGCCGG
Source organism: Macrostomum hystrix (assembly GCA_950097015.1). NCBI lineage: Eukaryota > Metazoa > Platyhelminthes > Macrostomidae > Macrostomum > Macrostomum hystrix. The sequence goes on from CATNEN010000026.1 coordinate 315,272, forward strand.
AGTTTGCCGACCCCTGCTCTACAATTCCCTAACTGCGTCGATAATGTCCGTAAAATGTTGAACGTAATCTGCTCATGAGCAAATACAAAAATACGCACTTCAACTACCACCTGAAAAGCAAGAGAGCAAAATAAATTGAAGGCGTATGAGTTAACAGAACTTCTGAACTAAATCTTCAAGCTATAATTGTAGGCAAACGTTTATTGCAAAATAGCATGAAAATAGTTAATCATGTCACAGAACGACACAAGCGAAGCAGTTTCTGGAGTAAAAAATATATTTTTTAATTGAAGCAAAGAGAAACTAGTCATATTCCAATTTTTGTTGCAGTTTTTGCTTTCTCAAAGCAATTATTAACTAAGAAGGACAAGTACTAAACTCAGAGCCAGAGCTCTTTGTCTAGAGCAGATGACGACGCTTATATACAGGTAAAGTAAAAAGTATTCACCAAAAATCCGAAGTCTAAAACAAATAAAGAACTACAAGTGCTAAGTGAAGACGAGCGACTTGCGAGTATCGAGCTTAAGAATCGTTCATACGTGTATTATCGACTCCGAAGAAAGTTGAACTCCACTACTCATAGTAGGTTGGCTAATAGAACTGAAAAAAATCGAGGCTCGGAAAATAGAAACTGCATGGAAGGCGAGAAAGAGAAGATTGCTTATCTATTAGAACTACAGTGAACCGCTAGACACTCATTTTCACTGCTGCGTGTGCGAACCATGTGTAGTCAATAGGAAGTAAAGACTAAACTATGTGAGAAAATTATTGAACAAATATGAGCCGAATACTGCTAGATGACGGGACCCGTCTTCTTCCCGACTTCGTCGTCCCACTTGTCGCCCTGTTCGGCAACGTCCGCGCAGTCCCCGACTACTGGCTCCAAGGACAGAAGTTCGGGTTCCGGCTTTTGGGCGGCCTGCACTTTGTTGTAGGACGGACTTTTCAGCCGGCGCTGAGTGGACATGCGAGGAGAGACGAAGGTATGCGACTAGTGTCAGTTGAAATTGTCGCAAACGTCTGTGTATCAGCTCACAAAGACTCTGTGTATCAGCTCACAAAGCATGTGTGTATCAGCTCACAAAGCATTTGTGTATCAGCTCACAAAGCATTTGTGTATCAGCTCACAAAGCATTTGTGTATCAGCTCACAAAGCATTTGTGTATCAGCTCACAAAGCATTTGTGTATCAGCTCACAAAGCATGTGTGTATCAGCTCACAAAGCATGTGTGTATCAGCTCACAAAGCATTTGTGTATCAGCTCACAAAGCATGTGTGTATCAGCTCACAAAGCATTTGTGTATCAGCTCACAAAGCATTTGTGTATCAGCTCACAAAGCATTTGTGTATCAGCTCACAAAGCATTTGTGTATCAGCTCACAAAGCATGTGTGTATCAGCTCACAAAGCATTTGTGTATCAGCTCACAAAGCATTTGTGTATCAGCTCACAAAGCATTTGTGTATCAGCTCACAAAGCATTTGTGTATCAGCTCACAAAGCATGTGTGTATCAGCTCACAAAGCATTTGTGTATCAGCTCACAAAGCATTTGTGTATCAGCTCACAAAGCATTTGTGTATCAGCTCACAAAGCATTTGTGTATCAGCTCACAAAACATCTGTGTATCAGCTCACAAAGCATCTGCTCAAAAACTAGCCGATTCTACCCCATCTGCTGGGCTTACCAGCAGGCCTCGCAGGCAGGGCATGATGTACTTCTCCTCTGGCTCACTGGCGTTGGCGTCCAACATGTTTGGTAGGCTGACTAGCAGGCCGATCAGCAGACACGAACCCACTCCGATCGGACCGTACCATTGGAATGAGACGCTGTATAATCCGGCCAGACCGCTGGGCAGTTCGCCCAGGCCGGCTGTCGTTGTTCTCATTGCCGTCATCGTCACTGACGTGAGCGACGCTGTGACATTGAAGTCTTCTGCGCTGCTGCAGTTGGCGTTGGGCAGCGGCAGCATTACCGGGCCGCCGCTGCTGCCGCCGCTGGCCAATGAGCCGATGCAGATCCAGCCAACGAGGATCAGCGAGGCCAGCGAGCCGAAAAAGGCGCCCTGCCAGGTGCTCTTCGGCACGCACGCGGCCAGCAGGTAGACGCCGAGGGTGGCCCCGGTGCTGGCATTAAGTAGTGAGGCCGATATCTGTGCCAGAGAGACGCCGCTGATGAACGAAGAGGCGAAGGCGATCACCGCGCCCAGTACGCCGTAAGCCACCACTAAATAAGTTCAAGTCAGACTGTTTGTATCCTAATTTGACTACTTGCAGTAGAAATATGCGCATCACATCTGCGTGTCAAAAGCAGTACAATCACGATCGAGCTTTATTACCCAGATTTCAGAATTAGGATAAGAAGAAAAATATTTTACAGTTTAAAATTCGAGTTCCGATCTGCATCACGTCAAAAAGCTCGTAATGGCTTTGACTACGACGATTAATTAAAAAAATACAAGGTTTGTACTTTTACAGTTTTAATCTAGCAGTGGCAGAATTCCTTGGCACAGCAATGTCAGACAAAGAAGATATTGGGACACAACATGCATGAACTTCATGGATAATGCAGCTACTGATAGAGCTCATTGAGAATGCTTGTGCTCCAGTGTGAATAGCGGGGTACACGCATCTCAGTTTACTAAAATGGCGACCAGACTACTAGCTTCCTGCTGCATAGGGCCGCCCCAGGTACTCGTACCGAAGTACTGCAGCATTCTCATGCCATTGTGTGATGGCTGACCAAGTTTATGAGAGAAGCTACTCAACTCAATTTCTTTTCTAGCTGTTTTATTTCATCTCTTAGTAATCTTTGATAGAGAATATTTTGATTAGAATATATTATTAACCCTTAAAAGATTGCCTTCTCTCCACCTGGTTTAGGTAGTCTGGTACAGAAATTTATGAAGTCTCGCACTCCAACAAAGCAGCATAGGACATTTAGGCAATTACAGAAATCGTAGAAGCAATCTTAGGACTTGCTTTTTGAGAAACTTACAAACTTACAAAATATTCAATGCAAGAAGCTTAAAGTGAATGAGAACAACCTCAGCTCCACTCACCTAGCCATTTGGTCAACACTGTGGCTTTGTCATCGGACAGTTGTCGATAGGGTTGGATGAAGTCGATGACTGTGACGGCTGCCTGCGAGTTCAGCACCGTGCTGGTTGTGCTGGAATAGCAATTGCAATGAAAACTGCGTCGTAGGAGACATTGCGTGGATATGCCAATAGGAAATGAAGAGGATGGGGGCTGGCTGGTACTGGTTGGTATTGCAGGATGGGGCTGGCTGGGACTGGTTGGTATTGCAGGATGGGGCTGGCTGGGACTGGTTGGTATTGCAGGATGGGGCTGGCTGGGACTGGTTGGTATTGCAGGATGGGGCTGGCTGGGACTGGTTGGTATTGCAGGATGGGGCTGGCTGGGACTGGTTGGTATTGCAGGATGGGGCTGGTTGGGACTGGTTGGTATTGCAGGATGGGGCTGGCTGGGACTGGTTGGTATTGCAGGATGGGGCTGGCTGGGACTGGTTGGTATTGCAGGATGGGGCTGGCTGGGACTGGTTGGTATTGCAGGATGGGGCTGGCTGGGACTGGTTGGTATTGCAGGATGGGGCTGGCTGGCACTAATAAGACATTTGCATCCGCCTACACTTCCCATGCTCGCACCTGAACGCTCCGCTGAGGATGCAGGCGATGAGTATGCCGCCGAATGACGGAATTTGCAGCTCGTTCTTCACGTAGTAAGGAAGCAGCTGAAAAAAACGGGAAAAGTGTTATTAATTTCAAAGTCGGACACAGCTGGCTACAATGGACAGCCGATTTCAGTACTCTGTCTTGCCTCATTGACGGACTTGATTGAAGAGGCCGAGAACGGGTCGCAGCCGCGAATCGCGTAGAAGGCAAACAGAGCATAGCCAGTCAGAGCCAGCAGTGTGAACAGGATGAACACGCCCAGCACGTTCAGAATTATCGACCTGAGGGTGGCCGATTTGTGAGGACAGGTATATTAGATTTACCTGGCCACTAATATACCTGTGAGTCTATCCGTCCCAGCTACTATTCAACCCATACCAGCGCCTCATCACCGTGCCCATTTACCCATTTTCATTCATCTAAGCTTTCATTCATTCATCTTTCATTCATCTACTCATCAGTGTCTTGTCACTCATCACCCACCCCAGTGTCTTGTCACTCATCACCCACCCCAGTGTCTTGTCACTAATCACCACCCCAGTGTCTATCGTCACCCACCCAAATAAATAAGTGTATTATCTGTCCCAGTGTCTTGTCACTCGTCACCCACCCCAGTGTCTAGTGCATGATTGTCTCACCATTTGGCTTTAGCAAGCGTCGGCAGGGAGCCGAACCTCTGAAAGGCGGCCTGGTTCGGTCCGTACCAGGGAATCCAGCCGAACATCACCCCGATGGAGCTGCTCCAAACTGTGATGCGGACTCGTGGATCGATTCTCCAATCGATCGCTTCAAACCGGCCCCATCGCGAGCTGAGGTCGAACACGTTAGCGAAGCCGTCGGAGTCGATGGAAGCCTAAAGTTTTTGAATTTAAAAGTCCAAATGTTGAATTTCCTTTCGAATCGATTGGCGTTAAGAAGCAGAGCAACGCGATATGATTACCTTGACAACCACAGCGAGAAGGCCGATGAGAATAAAGAATGATTGAAATACATCAGACCAGATCACCGCCTTGATGCCGCCCTAAATTATTTTGAAGACCTTTACAATTTAGTATACGTCTTGGTTTGCTTAGGCAGTTGTTAAACATTTACGACTTACAAGCGCGGTGTAAATAACGGAGATCACACTGATGATCAGAATACCAGCCCACTGGGGAATGTCCATGACTGTAAGTGAAACGATTTATAACAAATGGCTTTCTTGGAAAACTGTGAGTTAAAGACACAAACGGGCGGGAGCAAAAAAATAACGATAGACGACTCCTAGGCTCCTATATGTTTTAGCTCCTCGTAATTTCTCATTCCACACAGTGAAGGAGACCTTGACCTTGAAGCACGCACAGCATGCGTGTCAGTGTATTATCTGTCTTCTTTGAATGGCTGTTAAAAGTAGATATTTAGACTTATCACACTTGGACTTATCACACTTATCAGACTTATCAAACTTATGAATTTGACCTTGAAGCATGCACAGCATGCATGAGAGTGTATTATCTGTCTGATTTGAATGGCTGTTAAAAGTACATATTTAGAATTATCACACTCTCGTGACGAGATTAGGGTACCAGTTTGCTAGCCTAAATACGGCTTGATAGTAGCTTAATTCTGTAAGGCATTACATAACTTTACCATATGCGAATATAGCCACTAGAAAGAAAATATAAATAAGAAATATTGCAAAAATGTTTTGCAAAGAATGTTTTTGTTCTTTTTTAAACTGTAGCTAGAGATTGTTCATTGCTAACTATAAACATAATAATAAAAATATAAGCTCGTAGGAGTGATAGTGTTAGAGTGAATGGACACATAAGAATAGAGTCATTAGATGGATAGAAGTTTCATAGTACAGTAGGAGCTAATACCCAAACGCAATATGAAATGAAGCACCACACCTGAATCTAGTGCTATCGCCGGAGCCAGCTGCGCCACAGCTAGATACAGAACCTGCGGAGCGTGCGCGTTATGTGAGACAGCTGCAGCTTAGTCATCGAAATGCTGTGCTTTAAAGCGATAATAAGATCGCACAAAACCGGCAGTCACATAGGGTGCGAGTTTCGAGATCCACGGGAACTTTGACTGGTTCTGCTACATTGGCAAAGTGAACTAGGGCATGCTTAGTTGCTTAGTTATTCTAGCTAGCACATTTTGAACTTTAGTTCTATTCTCTTTAACAGCAATGCCTAACTATAATTATAATATGTGCTTTTGATTATATTTTACTGTGAAAACATGCAATCAATCTATCTGTTCTGTCTCTCGGCCTTTGCTTTTTGGAAATTGAGACCACGTGTTCTGATGGGACCATTGTTACTGTAGCTTTTCAGAGATGTGTTCGTCTTGCAAATTGTACCTTAGACAATTTAAGAGCTAGGAATTATTCCTCTGTGCTAGATAAAACTCACGCTAGTGATGACGTACAACAGAGTGCTCCAGTACCTGATGAACTTGTTCTGGTAGCGCAGCTCCAGGTACTGAAAGAGAGACGATACGAACTCGCTTGTTTATTCAATATTAGAAAGACCTCGCTAATTACCCTGGGGAACGACCAGTAGTTTCGGTAGTGAGTTGCGGAGCCATTACACGGCGAGGTACACATTCATTTGGGGCGCAGCCGTGGAGAGAAGGCTTGGGGCCTTGTTGTGCAGTTTACACCCTTCAGTGTTAACCTCCAAGGCACAGTGAGAGTGTACACTGCCTGATGATGAGAAAGTGAGGGCAGTTGTACACACCTACGGGTGTCTACGGGCATTGAGCTAATGAAGCATCCTTCGGTGACAGTCGAACTACAGCCAGCGAGGGTACAACTCTCAACTTAGAGCACACAGCCGAGAGTCCTGAGTACACAGAGGCTCACGGACGTGTAGACAGGTACACTTGTGAGCGGTCGGAACATCTGCGTTGATTTTTTCTTATAACCAGGCAATGCACACTCTCGCTGTTCCTTGACGTCTAAGCGCTCATGGCTGCAAATTGCACTACAAGCCCCATCGCCTCAAATTAATGTGGCCATTGTGGACCTTGTCGCGAGAGTCGGGCGCGTTACGGCTCCGCAAAGCAACCCCTTCTACGAGGTTTGTGTCATAAATTCGCTGACAAACTTACATAGCGTCTGTTTCTTTTGTACTTTGGGGCAGAATTTTTTTATACAGACTAAGGCACCATCGATCTTATTGTCTATGGAAAATCTTCCCTCTGGCTTTTGAGACACGGCAGAAATCGAGTGGCATTCAAACCACCCTTTTATCCAGTACGGAGAAAAGTGAAGCTACCAAGCGTCTGTCTTTTGGTCTTTGTGGAAGAAGCAGAAGAAGCAGGCTGATATTTACCGTGAGCTGCTGCAAATCTTTAGCGAGGATGCACCTTCGAAACAAACTGTGTCAAAGTGGGTGCAGCGCTTTGAGGACGGCTGGGAAACAGTTGATGATGCTCCCCGCCCAGGTGCACCGCGGTCATCCACTTCCAGTGACAACATCCAGCGTGTGCAGCATGCCCTGGACGATGATCGTGGAGCAACCCTGAGGCAGTTAGAGGACTTGTTGGAGATACCAATGAAGTGCATTCATTGCATCATCTCCGACCATCTGCATATGACACGAGTTGTTGCACGATGGGTCCCTAAACTGCTGACTCCTGTCCAACTGCAAGAGAGGGTCCGCCACCTACTCAACGCCTATCAAAACGAGCCCGACTTTCTTGGCCGCCTGGTGACTGGTGATGAAACGTGGTTTCACTTCTACGAACCAGAAACGAAACGGCAGAGCAGCGTCTGGAAGGCTACTCACGAACCCCCACCGGTCAAGGCCAAGGCGGTGCAGTCAGCAGGTAAGCGCATGGCCACCGTGTTCTGGGACAGAGAAGGCATCTTGCTGATCGAGTGGCTACCTGAAGGCAGAACCATCAACGCCCAGTACTACTGTGAAATATTGGAACGGCTGCGTGAGAAGATCAAGAGTGAGCGCCGGGGAAGGATCACCAGGGGCATTGTGCTGCAGCAGGACAACGCCAGGCCGCATACCTGCAATGCAACTATGGATGTCATCAGGAGACTAGGCTTCGAGTTGCTGCCTCACCCTGCCTATTCTCCTGACCTGGCCCCCAGTGACTACTGGTTGTTCCCTAAAATGAAAGAGCCTCTTGGTGGCCATCGCTATGGAAGCCTTTCTGCTCTCAGCTCGGCCATCAGCCAGTGGGTTCGAGGGACCCCCACCGAATTCTTCGCCCAGGGCATCAGCAAGCTGCCAGAGAGATGGCACAAATGTGTGCAGCTTGGGGTGACTATGTTGAGAAGTGCAATGTTGTCAATTAGCTGTTCTTTGTTTTGTTTCTTTGATATCTGCAGTTGTCAGCGAATTTATGACACAACCCTCCTAGATCATTACGTTGGGTTCCCGACATTCAGAAATCATGAAGTTGGATTCTCATTTAACCATAATTTTACTACTGTTTTTATTGCTCCCGTCACATCTCATCAGATTCTTCCATTCTTGATGACTTACCTCGTAGATGCTGGTGATCTCCAGCGGATAAAACAGAGGCACGAAGGTGAAAGCGCTGACCAAACAGGCCAGGGAAATCCCAATGCAGGACATATTATAGTAGCTGCCAAAGTAGAAGATTTCCGCTGGGGATCCTGTTTCAGTATGTCAGTATGAAATGTTTCATTAAATCATCGATTGATTCATATCTCGTAGATCCATCCCTAGTTGCGGTCTCAATCTAGAATCACATGACATTCCCAGCATATCAGCACGCAGTTATGACTGTGTGACAGCTTACCTAATGTCATGCACTCTATACCCTTTGGTATAAGGTAGCCAAGCAACACACTTCACGATTTGAAAGCGCAGATAAAACTATCGGCCCCCCATATAGATATGAACGGCCCTATTATCCTTTGAGTTTAACTCTGGCTGATAACACGCGTCGCCTGCGCTACACAGAATAAGCTTCCTGTGAATTTCAAAGAAGATAGCAAAGATTGTGGGACAAAGGTTAGTAAAATTTGAACATACTAAATAGAGAGACGACATGCCAGCTGAGCAATAGGAGTTGGGCATTCTCGGCTGCATGCTTATTACATAAGGAAAGAGAGCACGCGGAGAGAAATTCATGAGCAGTCTCACTAAAGGTGCGACGCATACGTTGCTTGTGCGTATGCGAGCGCTCACGAAGCCTCCGTACAGTGAGTGGCGCCCGCCCCCACTCCTCTGGATTTGTTCTCCCCGCCTTCTCTTCTCTGCTTCTTCTATAAGCTGTATTGTAGTTTTTATATTCAACAAGCACTCTCGCAGTTGCCACCCCTAGCCCCGTCATTCAGTCCCTAGAAATTGTTGACTGCAAGTTACTCACTGAAAATCGATGCGCCTCAAAATGGTCAACGTAGGTCATAAATTGGCTGAGTAAGAGAATGAGACCGTGGCAGTGAGAGAGATGGAAGTAGGTGAAGACAGAGGAGGATGAAGAGGGCATGAGGCTAATGACCGAAAGCAATATTACTAACCCAGCAAGGCTACGGCCGACCAGAAGGACACCAGGATTGAGATGGCCACGGGCAACAGTCGCATTTGCCTGTTACCCATCACGTACTCCTTGGTAGACTTCTGCCTGCCGCCGGTGCACGACGTGAAGATGCCGATGCCGACGGAGGCCAGGCAGATCACGGCGATGAACACGTAGTCTACGGGGTGCATCATGGCTTGGCTGGCTCTGCTATTCGCTGAATGGCTGGCTGGAAGCTCGCGAGCTCTTTACGAGTTGAAAAAAAAAGAAAAAGTAGCGGGCGTACGCTCTTAATGCTGCATTTTAGAAGCCTCTAATTGGCTGCCATTCGCCAGCAAATGAGTGGACGGGAGAAACGTTTGTATCAGCCATGCGAGACCAACTCATAAAGATGTTATCACAAGTGTACATGTACACTTACAAATGTAACTTGGCAAATCAGCTGTCAATATATAGTTATTGTTATTTTACCTACGGAGTGGGTGGTTAACAGAAGTTCTGAGTGCGCTATGAGAACAGGTGTTTTCAAACTGGAAACAATAGTAGTGTAACTCGTCGCATTGATGATGCACTCGCAAGATAACTTAACCTTTTGTTTCACGCTACAACTACCGGGTCAGAATTTACAAGTGTGTGTGTGAGTGTGTTAATATAGCCAAAGAACTGGTTAAACTCATAGATTTCTATATGCATTGTTCTCTCCATCTCCCCTTCTTCTTTACTGCATTGTCTTGAAACCCAAAATCTCTCTCCACAACCCCACTCAACATTCCTGTGTTGTGCCCGAAAATTCTACCAGAAGTTTTTCAGCTTTGGCAACCAAAAAGAAAACCTAACCTCTACCATAGAGCTCTGAATCTAGAAACTGGAGACAACTCTCCGCCAAACCCCCATTTTCCAGACCAGAGTAGGCTGACTGGCTGGCCCAAAAATACACAAAGCAGATAGGAGATTCTGATGCACTACTTTGAGAAAAGCACAGAAAACTTCCGTATCGTGAAACAGATTTTCAAAACGTTTGTTTTATTAGAAAGCTGAATAATTTTGTTGTGTGTGTGTGTTAACCTTGGCTCGGCGGGCCAGGGCCAGTACCTGCTCCTGGGAAAAGCTCGGCGAAGAAGCCCCAGACGGTCTTGGGCTGGGACCAGAGATCCCGCGGGACGAGCGAGGTGGGACGAGCCGGGCAGGCGAACAGATGCGTGACCGACTCTTCCTCGCCGTGGCAACGCGGGCAGGTGGCAGGCGACTCCTGGTCGAGGCGGTGCTTAAAACTGGCCAGGTGAAGGCAGAAACCCGACCGGAGTTGGGCTAGCGCGGGCGGAGCGCGGCAACTGCGTCTCGGAGGCGTCGATCACAGGCGGCGGCGCGCCGAGCGTCAGCATTGTCGAAGATCCTGGTGGCAAGGACAACTAACATTGCTCAGTAGAAACATCTGTTTAAACTCAACGAAAATAGCAGACATGGCTACATGGTCACAGGGTCACAATTTGTGAGCAGAATTTTATTACTATTACTATTGATTTTTAATAAAGCAAAATCAAACACTGGAGCTGGTCGCAAAATCTTTTTGACAAGCACAAAAACGGAGACAACCACACAGTGCACTGAATACACTATGGGACACCATAAACTGTATAATATATATTGCTATATAATGCATAGAGACAGCATGCCAACAAAAATTGGATGAAAATAAAATAAAACACAAAAGCGAGACCGGCACGAGAATATAGCATTGGTTTGATTGATTGCAACAAAAGCACTGAACAACATACCATCAATACTACTCACTAAACAGACAATAGAGCTTATATATCATGGAAGAATTGACAAACTATAAGAAAATAAATGGCAATGCGATTTCGGGAGAAAATTGGTCAACCTTAGAAGAGACAGAATAATGCGAGCGGCAAACATTTTATTAACCTTAAATACTATAAAGCAAAGAACTTATCTCCGATAACAAAAAAGACTTGGAAACTAAACAAATGGTTACCATCTCGACTCAATGAAATTACTAATTTGATCAAATCTGAGCTTCAAAAACCAGTTGTTTGCTTTACTGAAGGACTAGCCAAGCCACTCTGGAAGAAAATCTACGTATCATATGACTAATTAAGGAATTCGATATATACGCTCGTAATTAAAGCAATACTGCATATTGGTAGGAGAGAAATGATACACTCTGCCTACAATGCTGATTGGCTGGCTGGTTGAGGTGGGTGTCGACGCTGGCGGCAGAGCATTTATAGCTTATAAAGGTTCCCACGCCCGCCCCAGCACTGACACCCACCCCAGCCGGGTCAGCCAATCAGAGATGTGGATCGAACAGACCGTGCTACCTTCCTACTACAGATATACATCAGCTAGTTTCTTGGGGTGGGTCTCAGGGTCGGGCAATAGAAAAGACCTGCAGGCCTTACAATCCATTTTTTAGATATTTCCCCTTGAAGTTTCGTTTGAGTAAATATTGGGAGAAATGGACGAAATTAGACGAAAATAGACGAAAAATTGAAATGGATACAAACAACAGCTTAATGTAAAGGCAAGCATTAAAGCATTTTCTTCATATAATCAACTAACAGACAAATCTCAAACAAATATTGAGTACATGAAATTGGTCAATTGGAGTATATGATGAGGAAACCGAAGAAGTACCCGACAAATGATCGTGTCGCGTAGTCACGTGTTTCGCATAAGGCTGAGAGTACGATGGATAGGGGTTCTTCAACTATTGATATTCTAAAAATAGAAAATAACTAAAACCACGACAGCCAATTAAAATTTAAAGTACCATGGTCAAGTACCATGGTATTTGCATAAGTTCTGCAAAAAGACTAGAAAAAGAAGAAATTACGGAAATAACGCGATAATACGCGCAGACTTTGAGGTACTGATTTTTAACTGTTGTGCCAGGGTGAGAAAAAAAGTCGCACACATGTTTAGAACATAATATCAAAATAAAACGAATTCAAATGACAAAAGTACAAACTGAACATAAAATTAGAGGCAAAAAATGCCTTCTCTGCCAATAATTGCGACAAAAAACTGACTTAGTAAGGATGAGATATCCCGTTTCGCTATATTGACTTGAAAACAGAAAGTATTGATAAAGGATTGGAGTTTAAAACGCGAGCAACTGTATGAACACAAGCAGAAAGTTATTGAAGCAGGGATTTCAGCAGATTGTAAGTCTCGTTTATACGAGAGGGCTTTCAGTTTCTCAATAGCGATAAACAAAACAATAAACAATAAGTACATTAACGACCTTTGCCCAGCCAATAAGAAGTGACCATAAAATGTGACTCGCCCATTGAAAAGTGATACTGCAAGTCCAACTGGCTCAACTAATTAAAAACTCTCTTTTGATTGACGCAGCCAATAAGAATCGGCGGTGGTATTTGACCTTGTCTCAGCCAATAAAAAGAGACCATGAAATCCCATTGGCTAGCAAATGAAAAGTGATCTTAAATAAGCATATAATCCAGTGCTAAATCTATCTTTAGAAGCGACCGCCGCTGCCACCGCCAGTGAAGGCGGACCGGGCCGAGGCTGCGGCGGCGTCGGCAGCGGCGCCTCGGACGGCTTCGTTGGTTAGAACGCCCTGGCTAAACTCTTGCCGGGCCTTGGCGAAGCTGGCGCCGGTGCTGCGGTAGATACGGTGAACCTAGATAACGATTAAAATGCGAAAAAAGTCACATGAAAGCTCTTCTAAAAACAACGAGTACAGTGTATTAATTGAAGGCAGACAGATGAAAAGCACGATAAGCCTTACCCGAATTAAGAGGGCCATGTCTAGGCCAGCCAGTGCGGTGAAACCCAGCGCAATGAGCAGCATGAAGACGCCAACTGGCGTGCTCTGCTTCATCATAACAAACGCGTTGATCCAGCCGCATGAACCGAGATAGTCCAATCCGAGGCACTGGATGGCCAGGATGACAAACTGCACGAAGAACATGGCGAAGAAGATGAAGAAGTTGAAGCTGCTGTCGTTTCTGAAACAAATTATATTATAGATGTTTATACTGAATTAGAATGGGCACTGTGGTCGAATATGAGGATGTGGGAAGATTGTTGGTCAAATATGAGGATCTGGGAAGATTGTTGGTCAAATATGAGGATCTGGGAAGATTGTTGGTCAAATATGAGGATCTGTGGAGATTGTTGGTCAAATATGAGGATCTGTGGAGATTGTTGGTCAAATATGAGGATCTGGGAAGATTCTTGGTCAAATATGAGGATGTGGAAAGATTGTTGGTCAAATATGAGGATGTGGGAAGATTCTTGGTCAAATATGAGGATGTGGAAAGATTCTTGGTCAAATATGAGGATGTGGGAAGATTCTTGGTCAAATATGAGGATGTGGAAAGATTCTTGGTCAAATATGAGGATGTGGAAAGATTCTTGGTCAAATATGAGGATGTGGAAAGATTCTTGGTCAAATATGAGGATGTGGGAAGATTCTTGGTCAAATATGAGGATGTGGAAAGATTCTTGGTCAAATATGAGGATGTGGGAAGATTCTTGATCAAATATGAGGATGTGGGAAGATTCTTCGTCAAATATGAGGATGTGGAAAGATTCTTGGTCAAATATGAGGATGTGGGAAGATTCTTGGTCAAATATGAGGATGTGGGAAGATTCATCGTCAAATATGAGGATCTGGGAAGATTCTTGGTCAAATATGAGGATGTGGAAAGATTCTTGGTCAAATATGAGGATGTGGAAAGATTCTTGGTCAAATATGAGAATCTGGGAAGATTGTTGGTCAAATATGAGGATGTGGAGATTGTTGGTCAAATATGAGGATCTGGGGAGATTGTTGGTCAAATATGAGGATCTGGGGAGATTGTTGGTCAAATATGAGGATGTGGAAAGATTCTTGGTCAAATATGAGAATCTGGGAAGATTGTTGGTCAAATATGAGGATGTGGAGATTGTTGGTCAAATATGAGGATCTGGGGAGATTGTTGGTCAAATATGAGGATCTGTGGAGATTGTTGGTCAAATATGAGGATCTGGGAAGATTCTTGGTCAAATGTGAGGATCTGGGAAGATTCTTGGTCAAATGTGAGGATCTGGGAAGATTCTTGGTCAAATGTGAGTATCTGGGAAGATTCTTGGTCAAATGTGAGGATCTGGGAAGTTTCATCGTCAAATAAAAAAAGTGTGGGAATGATGTTCGTTGAATGTGAAGATCAGGAAGGATGCAACTCACTTGAAGGCCTTGTAGAGCGGTCTGAACCAACAAACATAAGAGGCTGGCAGAAAGGCCACGCAGATGATCAGCGACACGCCAAAAACAGTTCCGGCGTTGGTCTTGCCCTCCTGGACTCCGATTAAGTAGGCCAGAGTGCCCAGAATGTTCACTAGCAGCACGCCACAGTGAGCAAGCCACAGGTAGTAGGATAGGCGAATTAAAGAGCGAAACTCCGACGGTATGTCGACGTCGATGTCCTGATAAAAGCACGGACCCACAGGAAAGAATGCGGGCAGTGGAGGCCAGTTGTTCTGCCGGACTGTAGAAAGGTGTTTTTCCGAATTTACAATTCTCCGAATTGCCTATTCATAATTAATAACTAAGGATTACACCTGCCCCAATCGGGTCAGACGCGCAGCCGACAGCATAGCATTAGCTATTGCACTGTTCAGTCCATGGACTGGGGGGACGCCACACTACCTCTTTTAACAGCTGTGTGAACTGAATCAATGCAGAGTTAATGGTCTTTCTAAAGGACACAAATTGTTTCAGTGGATTTGGGAATCGAAACCACTACCTTTAAGTCGTTAGTCTGACGCTCTAACCACTAGGCTACAACCCCTCACTAGGCTAAAACCCCTCACTAGGCTACAACCACTCACTAGGCTACAACCCCTCACTAGGCTACAACCCCTCACTAGGCTACAACCCTCACTAGGCTACAACCCCTCACTAGGCTACAACCCCTCACTAGGCTAAAACCCCTCACTAGGCTACAACCACTCACTAGGCTACAACCACTCACTAGGCTACAACCACTCACTAGGCTACAACCCCTCACTAGGCTACAACCCCTCACTAGGCTAAAACCCCTCACTAGGCTACAACCACTCACTAGGCTACAACCCCTCAACTGCCTTTTTGTCAAAGCTTGACAAGATAGGATTTCGATCAGGGGTGAGTGGCACAGCAGCCAAATCCACTCACATCCGCCAGCGGCGCCGCCGGCACCAGCCGCCAATTCTGCTTCGCGTCGTCTCTGCTCTTCCTCTCGGCGCTCCAGCTCGCGCGCCTTGGCTTCCAGCTCGCGCTGTCGCCGCTCCAGCTCCTCGTTGGTGATTCGCTGCTGTGCGCTGGCGCTGTAGGCTGGTGGCGGCTGCGGCTGCTGAGGCTGGTAGGGCAGCACAGCTGGCTGCTGAGGCTGCAGAGGCTGCTGCTCGCTTGCACTGAATGGGCTGAAAGTGTCCATGGCCGAGCGTGATGAGGCCGGCTGGTTGCCTCTCACCTGCTGCACCGAGGGGTCCTTCCAATGTAGCAAGGAAATACAGCATACTTATATGAGGCAATGCAGAGTGTGTCATGCTAAAGGACACAGTTTGTATAAGTGAGGTTGAGAATTGAGCTCGCAACCTTTAAGCTGTGATTCTAAACAATGATTGTAACCTTGCCTAGGTAACAAACTAATGGTTAATTTCTCTGCTAGTTATAGAATGTGTTTCATTAAAAAAATTTACGAGTAAGGTTAGCAATATGACAACAACATTACTTTAAGACTTAATACTTTTACATTTTTGTAGATAAAAAAGGTTAATCAACTCTATTCTGTAGGAAGAAATTTATACTAAAATAACTATTTATAGACTATGTTGAATAAATAATCCCTATACATTCTAGTCATGTATTATTATTTATATAAAAGTAATGTATGTTACACTATTTTTAACATTTCAAGCCTTTAGTGCTCAGAAGTATAAGCCTATGGTTGTATGGACAGTTTTAACATTATAGAATATATCTAAATACTCATTTCTAGTTTCTAAATATAGATAGTATACAAAGTATGTAGCTACTGGCTCCCATGAAATAAGATCACAATTTTTTTTATTATTTGCTACAGTAAATAGTTTGCAAATTAGCTATTGGTTCACTTTATTTTCCTGGTATTTTCCTAGAGATTGTAGGACAATTAGCTAGAAAAATATGCAATAAATTTGAAAACTAGCAAATTCTACCCTAGGACTAAATTAAAGCTAACTAAAAATAAAGAAATAAATAAGAACATTGTTTGTTAAGTTCCTAGCAATGAACAATATATACATGTCATAAGAAAGTAACTGTGGAATAAAAAAATAAATAATTTGTAACTATATGCAAGTATAAAAATTGAAACTATTTGAGGAGCAATAGAAGAAATATAAGGTTTTTATATCTGTATTATAAAAAAAATAGAACAATTTTAATCATCTAATCCTAAATCAAGACTCAAGAAAACTTACAGAAAAAGGACTTGAATTGGATAATTTGTTGGGATCAGCAAATGGATTGTCGAAATTAGACATTTCTCTTTCAACGTTTTATAAAGATTAGAAAGGTATTAGTAAAAAATTGTGAAAGGTATGTCCAAGACTCCAAGTCTATTTCAATGACAAAATTTTTAGGGTAACACTCAGTATTTATTTTTCGATGCAGAAATCTATGAAGCAATTACTATTATTTAACAGTCTTGTAAAAAAGTGACAACTGCAGACAAGTATTAATAACTTCTAAATTGTTTAGGTCAGCAACAGACTTAGTAAGTAAGCTAAAGTAAGTATGTACCTAAGCTAGAGAGAACGATGATGTGCATCTTTTTTTCTCGCTTTAATTATCGCGCAACTCCGAAAATCAGCTTTCGAACGTAAATTTCTAGCAGTAGAACAAAGAAAAAGTAGAAATAAACTTCCACTTTCGCAATAAAGTGACAAATGAATATTAATTTCTTTATAAAATATTCAAGTATCTCTAAATCATAAGATTATTGTTTCTAAACTATGACGATAATGAAAATATATATGTTTTAAAAGGCATACCTTCAATCGGCAGTAGTGAAAATGACGATTGATCGGCAGTAGTGAAAATGACGATTGATCGGCAGTAGTGAAAATGACGATTGATCGGCAGTAGTGAAAATGACGATTGATCGGCAGTAGTGAAAATGACGATTGATCGGCAGTAGTGAAAATGACGAGTGATATTTGCAAGTATATATATTTTCTATGTTGATACGTCTATACTTCTACGGAGTTCTACAACACTAACAATGAAAGCCATGTATCCGATTTGGGCCAGATACATGTCCATGTTCTGGCCCAAATGGAAAATAAGTTCTCATATACTTTTTGGCACATTTAATTTAATGTTATGTTTTAAGTCTGGTGTTACTTAGTTTATGCAGTGGTAGTTTTGAAGTCTTTGGTCAAAAAAATATTTTTTAGGATGAACTATTGCTACGTATAGTGCCCGCTGGGATTTAGACACAAACTAAATTTTTCATATCAGGTTTATAATTTCCATTTCACAAAACTCAATAGTAGCATTTGAATGCTTAAAGGAACGGCAATTAAATGCACTCCCAATCATATTTAGCCTAATAATTGAAGAGACTCACATTTTTCATAGAGACTCATGTCGTGAGTTAGAAACATGTTTTAGCATAAGATTTCCTGCGCTTTAAGATTCAGATTTTCTAAATATAAAATATTACTAGAATGTACTAAATCCGCAAGAATTTACTAAATATTTCTACACAGAGTTTTAAATACATTTTCTTACACAATATGGAACAATAGTCAGAAATTAACAAATCATAAAACATATTGGCTACTAAATCATGCTGCATTGCTATACTTGACTTATTTGATATATAAATCGGACTCTAACCCACTGTCCAAGGCTGACGTCACAAATCATTCGGACCAGCAGTCTGACTCCAGCGATGATGCTAAAAAGAATTCTGAAAGCCTTCTGCGTCTTGCGCTAGCAGGCGACCTGCCTACACTCAAGCGAGAAACGACCAGCTGGACCGACCTGGACGTTCGTCGTCTGATGAGCATTCGAGACTCGCATGGAGCCGGTCTGGTACACTATGCGGCCAGGTCTGGCTCCCCCGAGCTGCTCAGCTACCTCGTCAAGGAGCTCGGCCTGCCGGCTACGGAACCAGCCGCAGAATACGGCGACATGCCAGTACACAATGCCGCAGCAGCCGGTCAGGTGGCCTGCCTCGCCTGGCTGCTGGCGGAGGCCGGCGCAGATCCGCTGGCGCGCGACGCAGAAGGCATGAATCCGCTGCACGTGGCGGCCTACGCTGGCCACGCAGCCGCCGTGGAGTGGCTGCTGGAGCGCACCCCGTGCTCGGCTAGCGATCGGTCGGCTTGCGGAGCAGTGCCGGCGCAGTTCTGTCAACGTGGCGAGGACGACGAAACTCTGGGACTGCTGAAGGGCCGCACTAAGCATACAAGCGGGGTTGAGCGACAGGTGAGTCAGGTGAAGATGATAGATAGATAGATAGATAGATAGATAGATAGATAGATAGATAGATAGATAGATAGATAGATAGATAGATAGATAGATAGATAGATAGATAGATAGATATATATAATAGATAGATAGATAGATAGATAGATAGATAGATAGATAGATAGATAGATAGATAGCTGTACCGAGCTCAAAGCGCTAGGAAGCGAAGGGCGTGGTCGCGCTTTCATTCCCATCTCTCTTAGCCGCTCTGACCGCAGCTGCTGCTTGATTTTGCGTGCCGTCGTGTGCATAGCCAAATAGAGGAGGATTCCTCTATTGTTGATTAAGCGGGCCCCGCCCATGCTGTTTAGCATCTGAGAAAATGGGGCGGGTCTACGGTCGAGTCGCTGTGTTTTGTGAGTGTGATGAGGCTTGTAGTCGCATCTGAGCTATATGCACAATTTCCGTCACACTATAGGGATTCCAGAGAGATATTAACGGACAGAAGCAGGGAGGAATGAATGGGGATAAGGCCAATCACACTATAACTCTGAAATATTAATTTGAGATGCGTTCAAACTGGCTGTTTAATTTTTATGCACACTTATGCTGATTTTCACTGAACCCTGCTTAACAGTCTGGCACAGGTAAATAAAACTGAAGAGCTTCACTAATTAGGCTAATTAGTGAATAAATTAATCAATGCACCTTCTCACCCAAACCTTAAACTGGATGGACTCTTTCCGCCAACTCTCCCCATCCCGCTGACTCCTGAGCACACACTCGCACAGCTACTGTACGCAGAGGCACACACTCACACAGGTGTGTACATCTACCGTGACTTTCTCATCGTCAGGCAGTGCACAGTCTCACTGTGGGAATGAGACTGCAATAACAGCACAAATGTGTATGTTCCGGTTAAAAGGATAAAAGTGACAAGAGTCGCCGCTTCTTTATCAAATCTGTTATGGGACACAGTTATCACCCCGTGGTGATGGTCTTACCATGCGATTGAGCACTAACGAATAAAAAGGTCAATTGATTACGATTTCATAAAGCTTTGTCTTGCATATTTTAGAGACTATACTCAAAAAGAGAACAAATTTAGTGACAAAAGCATGTCATTTGCAATACTAATTTGTCATACAATCGCATCTGGGTTTAATTTCCTTTCGGTTTCATTTGCATAATAATCGATTCATGAAGACCCAGCTGGGGGAAATTGTCCCAATGGATGTGCAAGGAGAAAGGCGAAATCAGTAGTCAGGTTGAGAAATAGTACTCATAGTAACCAGACGATGTTTCATCGCTCAACCAACAATAAAAAAGGAAGTTTTTATCTCTAATTATTACAATGAACACACTTTCTCCCACAGTCAAAAGCTAACACCGGAGAATTGGCGGCGACAACCGTGTCACCAATGTCCAGATCCATGTACTCGATACCGGAGGTGCCCGTGTCTCCTCCATCGCAAAATAAGCCAGCGTCGCCACAGCCAGACTCGACGACTATGGAGGCGGCCGGCTTGACAAATCCATTTCCGCCTCCTCAATCACCAGCTCAGCAAGAACTCAACGAGACTGCTTCTCAACTGCAGCTGTTAATAAATAAACAGGCCACCTCAGCGATTCCACCGGCGCCTCCGCCGCCTCCTCCGCCAGTGGCTCAACCGCAGTCACTGTTGATCAAGAAGGCCACCTCAGCGATTCCACCGGCGCCTCCGCCGCCTCCTCCGCCAGTGGCTCAACCGCAGTCACTGTTGATCAAGAAGGCCACCTCAGCGATTCCACCTGCGCCTCCGCCGCCTCCTCCGCCAGTGGCTCAACCGCAGTCACTGTTGATCAAGAAGGCCACCTCAGCGATTCCACCGGCGCCTCCGCCGCCTCCTCAGCCGCAGCCGTTGATGATCAAACGAAATACTCGTAGTTTAGCAATTCCACAGTCGGACCATCACACCACACAAGGTACGGCATCGACCATTCCGCCAGCACCTCCACCTCCGCCACCGCCAGCGTCGAATGTGGTGCTGAGATTCGGCAAAGCCCCTGCCGCACGGAGGCCAGCAAGCTGTGGCGCATTGGCAGAGGCGGCTCGAGGCGTGGTAGGACAACAACAGCAGCAACAGGGTGACCTGATCGCCGAGTTGAAGCGCTTCAACAGCGCCCACCTGAAGAAGCTGCGTCACATGGCCGAGGGCCAGCAGGATGATGGCGAAGGAGACGGCAATGAGCCCGTCGAAATAGAGAATAAGGACTGCAGCGCGCAGGGAGAGGTTATAGATGGATGTGAGAAGCAGTCACCGCTGCATCAAAGTGACCAGCAGCAGCAACAGATGCCGCAGCAGCAGACCTTCTTGGATGGCGAGTCGCAGCCGCGCTGGCTGCGTGAACACCGGGCGCGTCAGGAAGCTCAGCGGGCCGCCAGAGCCGCCGAGGCCGCGGCAATTCAGCAGGCGGAGGAGGCGAGGCTGGCCAGCTTGCCGCCGTGGAAACGCCAGATGCTGCAGCGTCGGGTAAACAATTGAACAATTGAGTTTAATTGGACTGCATACAGAGCTCCAAGGCCCATTAGTCTATTAGTTGTTGTTTTTTATCTTCGAATTAAGACAGAAGGATTATTATTTGTGTCGCACCCTTGTACGGACGAATATTATTTGTTACGCCATATTCTTAAAGCACAAGTCTGTCTACGACCAATATTATCGTACCCGAGTGCTTCTCTGATAATCACAATTATGCTTTGTTATACAGGTTACTTGTCTTTATGAAATATATTGTAGATCTTTATGATCAATACTGAACAGCTGTTCATTGTCGGCTGAGATCTTCATATATCGTATGCTTTCTTCGCGGATCATGAAATCTGACACCGATCAGTCCGGAAGCAAATGCTCTTCCACTGACAGAAATAGGCGAGCTTATAAAGCATTCGCGAATCAATCGCTCAGCAAACGCTCAAGCGAAAAAAACAATGTCGCTAACTTCCACAATGATTGCCTTGGCAACGGTTGCCATGTTGGCAAGCGGCTGCTTCTTTGGCCCGACGCCGACAGACGCGGCGCACATCGAACTGTACGGACCGTCTCTGTCCAACCCGCTGTGCAGGTGCGCAGTGACAACAAAGATCATTTGCGACCCAAGCCAGCCGGGCCAGCCCTGCCTGACCAAAGTGTGCGTCAACAATGAGAACTGCTTCGATCTGGTTGGCCACATCAAGGATGTGAATCAGGTGACCAGCGAGTGCCTGGCGAACTCCAACAGGTGCCGGGTGTGCGTGTTCAACAACTGCAAAGTCTACTGATGGACAACTTCTGCTTTTTCTAAGCATTGATTTGCGGTGCAGTGGTGTTAAAAATTAATAAACCTTGCTTCAGTTTGTCTTGAAACTTTTGAACGCTTCAAAAGGATGTAAAACTCAGACCTCTCATTTATTTGGGGGGTGCAGCCGCAGAGAGAAGGCTTGGGGCTTGTGCAATTTACGCAAAAGGATGTAAAACTCAGACCTCTCATTTATTTGGGGGGTGCAGCCGCAGAGAGAAGGCTTGGGGCTTGTGCAATTTACGCAAAAGGATGTAAAACTCAGACCTCTCATTTATTTGGGGGGTGCAGCCGCAGAGAGAAGGCTTGGGGCTTGTGCAATTTACGCAAAAGGATGTAAAACTCAGACCTCTCATTTATTTGGGGGGTGCAGCCGCAGAGAGAAGGCTTGGGGCTTGTGCAATTTACGTGGACTTGTCCATGGACTGAACAGCCGTACGCAGCCTTCAGATGCGCCGCGGCTATACGTTTGGCGCAAGAAATTTTCCAATAAAATATTGTTATAGATGATTAAGTGTTGGAAGTTGACAGACTTAAAAGAAATTAATTTAAAAGGCAAAACAAGAGGATTATAATTAATTACTCAACCTCGATTCCCCAAATGTCACTCTAACAACATACTTTTATTAAATTGCTAAAAGAAGAGTCTATTTATCAGATTATCATATGGTTTGAAGGTCTTTTCATGCGTAGACAGTTTGGTTGAGTGGTGACATCTATAATTTAATATGGTAGTAAGCATGTTTTTTAATTTAACCGCACTGCTTCGCTACATTCTACTAAAAGTAGGACGATGCAATATATCAAATGATTTTTGCGATTCTAGACTTCGCAGAAAAGGTTGGAAAAGAAGTTAATTTATTTCAGAGAAATAGAGGTGGCCTCCTATTCTAGGGGGAAACATTCACTACAGATACAAACTATAAGAACTGACAGAACGA
Source organism: Macrostomum hystrix (assembly GCA_950097015.1). Classification (NCBI taxonomy): domain Eukaryota; kingdom Metazoa; phylum Platyhelminthes; family Macrostomidae; genus Macrostomum; species Macrostomum hystrix. The sequence continues at coordinate 338,196 of CATNEN010000026.1, forward strand.
TCAGCGCGAAGTCTTCGTTCAAAACTGATGCCTCAGGTGTGAAGCGAAGGTGCAGAATTCACAGGCGCTTTTTCTTCAGCTGCCACCAGCCGGCGAACAGCGGGGCACCGAAGCCGGTCATAGTGTACAACAGCATGACCACAGACAGGCGCGCCTTGTTCCTAACATTGAAGGGCAGCGAGGCGCCGAAGCCGAACGTCTCCGAGTGACGGACGACGCTAGTTGAGAAAGCGCGCTTAGCAACTTGGCCGAACATTGCTTTTAGTGGCTGCGTTTGCTGCAAGACGTGAAATATACTTAACGATTGACTTGTTTACTAAACAACAAATCAAAGTAAACACAAGCACTAAAGAAATATATATTTATAATAATACAGAAAAAACATAATCATATGTTAATCTATTTTAAAATCATGTCAATACAAATGACTATTTTTATGCAAATTCTAAACCTAGCCTGGAATCATTAATAACTTCACTATTATTAATTTAAAATTATTATTAGCTCAGTAACAAACATTAAAATTAAAGCTAAAGTAAATTTCTAAAACTTTGTTTTTGTAGGACTATATTTAATGGAATTTATTATCAAAATCTATTTTAAATGTAAAAAATGTAAGAAAACTGTATAGATAAGCTGTTATCATGTCATGGGCATCAATTTATCTGGTGCATATCAAAATTGGCACAACCAAAATGGCCAGGTGAAATAGCAGCAATGCACAAGAGTCAACTAATATAATAAGCATGCAATCAACAATGTGCATTTATTTTCTAAACACAAGCTAATTTATTATGCTTAAAATAAATTGGCTAGAATATTTTGCACTACAAAGAATTTAATTACTTATTGCTAAGCCGGGCTACAAAATTTGCAGTTTAAAATTATAAATAGCCATTTCAATGTTTTGTACACATGAGAATTTTGAGACATTAAACCTAGAGAATGTATTATTAAAAAAGCCCACTTGAAAATATGAGGTTTAAAAGTGTGAATGAGCATGATAATGTTTTGGACACATCAAAGAATTTCTAGATGTTAATATAAACTTAGTGAAATTAGCATTTAATGCTTTACCTAAATTTTAACCTATTGCTAGCAATTTTGCATATTGTGTTTTGCATATAGGATTATTAAAATGATTCTGAAAAACATTAGTTGTTTTCTTTGTTAAGGCCATTTTTATGTGTCACTAATTTTATATGGAGCTACTGTATCATGAAAAGCATAAATCTACCAGATTTTTAAAGCACTAAATCATAAATAAATGTTGTATTATCTAATAAGGTATATAAAGTAGTGTATAGTTGCCTTTTTAAGCAAGCTGCTCTGCTGATACACTATGCTTTTTTGGCAAAGGCTAATTGTGTACACCTTACCTAATTGGGCCAGATATCCAGTAAAGAGCATAGCTATTGCACAAGATATCTGAAGGCTGCATATGGCTGTTCAGTCCATGGACTATGGGGATGCCACACCCACCTTCAATTACCCTAGCTAATGGTGGTACCCATTAAACAGCTGGGTGAACTGAAGAAATGCAGAGGAAAGTGTTTTGCTAAAGGTCATAAATTGTTCTTGTGGAAATTAGAATCAAACACCCAACCTTCAACTGTGACACAGAACTGTATGGATGAATTTAGAATTATAGGTTATGGAACTATGGCGAAAAACACTGCCTATGAAATTATGTGCAAACCATAGTCAAGATCAAGCAATTTAGGCTATGTATCAAAAGCCACTCTAAAAATTTAGTTTTCCAATGTGGATCAAACTAGATACAGTATAAAAATGCAATTATGCATTAGTTATACCTAAATCCTATTACCAGTATATGATATAGGGTATATCAATCATTTTGGTATGTTTCATATTAGTCATAATACTGAAAGTTATATAGTATATAATCAGAAGACCTATAGGCTATTGGCTATAAAGTTTGTAGGGCCTATGCTAAGTGCCAGCTGTCTTGACTTGAGTCTGCCATAAATTTCTATCACACACATGATCCTGAGTGTGTATAAAATATGGAAAATATAGATAAAAATGCAATATTGATTAATAGATAGATTTATCTAGAAAAATATTTTTGGTTTAAAATTTTAGCTTCAGAAGAAATGATAAACAACAAAAATAATAAAACTAAATTTTTGGTTGCTAATTATTTTGACGTTGCAGTTGTCGACTGTAGCTAGGCCTAATTCAGCTAAAATATTACTAAAATTAATTTCCTAAATAATGTCGACCTAAGCAAGCAAGACAAAGGTGCAGATAGCCTATCCCTGGGTATAGACACACAAGACAGTCAATCAAAAATGCATGATGCCACACATGATTGTAGGCCTCTTTGTTATTTATTTCGGATATGGAATTAAATTCTGAATTTTCGATGGGCAAGCATGTTGTGGCAGGTTTATATACTTTTTTAGCAGGGCACTAGCAATACCAATATACCCCTGGTTAGCAAACACTAGCAATCCCAATAGGACCAAATAATGATGTCATGCTCTTCAAATTTAAAAGTATTAGGGTTACTGTATGGTGGTGCAGCACATTATTTGTTTGTACAATAAACGTGGCCATATTGTTAAATTCACAACTCATAAATCTCAAGGTAAGATGTAGCTACCAACATTCTCTTTTTAACACAAACATCTCATTTTTTCACGTATCAAGTGCATTTAAAAAGCTGTTTCCGTTTTGCTTAAACAAAAGAAACAGTAGTAGGGAAGTAAATAACAGAATATGAACCTGAAGGACCAGTGTGCTTGTATAATTGATTTTTTTACATATTTAAATTTTGTTTAAAATACTGTTGCAGTAGATAAAATATTTATAATATATAAAACCTTGTCGCGCTGAAAACTAAGTAATCGACAACTGTTTATCCAAGGCGAAATATAGGGCGAAACGTAAGTATTTCATATTTCTGCTTTTAATTGCTGTCCTACTTTCGATCCCTTCACATAAGAATTTATACGTATCTTGATTATAGTTTCAATCTCATAACACTTACAAAGCAGAACTATATACAACCGATTAAATTAAATTAAATTAAATTGAACCTATAGTTTATGAAAACTTCATGTCGTTTTATAAAGTCCTTTAAATCTGTACTAAAGCATCATTTCGCAAACCCATTCAATACATTTTCAGAGTTTTTTCGTCAGACAAGTATCGTCTATTCAAACTATACTAATGAACTCCCAAGTCAACACTTCTTGGCAAGTGCCATTACCGTTGCCGGCGCCTGGCAGCGGAAATTTGACCGGGCTGCTGCAAGCTCTAGCTAACCAAACTGCTCAGACACAGGCGATGTTAACCGCACTACTTGGTCAGTCGTCTCAAACCCAGACGCAGACCCTTAATGCTGCTGGCAGCCACAGCAGTAGTCCGGAAGCGTTGCTGAAGGCCCTGATGGCGGAAGTTCAGCTGACTGAACAACCATTGCCTGCTGTAACGCCACAAGTAAACGTTAAGCGACAAAAAGTTGGCGGTGTTTCTTCGCCGTCTTCGTCGTCTCCTGGTAGTTCATCGTGTACTTCGCCAACCCTGATCGATAGTGAGTCTCGCTCCGCTGGCTTGCGTAGTAGCTTCTCGTACGGTGACGACGGCGGTGGTTGCGGCGGAAACTCGGTCGGCGGGATGGGTGTCAACACACCATGTGTCGTCGGCAATGGCCAAGGAGTCCTCGGGAGAGACATTGGCAGCACTGGTGTCCAACAGGCCGTTCGGTATGCCAACAGTCCAATTATCGATTTTTATCACATTATTTGCATCAACTGGTGTCCTTTGTCAACATGTACTTTTCGCATGATCATTTACTTTATAAAAAACCATAGCGGCACAATCTAATGTCCAAAAGGGATGGATCAAGGAACTAAATAGATTGCTAATCAAGATGCAACTCCGACTACTGTCGTTATAATTCGAATTTACCCTGTATAAATCTCATATTGCTTTATCGGAGCTGTGTCAAGATTAGCAGTCCATTTAATTCCTTTTTCCATACCGCAAATTTATTTGCCGTGTGCATTTCCTTTCCTTTTCGTGGTCAGAGAGGTGAACCATCGGCAGGCAATCTGTGGCAGAGCAACTGCGGGAGTGTGGCTGCTACCAAAGGTATAAATGAGCACTAATGATCTGCGACATTCCCAAGATGCGTTTGCAATTTATTGTACTACACTGGGTTCAATTACTGTAACTTGTATTCGATTAGTCAGCGTTTTCACACCAAGTTAGATTCCATCATAAAGTTTTTTCCCAATTAATTTATACAGTTGTACAATAAAGGGCGCATTATGGCCAAATGAGTCTTGACAACTGTGAATAATGCACCATTGCGGTGGCCTGAGTGCACTCGCACTGTGTCCCACTCGCCTTGGGAGATATGAGCCTGGACTAGATCGAGCTGCTGCTAGATCGGAGAGGGTTGGTCTGCCGATACGGAGCCACACGTGACTGTCACGCGAGTGCAGTGTGTTTAACAACTCAGTCACAGCTCGTAGGGACGGCACAGCACGAAGGACAGGGTCGTCTCCGTTTCAGAGCACAGGCGGAGTTGAACCTTAACCTCTCAAACTTTTAGCTCAAACTTTAAAAAATGCATTAGACAGCAGTGAAAAGAGACTTGAAAATTCTGGATTCTAGTCTCATTCTTCAAGTGCTCAATGATCATTAGTTGATAATAAGCGGTGCACGTGTTATACACCAGTGAAACTCTGACTCGTAGCCATTCAATCTGACACCTTTTCCATTCTTCTCGCTATTCGCAAAGGTTTTTTGAAGGCACAAAAATATTTTTTATCACATCTGAAAAGTAATATCAGCCTTTCATCGGTTTGTTTCCCTAATATACAGTCAAATTAATTTCATTTAATGAACTATCAGTATTCCACTTGCTTTTAAGCCACAAAGCTATTAATTTTGCTGCGAAATTATCACTTTTTCTATCAACTGTCGCCAAACCTTGAGCAGCTGTGCCGATCGCTAACTTGAAAGTTCAATCACGCGTCGCCCACTACTTACAGGAGCTTGAAAAGGCCGTACGAGCAGCCAAAGCAGTACCAGCAGCAGCAGCAACACCAGACTGTGGCTGTTCCACCACTAAAACAAGCTGTGCAGTTCCCGGCCACACGCTCATTGCTCAGTGGTGTGAGTGTTGTGCAAAGTACCTCAGCTGCTAGCGCTGCTGCAGCCAATTCCACATCCACTGTTGCCTCGGATGCGTAAGACAAGCCGTGCTGGCAATAAGCGCTCACGGGCCCTCACCGATTGATTGGCCAATGCGAGCAGAGCCCCATGCAGGACCACTCAGTTAGTCTGGTTCTTTGTGGCTGAATTTCAAAGCCTGAAAACCTCTTGATTCCAAACTGCGACGGGTTGACAGCGTTTCGCATGTAGCAGTTTTGAAAACTGACAACCCAGGTGCAGTGGAGTCAGTATTAAAAAACTTTAATTATTTTTGCTCTAGTTAATTGTTAATCGAGCTACATTTACTACTTCAAAGCCGCATTGTCCGCTCTGAAATCAGTCTCTGTGGGCCCGTGTACGACAACTGACATATTATAAAAAAGCGAGATGATCCGAATCCTTTACTGGAGGTAAAGTAAAACGGTTGGTGAGACAGTCATAACTGGGAGTCAGCATCTGCTGTTTTAGTTGCCAGTTTCGATAAATATTCTAGAAATTATAGAAACTCAAGCAGATGAAATCTGATTGCACCCTTAGTGGGAGACGGTTCTTGTCCTGACTTTTTTCTGCCTGGCTGCAGGCTCAGCGCACTATACTTTATTCGGAGCTATGTTTTAAGCTCCACGCTGGCATAACACCTGCTGACTGATTATGAACTTCAACTGTGGATTTTGAGACTCAAGGGTGGTGCCAGTCATGTGTTTGGGGTGGCTTTTACTGCGCAACCCCTTCTGTAACTAACCGCAGCAGATCCTTATCTGTCTCAATTTCTGCTTAGTCTGTAACGTATTCTGTGCACATTTGCAGCATTTATAAGCATTCCGCTGTGCCACTGGATCGCTGAAGTGTTTGGGTATCTGCACCAAATTTTTTTCTATCGAATATTTTCACTTTGTTGCAAATTTAATAGCATAATGTTTGCTTGTTTCAAGACAGAAAACTAGGTCAGTGTGTTGTGCGCGATAACATTTGTGTTTGTGGGGTTGGACGAATTGGCTAATTTAATCGGCAAAGCTCTCGGCAAATCTAGGTCGGGATTGCACATACAAGGTGATTGGAGGCTTTTATTCACGCAACTGACGGGTGGTCAGACGATTTACACTAACAAAACTGACGTCTGTGGAAGTTCCCAGCTGCAGGTGTGGAAATTTCCAACGACTATAAACCCAACCTGACCGACTTTCTCTTCGGGGATGTGCTTGAGCTGTAGTTTTCCATTCGGCCTCAGTCAAATCTAACTGATATGGTCGGGTCAGCTTGCGTAACAATCTTATGCATGTGTGGCAACGAGTGGTGACAGTGAGCACTCTTTTTTAGAGTTAGAGCTATCGTAGATTACGCTAGAAAACAATATGCTTGGAAATGCAGGTTTTGTTCAGTCCCTAATTGTGCACAATTCTCCCCCCCACTAAGCAGTGACAGGCGCAGGATCCAGCAAGTCAGGGCTGAATCCGGAAGCGACAGTCGCTATGGTCCCTACCAGCTTCTAGTGGCAGCGCAGCCGGAGCTCAACCACAGGGCTAGGTACCTCACCGAGGGCTCCAGGGGCGCCGTGAAGGATCGTTCGCAGACTGGATACCCGGCTGTGCAGGTAGGAATGACGACAACTCAATGTGTACATTTATTGGCAAATGTCTAACAAGCTTAGAATGTATATTGTGAACGTAATTTAAGTTACAGCATCAGCATCGATAACCATGGAGAGAAAGGGACAACGCTAGCGCTTTTCTGGAAATTTTCCAAAATTTTCCACAAACCAAAAAAAGTCAGCTAGGCTTCTTAGAAGCAGGAGTTCGAATGCTTGTGTTGTAATTTGCCTTTGCACTGCAGTTAATTTAGGTTGGCAGGGTCACGGCTTTGCTAATCTATTAAAGTGCTTTTCCTGCATACACACCGACTGAATTTGATATTAGAAAGAAAAACAGTTTAATTATTGCAGTTGTTTACGAAACCAGGAGAGTGTCATACGAAATTACCAGAAGATTCAGTATGATTTAAATGTACAATAAATAGCTAGAATGAGTCCATTGAGTACTTCGAATCGAACCCGCAGCTGCTGGGCTGGTCGCAGCCTGTCGAGTTGTGCGTGTTCGCCGGCTCGGACACCGGCGGCCGGCCGAGGCCGCACGGTTATTACCAGGTGTGCCGGGTAGCCGGGCGCCACGGCTGCTGCGAGGCTCGCGAGGTGGTGCAGGACGGCACGCGGATGCTGCTGATTCCTTTGCAACCTCGCGACGGCGCTGTAATCAGGTGGGCGACAGGGCATTGTGAATGGCTTGCTGCTGGTCCTAATAATAAATTATTACACCTGGCCGTAATTGGGCCACATGTGCGGCCGACAGCATAGCCGCAGCATTGCCCGGCGCATCTGAAGGCTGCGTACGGCTGTTCAGTCCGAGGACTTGGGTGACGCCACACCCTCCCTCAATTACCCCAGCTAATGCTGGTACCCATTTAACAGCTGGCTGAACTGAATCAATGCTCTAACGCTCTAACCACTAGGCCACAACCCACTTGTATTGCTGGTCCAGTACTATACAATATTTAACACTTGTACTCACGTGCATACAGTCATTTTTCCCGACTAACCCTCCACCTACAGCCTGGACTGCATCGGAATTCTGAAGCTGCGCAACGCTGATGTTGACTATCAGCAGCAGAAGCAGCAGCAGCCGTCCTACGAGCACCAACACTCGTCGCCAAAGTCTGCGCGCCCGAGTCGCGCAACGAACGGCAAGCGCAGCTCCAAGGTCCGGCTGGTTTTCAGAGTGATTTTACCGCTGAGCGATGGCACACGGGTCACACTGCAGACCGCCACACAGGCCATTGAGTGCTGTGAGCCTGAAATCTTGAAATCAGCGTCCCTGAATTTTTTGGCCTAAATTTTCCTGTCGTTTGGCTTTCATTAGGCTAGTCAAGCTACTAACAGTAGCTTAACTAATTTAACCCATTTATTGTTATGTCACGAATAAAATCGATAGAATGGTTACTTATCATAGCAACAATAAGACACTAATGCTTGTTTACCCCAAAGATACTAGAATAACTGTTATTCTAGTATCTGTAGTTACAGCCGGTAGGTTCAACACTGGACTCAGAATACACTGCAAACAGTACTGCTAGCTACCGATGCCATCCCCTGATAAAGTTTCTCGCCTGTTGCAGCCCAGCCCACCGGTCAGCCGGAGATTCACCGACTGTCCACACACGAGTCCTCAGCCCGCGGTGGCTCGGACCTGTTCATCATCGGGCGCAATTTCAGCAAAGGCGCTCGCGTGCTGTTCCGAGAGGCGACGGCGCGCACTCCGACTGGGGCGCCCTGGGAGGCGGAGGCGGTCATTGAAGCCGAGCTCAGCGCAACCAATCATCTGGTCTGCCGCGTGCCCGCCTTCGGCTGTGACAGCAGCCATCACAGTGACGACGATTACAGCAACAGCAGCGAGCAGGACGACCGTGGAGACGCGAAGCGGAATCTGCCGCTGCTGACTGCGCCAGTCCGCGTTCTCATCAGCGTCGTCTGCAGCGACAGGACCTCCGAGCCAGTCTGCTTCACCTACCTGCCCGGTGAGTCCATTGTCTGTGAGGGCTCTTTGGCAGCAAGGCAGAGACAGAAGAGCGGTAAGTGAAGACAACAGGAGAGGCAGGTGAGAATCATAAGCTTGACTCAAAGCAAGACTCAAAACAATGCCGCATTCTCAAGGCTGCTCAGTCACTGAGTCGAGCTACGCCAGCGCAGAGCGCCAAGCTGCAGTTGCTCTGCCTGACTGCCACAACAACCAGCTGCTCCAGCTGCCGCAGCACCAGCCTGGTATGCTAGACTACCTGACATCAGCCAGTCAGGACCACCAGCACCTGGAGAACCAGCTTCAACAGCAACAGCAGCAGCAGCGGCGGCAGCATCAACAACTGGACTTTGACGCGGCCTTTCTAACCTGCCCGGATGCCGATGGCTCATCGTCAGTTGCTGGGCCATTGGGGAACTGGTGAAGTTGAAGGGCGAACCATCGCTGTGCTGAACTCTCTTATGCTCAAGTGCCGTGGGTTTTAATTAGCTGGATACTCAAAGTATCAGTTTTTAAACAAAATTTTACCAAATTAGTTGTATCTCTATTCAAATTTTTTAGGACGACATATTTTAAGAAAATGTTCTTAGTATTTCTTTGAGTGCATTTAAACAAAACTTTCCGGGTTATTCATGTAACCACATAGTTGCTAAAAGGCGTACAAAAATCTACGGCAAAATGGACTCTGAAAGCTGTCAAAAATTTTTACTCACGCTTAAAAGCCATTAGATCAGACATTGTAATGAATGGCAGTAGATAATTGATTTTTATGTACCGTACTGTAGCTTACACTAAACAGTTTCCAAATGAATGACCGTGATTCCCTGTTCGCGCTGGTATTAGTAATCTATCATGTTCTGCTGCGCAAAAGTACACGTGGCAAATTTATACAGTAAATTATAGAATTATATCGTCAGTTTAGCTTACAGTATCCCGTTTACCAAGAAAAAACAGTTTTCATTTCATCTTCCACCTGTAGAAACGTAGAAACGGCATCTCAGCAGCAGTCATTAGCATTGTTTCATTAATTTAAGCTCTTTAGACAAAAAATTTAATCTGACAAATTTGTTTTTTTCTAAAGCTTTTCTCGCTCTCCTTAAATAAATAATCCTGTTCGACAAAAGTGAATAAAATTGTCAATTTGTTAATGTTTTAAGTAAGTCCTATTGTCAATCCGAACGACAATCGAATGGAAGTAGAAGTGCAGAATCCACAAAAACTCGCTCCCATGATGGACACCCCCGGAGCGCTAAGCCGCATTCCTGCCGCGCCACTTCTGATTCACCTTGCGCAACCTTTGACATTTCTCGCACACTTATCAATTGAACAAAAACGAAAACGGACACCTGGACGAGGTCACACACAAATCCCAATAAGGTATTGGCAGTGCAGCTTTTATAAGGGCCGCTACTGCAATGCGGCGAATTTCTCCGTGCGAATATAAATAGAGGAACACAAGCACATCAGAGAAAATTGGAATAATTACGGCGGACTTATGCGCCGTTCTTGCTGGAGACGCTTTCCTCTGATTGCAGCAGCAGCAGCCGCATTTCAACACTAACACCGATGACTTCAAAGCAGATGAAGTACTCCTTCCCCTTGTCACCGACTGCGCTCATTGCTAGACTATGCTGGGTCTGTGCGCTGAGCAGCAGTGCTCAACAGGTCCTGTCTATAGCAGGTGAGACAAATGTACTTTGAACGTGCGGCTAGTGAAGTTGAAGGTCAATATTTGAGCACCGCAATATCCTGGGGTTTGAGCATCGATATCCTGGGGTTTGAGCAGCGACATCCTGGGGTTTGAGCATCGATATCCTGGGGTTTGAGCATCTGATCCCTGGGGTTTGAGCAGCGACATCCTGGGGTTTGAGCATCTGATCCCTGGGGTTTGAGCAGCGACATCCTGGGGTTTGAGCATCTGATCCCTGGGGTTTGAGCAGCGACATCCTGGGGTTTGAGCATCGATATCCTGGGGTTTGAGCATCTGATCCCTGGGGTTTGAGCAGCGATATCCTGGGGTTTGAGCATCGATATCCTGGGGTTTGAGCATCTGATCCCTGGGGTTTGAGCAGCGACATCCTGGGGTTTGAGCATCTGATCCCTGGGGTTTGAGCAGCGACATCCTGGGGTTTGAGCATCTGATCCCTGGGGTGTGAGCATCTGATCCCTGGGGTTTGAGCATCTGATCCCTGGGGTTTGAGCAGCGACATCCTGGGGTTTGAGCATCGATATCCTGGGGTTTGAGCAGCGACATCCTGGGGTTTGAGCATCTGATCCCTGGGGTTTGAGCAGCGACATCCTGGGGTTTGAGCATCTGATCCCTGGGGTTTGAGCAGCGACATCCTGGGGTTTGAGCATCGATATCCTGGGGTTTGAGCATCGATATCCTGGGGTTTGAGCATCGATATCCTGGGCTTTGAGCATCGATATCCTGGGGTTTGAGCAGCGATATCCTGGGGTTTGAGCATCGATATCCTGGGGTTTGAGCATCGATATCCTGGGGTTTGAGCATCGATATCCTGGGGTTTGAGCATCGACATCCTGGGGTTTGAGCATCTGATCCCTGGGGTTTGAGCAGCGACATCCTGGGGTTTGAGCATCTGATCCCTGGGGTGTGAGCATCTGATCCCTGGGGTTTGAGCATCTGATCCCTGGGGTTTGAGCAGCGACATCCTGGGGTTTGAGCATCTGATCCCTGGGGTTTGAGCAGCGACATCCTGGGGTTTGAGCATCGATATCCTGGGGTTTGAGCATCGATATCCTGGGGTTTGAGCATCGATATCCTGGGCTTTGAGCATCGATATCCTGGGGTTTGAGCAGCGATATCCTGGGGTTTGAGCATCGATATCCTGGGGTTTGAGCATCGATATCCTGGGGTTTGAGCATCGATATCCTGGGGTTTGAGCATCGATATCCTGGGGTTTGAGCATCTGATCCTTGGGGTTTGAGCATCTGATCCTTGGGGTTTGAGCATCTGATCCCTAGGGTTTGAGCATCGATATCCTGGGCTTTGAGCAGCGATATCCTGGGGTTTGAGCATCTGATCCCTAGGGTTTGAGCATCGATATCCTGGGGTTTGAGCAGCGCTAGTCTGGGGTTTGAGCATCTAATCTGTAGGATTGAAACATTGCAGTACTAGTTAGTACTAACTAACTAGGTTGTAACATCGAACTAGTAGCACATATGTTGATTAATAATCTTGAAATCCTTTTAAATTTAACTTTTTTAAATAGTTGTTTGATTTTAACTGCTACAGGAGTTTATAATTTAAGAACCCTTGCAAGGCGCATCAATTTAGTCTTATCTTTTTTGCTGAATAATTTCTGAACTCACTCGCTCTTTCATTTCAACATTTTCTTAATTTCTGATAGCATGAGTTTGTGCAACGAGTCCAGAAAGTCCGCTGTACGTGCTTTAAAGTGCAAGCAAAGCGCTTTTTATAGACTGATATTTTCATCTGTACTATTATATTCCACCATTCCTACTTGCAGTAGCAGCACATGAAAAAGAAGCGAATATTCAAAAACCTGGCGCTGCAGTTCCAAGCGGAAATTGGACAGAATCGAACCGAGAGCGTGATGCAGTGAATGCGGCTGCCCGAGTGGTTGAAATCCGATTCTACATACAGAAGATCCACAGCATGGTATGCATGCGTCACAATGTTCCCTTGATTTGCCTTGTCACTTACAGATTTGAGTGTCTCAATTTTATCACTCTGTGCTATTGCAGAATGGTAACAGCCAGACCTTTTACAGTAGCGGAGTTCTGTCATTGGTAAGCAGAGTTTTGTTTTGTTGCTGACCGACAACTGACAATGGCGTGTCAATCATTGAAAACGGCTAGTTCTTTATTAATGATTGACAGTTGACATTGTCAGACCAGTGATTGACAGTTGACATTGTCAGACCAGTGATTGACAGTTGACATTGTCAGACTCCAGGGCTCCAGGGATCCAAATAGCTGAAACGCTGTCAAACAAATAGCTTCCCCGCCTGCACGCAGCGCTGGAACTTGTCCGCCGAGTCACCGCAGTCGCCAGACTCCTGGCAGCCGCGGGTGGCTCTGTGGAACGCCGAGCTGGCAGATCCGGATCGGCAGGCGCTGCAGCCGCAGCGTCGTCTACGCCTCGAGCGGCATCCATCAACGGGCCGGCCTGTCGCCGCCATCGCCGAGCACATCCTGCAGCCGGTGGGGCACTGCGATCACGTGAACTTCGTGCACTTCCCCAAGGACCGGCACAACTGCAGCTTCCAGGTGGGCCGGGGAGTGCTAATTTCGCTGCTTGCTGTGGCTTGCGGGAGGTTTCAAATACATGTCCCAGCCTCTGCTACACACAGCTTTGAGTATGAAAGACGTCTTTGTAAATTAACTATATTAATTTGAAAATCTCTATTCATCATGTACTATCAGGGCTCCATCGTTTGTTGATAGATGTTGGAAGAGCTCCATCGTTTGTTGATAGATGTTGGAAGAGCTACATCATTTGTTGATAGATGTTGGAAGAGCTACATCGTTTGTTGATAGATGTTGGAAGAGCAACATCGTTTGTTGATAGATGTTGGAAGAGCTACATCATTTGTTGATAGATGTTGGAAGAGCTCCATCGTTTGTTGATAGATGTTGGAAGAGCTACATCGTTTGTTGATAGATGTTGGAAGAGCAACATCGTTTGTTGATAGATGTTGGAAGAGCTACATCATTTGTTGATAGATGTTGGAAGAGCTCCATCGTTTGTTGATAGATGTTGGAAGAGCTACATCGTTTGTTGATAGATGTTGGAAGAGCAACATCGTTTGTTGATAGATGTTGGAAGAGCTACATCATTTGTTGATAGATGTTGGAAGAGCTACATCATTTGTTGATAGATGTTGGAAGAGCTCCATCGTTTGTTGATTGTGGGTGAGTGGCAGAGCGCATAACGCGCCTGCCTCTCGCACCAAGGTCCCTGAGCTCGATTCCGCGGCGAGGCCACATTCATTTGGGGCGCAGACGCGAAAAGAAGGCTTGGGGGCTTGTCGTGCAATTTTCGTCCTTGAGGGCCAACCTCCAAGGTACAGTGAGAGCGTACACTGTCTGTCGATGAGAAAGTCAGGGCAGATGTACACACCTGTGTGAGCGTGTGCCTGCGTACGGTATCCGTGTGCGTGTGTGCACAGGAGTCAGTAAAATGGGCAGCATTTCCTTCTCGCTGGCTGCAGGTTTAGAGTCATTAATTGCCTGCAGCCCTCCTGCAATTAGAATTACTATTAGTATAATTAAATCCTTTGTTATTAGGGATTGGAAGAGCTCTGTGCCTTTCTTATTCTTATTTTTGTAAATCACTTTGTCAGTGTTTTTTCTATTCAAAGTGTAATTTTAAAAAAATCCTCCATTCGATTTCGTCTTCTCTCCTCGCGATCCCAGGTGCTATTCGCCGACAGCCTGACTGAGCTAGAAGCCCGCTTCCAGCTGCCGACCGCAGGCGATGGCCCTGCCGGCTACCTTGTCGGTTGCGACGGCGGCTGGCGTGTACTGTCCGTAGCCGACAACGTGTCCGATATGGCCTGGCCGGGCGGGTACCGTCGGTCGGTGTACACCTTTGCTGTTAGCGTTCGACGCGAACACCGCTACTACCTGGTTAGCATGCTGCTGCCAGTGTTGTACCTGGTGCTGCTGCTGTTCATGGTGTTCTCACTGCCCGTGTCCGACGGGCCGGAAAAAATTCAGCTGTCACTGACGGTACTGCTGGCCTTCACAGTCTACCTGATGCTCACAGACCAGATGATGCCCAAGATTAAGCAGGTGCCAGCGCTTAGTAAGTATTGGCCTTCAAATACTTATAGGGAGGCTCAGTAGTTATGGCCATGGACTTCTGACCGAGATGTCTGACAGGATGATGCCCTGACAGGATGATGCCCTGACAGGATGATGCCCTGACAGGATGATGCCCTGACAGGATGATGCCCTGACAGGATGATGCCCTGACAGGATGATGCCCTGACAGGATGATGCCCTGACAGGATGACGCCCTGACAGTGTCGTGACAGGATGATGCCCTGACAGGATGGTACTTTGACAGGATTTTTTACAAACATAATGATTTTTGTAATTTTACATAATGATGTTTTTACCTGTGCACTAATAATCTGAAATCGTAAATGAACTTCTTCGAACTAAAAAATCTAAAAATGCTTTTGAAACAATCATAGGCAACTTCCTGAACAGTCTGATGCTAATTGCGACTCTCTACGTGTGTGCCACAGCGGCCACCTGCCGGCTAATCCGATCAGGTGAGGGCTGCGGCAGCACCGGCGGCAGCGGCAACTCAACCCAGAGGTCGCTATGGCAGCCTCTTCGGACGGCGCTGCGTGCCGTTGGCGCCGACGCCGATTGTCCGCAGGCGATGAAGCGACTGGCAACGCGAATCGACCGGGTCCTGATGACTGTCGGCGTGTTGGCCGTCTCCGTGCTGTTCGTGGTGCTTGTGCTGCCGCTGCTCTGACTTGATGGAGTTTCTATGATATTTGTCACGCGATTTAGGATACAACGACAGCATCGGGAATGTGGAAACATGTTTTCCCGAAGGAAAGAATGAAGACTCACTAAGTAAGCACCGCTTTCTGGTGTCTATTCTCTGTAGCAACTGTTTATTAAGAGCACCCAGACGTGTCAAGAACGGTGAGATCACGAGGGTCGGAGGGCCATTTTGGTTGGGAGAGATTCAGCAGAGCGTACGCATAAATAACAAATACCCTCGTACTACACGGCACAGAGGGGGGACGGCATGGCTGGCTCCGGTCTAAAATTAGAAGCTTACTGGCTTCTAGACTTGCTCGTTACCTAGCCAATGGCACGCGTGCAAGGGGGGTAGAAAAAACCCGGCTAACCGCGGCTCGATGTAAGACTTACGCAGATCGGCCAATCGCAGCCAAGCACACACTTAAGAGAGAGCGGAAGAGAAAAGTGTGCTTATATAGCACAAAAATTTTAGTGAAACAAAAATCGTTATTGTGTCATGGAATATTAATATCCCAGATGGGAAATATATCTCGTAACATGAGATGCGGAACTTATAAAAAATGCACTCGTAGTTTTGTTTAAATTTTGTGCTTTTTTTCTTTTTTTTCGGGACAACAAATATTTATAATCCCCCCTGTACGATAAATACTGTAAATTTATACGCGCTTTTAAAAGCTTGCAGATCTTTCTTACGAAGAGACATGTCTTTAGAGTTTAGTATTTTTGTCACCTAACTATAAACGAAATAATAATAGTAATAGTGTGGCTCCATTTAAAATGCTTCACTATTTCTGCAGTGCACTTAAAAATGTACATTTGGCAGCAGTAAGTAATGGCATTATGTTTATTTAATTTAATAAATACTGCAGTAAAAGTTTTCTTGTACATGAAATATGTATTGAAAAATCGACATACATGTACTTTTCGACGAATGATAACGGGATATGAAGAACAATTATGAAGCA
The DNA here is from genome assembly GCA_950097015.1 of Macrostomum hystrix. Classification (NCBI taxonomy): domain Eukaryota; kingdom Metazoa; phylum Platyhelminthes; family Macrostomidae; genus Macrostomum; species Macrostomum hystrix. The sequence goes on from CATNEN010000026.1 coordinate 354,415, forward strand.
TCTTACTAACTATAACAAAGAGGTCTATTATACAAAAAAATCACAACAATTTCAATCAGCGAGGGACAGGTCGAACTGACAAATCAGAATGGAATCACGGCAGCTTATTGCGATACCAGCAATTCAGATTAACATCTGAGATGAACTTGTTATCAATAAATCGAATCTTCACTTTGCCACGCAAAGCTTATATGACAGAGCATAGTTGTTAGCTAATTAGATATACTTATGCATGTTAGCAGGCGCAAAAAAACTATAGTAGCTAGTTTTTTCTAAAAAAGCAAGATTGTCACAACAAATAACTCTAGCTACGCACTAAATTTACTACTTCCGAGTAGCACACATATTTCAGCAATGCTTGAAATAAATAAATTCCAAAGCCCCGACTGCTCTCCGTATATTTTTAACAGCAAATATTTTAACAGCTCAGTGAATAAAAACCGATGGGGCAGTGGTTTCAAAGATTTCTGAGCGGTTGGTGCTTGCTGAAAGACCTTTGGAGGGAATTCTCCTAACAAGATTCTGAAATTTGATTCCCTTGGAAACTAATGATACTGTTGAATTTCGATTTGAATTCGCGCCAAACTAAACACAACTAGTTCTTCGATCATTTGTTTAAATGTTTTCTATCCGAATCCACGCGAATCCAAATTAAAATACCGCCAATCTACAAATGACGTAAGAGAGAAATGGACAACATACAACAGTGGAGCCTAATGGGTATTGACAAACAAAATAAGTAACTGTGCAGTGCAAAACAGCATTCGTTCTCGCTGCATACTCGTAATTACCAAACGAATCTTTGAAATATCAAATCCCCGCAAAGTGCTTACTTTTTCTTATAGTACATGTTTGCACGAATTTAAACATATTTTTAATGAAACGATCGAAATATGTGGTTTCGTCGCGTCTAAAGTAGGCAAAACAGGTAAATGAACGCTGGCTGCACAGGTGGCATAGGACTGGGCTGTGGCTTTCGGTAAACATATATAAAACATAGTCAAGAATTTAACTTTTCCTGGCGTACATTGCGATGGCGTTCTTCCGTCGGAAGGACACCTTGCGCAGCTTGGCCCGATAGTGGTCGTTCTCGATCTCGCGCACGTGACTAGCCGGGAACCAGCCGCGCACATTGGGGTCGGCCATGCGGCTCCCGAGCAGCCAGCCTGCAGGTAAATGATCTCAACCGAGTTAGTCTATGGTCACTGTAAAATACTGTGCCAAAACAATAATTTACTGCAACTTCCGTCCCTACTCGTATTTGTAGACCGACATATTGTCTATTCCTTTTATTGAATCAACATTAATTGTCAATAGCTTGGAAATGGAATTGAAATTTCGATATGATGAAAATTACCTATATCAGTTTTGGTGTGATTGTGTATTGATTTTGTTACAGTCAACCTATACTTAATGATCAGGCGATATAGGCTGATAATCGATGCATGGCGATGCTAATCTAGGGAGTGACCAGGTAATGTATCGGTCAATCTAGGGAGTGACCAGGTAATGTATCGGTCAATCTAGGGAGTGACCAGGTAATGTATCGGTCAATCTAGGGAGTGACCAGATGATGCATTAGTCAATCTAGGGAGTGACCAGGTGATGCATTAGTCAATCTAGGGAGTGACCAGGTAATGTATCGGTCAATCTGGGGAGTGACCAGGTGATGTATTAGTCAATCTAGGGAGTGACCAGGTAATGTATCGGTCAATCTAGGGAGTGACCAGGTGATGCACTTGTCAATCTAGGGAGTGACCAGATGATGCATTAGCCAATCTGGGGAGTGACCAGGTGATGTATCGGTCAATCTAGAGAGTGACCTTGTGACAGAGGTTGATTGAGTTAGTGACTATGTGACGTAGCAATTGATGGCTAGTGAACAATCTCCATGCTGGCATTGTAAATTATCAATCATCACATTGCATGCTTCACACTTGGGTGGCGATTGCACTACTTTGTAAGATGCATCATGCAATGTTCATGCATGCGTACTATAATTATCTCATATTGGCAAGAATATAGGAGTAGAGTGCAATCTAAACGCTGCGCTTTTCAACGTTTAATTCGATACTCATTGAGTTCATCGGCTTACGCCCTATTCTCAGCGACGGATGCTGTTGCTGACCTGCCCTGGTCATTATTTCCTTGGTTAGAATTAAATCAAGGGAATTGTTACAATGCAGATCATTCTTGCTTTAAAACAGCATCGTATGCACGGTTTGTTAGTATTAGAAAAATGTGTAGCCGATGCAGCTCAGCACAGACTCACACAAGTTAGGAGGTTTTACTGTCACTATTCTACAGTACAGTAAGGCCACCCAAGTGTGTTCCAATGTGGAGAGAAACCAATTCAATATGCAAATTTGAAAAAGAAAAGCTGTGTGTTATTGAAACTACAGAACCGCTTTAATTGACCATGTAGTATTTGCGGAGAACTCAAATTAATGAATTGGAGCAAATTAATTTGCCTCGGTTTTAGAATAAGCACAGGAGTCTAGGAAAATGACTACCGGCTTCGAAAGTTAATGTAGCAATTCGGGCAAATCGATGATGAGCATGAAACACACAAGGAGTCAAGGACCACTAGAAAAAGGACACTTCGTTTCTTGGAAAATTTATTTAGGTCTGATATTCTTGCAAAAATGCACCAGCGGGATGGGAAATTTTCACGTTTTTTACATAACAATTAATTCTGATAACTATTTATTGGAAGCAGATCCTTTAATAATTTTTCCAAGAAACGAAGTGTCCCGTCCTTCTTCTTGTAGTGGTCCTTGGAAACACCCGTGCCGTGGTAGCTTCAAGAATTGGTTCGGCTCAAGATTCGGCTCATTCATAATGCCCTCCTATGAAGCTCACGTGGTTCTTGCGTGATATTTTGTGTGGCACTCACCCTCCTCCGTCTTCTTGTAGATGTTGACAATCTCACCCTCGCGCAGCTCCAGGTCGTCTTTCTGCTGCGGTCGGCACGCCTTCACCACTTTGGCCTGCGGGCAGTCGTCCGGATCGTACACCGGGTCGCCGAGTTCGTCACGCGGACTGAAAATCAGCAGCCATCGGTCGGCCTCCTCGCGAGACTTTGGCTCCAGTAGGAGGGTCACCTGAATGATGGGGAGGTCAGTTGACATTGTGCTACTTTAGCTGAACAATAAAGGCATATTGCTAAGTATGCTCGCATTACTATTCAGGCAAAAGACACTCTGACGGCTTATAGGACTCAAAGATGCAAAGTGATAGCTATGAGTGGCATGTGCAGATGCATAGAATACGCGAGTCTCGAACCTCGGGCGTTCCGTCCGATTTGTCTAGGATGCGAAGACGCAAGGTTAGTCTCTGAGCTGAACTCGCACTGCCAGAGCCACCGCTGCCGCCGCCGCCGCCGCCGCCGCCGCCGCCGCCGCCGCCGCTGCCTCCGACGCTGCCACCAACGCTGCCAACGACGCTGCCTTGAGCTGGAGCACAGTCGGCGTCCACAAACGAGCGTGGGCAGTGCTTCAGCACTTGAAAGCCCTGGTCGCTGGAATGAAGACGATGAGAAAGTCAGAGCAGATGTACACACCTGTATGAGCGTGTGCCTGCGTACAGTATCTGAGTGCATGTGTGCTCAGGAGTCAGCGGAATGGGCAGAATTGCCTCCTCACTGGCTGCAGGTCTAGTGTCACCAAAATGTCACCAAAATCCACCCCAAAACTTCAACCCCCAGCTGATTCTGGGGGGTTAGAAGGGAATAATCTATCATCAATCATTCCTGGAAATATTTGGCAGATAATTTTGTCAAGTTTCGGGGATGCCGGCGGACTCAACTCACCCTTTAGGTTTCGACACGATCAGTAAATCCGAGAAGGCGTGCAACTGCACGTAGGTCTTCTTCAGGGACATCTTGTTCATGAAACCCTGAGTGTTGGGCACTGCGTTGATCACTCGCATCTGGCCCTCTTTGATCAGGTGTCGGTTGCTTCCCCAGCAGCCCACCTTCTGGAATGGGGCGTGTGCGAAGCGCGAGAAATGCGATCAACAGTTTAAAGACCACGCGCCATTTCCCCTGGGGAAAGACCACGCGCCATTTCCCCTGGGGAAAGACCACGCGCCATTTCCCCTGGGGAAAGACCACGCGCCATTTCCCCTGGGGAAAGACCACGCGCCATTTCCCCGGGGGGAAAGACCACGCGCCATTTCCCCTGGGGAAAGACCACGCGCCATTTCCCCGGGGGTAAAGACCACGCGCCATTTCCCCTGGGGAAAGACCACGCGCCATTTCCCCTGGGGAAAGACCACAGCAGTTATTTCCCCTGGGGAAAGACCACAGCAGTTATTTCCCCTGGGGAAAGACCACAGCAGTTATTTCCCCTGGGGAAAGACCACAGCAGTTATTTCCCCTGGGGAAAGACCACAGCAGTTATTTCCCCTGGGGAAAGACCACAGCAGTTATTTCCCCTGGGGAAAGACCACAGCAGTTATTTCCCCTGGGGAAAGACCACAGCAGTTATTTCCCCTGGGGAAAGACCACAGCAGTTATTTCCCCCAGGGAAAGACCACAGCAGTTATTTCCCCTGGGGAAAGACCACAGCAGTTATTTCCCCTGGGGAAAGACCACAGCAGTTATTTCCCCTGGGGAAAGACCACAGCAGTTGTTTCAAATACCCTGACGATAGCTCTCAAACCAAATGACCGATTTTCGTGAAAATCCACTTTTAGGATCAAATCTGGTCGCGCACCTTAACCTTGGTGAAGCACAGCAGGTTCTGCAGCTTCAACATCTGCTCCTTCTCGGACATCATTCGCGACTCCTGGTCGCACTCCCTGGCCAAGCTCAGCAGTTGGCCCAACGCCCGCATGCCCAGGTTGTAGCGATCTGAGTTCTCTGGCATCCGGCGCATCACGGCGTCCATCAGCAGCTGCAGACTCATGGCGCGCTTCATGGGCATCTCCAGGTAGCTCTGGAGCGGGATCATGCGGCACTCCGGCCGCCTCTCCAGCTCGCTGAGCTGGGCCACAAAGTCTGCGTTTGAACGCAGCTTCTCGAGCGTCTTCGTCTGATAATAAAAGTTGCGACAGTAGTCTTTGTACACTTTCAGCCGCTCGATGCTGTCAAGGAGAACCTGGCTGACCGAGTCCATGATGACACATTTCCGCCATTCGTCTTCCAGAGACTTCAGGAATCTGTAAATGTCAGTCTTCGCTATTCATCCCAGACCAAACAGGACTACGAAGACAAAAACCAAGAGGACTCACGTGGCTGAGCATTCAAAGATATCGACTATATTTGAGAACAGGTGATGCTTGTCTAGAGCTTTCACAATAGCGTTTGGTCGAGTGTGATCAAAGAGTGGACACTTGTAGAATATCTCAATGACAACCATCAGGCTCTTGTAGTAAGTGGCTTCCGTTGTTAATACTTCAAACTGCGCCTGCAAATGGAACAAGGCTTCACATTTATAATTACGTGTTTAATGCAAAAAACATACATCCTTATAGGCCTAGTAATAATAATAATAATTGCAGGAGGGCTGCGGGCAATGGCACACCATTTGGTGACACTAGACCTGCAGCCAGCGAGGAGGCAATTCTGCCCATCCCGCTGGCTCCTGAGCACACACAAACGCACACACAGATACTGTACGCAGGCACACGCTCACACAGGTGTGTATATCTGTCCTGACTTTCTCTTCGTTGGAGGTTGGCCCTCAAGGGCGTAAATTGCACGACAAGCTCACAAGCCTTCTCTCCGCGGCTGCGCCCCAAATGAACGTGGCCTCGCCGCGGAATCGAGCTTAGGGACCTTGACGCGAGAGGCAAACGCGTTAACCACTCTGCCACTGGCCCCCTCCTTATAGGCCTCCTGTTTTATCTAGAAAAAGTTTGACCACCTCCTGCAGCTTGATCTCGTCCTTGGACAGTTTGGTCAACAGTCCGGATGCCTCCACCTCCTGCATGTTGCGCCACAGGGTGCGCCCCGGGCCGCCAGTGCCAGTGAAGCGAACGGTCAGCTCGTCGGCGCCCTCCTTTGCGGCCTTCTTCTCCGACTGCTGAACCGGCGCCTTCTTCTTCTGGCCGCATTCAGTCGACTCCTCGTCGTCTTCCTCGTCCACAAGTGATATGCGCAGGACGTCTGGGGTAGGGCAGGTAGAAGTTTAGACCATTGGCGGAAGGTTAGAGTAATGGATTAGGGTCTCGAAAGCGTAGTCAAACTGTCGATGGCAAATCAGCACACGCTAAATCTAATAGTGCGATGTTTTCCTTGGGCGCAGCATCAACCGCCTACCTTGCATCTCCTCGTATCCTATCCCGACTCGATCGTCGAAAACTGATTTGTACTTGCTGCGATCCTGCAGTTTCACGGCCTGGTCCTGAAGGATGTGGAGAGCAAGACAGGTAATCGGCTTATTTTTGGAAGCCAACAAGACCATCATTTGTGAGTTTTAAAAGTGCGTGGGCGGTCACCGGGTAGTTTTAGGACCTTGACGTTTATTTCAATGCGGAACTGGGAGAGTGACATTTTGTTATTTCAATGCGGAACTGGGAGAGTGACATTTTGTTATTTCAATGCGGAACTGGGAGAGTGACATTTTGTTATTTCAATGTGGAACTGGGAGAGTGACATTTTGTTATTTCAATGTGGAACTGGGAGAGTGACATTTTGTTATTTCAATGCGGAACTGGGAGAGTGACATTTTGTTATTTCAATGCGGAAACTGGGAGAGTGACATTTTGTTATTTCAATGCGGGAGAGTGACATTTTGTTATTTCAATGCGGGAGAGTGACATTTTGTTATTTCAATGTGGAACTGGGAGAGTGACATTTTGTTATTTCAATGTGGAACTGGGAGAGTGACATTTTGTTATTTCAATGTGGAACTGGGAGAGTGACATTTTGTTAGCTCGTATTTCAATGTGGAACTGGGAGAGTGACATTTTGTTATTTCAATGCGGGAGAGTGACATTTTGTTATTTCAATGTGGAACTGGGAGAGTGACATTTTGTTATTTCAATGCGGAACTGGGAGAGTGACATTTTGTTATTTCAATGCGGAAACTGGGAGAGTGACATTTTGTTATTTCAATGCGGAACTGGGAGAGTGACATTTTGTTATTTCAATGCGGAACTGGGAGAGTGACATTAGAGTCCAGCACACTTACCCGAAGGAAAATCTCGGCTCGTTCTGTCCTAGTAACATCAGATGAGCTGCTGCTGCGACTGGCTCTGGTGTTTGTGAATGGTGAAATCATGATGCTTTCGATAATTAAGAACTGCATGACTCAGAAGGGTAATCATTAGCTTACCCATTGATGGACTGAACGCTGCTGTCATTTCCGGCTGAAATAGAATTAATTAGTATATTGCGTTGAATAAACACAGTTCATGTTCACATATTTTTTAGTAAAATTCATTTTTAAGTGATATTATTTATAAAAATCTGCGATTCAGGTAAAATTTCACGTGCCAGGAAAATTTAATACGCGCAGCTGTTTGACACGTTTTAACGATTATAATTTTACTTTCTTGGTTGCAGTTTTAAATTTTTACTATGGAAAATGCGAAAAAAAACTAAAAACACACTGAATGACTGGGGTCATAGCCTACACACTGAATGACTGGGGTCATAGCCTACACACTGAATGACTGGGGTCATAGCCTACACACTGAATGACTGGGGTCATAGCCTACACACTAAATGACTGGGGTCATAGCCTACACACTGAATGACTGGGGTCATAGCCTACACACTGAATGACTGGGGTCATAGCCTACACACTGAATGACTGGGGTCATAGCCTACACACTGAATGACTGGGGTCATTGACAACACACTGAATGACTGGGGTCATAGCCTACACACTGAATGACTGGGGTCATAGCCTACACACTGAATGACTGGGGTCATAGCCTACACACTGAATGACTGGGGTCATAGCCTACACACTGAATGACTGGGGTCATTGACAACACACTGAATGACTGGGGTCATTGACAACACACTGAATGACTGGGGTCATAGCCTACACACTGAATGACTGGGGTCATAGCCTACACACTGAATGACTGGGGTCATTGACAACACACTGAATGACTGGGTCATAGCCTACACACTAGGGATTATCGGCTAGCACAATGCCGCGATTTGACCTTGAGCTCAGCTCACCATCAGCTGCCGAGTCTGTGTCCGCATACTCCAGCCTACTAATGGGCTGAGTAGATTGGCTGTGGTCACTCTCCTTCCCTCGCTGACTATTGCTGTGAGCTCCAACGCAGCCCAATGCCAGGTTAGCCAGGGCTTTCTTCATTGCGCTGCTCTTGTGCCGGACTGCGCGTTCTGCCTTGACGACCGACTGCTTTACTGAAGTCTTTGTTTATCTTTAATAGCAAATTATTAGCTAAGTTGGATTAATTTTGCAGCTAAAGTGAGCCGATTGCTTAACTTGGCTGCTGCACAGTTTCAAATGCTGTGTAGCATTGTGTATCGAGTGTGCGTGCAAGGCTGGCTAAAGCCTTGCATTTTATACGTAGAATGGCTTTCAAAAGCAGAAAATGAAATGTCTATCTTTTCTTTCAGGCTGAACCCTCCCTCCTCCACTGAGTTTTGGCTACTTTTTCGTGCCGTCCTCCAGCGGAGAAGACCGTGGGGAGGTCTGGAAAAGTTTCTCATGAATGTACATTCAGCTGTGTACAATCCTGGGTTCTGAGGCTGCACGCTGCCAAAACCTGATAATGGTTGGGGTAGGGTGCCGGGCACAGGCAGACAAACACCCCACCCACCCCACGCCACGCCGCCACAGGCCGCACAGGCTAGCAGACGCATTGCACAATTTCGGAAGTGCCTTACACAGATATCTGCAGCTGGTCTTCAGTCAGGGCGAGTACTTCAATGCTTACGAATACTAACAAGAGTAATAATTGCTGCTTCTGTTCTATCGTCTCTTCTGTCTTTTCCTTTTCAGATGTTGCACCCCCACTGCACTCCACTGTACGCTGTAACGCAAAAGCGAGACTGACTGGACACACACACACACACACACGGATAGGCAGTAGGTTAGTCAAATAAAAAAATACGTCATGTCATAGTGACGGCATGCAAAGACTGCAAAGTTGACTTAATTCTAGTCAGCAATAAATGATTCGGTTCATTGTTTAAACAATTCTCAATACTTGACTAGCATGATCTGACCAGAATATAAGAGTTTTTCGTATACGCAATGCTGTGCAAAGTCATACGCATGCTTTGTAAAGTGCTTTAGCCGAACAAGTGTGTCCAACTACTATATTAATAGCTATACTTCCCTTAATATATGAAAGCAATTTTATCTCGAAAGTAATTGTTTACACCATGCTACTTACAGTAGACTATTGAAACTGGCATGAGACGGCTAATATTGCGTCGTCGATCTTGCACAAGAAGACCATTGAACTGGTAGAAGTTTACAGATGCTAAAATAGGTGACCTTTTCTTTTATTGCTACTTTTATTAGACTATTCAACTTAGATTTTTTATGCTGGACTGAACACAATCAAATTTGGAAATAATAGTTGTAACTTAAATAATAATTAATAATTAATAATTGATTACACCTGCCCCAATTGGGTCAGATGTGCAGCCGACAGCACAGCCGCAGCTAATGCGCGGCGCATCTGAAGGCTGCGTACAGCTGTTCAGTCCACGGACTGGGGGGACGCCACACCCACCTTCAATTATCCCAGCTGATGCTGGTACCCATTTAACAGCTGGGTGAACTGAAGCAATGCAGAGTTAAATGTCTTGCTAAAGGACGCAAATTGTTCCAGTGGAGTCGGGAATCGAACCCCCGACCTTCAAGTCGTGAGTCCGACGCCCTAACCACTAGGCTACAACCTCTGTAACTTAAAATTAGACCCTATAAATAGCCTGCTGCTGTCCCACACATTTCTCAAAGAAAACCCATGCTCCTAACTGTTTGTCAGTGTAGTGGCTGAGAATGCAGAAACATAACTACAGAAATCGCTTCCTTTTGAAGATATCCGATTCTTTGTTCGAATAATTGAAGGAATTGAAAGCAATATACTGTCTTTAATAATTCCTTTGGCAGAAATCTTGAAAATTTAAGATCTTTAAAAAGAGCTTTTGAAACGTGAGACAAATCTATTGACAGGAAAATGTCTGACAAATCTCATTGGGAAGGATAAATCTAAGTTAACATCAAAATCTAAATCAAGATATTAAAGTCATGGCTCAGATGTAGAAATATACTAGACTGTGTTAAAACCACCTCAACCTCCACCTCCATCTCCACCTCCACCTGCACCTCCACCTCCACCTCCACCTCCACCTCCACCTCCATCTCCATCTCGACCTCCATATCCACCTCCACCTCCACCTCCACCTCCATATCCACCTCCACCTCCACCTCCACCTCCACCTCCACCTCCACCTCCACCTCCATATCCACCTCCACCTCCACCTCCACCTCCATCTCCACCTCCACGTCCATCTCGTCCATGGAGGTGGATTCCTTTATCTCTTTCTCAATCCCAATCTCTAAACAGTGCATCAATTCTGGTCTCTCTAATCCCTCACCGAATCAAAGTCACAATTCTGGGGCAGATGTAGGCGGTAGCTAAATACGTATTTTTCCTCCATCTAAACGCATAGAGGCTGTTCTGTTCTCGAAGCCCTGCCCAACAGTCTGCTACATGAGCGCATTCAATCCAAGAAGACAAGCTGTGTCAGAAACTGAAAACAGATGGCGACAAACTGGTTTTTTAGAACGAGGCGAAGGAGTTGAAAGCAATTAAAAAATCAGCAGCGATTGCTAATTAAAATCACACATAAAAAACACCTTGGGTTTCGGGTTTCGCTTAACAATACGAATTGTGAGCTCGCAGCCAGTAACATGTTGGATTTCTGAGTTTGCTAGCTGCTCAAAAACTGCACGCTGGAGCGGGACAAGACTGAGTCAAGATGCCATTCCGCTTTTTAATTGATGCTTAATAGACTGCCAGATTTTTAACCATAATTAGCTCACCTTTTGAGACCTGAGGACTCACCGGGTCGCACGGTTTCCAAACGTTTTCAAACAATAGCTAATCTCTACCTGACGCAATACAGAAACTTGTAATAAAGGCCAAGATGAGGCTCACCAACTAGAGCTGGAGCTGAGACGCAGTCGATTTGTCGTCGGCTTTTGTGGTCGATCACCACGGGGAATGGACGCAGCTGTGTCTGGTCAGCCGGCGATGATCGCCTTCGCCTAAGAAGGACCTCCTGCGGCTGCTGAGGCTGCAGACTTTGCGACTTCTCTACCTGGGGATGCTGGGGCTGCTGTTGCTGAGTTAAATTTTGGCCGTCAGTCCACGATGCTGTTGATTCTGTCGGCTGTGAATCGCTGCAATGTGTTGATGTGCATTGTCCAAAATGTCTATGGTAATGATATACCTTGACGTTTTGATTGTCAGGCAGTGTACACACCCCTTTGTACTCGTAGGTCGGCCCTTATTATATGCTTATTGCACAAGGCGAATGACGCTGCACAAAATTAATGTAGCTACGACTCAGAAGCCTCAATTGAAAAGCTTGTTGAGGAAGCAGCGACAGTGATAGGAATATGAGATCTGACCTGTGGACTGAGTCTATGTTCTACCTTTGTTCTAGTAAAACAGAACTATAGAACAGAACAGAACAGAACAATAGTGTGCAGTAAAACAGAACAACTTACCTGAAAACCTCGCCCCTTATCGTGTGAAGTTCTGAACTGGCACCTTTCTCAACCCAGAAGTCACGGATCCGCTTGTACTTTTCTGCAGTTGGTGTATCAAATCAAATATATGATTTGACAGTGAATCAGTTTTCCTTTCATAAATCAGTGATACAGTGGTAGTTAAATCAAACCTTATCAATTTCTGAATCTTACGAGTACTATTTATCGATCTATCTAAATTACTGCGTTTAAATTCTGTCTATGTTTAGAATATCCAATATTCGCTTTGCCAACGCATGTAAGAACTACATTAAGTATTAATACACGGCCTATATGGGCATTTTTATGCATAGACAAGTCATTGAGCTTGTTGAGACTTGAAAGATTGGGTTGAGTTGTGCAGGTGTGAAACTTCTTGGTCACCTACCGTGAGTATACTCAGCCTCCTCCTCAGACGCAGCTTCGCTACTCCGTTCAATCTGAGCTGCGCCTGGCATGATGGACTCAAATCTTCGTCTCAAGCTATCCCGTGCGTGCACTCTCGGAGGTAGATCAGACCAGACTATCGAGAAATTTACAGCCTGTTTGTGCGAGGCAAAATGCCAACTGATGTCGATGGCTGTGTCGCGAAATTGGCGCTCTAAATTGCTGGGAGCAATTCATGGGAGATAATGGAGATTCACACGTCTTTTAGAATGTACTGAGACGCTATTTCGCAATGGACACTCACCCGAAGCACTGTAGATTTAGATTTTCGAAAAATAACTTCAAATCCAAACCAGCAGAACCAGTGTTTTTTTTCTTAATAGCCACAACTTAAGTTAAAGCGTTACTCCGATAAGCGGCAGGGCTTTAGTCGCTAACTTATACATTCGACACTGGTCTAATAGGGCAGAGAAAATGCACAGAAATTACATGCACCAGGTAACAGTGTTGACAGGTTCAGTGAGACATATAACTAGAGAGAGACAAAGTCTATTGCATGGCCTGTTTACTTTTAGATCGAACCAATCCTGTAATCTCAAATGTCATGCGCACATACTACAGGGCCCCCCAAGGATTATGTCCAGAAAATTTTCTGCTACAAACAAGCACTACTTACGCAGAAATACTGAAATTGCACGTCAAGCCCCAGATGATTGTGGTCTGGCCGCGGAATCGAGCTCCGGGATGGTAAGGTATGAGAAGCGTCAACCGCTTTTCCACTCCTGAGTTATGGGTTATACCTTACTAACCTTTGCTAAATTCGATTACACTTATTAATTCCTATCTCATATTGGTTGCACATTCAATTAAAAACCATTAACTTGCATCTTTAGGCTATTTTGTAATATTAGGAGCTGACATTTGTATGAACATGCGGCTCTAGACTGTTTAACTGAACAGAAATATGTTTCTAGAAAAGTGCTCTTACTTTACTAAGAATCGATAGAGCTAGCCAACCTATGGCAATATACTCGAGCTTGCCTATCTTTACCTGATCCCGCTCAGTCTCATTTGAATCCTGTCAATTTCCATAGAGCAATAAATCATATGCGATTCTACAACAGGGAATCATGAATATGATATAATTGCACCATCGAATATATTAAATTGTCTGAAAGAAAACACATTAATCAAGCACATATTGTGTTTTTCGAGTCCAAAATAGTTATCGTTTTATTCCGAATGCAGGATTGGCCAAAACTTGCGCTAAATTGTACAGGTTTGATTTTGTCTATGGTATTCTTGCTAATGTGCAATCACGAGGCGTGCAGAATTGATTATGTCTATGGAAAAAATTAAATTAGTCAAAGAAGAATGCGATTCTTCATGTGATATTCCATTTGCATTCCATAATCCACGGCGTTCGGCAATACGTCAGTTGCACACGCAAAATGTCTATGGCCCAAAGCCATTTTGCCGCTCGCTTTTATACTTTATGGGGGGAAACACACATTTTTTGGCAGCGCTCGAATGCTAAGAGCATTAGGTCGTGACTTGTTGGTTGACAGACTAGGCGATGGTGTCCTGCGGTTGAGCTGCATCTACTCGTAATATTTAGGCTTGATCAAAGAAATTGGAGAAATTCGCGTCAGGGTGTCCGTAGTGGCCTAGTTCCATCTGTTGTAGCCCTTGAAGGTCCAGCAGTCCGTCTAGATAAAGGTAGGTGACCACAGAAGACGGAGATGATGCAGGCACATTCGGGTAACATGCTGATAAATTTTTAAGGCCTGGCAATGTCACACTGAGGCGCAGTGCTAATTCGTGTATAGGGGTGTATACAATACACTTGCGCTTATGGGAAAATCCGACCTTCGGCCAGAACCATTGAATATCTCGATGGTCTGAAGAGCTGGCGACTTGATTCTTGTTTCAGAAGATGCGCAACAAAAAGTTGGCCCGTGTTCTTGAGTTTTGTGTGCTTGCGTTGCTACGTTCGGGTGCAGTAAAACCCCCCTTGGTTTTTGTTAATTGTTAATTGCTGTTAATTGCAATGTGAAAGGGCCTCTAATTGTAACATTTTATTTTACGCTCGTAAGTACACCAAATTTTCATAGGTGTAGGAAGAGAAAACTGGCTCCATGACAAAAGGCAGCATCAGAAAAAGTTTTCAATAGTGAGACGAGTAGCCAGATGAGGGGAGGCACCGCGCGGAAGCTGCTGCTACAAGAAGAGGCGGGCAGGGCGTGCGGGAAGAACGTAAGACCGGCGGAGCGTGTCATCCAGAAATCTATTCGGCTCCTGTCCAGTCGTCGGCCCCATCCCTTGCAGATTGAAAATAATAGAGGGGGAGCGACTGGGAGAGCAGCAGCAGTGTAAGGAGCCTAGGACAGGCAGTGAGGCATATACCAACCGATCAATCAAGTAGAATTATCGATTCCCAGCGAATGCACTAATTACCAGGTACGCGATGCACTGCGGCAGAGTTTATGGCGGAAGAAATCTCTGTTTCTATTTATTTTCGCTCTCGCTGTCTTTTTCGACCAGTTTCCTGTTATTATCCCTTTTGCGGCAGCAGGGGTGGGGGTGGCTGCGGAGTCGACAGCGTCGCGTCTTTGAAGCGAGGAAGCGCGCGTGGGGGTGGAGAGACAAAAAAGACAAATGAAGCAGCAAAATATTGGCTTTCATCTCAACAAATTTGGCAATCGGTCGGATAATCCGCCAGTGGCCAGAGGCAGAGAGAGGAAGCAGGAAGGACTGTGAGAGAGAAAAAAAGCGATTAGATATGAGGACGGCCAAGGGGGATAATGGCCGCGCACTTTGGCCAATAGCATACTCAGCTCCCCACGCAGAGTGACGGACGGTGTACTGCGAGTCGTTGAGAACTGCGCCTCAGATTAGGCTTCCGCAATAGACGAGTGTAGACGGGAGGCTGGGCCAAAGAGTGACTCAGCGGGCAAGAACTGCTGGCAATTCTGTTTCTTCTTTGACTCGGCTGTCGGCACTTTCCAGAGGCCTCGGTGGTCCGGCTGAGAGGGGATTGAGGGTGGAAGTGGTGGTTCCTTGGAATGAATTCAAATAACGGCAGCTAGAAATGAATGCTGTCGGAGCGGAAATTAAGCAGCCAGCTGCCCAGATAATCCTTCTCCTCCCTCCAACCTCTCGTCCTCGCGTCCTCACGATTTCACTCCCGGCAGCAGCACAGCTGCTCAGCAGCCTTCGGAAGAGGTAAGGTGGAGAGAAGGTGGGCTGCCTAGCATGGGAGAGGGACTTTCCCTTCTCACCACACGCCCGTCCCACCTCCACCTATTCAAATCCCCATTCTGCATCCCCAATCGGAGTTTGCAGGCGCTCAAACTCCCCCTCCTACCACCTCTCCTTTGATGAAATCGGGGTCTCCTTCAGTACGCAGCCAATTGGCTCTTCGCGGCATCGCGAACCAACTGGGCAGTACGCGCACGGACTCACGCAGATGCCAGGCATTGTCATACAAACTAAAATACAAGCTCCGAATGCACTGCTCTGTCTTGGCTGATCGCTCAAGAGAGACACAACTAGGACTTATAGAGCAGCAGTAAGAGTGCAATTAGCAGGAAAGTAGTTTCCTCACCAGATCATCCGGCGTGGTCCTTCCCAGGCCAGTCGCCAGCAACTATTAAGCCACCGACATGGCGGGGTCACTCTCGCCGTCGGCTTCCCTGCTGTGGTGGCGCGGAGACAATCAGACAGTAGAGAACAGCAGCAGCAACCAGAAGCCGCGCAGTCGCGTTACTGATGGTCTCGGTAGTAGCAATGAGCTCAACGACATTGCACGCACCGGAGCTGGCCGCAACCGAGACCCAGTGTTCTGCTGCTGCGGGCCCGGCCGGAAGCGCTACCTGATCGCTCTGCTCTGCTCACTTGGCCTCACAGTTGTCATAGGCATGCGTGCGGAGATGGTGGCCATCATGGACTACCTGAACCGTAAGGCGAACCTCAATGCGACAGCAGCAGCGGCAGCCGCAGCCGCAGCTCGCTCTGGCGGCTCTGGTGGAATTTTTCAGCCGAACGCCCACCGCCAGATGCCCTGGCAAAATACGGCCAACGACCTCATAGAAAATTCCGTGTTTATCGGTTACTTGGTGGCCAGCCCGGTCGGCGGCTACCTGACGGTGCATCACGACAGCTCCCTCCTGTTGGGCTGCTCCGTGGCGCTCACCTGTGGCCTAAATCTGTTCCTGCCACTGGTGACACAGATAGCGGCTGACATCTCGGCCTCAATCGCCGTCATCGTGGTGCTTCGACTGTTGCAGGGCCTGGCTGAAGGCTGCCTTATTCCTGCCGTATTCGGCGTGATGCGCTTCTGGGGTCCGGAAGGCGAGCGCTCCTCGCTGTTGTGCTTCGCTGTCATCGGAGTTTCCTTGGGCCCACTGATCGGCCTGCCCGTCTGCCAAGAAATCGAGAATCACTGGGGCTGGGCGGTGGTGTTCTACATCTACGCAAACATCGGACTGATCTGGTGCATCTTCTGGTGGCGTCTGATCGACGAGAAGCCGCTGAAGGACAAGAATCTGGGCAAGCAGGAGCGGCAGTACCTGGAGACCAATATCACCAAGAAGGTGCTCTATGCCCACCGCCGGCTGCGAGTGCCCTGGAAGGAGATCTTCAAGTCGCGCCAAGTGTACGCCATATTCTTCACATACGCGGCGGACGACTGGACCTTCCAGATCAGCTCTGTGTGCATGCAGAGCTACTACCATCAGATGTACAAGACCAACGTCGGTCACACCATCTTCCTGCTGTCCTTTCCATTTCTTGCCAGGTCGCTATTCGTTCCAATAGGTGAGGTTTATTTGTGCACTCATTCCTTCGTTTCCACACACTGACGTCCTGATTTTACCTGAACCTGCCCAGGTAAATACATATAAAGTGGCGCTGGTGGAAAAAGCTACAGCAGGTCATGTGACAGGCAGTACGAGGAGTCTGGCCCGGCAAACCCAAACAACTGACTGGTCCATTGTGTCGCTGCTTTGTTGACAGTCGGGCCCAAAAGGGCAGACAAAGTTGATGAAAATAATGAGGAGATAGAAGTTGAATGATCTCACCGCTCTCCAGCCCTTCTATCTCTTAGACCACTGAGCCACATTTGTTCTCCTCGTGAGGAGAACTCGCCCTCTCTCACCTCTCGGAAATTTGGTCGCACGGTAAAAGCAGCCAGAAGGGCAACCCGCCAACCCCTGGTTGTTGAGTCGTGGACTCCGCTCCCACTTAAAGGGCCGCTAAGTATATAAGAACCGCCTCGTTGTACTCCGCCGGTTCCACTTCCAGAAGCCACTGCACATATGCTACCTTTTCATCCTGTCTTCTCTCTCAGACTCCATCGACGCCCCTCCCCCCGCTTGCTCATCCTTGGCCTCGCTTGTCTCCCCCTCATTGCCAACTGTTTTCCCTCGTCATATCCCGCCCACAGTGCCAACACTGACTTTGTATTTGCGGCCCGTTTTGCCAGCAGTGTATAGCTCCGCCATATAGACACAATTTGGTCAACAGAAATCCTCTGGCATTCGCTTTTTATTTTCTCAGTCCAATTTTTATCTAGTCTTTTTCTTTACCCATCCACCGTTTCATTAGGCTTTCAGTGCGCTCTCGCACTGCCCTGAGCGTGGCTGTGTACTTTTCATCAATCCGAGGAAGCTTAAAGAGGGATTTGAGAGGCGCCGCTCATTCTTTGTTTTAAAACTGTGCGCATTACAGCTTACCATTCTAGGGAGAAGAAAAATATCTAGAAAAACAGCGAATCAACAGGAAAACACACACGGAAGCGAGTCCGTGATTATATTCTGCTTTGCTCTGCTCTCTGACTTAGCTTAAAATAAGCCAACGGGGCCTCTGACGATGGGAGTACTGGGGAATATGTAAAACAGCCTGCACTGATTGCAGCTGCTGTGCTGCATTCCGTTACTTTCTTTCTAGTTACTCGTCATGTTCCAGCTCACTCTCTCGGCATCACTTTCTTGTTCCTTAAACCATTTATGAGTTTTCCAATCATGTTCCTATGCCTTCTCATTCTCTTTTACCTCAATATTTATTTTCTCACCTTTCTCCTCTCCTTGTCTATCATCTCTCCTTTCCTTGTCTATCATCTCTGTCCTCTCCTTGTCTATCATCTCTCCTCTACTTGTCTATCATCTCTCCTCTCCTTGTCTATCATCTCTCCTCTCCTTGTCTATCATCTCTCCTCTCCTTGTCTATCATCTCTCCTCTACTTGTCTATCATCTCTCCTCTCCTTGTCTATCATCTCTCCTCTACTTGTCTATCATCTCTCCTCTACTTGTCTATCATCTCTCCTCTACTTGTCTATCATCTCTCCTCTACTTGTCTATCATCTCTCCTCTACTTGTCTATCATCTCTCCTCTACTTGTCTATCATCTCTCCTCTACTTGTCTATCATCTCTCCTCTACTTGTCTATCTAATCTCCTCTCCCAGTCGAAAATATATTCTTTCCTAGTCTCATCTCTCTCCTCACCTTATCTCCCATTTTTCCTCCCCATATCTTACATCTCTTCTTACATTCTCAGGTCTGTATTTAGCCCTTCATACCACCTTTGTTGATCTTGTTTTCCTAATATTCTTATTGTTTTAGTTTCCATCATTGCATGACCACACTGTCTCCTTCTTAACCTGTTTAACTGTCTTAGAGTCATTACCCTGCTTCTTTTCCGAAACAAGTTGGGAAGATTCGAAATCAGAATTTTATTCGATGCCGCGTTTTATCAAAACCAATGTTAGCCTCTCAAATTTTGACCGCACAGATAGTTTTGTGAACACAAGTCTGCAGGAAGGAGACAACATTCAGGCAGCCCGCGATAGTGATGGGAGAGTAAGAATTGTGATCGTAAGTAGACCAGGATGCTCAGAGTAAGCCCTGTTGAAGCATTAGCCAGGCACTAGTGTACTCGCTAAACTGCATTTTACGACCAAATGCTTAATGGGATTAGATAGCTACATTGGAGGGGAGTGCATGAAGGTATCCTCTATACTCAGACCTGGGCTCAGACTTCTTATATATTTTAAAATAGGCGTTCGCTTCTGCGACAAGAAGACAAAGAGGCGGCGGCAACGGCGGTGGCTGCTGCTGCTGCTGGGATGGCCTTACTTAGTACGGGGCTGGGGAGGCCATCTGAATTATGCAAGGGCCTCTGCAGCAAAAACGCTAGAGCCGACCCGCCGGCCCCTGGTGGGCTGAGAACTCGCGTTCGAGCTTTTGTAGCGCGGGGCACTTGGCGGCGGGCAGATAAATGGAATGAGAACAGACAGACGGACAGACGGCAGTCCAGGAGGGCCGGATAGAGGAGAAAAAGAGGCAATGTGAGACACTGTGGTAAAGGATAGGATCTTTGGGATCCTCGCAGAGTCCGCTCAGTTGCAGCCACTCTCTTATTTACGTCGTAAGATGGCGGCAACTTTGAGGTTTTTCAAACCCATCCCTCAAGCAGTGCCTTTTTTTCTCATCGCGGAGACAGAGAGTAACTTCAAGACTTGAAACTTGTCTTTCAGTTTGTAGCGGCATTTTGCAGTCTAATGTGTGTTGCATTATTAATTAATGTCACTTGAAATGTCAATCAATCGAGGCTAAATGACAATGACAAGTTCTAAATCAATAACAACAAATTTTAAATCTTCCGAGAAAGCTTCCGAGTTAACTTTCAGTACTATAGGACTACAAACAACTGCTAAAAAGGTGTTTGTTGCCTGTCCTTCCATAGGCGGATGTCTTGCCGACTTCTTGAAGCTGCGAACCCAGCTCCGATTGACGACAATTCGCAAGCTTCTAGCCGGACTGGGCTTCGGCCTGAAGGCAATTTTCTTTGTGGCCCTTGGCTTCGCTAATGATGCCGTCTGGGCCACAGTTCTGTTGTCTATGGCTCTGGGTGAGTTACTTTCTTGTGTACTTTTATAAATAACTTTCTGCTACGTACATTAGCTTGTCCTCGGAAATGAATTTTCATGGTCTTATTCAATGACTCGGCACAATGGTTCATTAGATTCATTCAAAGGTACTCGAACTTAGTTAACCTATCCATCTAGTCTACTGCATACTGCACTAACGTACTCGTAATACTCGTTGAACTTCAATTAAATTCCTAGATTGGTATTGAAAATCTCAACTTGGCCAGCCAGCATCGCTTCGAAGCGATTCCACGCAATTTGGCAAGGGGAGGGTAACCAACCTTCGAGCACTGCTGCCTCTCCCGCAGACGGTCAGAACGTCACGCCTCACTGATCCATGCAGCTGACCCCTTTCCGCTGCTCCCTATAAAGCTCAAGACTGCTCAGATCCCAGCTCGCATGCAGCAGCTTCCTTGCGTGGAGTACGTGACCCGGGCACCATTGCTGCACTGTAGATTATTTATTTCAGTTTTCACTCCATCTCTGTCTGGCATACAAAGTTGCATAGCGGGACTCCCATTCTCTCGCTCCTATATTATTTTTCCCCGTTCTAAGCAGAAATCAATCTGCACTTGATTTATACGGGATACACGATTGCCTGATTGCGGGGCTGTAAGGTTGTACACGCAATACAGTCAACTTGTTATGCCGTACAAGCTGAACAGCCGCTTCTCATCTTTGTTCTGAAATCCACAAGTCTCAATTGTTTTCTAAAGTACCTCAGTCACTTTGTCTCGATCTAATTGGCTCAGAAATACGTCAGTCTCGTTTGTGTTCTTGTCCTAAAGTTCCTCAGCCATTTAGCGCTCTGATTGGCTCAGAAATACGTCAGTCTCGTTTGTGTTCTTGTCCTAAAGTTCCTCAGCCATTTAGCGCTCTGATTGGCTCAGAAATACGTCAGTCTCGTTCTCGTTCTCGTTCTTGTCCTAAAGTTCCTCAGTCTCGATAGCGTCCTTGCTCTTAAGTACGACAGTACTTAGTTCGTTCTCAAGTAAGTCCTGACGGCTTCATATGACAACATAAAAATGCCTTTAAATTCAGCAAATAGACTTCAAAGTTGCCAAAGGCAGAAAGGTCATTCGAAGATGGTGCTTCGTAACCTGGATCTGATCGGAAATAATCTACTGGCAATCCACATTGAATACTAATCTAAACCGCTTAACCCCAGACTAAATTTACAATCCCTGGAGTTGCAATCCCTGGAGTTGCAATCCCTGGAGCTGCAATCCCTGGAACTCTGAAATCTTGCAGGCTTCTCAGGCTTGGCTGTCGCAGGCTACGCTGTCAACGTGATCGATTTGGCGCCAAACTTCTCCGGCCTAGTCATGGGATTCGCAAACAGTATTAGCGCATTTACAGGTAGAAATTCTATTGTTTGTATAACATTTTGCTCCTGCGTTTACTTTCGATGAAACCCGCACCCACCCCATGCCACGTGCAGCCACCTCACGCCACGTTCAGCCACCTCACGCCACGTGCACCCACCTCACCCCACGTGCACCCACCTCAAGCCACCTGCACCCACCTCACGCCACCTGCACACACCTCACGCCACCTGCACCCACCTCACGCCACATGCACACACCTCACGCCACCTGCACCCACCTCACGCCACCTGGACCCACCTCACGCCACCTGCACCCACCTCACGCCACCTGCACACACCATACGCCACTGTCTGCCCGCTGATCGATCGGCTGATGATCAAGGCAAGCGAATTT
This sequence comes from Macrostomum hystrix, assembly GCA_950097015.1. Classification (NCBI taxonomy): domain Eukaryota; kingdom Metazoa; phylum Platyhelminthes; family Macrostomidae; genus Macrostomum; species Macrostomum hystrix. The sequence continues at coordinate 376,160 of CATNEN010000026.1, forward strand.
CTCTCCGGGCTGAGGTCACATACCGGCACAAAAGTGCATAAAAAACACTGGCCGGCACCTCGTGTCCCATTGCCCTCCCGTCATCTTCTGCTCCAGCGTGTTAATTCGACATTCGATCTGCCCTCATGTCTTCTATCCCATGCCGTCTCATTATTCGAGTCGCTAGGCCTCATCAGGCATTCAGAGGCCGGGACACCATGGCTTCTGCAGTTGACAGAAGCTCGCGCCGGACCACTTTCATTGGCATTTAGGAAGAAGTGGCGGACACTGCGATGGAGCGAGGAGACGGTGTGGGGCGATCTTCGCATAAAAAAGTATGGGAAGCGGAGACTTGAAGCCGGACTTTGATGCGCGGCCTTGAGACGGGATAAATTTCGCCGATCCACCGAATTGGCCAAATTGCATTCACTGGGGGATCTGGGTTAAGGAAGCCTCCCGCTCTCACTCTTCCCATTGTCCCATTGGGATTTTAGATTTACAGACCAAGGCATAGAGCTGGTTGATTGCAATACCATTTTCATTATTGAGGATTTCAGTAACAGAACTCCAATCCCAAAACCTCGATTCGAATTCTGAAGTTCGGCATCCAAAACAATGCTTCAGTTATCGGGCATGTAGAAATAATTAATGCGAGTCGTCCCGGCTGCTTATTGGCTGGTTGTGTACAGCGCATTGGTCTGATGTTGATGATATATCGTGATGTGTAGAGAGAATTTGACTAAACTAATATCACTCGACACTCAAGCGCCGATAATCTTCCTTAGATACTTAAATCCTTCTAACTCCACACTCCTGTCAGCAAACTCCAATCCTCACATTCCAATCCTACACTCCCACACTCCCACACTCCCACATTACAATCCCCACATTCCAATCCCCACATTCCGATCCCCGCATTTCAATCCCCACATTACAATCCCACACTCCAATCCCCACACTCGAATCCCCATATTACAATTTCCACATTCCTATCCCCACATTCCAATCCCCACACTCCGCTCGCCGCACCGCCCTCACGCAGGCATGATGTCCACTGTGATCGCGTCGCTGATTGTTCAGAGCAGCGGCAATAGCGAGCGAGTTAAGCTGGAATGGCAGGTGGCCCTCAGCAGCGCCGCAGCCACCCAGGTCATCGCCGGTGTTGTCTATTTAGTCTTCGCCTCGGCCGAAGAGCAGCCGTGGACGTTCGAGACTGAGGCGACGTCTGCGGACATCCAGTCTGCCACCAGCTTGGACTGCCTGCACATTGGGGCTGAAAGGTGCTAGATTAGTCCGCTATCATATGCACAAATCACATCACATCACTTTGTACTTTTGCTGCATAAGCAATTCTTTCGTAGATCCGAACCCCCAAACACCATTCAGAAGAATAGTAATCCCTCAGAACGGCAATTTATGTAATTCCCATTCGCAGTCATGTCATTTCGAATGGCAATCATGTAATGTACACTTGTATGTAAGAAAAGGGCAGTTCATTCAAAATGGCGATTCATGTCGCTCAGAATGGCACTTAATGTAATTCAGAATGGCAGTTAATGTAATTCAGAATGGCAGTTTATGTAATTCAGAATGGCAGTTAATGTAATTCAGAATGGCAGTTTATGTAATTCAGAATGGCAGTTTATGTAATTCAGAATGGCAGTTAATGTAATTCAGAATGGCAGTTTATGTAATTCAGAATGGCAGTTAATGTAATTCAGAATGGCAGTTTATGTAATTCAGAATGGCAGTTTATGTAATTCAGAATGGCAGTTTATGTAATTCAGAATGGCAGTTTATGTAATTCAGAATGGCAGTTTATGTAATTCAGAATGGCAGTTTATGTAATTCAGAATGGCAGTTTATTTAATTCAGAATGGCAGTTTGTAATTCAGAATGGCAGTTAATGTTATTAAGCTCGTACGATAGGATTTTTAAGAACAGCAAGTCGAAAAAAAATTGCTTTTTGTACATACTACTAACGAATATATAAGAAGTTAATTAAATACTTAACTAATTAAATGAATAAATACAATTATTTCTATGCTTTCTGATCTTTCAAAAATTTAATATATATTCAAAATTTATATCTAAGGTAGAATCTGCGTGCACATTGTCAATCAGCTTTGTTGCTCTAAGCTTCAAGTACACTAAGTTATGTACACTATATTTAAATATATTAAATAACGGTTAATTACATGCTTTGATAAGCATCTGGACTGTACAATCAATAATCCATTATGATTGCTTTGATCGCCTTGAATGTTTCAAAAACGTAGCAAATTCAAGATGCCTTTTGGACATTTGCATATTATTCATTAATTCCTTTTGGCTTAGTTTAAACGAATTTGGGGTTCGACTGTCCAGCAAAATAAACGTATAGATACGATTTTATCATCATGTGTTTCTACTAGAAGTAATAGTTATAGAACACAGAAGTCAATATTTAAATGATGAAATTCCAACAGCGCAAAATGGTGGAGCTCAGACTATTGCTCAGTTGAGCAATGAAGGGTAGTAACTAATAACAAAACAAATTACAAATTTAAAAAAAACTTTGTCATAGACAGTAAGACTTCATCGCGTAGAGCGTGGAATAGTTTAGTCCAATTAATGTGCATTTAAATATCCATAATATTTCTGTGAACGGAGAGAAAATTAATCCTAATTAATATGATTATGATTATAGCAAATATTTAAAATGTTAAGTGTAAACAGTAATTCGATTTCTATTCAATTTCAGTTACTAAATTGAAAAGATTGCCGCATAATAGAATCTCTAAATTGAATTTTCTTTTACTTTATTACATTTTCTTTGGCATTGAAGCGTCTAATATATCTAGCAGTAGTGTAGTAAGCACGTTACTTACAAAGCAGACGCTGACATTTTGGAGCTTAGTCATTGGTTAAGAACGTTCTTCAAAATATCGATTAGCTAGAAATTCTGTCTTCTAGTCCACATTAGAACAATATATAAACAAGTGTTGAATCCAAATTTATGTCACATCTCTCCATTAACATTGTCTGACTCTGTTAAAACTTAGCTGTAAGCATAATGCCTCCGAAAGTCAGTGGAAAAGCTGCGAAGAAGGCCAGCAAAGCCAAGGCCCCGAAGTCTGACAAGAAGAGGAAGCGCAGGAGGAAGGAGTCCTACGCTATCTACATCTACAAAGTGCTGCGTCAGGTGCACCCGGACACTGGTATCTCCAGCAAGGCCATGATGATCATGAACAGCTTCGTGAACGACGTGTTCGAGCGTATCGCCGGTGAAGCCAGCCGTCTGGCTCACTACAACAAACGCAGCACCATCAGTAGCCGGGAGATCCAGACTGCCGTGCGCCTGCTGCTGCCTGGTGAGCTGGCCAAGCACGCCGTCAGTGAGGGCACCAAGGCCGTCACCAAGTACACTAGCGCGAAGTAATCGTATAATAGACGCGCGGTAACCAAGCGAAATCATCTGAACGTTAAAACGGCCCTTTTCAGGGCCACCACATGTAATGATAATTACCAAGTCATAATTCGTTAGTACTGCTTAGTGGATCCACTAATTCATACATTTATAACATTTTTATCATACTCACCAGGCGTAGTTCTACAATGGCATAAGTCACGACTAGGGTATGGGCCTAAAAATTATTTTAATAAAAAACATGAAACATAATATAAGCGTCATGTCATTATCGCTAGGCCCTACGACTAAAAGGTCTACTTATTTTTAAGAACTCACAGATTCTATATTACCCTAAATACTATCATCAAACAATAAAAATCTAACAGATACTTTAACGTCAGTGCAGCAAAAAAATTGAGAGCGCAGAATGCTCAACATTGTTCAAATTGCGGAAATGTGGAAATTGACAATGGTTAAAAAATAAATAAATAGCTTTCCTTAGCATAGGCCTACAGCTTTGTTGGCAAAGTTACAAAATTAAGAGCTACATACATATGCTCTTCGATAATATAATATACCTGATGGCCAACTGTCAAGCCCGGCCTAGTTTCATGAACGCATGTGTACAAGAGATGTGTCATACGATCACATTTGTTTCTTTAATATACTGAAGGAATAGACACCGCAAATTAGGCCTAATACAGAAAAAAGCGTCACGATAATGAAATTTTGATAGCTCGACGCTTTTTATATTTCAAACAGTCCACTTGACAACCTGTCTTCACTATGTAGGCCTAGTAAAATCACAATTCTGATATTTGCCAAGATTAGGCCTAGATGCGTTTTTGTACTTAATGTAAAGCGTAAAGGTAAAAGAAGTTTTTCAAGCCTTGATTATTTATATGATTTTTTAATCAGGGTTTGTAAAGCTTATTTTTTTACAAGGCCTACATGCGATTTGCCGGTTCTGTGAAGCACAATAACAAATACAACTGATCTGCTTCATCTGAATTAGTAAAATCATTAAAAAAAGAAGTGAAAATGTTGTAAAGAATGTTAAAACTTAGCGGCGCTTTAATCTTGATTTTACTGATTGAAGGAGTTTCTTATAAAAAAGTAGCTTCTGAACAATTACTCGCTTTTTAAAACAGCAATTACATTAGTATTTAGGTAAAGCTGTCTGGAAAACGTATTTCACATAAAAATGGGCCAGATTCACACCGTTGGACCAAATGAGGCTCTTGTAATTTCAGGTATGTAGGCCTTTGCTATAGCTAAGTGACCTTTATTATTGAAACAGATTGTAGTAATGTAGGCCAATGTAGGTAGAGTGGTAAATGGACAATGGTAAGTAATTGATATAAGATAATAAGATACTGGAAGTAGTGAAAGAATATAATATGTCAGGAAGGCCCAGTGAAAGATAGGACGAACCGAAAAATATAGATTAAAGATGCTGGGCAGATATAAAAAGAAGGTATATATAGAATTATAGATAAAAGCTCTGTGTTTCATCATTTTGTTTTAATTAAAAAATACATGATTCTGATATAGAAATAATTGAATAAATAGAAGTTTGGTAGGATAGGGTGCTAAAAGAGTTTATAATTTTTTAAACATAAAAGCGGTGTTGCAATTGCTTGAAGCTGTATCCTATGTGTAATGTGTTGATAAGCTAGTTGATTTATTAGCTAAAATGTACATTCGAGAGTTTAAAACCATAAACCCATTAAAGAGCCATAAAAACCATTGCCCAAATCATGTTGGGTGCAGTTAGACAGTTTTTCTTTGACACACCAGTGCATGCCAGTGTGGCATGTAGAAACATGTAGGGCAATTCAAAACTGATGATTGTAGCCTATTTTGAAAAAAGTAAGCCTATTTTTAAATTAATAAAACATAGTTATTTGCATATGGCATTTAACTAAAGACAATAGAGCATAATTATACAACTTATTGATTTTCAGTATTTGTCTAATTGATAACAAAAGAAAAGATCACACAGTTGACAACATTTTGTTTTAGTCGTGCAAAGTCTATAATTATTGATATAGTTGAGTTTTTAGTATATTAAGTATAAGTAATTTTTTACAGGTTTCACATTGTTATTGTACAATTCATGACTATCAAATGTTGATCATATATATCAACAAGCAGCACATTTGATCTCTTTAAATGCACTAATGCATTCCATGTACACCAAAGTGCATACCAACCCCTTGAAATATAGACCAATGCACACCATACAAGCTAGCCCAAAGTAAATACACACTAGAATAATTGGGTATGTGCTACAAGATCCAGACTATGGCCATAAAACAACTAGTTATTTATTTATACATTTACTAATGTGTAAAAATATTGATCAGAATGGAGATCAATGAATAATTTTCTCATTTTGATTACATAATTTAGGTGGCTGCAGTGGTAGGAATCGAGTTCGTCGAATCATTGGAGGCTGGGGCTGGGCCTGCTGTTGTGTCACCCAGGTGCAACGGTAAATGCTCACAGAGTGTTTGGCCACTTTGCTGTAATTAGCAAAACATATATTAGTGCTACCGTTCCCATTCCACAACCACCAGGCTCACTCTAGAGGTATTCACCCTAAAACCAAAGTGTGAGGATGTGGAGACATCAGAAGGTGTGGCTGTCACTGTCACTGGTGAGAACTTTCAATGCATATGGCTCTTCTTAAACAATTCCTCACTCAACCTTTAAACCAGGGGTCGGCAAACTCCGGCCCGCGGGCCAGATGCGGCCCTCGAAGCTCCCAAATCCGGCCCGTTGCCCCTTCTGACATCTACAGTGTCCTGTTTCATCTCTCTCGTGTCTAATCTCTCCCGTGTCTAATCTCTTCCCTATCTTATCTCTCCCGTGTCTCATCTCTCCCGTCTCATCTCTCCCGTGTCTCATCTCTCCTGTCTCATCTCTCCCGTGTCTCATCGCTCTCGTATCTAATCTCTCCCGTGTCTAATCTCTCCCGTGTCTAATCTCTTCCCTATCTTATCTCTCCCGTGTCTAATCACTTCCCTATCTTATCTCTCCCGTGTCTCATCTCTCCCGTGTCTCATCTCTCCCGTGTCTCATCTCTCCCGTGTCTAATCTCTCCCGTGTCTAATCTCTCCCGTGTCTAATCTCTCCCGTGTCTCATCTCTCCCGTGTCTCATCTCTCCCGTGTCTCATCTCTCCCGTGTCTCATCTCTCCCCTATCTCATATTTATACAGTCAATGCGGCCCGCTGTCGTCTTTTAGGCTCTCTCTTTGGCCCGCCAGCAAATAAGTTTGCCTACCCCTGCTTTAAACCATTGTTTACATCTGCCAATCCCATCCCTGACCTACCCATTACAAGTTAACAAGCATCTATCCACTGACCCATCCACTACTGACCCATGAAGTGCAACCACTTATCCCACTTCTGACCCAGGTGTCGCCCAGGTGAAGGTAATGCGCGATCCTGAGATTCTGTCAACAGCCTGCGAACAATTCCTTGGCAAGTCGCGTCGAGCCATGGAGGACACCATCCTGCAGACCATGGAGGGTCACCTGCGCGCTATTCTGGGCACCCTCACAGTGGAGGCCATCTATAAAGATCGCGATCAGTTTGCCGAACTTGTACGCGAGGTGGCCTCCCCGGATGTCGGCAAGATGGGCATCGAGATCCTGTCTTTCACTATCAAGGACATCTACGATCGGGTCGACTATCTGAACAGCCTTGGCCGCACCCAGACTGCTGTGGTTAAACGGGACGCCGCCATCGGCACTGCAGAAGCCGAGAGAGACGCCGGCATTGTAGAGTCGCAGTGCCAGCGTACCCGCATGGAGGTTCGCTACGAGATGGACTCGCGAATCGCCGACAGCTCCAGACTATTCCAAATGCAGAAGGCAGGCTTCGATGTGGAAGTGAACAGGGCCAAGGCCCAGTCTGAGCTGGCCTACAATCTGCAGGCGGCAAAGGAGAGACAGAAAATTCGCACGGAGGAGATTGAAATCGATGTGAGCAGAGCTAGTTTATGGCCTTTTAAATTCTGCTTCTAGTCAGTACCTTAATCAGCATTTAATCCCAATTCGGCCAGGTGCGCGAGAAGCGCAAGCTGATTGAAATCGAAGAGAAGGAGATTATTCGCAATGAGAAGGAGCTGGACGCCATTGTGCGTAGGCCGGCCGAGGCGCAGGCCTTCCAGGTGGAGACTATCGCCGCCGGCGATCGATACAGGCGAGTCAAGGTGGCCCAGGCCGAGGCGGAGGCCATTCGTGTACGCGGCGCCGCCGAAGCCGCCTCAATTGAAGCTGTCGGCAAGGCCCAGGTAAGGCCAAATACTCAAATTACTGGTGTACAAAGACCCTAATATATTCCAAATAAAGGCCTAAATCTATTGGAGATAATAGGGGGTTAGTGGCAAAGCTGTTATCGCGCTCGCCTCTCGAACCAAAGGTCCTGAGCTCGATTTCGCGAGGACACATTCATTTACGCCCCAAGGGGGCCAACCTCCAAGGCACTGTGAAAGTGTATGGACCTAAATCTATAGTAGATAGGGACCTAAATCTATGGTAGATAAGGACCTTAATCTATGGTAGATAGGGACCTAAATCTATGGTAGATAGGGACCTTAATTTATAGTAGATAAGGACCTTAATCTATGGTAGATACGGACCTAAATCTATGGAAGATAAGGACCTTAATCTATTTTAGATATGGACCTTAATCTATGGAAGATAGGGACCTAACAGTCTTATGGATGATGGCATAATTGTATGGACAAAGGGCGAATTTTATGAAGACCCAGGTAACTGACGGATAAAGACATGCCATGTCTCATGTTGGATAAAGACCAACATTTTTGTGGATGATGACTTAGATCTATATAGGATGGAGACAAAGACCTCTTAAGAAATGACCAGAATATAAAATCGAATGAGACCATATGTAGCATAGAGATGCACAGGCTAGAAGCCCCATCATCTCCCCATTCGCCAGGCGGAAGAGATGCGCCTAAAAGCGTCGGCCTTCCGCGCCTACGGCGACGCAGCCGTGCTGGAGCTGACGCTGGACGCCCTGCCGAAGGTGGCCGCCGAAGTAGCCGCTCCGCTAGCCCGCATTGAAGAAATCGTTGTACTAGGCGACGATCGCACTACCAGCGAGGTGTCGCGCCTTCTGAGCTCCCTGCCGCCAGCGGTGCAGGCCCTGACAGGCGTAGATCTATCCAAGGTCATTGGCAAGCTGCCAGGAGCTACCCTAGCCACATGATTGGCTGAGCTTAACCAGCATAACTGAGTACCGATAACTGACTCATTTGTTTCGGTCTTTTTACGGATCTAATTATTACAGAAACAATCGCGAAAATTATCTACTTTATGGTAATGCACGAGTGCATCTATATTCATCGAATTTTTTTACTATTTTATTGTTTTGTAAAGCTATCCTCTCACAATGAACAGCTGCGGTGTAACTTTACCTGTTTGATCTCTAGGCAACAGATGTTTTATTAGCTTCGCATGACCAGCCAGATCAGAATAGTTTTTGGTTTTTGTTTTTCTATTTTCTATTTTTACTAACCGTGTTGATTTTTTATTCTAGTATAAATCTTGCATGCTAACACCTATCCGACCCAGTTTGCTACTATGTAATTGTGTGTGATGAAGGTGCTAAAGGCAAATCATTAAGCAATGGCATGATCGTTAACCCTTTAAAAACGTATGGTATTGTATTTTAAAATCTCATTGCTGACTTGGAAACTAAATATAAACGGTTTACATTTTTCCGGAGTTTTTGCTATAAAGTTTAGAAGTCATTATTAAACTTTTAAAGACAAACTCAACAATTATTGCATATATTGCTCAACAGATGGTGTCATCATGATGGCTTGTATTGTATTGTATACCATTTAAGTATGACGGAGCGCAATTCAAGCATGGTCAGTAGATGCGCGGCATTGCGTATGTAATCATTAGAAATATTCATTTTAGCAATAGTGGCAATTGTGAGTTAAAACCCGCATTTATTCAGCTTTCTAACGATCAAAACAAAAAACACAATGCCTTCTCAAGAAATATGGCTAACGAACTGTAACAGCAAGCTTGTCATATGAAAAAGGGACAATTGCATCGACAAAACAATAAATAATGATTAATGACAACGCACTAGAACACTATGTAAAACTACACTGCCATGAACCAGTATTTTAGGCTAAGTCTATTTTAATAGGAGACCTAGTGAACAACTTGGAGCAAGGACTTATATCAGCAAAGAGTAAATTACACATGGTTTTTAGTCTGTACAAGCGCATGCGATTGAGAATCATTTTTACAATCTTCTCGGTGAGACCCGGGATTTGATGGCTTTGCTCGGCTGGGATGTATGCAGCTTAGTCAGTCAGGGGTAAGCATGAAAACATCACGTGATGCGCTTGAAATAGATAAACAAAACAGGGAAAGAAAATGCATCTCGAAAAGAGTTTAATAAAAATATTAAAACGTTTTAAATAAAGTTGTATATTTTTATTAACCTTTTTAAGAATTATAACAAAACACTTCAAGATTGTAAAAATCATTTAAATCAAGAAAGTCAATTAAATAAAATATTCAGAAAGAATGGAAATATAAGATAAACAGAATTCAAACTAAAATGACAGTAACGAAACCAAAATGTAAAAATATATTTAGATAATATTTAATGAAAGTAGGATAAGGAATCTGTCAGCAACGACTGCCAATACAAGATGACCAAGAAGCGAAAGGCCAGGGGTCAAAGCTTACAATAAAAAACTCTGAGAACACTAAAACTTTGAAATTAAAATTACATTCCGCTGACACCAGCTTTTAGCCAACTTGCACGGGAAGCTCGGCCACTTCAGCAGCCGCTGGCGCTGCCGCGAGATCTGGTCCGAGAATGACGTCATCATACTCGTTTCCATTGTCATCGTTAGGTTCGCCATCTTCCAGATTTGCATCGTCCACCTCCCAGATGGGACTGACTACCTCCTCGGGTAGGCGAAGAGACCTGGGCGTGTCTAGGGTAGTGCTGGACATGGCGGCCATATAGTCCATGAATAACCTCTCAGCAGACTCTGCCCTGGGTAATAAACGATAGTTCTGCTGCTGCTGCTGTTGCTGCAGATGGCCAAGAGGCCCGAGTGATACTTGGGGCGCCGGCGTGCAACCGGTTGGCTTACTGCACATGAGCAGCGGCCTCTGAAAGCCATGGCACTGTTGCTGCTCAGAGATGGCCAGTATATGCGCGAAGCCAACTTCCTGTTCCAGGTAGGCGCGAAATTGTTCCGGTCTCAGCGAGATATTGCAGGCGTAGTTTCTGCGATGCTCGGGGCAGAGCAGCTGCCGCCTATAGGTCTGGTAGGGCTGCGGCTCCATTATGAATTTGCCGTCGGGCCTCAGTTCACGAAATGCCCGTCGAAAGAACAGCTTGAGGCCGCGATCGCCCCAGTTCAGGTGAATCCACTTAGTGATGCTGAAGGCCTGAATGATGTCGTATTTATTTTCCTCAACACTGGCCAGTTGGGCTTCATTTTCCAGCACATAGTTACCTGTGACAAAGGTCACATTGTGCGGAAACGCGGCTCGAGCGGGCGAGGTGGGCGGAATGGCGGAAGCGGCGGACTGGAAGCCTTCGCTGGCTAGCTGGCGTCTGAGCCGGGCTTCATCGTCAGCTTCAGCCCGTTTGCGCCGCAGATTGGCTTGGGCGGCGCTAACCAAATGTCCGTCGATATCGACGCCAGTAAGAGATCGGACACGAAGAGTTTCGGCTATTTTCAAAGAGAATATGCCATCGTTGCAACCGATGTCCAGCACCTAGGATTTAAATTTCAATATCTTATATTTGCGCATGAAATTTAAATAATTCTACTATAAGTAGGCTACTCTGTTTTTTACCAGAATTTCGGTTTATTCAGAACTAATATAAAACAATCACCTCTTTGTCAGTGTACCAGTCGGGCTGCAGAAGCTGAAGCCGATCGTCCTGCATTCGATCCATGTTGAAGCCGACCCGGCGCGATGCCCTATAGTTTCCATAGATAGGAACGAATCGATGTGGAGGTCGCTTAAAACTAAGCGAACGCTGCCGAGCGAACTGACTGGCTGCGGAAGCAACCAACGTGGCGGATGCCTCAGCGGAGCTCCGGCGCTGTCTCCAGGATTGCGCCGCCGCCGCCGCAACGTTCGGTGCAATCGAGGACGCCACCATCACTACTTCAGCAGCCACCGCTTCAACAGCTGCTGCGGCCGAAGAGGTAGCCGCAGTTACCGCAGCTGTTGCGGGTGCAGCAGAAGTTTCAGCTTCCACCGCAGCTGACACAGCTGTGGCAGCAGATGCTAGAACCGGGGAATTCAACGCGCTGTCGCCAGGCATTGGTGACTCGCCAGCCTGCTCGCGGCGCAAGCTCTCTTGTGCCACCCAGCGCAGGTTGAGAGGATCTGAGCTGTAGGAATTTGCACGCCTCTGGCGGAGAATGCGAGGACCCGAAAGCTGCTGCGGTTGCTGATGGTGCTGTTTTGACACACGGCCAGGCCAGCTTGTTTGCCTTAGCCCACCAGTCCATGGGCGTTGGTCAAACTTGCCACCACGTCTACTGTTGGAATAGGCTCCCTTGGTGCTGTAGTTTTCCATACCTGATAGAAAATTGAATTTGTTTTCAATTCAAAATTTATATTGACGTCTCACTAGCTACTAAAAGTAGCTACTCAAAGAAACGAAACTACAATTCACAATCCATACTTCAAAATTCACATTGTATATATTTATACCATATATACTATTGGTTACTTACTCTAGTCTAACATGTTTACTAATTTTAATCATCGATATACTTTATGGCTATCTGGTTATTAAAGTTAATATTAAGTTATTTAGACATTATAAAATAATATATTCTGACGTAGCAGCAAAATGTTAAGATTTAAAAAATATTGACACTAATATTAATAACAGTTAAAGTTAGTTTTTTGTTTTCAGAACGAGTATTAATATTATACTACAGTAACACTACTTAAAAATGATTACTAAAAACAATAAAAATAATCTAGTGCAAAAAATGCTTTGGTCAATTATACCTTGGAAACACAATATATTTACTGATAAATACCCTATATCAAACTAAGTCATTTAGTAAACTAAATTAATTAGATTATTATTAGATAATCTCATAACCACACAGTACACAAAATTCCAATATATGTAATCACACTTACATCAGGAGGCTATAGTATTGAGAATGCAAAGCAAGCACCGAAAATTTTATTTTTATTGTTATTGTTTATACTATAACTTTTTACTCAATTTAAAGTCAATAAACTTAATAAATTGAAAAGAATAACACCCTTCGTATATAACATGCTTTGCATTTAAATATAAGACCGAATATAGCTTATGCATGGTTTCTTAGAAAATACGGTACTTAAACTGCCGCCATTTAAAATGATATTCTTGCACTATATTCTCCTAATGATTGAAGTTATTAGCAACTTGAAATAAAATGATAGGATTTACAAAAATGTAAAATATAGTTAAAATATACAAACAATAAAAAAGCTAATTGACTTACCTCACATGATGGTGCCAAGAATGAGTCAGAGTTTCAAAATTCTCGAATAAGCTGATGCAAAGTTTACGTGCAGATAATTCAGTTGTACAAGTTGCTGAAATTTGTATATATAGTTTTTCGCGATACGCTTCAGAACTACTTTGTGGAAATATTAAGAACCTATTTGCGTTTTTTGTCAGTCATTTTTATTCACATTAGTAAATTAATAAATCATTGTAATATTTTAGCTTTTAAAATAGCTTTAAAATATTTTTTACAAATTATTTTTGTTTAAGTGGATCAAACATTCAAATCGCAAATTTTGTCAGCTGATTTCTTGCCACTCCGTTAAGAGCAAACAAAAGGCCTTCAATACGATGACTCAATCATCCAAATTAGTTTTTTATCTCTTATTATTTGAAAAAACCACTACGCTCGTAGCCCAGTTGCGTGTAGCCCAGGCGCACCGCACCCTTCTGATGTGCTCAGTGTTTGATAAACAAGATGCACTAAATATTTAATTCGTCTTGTTCGGTTATTTTGCTTGAGGGTCCAGAATTTTTCTCCCTAAAATTTATAAAAAACACAATGTAAAAAAATTGCAGAATAATTCGAATGGGAGTCAGCAGGTTAATTTTTTCTTGAAAATACTCTTTCTTTTTATCTTGCTGAAGCCAGTTATCCTTCGAGCCAAATGATCCTATATCATTTCATTATCTTTAGGCACCATCCTGAGTCCATTTTCCTGAGTTTTACTACAAGCGGCTAACGCATTTGATTTTTTGAGTCGCTAATCGGGGCGTAGGAGATTATGCTTTATGCTGCAGTTTAATTTTGCGTTTGTTGGTGCTGATTCAAGATAAACCTAACTATTTAGCAAGTGGCATTCGCCATGACAAATTTCACGGGCATGGTGCGAAATTCATTGCAATGCGAAAGGCGATGCTAAAGCCGCAAAACAAAGGTGCATTTCAGACTCTGGAATGAGGCTGGCATCGGCATGTATCCGTGGATTGCTTCGACCAAACCAGAACGGTCATCGATTGTTTGTACGAGCGTATACACAAACACACAGTGCGCTCAGTTTAAGCTAGACAGTAGACACTTCTCTTTTGACTACAACTTCAAGCTTGTCCCAATCCCAATATTGCACACGGTGTGTTGTTTGAGTTTGTGGTGTGTGCTTGGCACAGGAGTTGAGAGCGCATGGTAAGCATGAGAGTTAGTAAGAGAAAAATATTTTCCGATCTTTTGTAAGATGAAAATCCCCTATTTCATATTGCAGCATTGCTAGCTGTCTGTGTGGGTGTGGGCTGGGATAAACAGCCTGTGCTGTGCGTTGTGCTGTTCTTGTAGTTAGTGTGTAGCCAAAAAGGCCGTGGCTTAGGTTGCGCCTTTAGCTCGCTAAGGAGGGCAAGAATAGAACGAGAAACCGAGAGAACGAGAAAGAAGGGTTTAGAGTGGCAATGCAATGTGCGGCCAAAAAGATTTTGGTCTGGGCCGTGCGCGGGCTGCGCCTCACGTGACGCAGCCCGTTTGTTTAGTAGCTTCCTCCCTCCCCCCAAACCCAAGCTCTCCCCCTTCAATTGCACCCCAGAACCTTTAAGTTTCAAAAAAGCTTGACAGGCTATAAGGGAGAGAGAGATTTGGGTTTGACCGTGAAGGTCGGATCTGAATGTACATCTAGCTGCATGTACGGGTTTGAGGGGAGACTGGAGAGAGATGGACACAGTAGTAAGCCTGGAATGCGTTTTTGTGCGCAATAGTTAGTCAATCTTCTTACTGAACACTAGACAGATATGAACACTATTAGATAGGGACTAGACAGACACGCTTTATCACAAACCTTTTCACATTGGTTTATTTTTATTATTCAACAATTAAACAAATTCATTTTGAATTTGTATTACGCACGCAGTTCCTATACTAACCTGCCATTTATTGCACAGTATCACTGTATTTAATTTAAAAGCATATACAATATTACTGAAGTAGCCAGCGCAAGGCAAGCTGCCAGGCTTTCATCTAAGTCAGTTGGTTATGGAAAGGTGAAAATAGGGACGGGACGACTATGGAATAGGGAATGGGAATATGACATGGAGGGAACGTGGCCGTGGCCCATAGGGAGACGAGAGGCATGAGGGATTGGGGGACTGAGGTTCAAGTAGCATAGCTGAGAAAAAGTGCATTTATTTCCAGCTGACGATTCAGTGCACTTTAAGCAAAGTTTGCAGTGGGCCGCAGCCGGCAGTACCATTCAGTTCAGTACGTGCACAGTTTTCACTCAGTTTTTTTTACTCTAAGTACGCATGAACACAATACGTAATGCAATGTGTGCGAGCTTTCATAGCAGTCCGTGTGCGTCTGTTCTGGTTCTCGCCTTTGCGCTTATCGCTTTCTTAAACTATTGTTTGCCCGTTGCAGCAATACCTCAAATGGAGAGAAGCATTCAGAGGAAGAACGGGCAACGGCAAGAGAGTTTGCATTTACATAATGTGCAATGTGCAGTGTGTGTACTGGGTACTGTGGGTAGCCAGTGTGCCGTGGTGGGTGTGTGGGTGGGGCGTGGACTTGGGCAAGGGTCGTAACGTAAGGATTCGTGAATTTATGAATTGAGTGTTACTTTGCGATATAGTATAGACAATTTTTTATAAATAATGATTCATGTCAAATCACAGCAATGATGAAGTATTTCCCGGCCCGCCCGCAGTGCATATCTATGGAATTCGACCATAGACAACAGCAGAGGGTGGGCTGCCGTTAGTTTCAACCTCGTATAAAATCCGACTGCTTATTTTATTGACAGTTATTGGGCTAATTCTTTGCCAGGAACGCCTAGTCTATGGTTTAAAGTGCTATAATTCCAGGACCATCAAATCATTTGATGGGCTCCAAAATGAAGACAATGAAATGATTTGATGGTCCCGAAATGAAAGCAGTTTGAACCATAGACTAAACAGAACTAAACAGTGTATTTAAATGCTACAAAAATAATAGGAATTATATACTGTGTAACGAAGCAACAAAAAGACAATTTTCTAGCAAAACTATAGACAATTGGACACATGTTTAGTTTCTTTCAATAATAGGCAGTGCATTAAACGTTTCACAAACTCACTTAAACTGAATTTCGATCAATGATGATAGACTTGACACCATGGTCAGTAATAGACAGTATTGTCGCTATCAAATTCTTCTTCCATCGCGGTGTGGTTTAAGAAAAAGCTACAAAAGAAAGCAATTCGGATTTCGTCTAGCTATTACAGTCTTAAATTTATGGAAAATTTGTCTATGGTTCCAATGTGGGGGCTTTGCCCCGACACTCCCGATGGCTGCACCGCATTCGGCGCGGTTCAAGAGGAAAATAAGCAAAACAAAACAAAAATAAGCAATTCGGATTTCATATAAGATCACGGTAGTTTAATGTGCATTCTATGTGCATTCTTTAATGAGCATCGCTCGCCTCGTGACCATCAAATGCAGCCTCGGACTTTCTAACCCTATAGAATGCGCATTAAACAGCCATGATCTAATAGTTCAACACGCGTAGGCTAACTACAACAATAGTTTCGCGTGATGGTGCTTTAGCTGTCCTTTAAGATTACATGATATTCCTTCCTTTCAGCGCTTTCCGATTACACTGAATGACCTGATAGAAACTTTAGGAAATGAAAACGGAGAGTGTCTATGGCATTCAAAAGCCAATAGAAATGGAATAATTGCTTGCAAAATTATTTACTTTTACATCAATCTCGCAGATCACAAGAACAAGTTTGAGACTTGATAGTTCTAATTCAAGTAACTTATAAGTAAGCTCGAATACATTTTCAAATAAGCTATTGCGGTTCGCAGAATAATTGAAACACGAAATTCTGCAGCGCGATTTGCAGCGCAACGTGTAACTGGGCGAACGGGGTGCGTACATGGGGCGTACAGCTCCAATTTTCTCCAGGGCCAAAATACCTGTGGCTTGTCTGCTGCACACACACACATACACACACAAGGCCGCATACCCTTAAATGCTAAGATAGAGAGAATAAAGTAGAAAACTATACGAGATTCTATACTTGTGGAAGGCAGCGAGCGTTGCAATCGAGGGCACCAAAGAGAGCTCAGAAACTATTACAAGTGTTTTAAATTTTAACAGTGCAGCAGCAGCAGCCAGGGGCCACAAAGCCAGGCATTCAATATGCTAATTGCATTTACAGATTTTTAGCTATTTTAGCTTGCCTGTGCAGTAGTGTGATATCGGGAAAGATATTCATGAAGGAGGGAGAGAGGACAGTGGACAGGCGAGAGTGGACAAGTAGGGATAAGTATAAGAGCGAGGGAGAAATGAGGACATATATGATGTACTGTAGGAGGTACGAAGATGCACGGCTTGTATTCAGTCCGTGCTGAAGCATTTTGATTAACTATCTATATTAGTTTGCTCTCAAAAGACAAAAGCCAGTGCACATTCCTTGTACAGATGAAAGTGTTTATCTACCATAATTGTCTCATATTGACTCATTATACAATTATAAGTTTCATTTTGTTCAGAAAATTGCAAATCCTAAGATATTGAGTAGTAAATTATCCACATCGATCCATATTCATCATGATTGACCGACAATCCACAGTCCTCCATGCCGAGTCAGCTGTCCTCTTAATTCTCAGCTCAGTTAATCTGGACTCATCCCGAGTGAGCTGTCCTCTCAATTCTCAGCTCAGTTAATCTATCGTAATCATATCTTAAGTGAGCTGTCCTCTCAGCTCAGTTAATCTGGACTCACATCCCGAGTGAGCTGTCCTCTCAGCTCATTCAATCTGCTGGACTCACATGCGGAGTCAACTGTCCTCTCAGCTCATTTAATTTGTACTCATTCCAAGTTAGCCGAACCCCACAACCAGAGTGAGCTGTCCTCTCAATTCTCAGCTCAGTTAATCTATCGTAATCATATCTTAAGTGAGCTGTCCTCTCAGCTCAGTTAATCTGTACTCACATCCCGAGTGAGCTGTCCTCTCAATTCTCAGCTCAGTTAATCTATCGTAATCATATCTTAAGTGAGCTGTCCTCTCAGCTCAGTTAATCTGTACTCACATCCCGAGTGAGCTGTCCTCTCAATTCTCAGCTCAGTTAATCTATCGTAATCATATCTTAAGTGAGCTGTCCTCTCAGCTCAGTTAATCTGGACTCACATCCCGAGTGAGCTGTCCTCTCAGCTCATTTAATCTGGACTCACATCCCGAGTGAGCTGTCCTCTCAGATCTCAGCTCATTTAATCTGGACTCACATGCCGAGTGAGCTGTCCTCTCAGCTCATTCAATCTGCTGGACTCACATGCGGAGTCAACTGTCCTCTCAGCTCATTTAATTTGTACTCATTCCAAGTTAGCCGCACCCCACAACCAGAGTGAGCTGTCCTGTAATTCCATCGCTACGCAGAAGTTGTTTATTTCAAATTTGATATAAAGTTGCTCTATATCGAATTGAATAGCGCAGATAAAGTTTGAATCATTTGCAATTTCCCGACTATGAATTGAAAGGCATAGCAAAGCAAACAGTAATTTTTATTCCATCAGACAAATGAGAAAAAACATAACATAGAAACAATTAGCATAGCAACTGAGACAGTTAAACACAGATACAAGCATAAGACACGAGACATTAATCAAACATAGACTTATCCTTGCTTTCTAACGGTGTACTGACATTTTGCAATCCGATGCAGTGGCAAGCAAACCAAATCCTTTGTGAACTGATAATAAGCTTATTGTGCAGATTTGAAGACTTGAATTTAATCATGAAATCAAAAAAAAAATGCAAAATGTCTACAAAAAAACTCAAAAAACTAGATTCAAATTTGCAATTAGCATTCAGGAGTAACAGGAAAACATTGCATTAAAATTGTTAGCAGGTAAAATGTACCACGCTTCACGGATAACAACACGAAAAATGTCATTCGGCTGTTTTAGTGATTATCTCACTGAGGGGTTTCAATGATTTCTATCCCACTCGAAGGGATTTCAATGATTTCTATCCCACTCGAAGGGATTTCAATGATTTCTATCCCACTCGAAGGGATTTCAATGATTTCTATCCCACTCGAAGGGATTTCTATGATGTTTATCCCACTCGAAGGGATTTCTATCTCACTCGAATGGATTTCAATGATGTTTATCCCACTCGAAGGGGTTTCAATGTCAAGATCGAATCAAATATTGTACTGCAGATGTATAGGCGGGGATCGCAAGCTTCAGTCTCTGTCCGCATCATCCAGCCTGGCAGATGATGATTTTCTTGCTGGGACGCCTCCGCCGCCATTGGGAGCGGGATTGCCTGCCGGAGTTTCTGTGTCGCTTCCGCTATCGCTGTGGCTCCCGTCAACGCTCCCGTCGCCCCGACTAACGCTGCTGCTGCTGCTGCTGCTGCTGGTCCTACTGCGCCGCTGATGATGATAGGAATCAACAATCTTTACTTCAGGCCCGCCGCCGTATATTGACAGCAGATAGCGCCACATGCGGTCGGACACCTGGGATGTGGGATGCGGGATTTCGAAACTAAGGAGAATGTCGAACCCATATATAAGCTGAAAAAGTTATAATGCTTCCGTAGAGAAGATTGAACGAAGTTATAGAGACAAAAAAAGACCAGTCAACAATCTAGAGATGGCCGATTGACAATCTAGAGATGGCCGATTGACAATCTAGAGATGGCCGATTGACAATCTAGAGATGGCCGATTACAATCTAGAGATGGCTAATTGACAATCTAGAGATGCTAATTGACATGCTAGAGATGGCCGATTGACAATCTAGAGATGGCCGATTGACAATCTAGAGATGGCCGATTGACAATCTAGAGATGGCCGATTGACAAGCTAGAGATCGCCGATTGACAATCTAGAGATGGCCGATTGACAATCTAGAGATGGCCGATTGACAAGCTAGAGATGGTCGATTGACAATCTAGAGATGGCCGATTGACGATCTAGAGATGCTAATTGACATGCTAGAGATGGCTAATTGATAATCTATAGAAGTCTAATTGATAATCTAGAGATGGCTAATTGACAATCGAAATATTTCCAGTCGAATCGACAGACTGGAAAAGGCCGATCATCAGAGAGCAGAGGATCAAACACCGGCCTTGCACGATGCTCACCTGAGCATAGTCGCTGCCCGCCCTGAGCAGCACCCTGGCGCCGCGGCGCAGCGCGATGCTGCTGTTATCGATGGGACCAGGCGGCTCCAGTTGTCGCTCGGTGGCGAAGCTCTCCCACCTGCGGAACCAGCGCATGCTGATGCCGTAGCGGGCGCCAGGTCCGGCCGACCGTTGAAAGTGCTGCAGCTCCCTCGTCAGGGTGGCCAGCTCCTGTTTCGCCCGGTCGCGAGTTCGTTCTAGTTCGCCGGCGCACTCGATGCAGGTGGCCAACCTGTTGACAGTCGGCCCACCGCCGAATTCGGTCATGAGCAGATCCCAGGCGCGGTAGGGCACGCGCATGACAACATCTTCCGGATTGTCGGCCACGTGCGGAGACAGAAGCTGGTGCGGGCAGAGAAAATCCACATTGCTAATTGGTCCGGGATCGCCGAAGGTGTTAAATTTGTTAAGCCAGGGCCGGGAGATGTAGAACGGCATGAGGCTGGATGAGTCCTGCGGGCCGATGGGCGTTTGAGTTAGCATCAATCTGGACTCCATGGATCTCACTCTAATCTGATCTTCTAATCTTTGAGAGCCATTTCTAATATTTGAGAGCTGTTTCTACTCTTTGAGAGCTGTTTCTACTCTTTGAGAGCTGTTTCTATATTTGAGAGCTGTTTATACTCTATGAGAGCCATTTCTTCTCTTTGAGAGGCATTTCTACTCTATGAGAGCCATTTCTACTCTATGAGAGGCATTTATAATATCATTTCTTTTTACTATCTGAGTGCCATTTCTACAAATCAAGAGCTATTTCTACAAATCAAGAGCTATTTCTACAAATCAAGAGCTTTTTCTACAAATCAAGAGCCATTTCTACGTAGGGTGTCCCAGAAATAGCGGGAAAAATCGATGTACAGGCAAACTGGTGAAACATAGTTTATTGAAACTCACGTCACTGATAAATAAACATCCAGCAGTTCTAACGCTTTTTAAATTAAGTAAATATGTCAATTCATTAAAAAGTTATGGCTAAAATTAGAACAAGGGGTAGGGGGTAGAGTTACACCAAGTCAAGGCCAGCGGAATCGGTCACGCAGCATCGCCATCGCCGTCGACTGACGACTTTTCGACGAAGTCCCCCCTTAGCTCGCAGCACTTAGTCCATCGCGTGAGAAGCGCATTGATGGCATCTGCATAAGCTCGACGCGGAATTTCGTGCAGCAGAACCCGCCTGACTTCACCTTCCAAGTTGTCGCGATGGTCAAAGATGCGCCCCCGCAGGTGCTTCTTTAACTGAGGGAAAATTGCGTAGTCGCAAGGAGCCAAGTCTGGTGAGTAGGGCGGGTGCGCAAGCAGATCAAAATTGAGTTCGTTGATACGATCAAGCGTTTTCTTGGCCGTGTGAGGTCGAGCGTTGTCGTGCAACAGGAGGTGAGGCTTCATCGCAGTCCTGCGCTTTTTGCGGATGTCCGATTTCAGCTTAGTCAGCGTCTCCGTGTACCGGTCCGAGTTAACCGTGCTGTTAGGCTCAAGGAAGTCGATGGTCAGGGGACCTTCTTGATCGAAGAAAAGGGTCAGCATGATCTTCTTGCAGTGCTGGTCTCGCTTCGCCTTCACAGGTGGATCTGAACCCTTCAACGCCCACACCTTGCTTTCCTGCTTGGTCTCAGGGTCAAAGTGCGGTATCCAGGTTTCATCGCCGGTCACCAGATAGGGTCGGAAACTCTCCCATCCACCAGCATCACGCACCAGCTCAAGATTCTCCCTGCAGGACTTCATTCTTACAGTTTTCATTTCTTCTGTCAACAAACGGGGCACCCATCTCGCCGTCAGTTTCACCATACCAAGATCCACAGACAAGATCCGATGAATTGAAGTTTTTGGACTTCCCAGTCGATCCGCCAACTCTCTTGCAGTCAAACGGGGATTTGCCTGTACGATTTCCTTCACCATTTGAATCAGTGCCTTTGTTGATGGAGAGATCGGACGGCCACGGTTGGCTGTGTCATCGGCAACGTCTGTTCGCCCATGACTGAACTCTTCAAGCCAGCGATAGACAGCACTCTTCGAGATGGCACTCACTCCGTAGATTTCAGTCAGCTGGCTTACAATTTCACTGCCTCGCTTGCCCAATTTCCATTGGGAGTACACGAACTGGCGCTGACCTTCTTTGGACGAAACGTTAAACATTGAACGATTGAACAAGGGAAAATGAAAAAAATCCAAACTCAACAGCGGCGTCTTGTCGAGGCGCACAAAATATCGATATTCGCGATGTCGATCGTGCTTGCTGTCGTTGGTGCCACGGGTATTTCTTGCGTCAGCTTCTGCATATTTTGATTCTGGTGCTCACGCTTCTCTGCTCGTCTGTTGCCTTTTTCTGCTTCTGTTCACTGATGCTTCTGCTCATTTTCTTCTGTCGCAAAAATTTTGTCTAAGGACAAACTTAGGTTGGGCCTTGACTTGGTGTAACTCTACCCCTTACCCCTTGTTCTAATTTTAGCCATAATTTTTTAATGAATTGACATATTTACTTAATTTAAAAAGCGTTAGAACTGCTGAATGTTTATTTATTCCCCAGTTGGATTGGCCCATAGACCAGATAAATTTATTTATTTGGCCGTTGAAATTAATCTGGCCGGGACAGATAAACATTTATCTGGTCCGTAGACAATTATCTGGCTTCAACTGTGGAATAAATACATTATCACCCACTTGTTTGACTTATCTATGGCCGAAAACGTCTTCGGACATCGTTTCTTGGCCTCGGCTTCGCCTCGGCCAATAAACGAGTCCTCAGCCGTTCCCGGCCAAAATAAATAAAAAAAGTGGGTGATAACTTATACTTATCAGTGACGTGAGTTTCAATAAACTATGTTTCACCAGTTTGCCTGTACATCGATTTTTCCCGCTATTTCTGGGACACCCCTCGTACAAATCAAGAGCCATTTCTACAACAAAAGCAGCATGTGAAACGGGAAAAAATATAGAAAAAATATTTATTAGCCAGAAGGCATTCAGACTAAATGTTGCACTACTAATTTGAGACAAAATATTTTTGCCTAGTCACTATCCAGCATTAATTTATCAAAGCAGGCGGGCACGCAACTGTCGAGACCCGCATAGGCCAAATAGGAAAATACGGATCGCGCGAATCAAATAGCAATTACGGTAGAATCTAGCGAGTCAGAAAGCAGATTAACTCAAATCAGACGATACGGAAAGTACTATTTACATTCGAAGCAGAGCAACATACTCAATGTAAAGGTAACCAATACTGAAGAACTGAAATAGAAATCCAATGCTTTACAGCCCTCACCTCTTCCGTCTGCATAATCTCACTGACTTTCATTCGCATTGGCTGCATCCATTCGTCTCGCTTTCTGCAAGTAGGGTAAAATAGTTTGCGATTGCAATTCTAATTGCGATTTCAACTTAAAACATTCAAAGAAAGCAGAATGCACAATAGATACATACATAATATAACAATAATAATTGCAGGAGGGCTGCGGGCAATGGCACATCATTTGCTGACACTAGACTCACAGCCAGCGAGGAGGCAATTCTGCCCATTTTGCTGACTCCTGAGCATACACGCACACAGATACCTGTACGCAGGCACACGCTCACACAGGTGTGTACATCCGCCCTGACTTTCTCATCGTCAGGCAGTGTACACTTCACTGTGCGTTGGAGGTTGGCCCTCAAGGGCGTATATTGCACGACAAGCCCCCAAGCCTTCTCTCCGCGGCTGCGCCCCAAATAAATGTGGCCTCGCCGTGGAATCGAACTTAGGGACCGTGGTGCGAGAGGCAAACGCGTTAACCGCTCTGCCACCGACCCCCCATACATACATACCTGTAGAACAGCACGTATGCCTGAGCGGCCTCCACTGTGCTGACATCCACCGGGCGAACTCGAGAATCGTCGAACTCGTACCACTGCAAGCCGGCGTAGTTCAGCGCGTAGGCTGTGTAGTGACCGCCGCTAGTGGAGCCGTGATGGCAAACCACCGCAGTCAAGTCGTAGACAGTCTGGACAGATCTGCAGTCCCTATGCAGATAGGGCTTCATGTCCAACTCTTCAACTGGGAAGGCTACGGGAGAATGAACCTTGCTAGAATAGGCGAAATCGTGTCGGAACCGCTTCAGGTGAATGGTTAGCATTTCAGGTAGGCGGCTGATTCTCGAATATTTGATGCCGTTGCGAAGTTTGCCACATTTGGCACAATGATACATATTGTCACCCTGAGCAGTTTGAGATGAGAAATTATGCTTTGTTATGTTTTTAACAGCTTTGTGACCTTGAATTACCGAATGCGTGGTTCTCATGCCATACCGACATTGAATCACAGTATCACGCACTGAATGCATGGTTCTAATGTCTCAGTGACCTTGAATCAAAGAATCACGTACTGAAGGCATGGTTCTCATGCCTTTGTGACCCTAAATCACAGAATCACGCATTATATGGATGGTTCTCATGCTTCAGTAACCTTAAAACACACCTTAAATGCAAGCATTTTATTACTTGTGACTTCTGTGCACCGTCCCATTTAAGTTTATAATTCATTCACAAACCTTCAGATCGTCGTTAGAGAAGAATGCGTCCAAGCAGTCCTGCAGGCTGACACGGGGCCCAACGAAATAGCCGCGCATCCAAGTCAGCGGCCAGACTAGTAGAGACGCCAGCCACCAGCCGCCGCTGTAGCCGCCGCCGCCGCCGCTACTGGACTTTTTCTGTCTAGCGCTCAGCTGCTCAGCCACCGGTATGGGCAGCGACAGATCCTGGAAGACCTCGAGTGTCGATGATAGCCGCTCGCAAGAGTTGCACTGCACCGTGGACACTAGGCTGCCGTTGAAGATGTCGGAGATGACGCTGCTAAATCGGCGGATTTTGCTGCATTGCGGAGCGGGTGTGAAAATGGGCCTCAACTGCATGGCTGGGCAATAGCCAGAAAGTTAAACATTGAATCAACTTATAAATAGGAATCTGATGACATACCCAGCTAGAATTAGCCCTGAGGAATCTGATGACATATCCAGCTAGAATTAGCCCTGAAGAATCTGATGACATACCCAGCTAGAATTAGCCCTGAAGAATCTGATGACATATCCAGCTAGAATTAGCCCTGAAGAATCTGATGACATATCCAGCTAGAATTAGCCCTGAAGAATCTGATGACATATCCAGCTAGAATTAGCCCTGAAGAATAGAGAAACAAGACACACAGCATTCTATTTACACCATTTAAACGAAGTAGACAAGCTAATAACTAGTGCGCCTACTTACGCCCACAATGCACGACCTACTAAAAGTAGGAGAATAGGCGTATTGAAGAATTCGTAGAAAAATAGCAGCTAATTATATGATTAAAAGAATGAGAGATAACTCTTTTAATTGGCCAGGATTTGAAATTCCGACCTCCGCTGAGAAGTTTAAAGCTCCAAGCTCAAAATACTCGTAGTATCGCTGATTTACTTGACTAAAAATGAACTAACCTTCGTTTAGCTCCTCCGTTAGATTCAGCGGGCGAAGACGCAGACCCGCCGCCACCGCCGCCATCATCGACTGCCCCGCCAGCTGCCACAGCTGTTGCCAATGTCGACGAAGCATCCACAGAAGCCGAACCAGCTGTCAGCGAATGCGTTGAGTTCGATGCGCCAATCGTTGGGCTCGATGGCGAACCTGACGCCGTAGCGAGAACAGCGTCGGCAGGTTCGGCTAGCATGTTTGAACCACCGCCGCCACCGCCACCACCGCCGCCTCCGACTGCAACACCTGCGCAGACGTCGCCATCGCCACCGCGTCCTCCGTCGCTGACGCCATCATCACCGGGAGCACCTAGGCTGCCGCCACCGTCCTCTTCGCCAACAGGAGGCAGCAGAATAGGCCTCTTTAATTCCTCGTGCAGTTGGTCCATAAAGCAGCGCAGAAACTCCTGGGCGTCCTGCTGGGCCCAGCTGCGAAATGCCGGATGGGCCAGCCGCATCGACTGCAGCACCAGCTGCGGCGTCACAGCCTGATGGCGCCGCGGCGACCACAGCTCAGCTAGGAGGCCGCCGTAGGCTGTACACAGCGGCGTGCCGAGGCTGCGGGCGGCGAACCGGCCGGGCCGGGCTAGGCCGCGACAGTCAAGGAAGAACCTGGTGAGCTGGCGGCAGTGGGACAGGGCTTGCAGGGCGGCATTCATATAGCAGGTGTTGCCAAGGTTGCGTAGGCCGGTTAGTCCCAGACTTTCAGGCTCGGCATCTTCCTCATCGTCTGAGCTGCCGTTGGCAACAATTGGCTGCCGGTGGCGATGCGACTGATGATGAGGCTGCGACGCAGGCGCCGTTGGTGGAGCTTCAAAGCCAGCGGCAAATTTGCGCAGAGCAAAAGGAGGCGAATTGGCGTGCTCGAATACTTCGCATTTGCACTTGCTGCACCAGAAGCGCTTATTGTGCAGATTGATGCACAGCGGATGGCCCTCCGCTGCCTTCGGGTGCGGCAAGGAGTTCAGTGGGGGCTGTCAGTCTCTTAGGTCTGTTCAGGGTGTCAGTCAGTCTGTTCAGGGTGTCAGTCAGTCAATTCAGGGTGTCAGTCAGTCTGTTCAGGGTGTCAGTCAGTCAATTCAGGGTGTCAGTCAGTCTGTTCAGGGTGTCAGTCAGTCTGTTCAGGGTGTCAGTCAGTCAATTTAGGATGTCAGTCAGTCTGTTCAGGGCGTCAGTCCGTCTGTTCAGGGTGTCAGTCAGTCAATTCAGGGTGTCAGTCAGTCAGTCAGTCTTCAGGGTGTCAGTCAGTCTGTTCAGGGTGTCAGTCAGTCTGTTCAGGGTGTCAGTCAGTCAGTTCAGGGTGTCAGTCAGTCTTATAAGGCACACAATATGAGTGCATATAATTCTAATATTCTGCACCTTAAGGTTCATAATTAATACCCTGAAAAGACTGACCGACACCCTGACACACCTAGTAACTACAGTAGACCTTAATTATCATTAACACCAAGTGAGGGGGCGCACCTGATGCCTGGAACTGTGATCGGCCTGTTTGCTTCCGCAGCCAATGTACCCGCAGTCCTGGAATAGGCACAGCCAGCAGGCGCCTTTGCACAGCTTGCCGCAGTCGTCGCATTTTGGCTGTGATTGCCGAGAGATGCAGTGGGTGAAGTGGAGGTATAAAATATTGTACATGTACATGTACATATGAGCACAGTTATTAGCATAATAAATGAAAAAATGGTAAATTTGCATAAAAATGCCCTGATGGGCTAAGAGAAAGACTCTTAAGATAATGAAACTACTGAAACTAAAGGACAGACAATGACACAAGGTACGGTCCTGAAGGACGGGAGCTACGGCCCTGAAGTACAGGAGGAATGGCCCTGATGGACAGGAGGAATGGCCCTGATGGACAGGAGGAATGGCCCTGATGGACAGGAGGAGTGGCCCTGAAGGACAGGAGGAATGGCCCTGATGGACAGGAGGAATGACCCTGAAGGACAGGAGGAATGACCCTGAAGGACAGGAGGAATGACCCTGAAGGACAGGAGGAATAGCCCTGATGGACAGGAGGTACGGCCCTGACGGATAGGAGGTACGGCCCTGGAGGACAAGAAGAATGGCCCTGAAGGATACAAGGTACGGTCCTGAAGGAAGGGAGTTACACCCCTGAAGGACAGGAGGAATGGCCCTGAAGGACAAGAGGAATGACCCTGATGGACAGGAGGAATGGCCCTAATGGACAGCAGGAATGGCCCTGATGGACAGCAGGAATGGCCCTGATGGACAGCAGGAATGGCCCTGATGGACAGGAGGAATGACCCTGAAGGACAGGAGGAATGACCCTGAAGGACAGGAGGAATGACCCTGAAGGACAGGAGGAATGACCCTGAAGGACAGGAGGAATAGCCCTGATGGACAGGAGGTACGGCCCTGACGGATAGGAGGTACGGCCCTGACGGATAGGAGGTACGGCCCTGGAGGACAAGAAGAATGGCCCTGAAGGATACAAGGTACGGTCCTGAAGGAAGGGAGTTACACCCCTGAAGGACAGGAGGAATGGCCCTGAAGGACAAGAGGAATGACCCTGATGGACAGGAGGAATGGCCCTAATGGACAGCAGGAATGGCCCTGATGGACAGCAGGAATGGCCCTGATGGACAGCAGGAATGGCCCTGATGGACAGCAGGAATGGCCCTGATGGACAGGAGGAATGACCCTGAAGGACAGGAGGAATGACCCTGAAGGACAGGAGGAATGACCCTGAAGGACAGGAGGAATAGCCCTGATGGACAGGAGGTACGGCCCTGACGGATAGGAGGTACGGCCCTGACGGATAGGAGGTACGGCCCTGGAGGACAAGAAGAATGGCCCTGAAGGATACAAGGTACGGTCCTGAAGGAAGGGAGTTACACCCCTGAAGGACAGGAGGAATGGCCCTGAAGGACAAGAGGAATGACCCTGATGGACAGGAGGAATGGCCCTAATGGACAGCAGGAATGGCCCTGATGGACAGCAGGAATGGCCCTGATGGACAGCAGGAATGGCCCTGATGGACAGCAGGAATGGCCCTGATGGACAGCAGGAATGGCCCTGATGGACAGCAGGAATGGCCCTGATGGACAGCAGGAATGGCCCTGATGGACAGGAGGTACGACCTTAAGGATAGTAGAGTACTCTTAGCAACTTATTTAGCCAAAATCCAGTTGTTTCCCAGTCACCTGTTTAGCTTTAATCTCTTCCCAGCTGAGCAGTACCATGTCAACGTGAGTACACGCGCTGCTGCGGGACTTGGCCTTTGGCGGCAGAGTCATGCTGGCTAGAATGACGGCTGATACAGTTACGATACTCTGAGCCTAACTGAGCTGCTCAAATCCTTATTAGTTTCGGGCTGGAAGAACAGTTCGGCCTTTTAGTAGATAAACTGGATAGTACATTTGATTTACTTATATGGTCACACCACCACATATCCATATATGCTGAAGTGTTAAACTTGTTACATCCCTGAAGGATTGGAGTATTGTCACTGAAGGATTGGAGTATTGTCACTGAAGGATTGGAGTATTATCACTGAAAGGATTGGAGTATTGTCACTGAAGGATTGGAGTATTATCACTGAAGGATTGGAGTATTGTCACTGAAGGATTGGAGTATTGTCACTGAAGGATTGGAGTATTATCACTGAAGGATTGGAGTATTGTCACTGAAGGACTGGAGTGTTGTCACTGAAGGACTGGAGTATTGTCACTGAAGGATTGGAGTATTATCCCTGAAGGATTGGAGTATTATCCATGAAGGACTGGAGTATTGTCACTGAAGGATTGGAGTATTGTCACTGAAGGATTGGAGTATTATCACTGAAGGATTGGAGTATTGTCACTGAAGGACTGGAGTATTGTCACTGAAGGACTGGAGTATTGTCACTGAAGGATTGGAGTATTGTCACTGAAGGATTGGAGTATTGTCACTGAAGGATTGGAGTATTGTCACTATAGGATTGGAGTACTATCACTTAAAGGATTGGAGTATTGTCACTGAAGGATTGGAGTATTATCCCTGAAGGATTGGAGTATTGTCACTGAAGGACTGGAGTATTGTCACTGAAGGATTGGAGTATTATCCCTGAAGGATTGGAGTATTTTCACTGAAGGATTGGAGTATTGTCACTGAAGGACTGGAGTGTTGTCACTGAAGGACTGGAGTATTGTCACTGAAGGACTGGAGTATTGTCACTGAAGGATTGGAGTATTATCCCTGAAGGATTGGAGTATTATCCATGAAGGACTAGAGAACTATTCCTGAAAATTACTAACTGTGCGTTTTCTGCGTTTGTTCCATTGAAAACAATGATAATTGAGAATAATGCTGTTCAATCTTAATGTTTATAGAAAAAAGAACAGATGTTCTGCTATTGAATAAGAAGGAATAAGACACCCACCAGCACATGACCACTATCTAAATAGCATTATATATACACTACTCGAATTATGATGATTTTCTCGTATGACTTATGAGACTTAAATAAGGTAAACGGAGCTTGTTATTCTAGAAAATATTTTTTATTATGATAGTTATAGTTTATTTTAAATGACAAAAAAGAGACTAAAGACAGATTACCCTCTTTTACTAAATGAAATCAGAGCCTTCAGTTATAAATAGTTAGTATCGGTTAGAAATTAGTGAGTAAAATGAGACTAAATAAAACAGAAAAGGTCTAAGAATAATTGTTTAATTCAGTGTGACAAAAACAGAAGCAGTAAGTTTATTTTGTAATTCCCAGTAGTGCGGTTGGTAGTATAAGAAGTGTAGAGAAACGTATTAGACATAAATTAGTTCTTGTACTTGATTTTTTGTTCTTTAGAAACATGTAATTAGGCAGTAATTACTAGCTGCTGATAAAAGTAATATTTTAGAGAAATAATAAAAACTAGGCTAGCTACTTATGTAACCACCAGTAGTATGATTGGAAAATGGATAAATGATTAGCAAGCCCCTCATTCCCATTAAAAAAGAACAGTGAATAACACGCGGCCTAGAGCTCGTCGTGCTCCGGATCGGCGGCCTCGGCAGTGGGGTGCGCGTGGCAGGCGGCCGGCGTGGCCAGATCCATGCTGTACTCGCACCTGCTGGGCTCATTAGCAGACAGCAGTTCGGTCTTCGGGCCGCAAACAATGCGCACCTTGGTGGACCGATTTGGCCCGTTCCAGCAGCCCTGGCCATCTGTGTACTCCTGAACGCTGTACTTGTCACCCTCCGGCCCAGACCAGTCCTTGAAGCGGCCTAGCGAGGTGCTGGAACCCGACGCCTTCTGCACCTGCGATTCAGTTGGACGGAAAAGGGCACGACTTTTAGTTGAAAACTGGCCAAGCATAACTGCTGTTGCCATGGCTACTTGGGTCATAGCAAACACTGATCACACACCCATCAGTGCTTCACATACACCACTACAAGCTGTCACTGCAAGCCAAATAAAAGAATGGTCACAAAAACGGGCTATGACTTTTGCTGTGACCGTCATAGTCACATGTTGCTATTTGGTGACCATAATTTGTGACCATTTTTGTCCAGGGTCACTATGCTCTAAAGACATGTTCTAACGACATCAGATGTGGCACGGAGATCGCGGTTGAAGGCAGCACTGATGTGCCAGGCAGCCTCTGCCGCGGCGTCTGCTCCGTTGCTAGACGACAGAGAGCTAACTACTTTGCGACCAGATTCAATAGGCGTCAGCGAAGCAGCATAAGTGTGCACCCGAGACCAAGGCTTTGACTTGGTTTTTGACAAGGCTGCCCCCGATGAGAATTGAGAAAACTGAGTAGTTACCAACCAATGCAAGCTGTCACTCAGCACTGCAAGCTGTCACCAACCACCAATGCAAGCTGTCACTCAGCACTGCAAGCTGTCACCAACCACCAATGCAAGCTGTCACTCAGCACTGCAAGCTGTCACCAACCACCAATGCAAGCTGTCACTCAGCACTGCAAGCTGTCACCAACCACCAATGCAAGCTGTCAACCACCATCACAAGCTGTCAACCACCAATGCAAGCTGTCACTCAGCACTGCAAGCTGTCACCAATCATTGTGTGCAAGCTGAGGAGCTCACCTGCAGACTCTCCTTGAACGGACAAAGCTTGTAAGTGTACTCATTGTCGCTATATTCGGCGCACTCGCCAGAGTCGGCCATGGGAAAGAATGCATTAGAAGGGCCGTAGTCCCGTTCCACTAGGCGCTCGAGATCGGACTTCTCCGTGGCTAGCCGGCTCGATTCGTCGTTGGCCTTGTTGTAGGCGTCGCGAGCACTGTTGGCACGATTGATAAGCTCTTGCACCTCCGCGGGATAATCGGGCATCGTTGACAACGAATCATCTTCGCTGTCGGTTGAAGATTGTGTCTCCGACGGTGGCGTCGGTGGCGCTGTCTCGCCGAGAGCCTCGTCCATCTCCTTGTCGGTGGATTCTTCCTGGGAGGCGGGGGCGGCGGCATCGTTTGAAGGTGCGGATTGCTGCTGCTCATCGGACTTTGGCTGCTTGAGCGATTTGAAAATGGTTTTGATATTTGGCCAGATTTTCTCCTGGAAGGCGGCAAAGTCGGCCTCCTCGAGGCCCTCTGTGTACTGGCGCAGTTCGTCTAGTGTTACGCCGCCGTCGTTATTGACGTCGAATTCCGGATGGATCTGCAGGTCGGCTAGGCCGATGCGGCCGTCCGCGTCAGCGTCCAGCTCGGTGAAGACGCGCTCGGCCCGCTGGCGCTCGCGAGATTCCTCCCAGGCCTGAGGAGGTCCGGTGGGGGGTGCCGCGGCTGATTGAGACTGCACTTAAGGGATTCGATTAGAAGAAGCCGCAATCAATATCTTTGAAGATCTGCCCAGAAGGACGGGAAGGAATGAAAGGTGCGGTCATGAAGGAATGAAAGGTGCAGTCATGAAGGAATGAAAGGTGAGGTCATGAAGGAATGAAAGGTGAGGTCATGAAGGAATGAAAGGTGCAGTCATGAAGGAATGAAAGGTGCAGTCATGAAGGAATGAAAGGTGCAGTCACGAAGGAATGAAATGTGAGGTCGTGAAGGAATGAAAGGTGAGGTCATGAAGGAATGAAAGGTGCGGTCACGAAGGAATATAAGTTGCGCCACCTGAGACTAGAACCCTAAAATAGGAACCTTTTTGTGCTCGCTCTTAGCCGCCTCCTCGGCATCTTCCGCGGCCTTCTTGGCGGACTCCAGCTCCGCCTTGTTGGGCTGCACGCGCTCTAGTTCGGCGGCAATCTCGGCTAGCCGTTTGCGCCTGGCCTCCAGCTTGGGATCAACTTCCTGCAGCCATGTGTTGTACACCTTGTGGCCTTCAAGCAGCAGAGCGTGGCGCCGCTCCGCCTCCTCCCTGGGATAGGAGAGGACGAAGGGATAGTTTGTGATGCTGGCACCCATTTAACGGGCCGGGTGAACTGAAGCCATGCATAGTTAAATGTCTTGCGAAATGATACAAACTGATTCAACGGAGACGGGTATCGAACCCCCGACCTTCGTAAGTCGTGAGTCCGACACTTTAAACACTTAGGCTACAAACTACTCAAGGACAGGATTAGTCAGTCATTATCAACTTATCAACCAGCTTTGATCAACTAAGATTATCAACTAAACTAAACTAACCCTGCTAACCTATAAATAGGTACCTGTCCTACCGTCAGAACCGACAACACACCTGGCCGCTTTGCCCTCCTCCCAGCAGACATCGGCGCAAGTGGTCCAAGAGTCGAATTCGTCCGTTCCGTCGCAGCAGTCGCAGACGCCGTCATTAACTCTACTAGCTAGCAGGTATTTAGGCTTGTGGCCTCGGTTGCGACAGTAGAATCTGCCGTTGCGGCAGGCCGAAGTCCCCGGCTCGTCCGAACCGTCGCGACAGTCGCAATAGTCGTCGTTAACCTTGGACCAGGGTAGGGTGCCGGAGCCATCCAGACAATTGAAGGGCTTGGTCGGATCGTACAGGCCGAGTTTGGAGCGGGGAACGCCGCGCAGCTCCTCGCCTCTTGAATTAGACTCGGCAGCCGCTGCAGCTTCGGCAGTGGCAGCAAACATAAGACAGATGGCGAATAGGCCAGTTACAATAGTGTTTGTCATAGCAACTTATCAGCGGGCTGAAAGTTAAACGTGTACGAGTGTATCAAGGCAAAGATTAATAAACCAAACTCGTGGGAAAAATACATAAAAATGATACAAAGAGATCGAATACAATTAATAAACTGTAGCTCTTAATATAATTATTAGGATAACAAAAAATGATCAATTATTTTATCCATTATCAAGTGGGATAAAGTGATAAACATGCTATAATATGAAATTATCCAGCAGCTGAATTTCTTTGAACAATTGATTAGATCAGTACATTTATTGGTGCATCATAAAAGGTTAACACCTGCACAAAAAGTAACCTGTGTTAATTATTTATTAGCTTAAAAATTAGCTAAAAAGTATTTAGCCATGAAATTATTGCTTTTTTCAATTACTGCAAATGATAACTCAACAACCTTACCATTGTTTAAATCAAAACAACAATAATAATTAACATACACAAAAACTACTCAAACAACAGCCTAACTGCTTTAACATCTTGTTTATGCTTTAATTTAAAAGAGAATTAAGCATAAAGCTGGGTTTTTGGCCAAATTGTTGTTTTTGATCCCAAAAATCATTTGGCACCCTAGAATTGGACTAATTCTGCCAAATTGGAACCCCAATTTTTAAAGGTACATGTCAATAAACAAAAGCCAGCGAGATAAGAAAGGAGATGGACACTTTGGTGACAAATGGTCATTTTGGTGATGGTTGCTTTGGTGTAAACATTTTCTTACAGGTGCATGTTAAGGTTGAAGTGTAATGTTTTAAGCCAATGTGAATTCTTTCATTAACATGTTAATTAATCTGTTAATCTGTTGCATAGCATGATCTATAATAATTGCCATGCACAATGGCTTTGTCTTAATCATAGTTATAGCAGGAGAATCTAATTTGAATTGTACACAGACTCTAGTAACTCATTATTACAAACTCATTATATTTTATTAGCTTCCAGATTGTGTGACAAATCATTGTAAAGTTTCATAGACATGGTCTTGACTTGGACTGTATAGCATTTTGATTGAATGATTGTTAATACATAATTTTTCGAAAATTACTTTTTGGTTACTTTTTTGGTTACTGATTAATCCTAGTAATATTGTCCCATAGGCATTGACAATCATTACAATATAGACTGTATGGCTAATTTGACAACTCCTAAAGAAGTAGTTGAAGAACTGACTGGCTTCAGTATTCATAGTATTGCTACTGTTACCCAAGATGAAAAATGTTTATTCAAAGTTGCCAAACAGTTTGCTCCCTATGAACTACTTCAGGAAGCAATAAGAAAGAATGAATTAGAGTACCATGCTTAGTTGTTTAAAGCTGATTCCAAAACAATTGAGGCAACATTTTGCCATATTCCAAATAGACATTGAACTCTGCAAAAAAATATTATGAACTTCCAACTATCTGGTTACATAATTTCACAAACACTTTTCAAGCTTTTGAAACTGATGAAGCAACAAACCTAATGCAACTCATCACTCCAGTTTGCAATTACTGGATAATGCCACTTTCAAAAGTCAGAATGAGTGTTATGACATTGTGATGCCTAATTAGGGTAAATCTAAAAAAGGGTACAATAAAAAAATTACATACTGTATGATTCAAGCTGTACAACAAACACTAAATTCAAGAGTTTTTATGTTATTGCATGTGTAAAGCTGCAAGATAAACCTTTGGAGTTTAAATAAAAAATAGTATATTGATGAAAATCAAGCTAGGTACAGAACAGTTACTTTATAGAACAGAAAGGAAAGCAAAAAATACAACTAAAATGCAAAAGCATTCTAACTGAATGTTTAGAGCCAATCAAGTTCCTAAGCTTTCATTACACATAGCACTTGAAAGCACATTGCCCATGTAATATATGTAGGCTAGCAATTATAGCAAAAAGCCACTTAATTATGTTAGTTGGCTTTACTTCACTATAGAGAACACATAATATAAAGTGTATTATTATAGTATCAAACAAATAGGTTGGAATCTTATTCTTTCAATACTAGACAACAAAGGTAAAAGTTATTCTCCCAGTACTAGACAAATAAAATAAATGTTAGGCCTACTCCCCCGGGCCCTGGTACCTGAAAAATAAGGTAGGCCCCTAAATGTTATCAAACAAATAAAGGAGTGCCAATTAAAAAAGCAAATCATAATGATAATTAGTATTAGGCTACTTGGTCACCATGTTAGTGACATTTTACCGCACTGTTATGATATGTTAAAAAAACACTTAAACAAACCTCATTTCAGGCTTGGACCATACATGCGCAACACCCGGCCGACCCGGCCGAACCAGCCGGGTGAAACGAGGGCCAAGCAAGGTAAGTCGCAAAAACCAATCGACCAAGCGCAAAAAAATCAAAGGGGGGACCAAGGGACAAAAAAGGAAGGCGTGAAGAAAAGGAAAAAGGGGAGAGAAAAAGAGCAAATGAGAGCAAACTAAGTCGTAAATAGAGCAATGAAACGAACTAAGTCGCAAATGAGAGCAAAAACTAAGTCGCACGGCCGGCTAAGATTTGGGAGGTTGCGCATGTATGGGCTTGGACTATGTGGTAGACTGTACAATACATAAATACAGTAAAGTTAGCAGTTTTTACAGTGCAGTAAAATTTCGCTAATGTCACAAACTATGTAGGTAAAAGATTACTTGAAATTAAATTTATGGTAGTTGTTATTTGTCTGTTTAACCGGACAAATAGCCATTTGATTATTTGTCCGGTTAATTATTTTACCTTACAAATGATAGAGGTTCTCGTGGTAGTGCTACAACCCCTTATAGTTAATCACTCAAGAGGAAAGCCTATCGAGGAGTTGAAATTGTGGTCCTCACTGTTGATCCA
Organism: Macrostomum hystrix; assembly: GCA_950097015.1. Lineage (NCBI taxonomy): Eukaryota > Metazoa > Platyhelminthes > Macrostomidae > Macrostomum > Macrostomum hystrix. Next base: position 412,622 of record CATNEN010000026.1, read on the forward strand.
GGTATTGTCCTTCACTGGTGACCCTGACCCAGTTGACTTTGTAGAAGTATTCAAATGAGTTGCTACAACTTCACGCTTCAAAGTAACTTAGGTTACTCTTTAGTTGGATAAAAATACAAATCAAACAGACATTAGTTAGATATAAACAATTTGGCTTAAAGGGAAGATCTCTTCCGACATGCATAGTTTGGTGCCTTCCTTCTAATGCTGACATTTGGTATGAAATCTAAAATTAACAATAAAATCATTAATCAAATGGCTATTTGTCTGGTTAACCGGTCAAATAACAACTGCCTAAATTTATAGCTAATTAAATTGCAAAGATAGAACAGAAACAGCTACAACACACAGAAGAGATCGCATCATAAACATGCCAAAAAATAACAGAGAAAGTCTCAGATAATCAAGACATAGAACTTTGTCTTAGTGATTGCAATTAGGCCTAAATTGGAAATATAAAATAAGAAAAAATGTAAGCAAATTCACTAAAATTTGAATACTTTGGTTCAAAAACTAACAAACATATGATATAGATCTAACTTAATTTATTGACAAATTTTTTCTATACACTGAGTTCTATTTTCTATTTTCTCATAACCGAAAGTTTGCACACAAAAACACACTGTTACGAAAGAGTACAGTTATTAGACCTAAAAAAAATAAATCGCCGTATAAATAAGCGCACGTAAATATTTCACTAAAGTTCTCACGTTAATATTTGTTTTGTTATGATTACACAAATTAAGTCATTTCTTAGAAAACTAAAATTGTAAGATTGTAAGATTTTATATAATAATCGAATACTCTTCTTAAGCAAGTATTCTTTCCTTGTTTATCTTAAGCTGTTAGGTCCTATTCGATTATACATATAAAAGTTTTTCCCATATATTAATTTTACTTGGAAATGTCACAGGCAAAGAAAAAACAGGATGAAAAGAATACAAAAATCTTGCGAGAGCTTGTCTCTCTGCCTGGAAACAAGCACTGTTTTGATTGTAATCAACGTGGCCCTACATATGTCAATATGACAATCGGCTCGTTTATCTGCACTGGATGTAGTGGTATTCTGTAAGTTTTTATAGTATTTTAGATTTTTTCGCATAAAATTTTAATGTAATTTCTGTACACTAAGCCTAGGCCCTACTTGAGATGCAGATCAAGAAGGAAGTTTGCAACTAGACATTGTAGTTTAGTGTATTTGTTTTGACTGAAAAAAACTACAAAATCATAACTAATAAGGCATGTAGGTTTACACAATTTTTGTTGCCCTAAGCAACATTTAATTTAATTAACAACTTTCTTTGCTACCACAATTAAATAGCAGAGCTTATTCCCATGGTCCCGTGCCAATAATTTCAATTTTATCCACACAGATCTGTGCCCATAATTTTCTGCTTATCCACACGGCAGCTTGTATGAATAGGTGTAGAACTCTTTATATAAATATGCTGTGCCATTAATTTTAATTTTATCCACATGGTTCTGTTCTTTGAAACAAGGCCCTTTCAGGCTTGAACGTTTTGTTGAACCCTCGAGCCAATAGATCAACAAAGTTGCCAGTGTGTTACTACTGTGTTAGGCTACATTTTGACATACACATTCACTAACCGACATTAATGTCATCCTTTTTAGTTATTGTAATAACAACTTACTAAATATTTTGTCATCGTTACATGTTTTCATTCGAATTGTATTGACTTAAAAAGTAAGAAGTCTATCTATCAAAGAAAATAATACGAGTCAACCAGTAGAATTCTAGTCAGCACCAAACTCGTCACACATATTATCACACATCACTGTTATTATTTTACACTATGTATCGATAGTGTACACTATATACTATACTCTGAAGCAAAAGCCTTATGCTCAGAGAAGAATAGGTAGGGACTTGAAAGTAGACCTATTCATACAAGCTGCCATGTGGATAAGCAGAAAATTATCTGCATGGATCCGTGTGGATAAAATTGAAATTATTGGCACGGGACCATGGGAATAAGCACTTCCCAATTAAATACCTAAACCCAATGAAGTTTTTAATTGATGTAGCAGTGTGTGACTTTAGCATTAGCTTTAGCTTTCATGGATGATTGTGTTGTTTGCCATGCTGTTGTTACACGCTTACAACTAGGCCCTAACAAGTTAACATGCTGTTTTACAGGTTGACAGATGCAACCATTGGCAATGTTTGAAAATGTTTGGTTCTAGCTATATGTATTTATATGCTACTTCTTAGTTCCAAAACTTTCAGAAAAATCCTAGCATTTTAACAAATTATAACTTATATGCATTAACATAACTTTTTGATACAAAGCTTGATGACAATTAGTTATTCTGACTAATGCCTATGTTAGCAGATGAATAGACTAATTATATATTGGGAGAAAAAACAACTATATTGTATATTAGCAGATAAAAAAGTGGCAAACAAAATGAACCTCAATATTATTAATATGTTAGGTAATAGACTAACATGGTAACAGCCCACTTTGGCAACAAACTATTATTACCACTTTGAAATTGGTAAGACAGTTTAAATAACAAATGATTTTATCTGATCTGATTCTGATCTGATTGTATCTGCTTTGTATTTTTATTTAAGTAAAAATGTATTAGTAATTTCTTTTTGGGTTTACGAATGAAATTGAAAAAAATGAATGGACAAAATAGCTAGGCACAGATTTAGTACAAATTTTCTGAGATATTTTAGAAAAATGTGATAATAACAAAAAAATTCCAAGGTATATACCATAGTAAGACCATGCTATGTGTTTGCCAAAAGCCATCTCAAATTATATTGAGGGCCAAAAAGAACTATAGAATTACCGTATATCTCTTTTATCCTGGGGTTGCAATAGTGTCTTTTTGGCAATGGGTTTGTATAAAATTATAGAGTGTAAAGTTACCAATCCAAATTATTATTTTTTAGCAACAAGCAAACTTTCCACTAGAAGCTAAAATGCTAAAGCCATTGTATAATAATTGTACACTGACATTTTTGCAAGAAGTTTCCATTATTATAGTTAATGTAACATTTACTATTAACACTATTGATGTAGGATCTCTGTGAAAAAAACTCATTAAGAGACTATTCCCATCAAAATGTATGTCAAACCAAAACAAATTACATGTACCTTTTATCAAGGAGTCCATAAAGATATATATTTTATTTAATTCATTACTTTTTAGTGATTGGTATCAATTATGCTAATAATTGTATTCATAGTCAATTTCCATTTGAAAATAAAAAATTCTTGAAGCATAGCAAATTGAAAAAGTATATAGTTTAGGCATAGCTTAAGAGTAAGTAAACAGTAAAGACAAAGCTTATAAAGTCAGAGAAGATATCCCTGCTTCACATACTAATCATAATTTCATAATTTTTGTCATGCAAGAGAGGAACTTCTCATATAAATGGAAATGGCAAGGAGAAATAATTTGAACTATAGATAAAAAAGACAATAAATTCAGCTTTAAATCAAACTGAAAAAACTATAAATTGATGGAGTCTTAAAAATCTCATGATCATGGATACAATCATACAAACTGGACATTGAGTAACTAATAAAAGTATGAGTACAAATTATGTTGACCATTTTTTTTTCTTGCAAATAACAATTGTAAATATATGACCTCCTGTGACTTTATGCATTCTTTTGTTCTACAATGCCTACCAGAAAGGTGTAAATATATGATCTCCTGTAAATATATGCCTCAAAAGAATAGTAACTAACAGTGGCGTATGCTGGAATTTAGTTTGGGGGGATAACCAGCAGAAATAAAAACATACCGGACTAAATAATGTCCTCTAGGCCTCTAGGAATTGACTAAGTACAATAAGTACATGTTTTCTTGTGCTATTTATTTTGTATCCTTGCTTTAATTAATAGACGAACTAAACCCGTTGGAAAATTACACGTTCATACATGTGCAACACCCGGCCAGTTCGGCCGGGTGAAACAAGGGTCAAGCAAGGTAAGTTGCAAAAACCAATCGACCAAGGGCAAAAAAGGAAGGCGTGAAGAAAAGGAAAAAGGGGAGAGAAGAAGAGAGCAAATGAGAGCAAACTAAGTCGTAAATAGAGCAAGGAAACGAACTATGTCACAAATGAGAGCAAACTAAGTCGTAAATAGAGCAAAAACTAAGTCGCATGGCCAGCTAAGATTTGGGAGGTTGCGCATGTATGTACACATTATACCCCATAGAACTATACATTGAATGAATAATAATAAAGTAGCTAGCCTGTAGTACATGCACACTGTAGATGTAGTAAATGTATTGCAGTTTAAAATTATATTGCATCTTGAATTTTTTATTGTCAATCATATATGATATTTCAGCAAATTGCTAAAACAGTATTGAAAATGGAAATCATACATGCGCAACCTCCCAAATCTTATACCTTAGACCTCATACCTTGCTTGGCCCTCATTTCACCCGGCCAGGTTGGCCGGGTGTTGCGCATGTATGATGGAAATTAAAAATGTAAAATAGTTAAAAACTTATAGTTGCTTAAGTAGATTAGATCGTAGGCGTCGGTCTTTTAAAGCAAAAATATTGATTGTCTCATCTACGTCCACGTCAATTTGCTTGTCGACAAACATTAGGGCGAGTCCAGTCAAACGCTCCTGGCCAGAAGTTGACCGGAGATAATTTTTTAAGTACTTCAGCGTCGAAAAGCTTCGCTCAGCAGTTGCTGTGGAGACAGGAAGTGTTGCGAATATTTGAAGCACTCGATAAATGTTAGGAAAGAATGCTGCCTTGCAACGATGAAGAGCATCAATTACATTGTGCGGGCAATCAGCAACATCCTTCGACTTTCAATACTGCTGCCAAGTGGCGAAATCATGACGAACGTCGTCAATCGTCACAGCAGGCAACAACTGATGGTTTAAATAACGCTCGAATGTGCCAAAGAGGTCGTCGAAGGTAACTGTCTCGGGATCGCAGGCAAAAAACGGCAATACATTACTAAGTTTTGCAAGTGCTTTGCTCTGCTTGTTATAACGGTCGTTAAGTGTCTGAACGAATCTATTTATGAATGGACGAAAGACAGTGGCCTCAAACTCGAACTGACCCTGGCCATTTTCATTTGGAAGCTGATTAAGTTGCATTGACTCCCGCAAACCCATAGCTTCTTGGCAGATTTTTTCAGCGCTAACAACTCGGCCAACCGACTCAGGACTGTCACTGGCAGCTACCCAAGATTGCATAGTCTTTTTTAGACACTCGATCTGTTTGAAAAAAGAAATTTCGAACGGTTACAATAATTAGCTTAAAATAGCTAGCTATTTCTTCACAAGTAAAGCATAAGTATAAGCACTTGCCTGGATCCAGCAATCACTCAAACTAATTGAACTTTGCTGCAAGCTCCCAGCAACTGGGGCGGAGAGACTGAAAACATGTTTCAGAAGGATCATACAAGTTACGAAAGTAGGTTGAGCAATGGCGGCTAGAAATGCAATGGCTTTTCCACGCGTGTCGGCATCGTCTGTTGATGATAGCTGGCGTAGCGCCAATAGTAAAGCAGGAAACAGTTCTGCAAATCGCATGCCAGCGTCAAGGCGCTCCATCCAGCGCGTGTCGATCATTCTCTACAAAGAATACATACACGAATTTATAGAAAAAAAGTTTTATAAAAAATATCATAAAAAATTATCGCATACTTGCAGCGTTTGCACTCTCGCATCTGGCAGAACTTCCTTGACTTTCCGCTTGAAACAGTCCTCTCGCTTGGTCGTGCGAAAGAAGGCTGCAACTGAGCCCATCACGGAGATCGCATCTTGCATAGCAGTCTCTTTTGCTGCATGGTTGATGGCCAAATTAAGCCCGTGAGACACACAGGGAAAATAGTCGGCTAGAGCAAATTGTGGGCCATATTTGGAGCGGATAATATTTTGAACGCCTTTTGTCTCACCGGACATGTTAGGAGCGCCATCATATGCCTGGCCTACAACTTTTGCTTTTATGCCCACCTTCTGCAGGTAAGAAACGATGGCATCTTCAATCGAGCTGCCAGTTGTTTGAATCAAATCAACAAAGCCTAGAAAGCATTCCTTTATTCCATGCTTTGAGCCATTGTCCTGATGGACATACCGAACAGAAATTGATAGCTGCTTGGTTCTAGAGGAATCCAGAGTTTCATCCGCCATTATTGTGATCATGTCGGCGTCATTTGCTTCCTTGACTGCATTCTGCAAGATTTGCTGACCAATGCAGGCATTAGCTCGTTTTGCACTGGAGCTCCTACATAGGTAGCACTACGGTTTTTGGGGTTGTTGAGATGTTCCGCCAATGCCTTATCACCTGAGGATGCCTTAAACTGTAAAAGAGCTCGAAAATTTCCCTCATTGCAGTCAATTGCAACATCAGATGATGGACAACGGAGTGGCTTCTCCTCACGATGTCCCCTAAGAGCCAATCCAAGCCGGCCACAAAGCAGGATAGTTGATATGATAGGTCGCAGGCGGCATCGATTTTCAGCAATCTCGGCTGCAAGAGCTTCATTTTGGCGCTCTTGGATGCTTGGCTGCTTTTGCTCTTGGATGAAGACAAAATTTGTGGCCCTCTCCTCACAAAGCTGGTGATAATTTGTCTTTATATGTGCCCTAACACCCCTTCCATCTTCAAAGAAATGTTTGTAATCTTTAAAAGCACAAAAGACGAACTTGGTGTTCTGAGAAATGCTTCCTGCACCATCCTGCTCAGTAGTAGCAGCACCGACAAAAAAGTCCACCCAGCTTCTCAGAGAAGGCAACATTCGCATTTCTGGCCGTTCCATTTGTGCAGATTTTAAGCGGAAGACATTTTGACGACCAGATTGCTTTTTTGTGTGGCATAGACGATGTTAGTAGGTTTGTGGTAGTGCAGAAGGAATCGTAATTTGTCTTGATCTGATAGTTCTTGATCAGCTTCAATTGCAAGCCCAATATCGTTTGGATGCCACTTCAATTGTTCTTGACCATCAACATCTTGGGGTTCTTGCTGCTGACCACCGTCATCTTGGGGTTCTTGCTGCTGACCACAATCATCTTGGGGTTCTTGCTGCTGCTGACTACAATCATCTTGGGTTAAGCCCGTGAGACACACAGGGAAAATAGTCGGCTAGAGCAAATTGTGGGCCATATTTGGAGCGGATAATAAGAAACGATGGCATCTGCAATCGAGCTGCCAGTTGTTTGAATCAAATCAACAAAGCCTAGAAAGCATTCCTTTATTCCATGCTTTGAGCCATTGTCCTGATGGGGTTCGACAATGTCGAATGTCGGCTGCTGACCAACATTGTCTTGCTGGTTTGACACCCTTATCTTTGACCACCTACTTGTTGCAGAAGCTGGTCATGCCCTCGGTATGAAAAATCCGACGTATTTGCTTGGCACAATTGACGCGAGCAACCTTGTTCTCCTCGGAGAGAACATGCGGGACCCACACGGCAGACACATTGCGAAGTTGCAGGTCTTCAGTCAATATTTCATGCACTGTTGATTCCCCAACCTCCAAGAAGTCAGCAAGATCTCTGACACTCACTTTTGGGTCTTCTTTCACGAGATTTCTGCAGGTCTCGATCAGCTCTGGTGTTCTCGTCGATCTCGGCCGGCCAGTACGGGCAGCTTGGGCCAGTGGGTACGACTCGTCACGGAACCTTGTGTACCATCGGTACACTGACGACAGACCAGGCGCCACATCTCCATGCACTTTCAGCAGTTCTCCATGGCAATCAGGAGCAGATATACCAAGCTTATACCTGGTATAAGCATAAGCTTGAAACTCGTCCATCTCAAAGCAGCAGCAAGGATCAATGAAGAAAAAAGTAACTATAGATGCTTGCTTTGCCTCTGCGTTGCAGTGGCCTAGACTTCTAAGTTATAACCATCAGCCTTACCCCCAAATTTGAAGCTAGAATCTAGCTCTTTCAGCCATAGACATATATTAAGTCAAGTGTACAGTATCTTGTCAATAGCTTGTGTCTACACTTGTGGCTCTTAGCCAAAACAAATTAAGCTAAGGCGGTGAACTTGTATTTCTCTTAGCAGGGTTAAGAAGGGGAGCCTTGGCCCCCGTGGTCGGCTTTATTTAATTGAGCTGGTACAGTTAATCTATGGGAAAAAGGGAAGGCTAGTATCCTAGTATTCTTGGTGGAACAAGTGGGGTTGTCTATGGAAATAAAAGAAAGTTAGAGTCGTAACTAAGTCTGAAATAAAAGTTCGTTTTAGACGCTACAAACACTCCCCCCCTCAACGAGTAAGAACAGTTACATTGTCATTAAAATGGACGCGTTTTATGGGGCGTTGTTGCACTTGAAAAACTGGGCTTATAACAGGGTTTGAATTGGTCATTGAGCGCGTCTGGGGTGCAGGATCTGGCAGACGTGCCGGTTTGATGCGTTCGATTGATACCACTTGAGGTTTGCCCTTGATATCCAGGGTCATTGTGTCAGCGGAACGGTGGACGACCTTGAAAGGGCCCTGATATGGTGCTTCCAATGGTTTTCTCACGCGATCTAATCGTGAAAGTAGTTAGAATAACACATTCTCATGACTTTCCGGACACCCGAAGTAGTCTTATTTTGCACTATTTTCAAAGAAAGCATAAGGGCCAAAGCAAATGTTTTAAACTATACTTGTGATATGTTAAAATGATCAACTTATCATGTAAAATGTATTAGAAAAAAAGTAAAGCAAAACCCTGTCTCTGTAAGCCAGAATCGTTTTTGTTCGGTTTGAAGATGCCAGAAATTTTTATGAAAAATTAAGCACTAAATAGTGAATAACACATTTCATTCATAACCACTAAAACTATATAATGTGGGGTGTTATTTTAAAGATAGACTTGTTTGAAACAACTTTGAATGAATAGATTTGCTTTGTACCATAAAGTATTTAAAGGTATTAAAGAGTATATTGTAAATTAGTTCACATAATTAAAAACATGACGTTCTTGTTCGGTTGATGATATTGATGCTTTACCCTATCTGTTAAGTCTTACAGTGCTTTTTAATTCTTGTCTTGACCAGACAATACAATGGAGGCAAAGATGCAGATTTGCAGACTCTTCACGCTGCAGTTGCACACTCTGCAGTGTACAGTGCAGTCTGCATAGCAGGCAGAGTGGCAGACACAGATAGGCCCATCCACAGGGTCGCAATGTCGAATAAAAATTATTTTCCTAGAAAATCATACAAGTCAAACATCAAACGAAGTCAATTACTAAACGACATGACACGAACCAAGTCACGACCGACAGTCTGAACTGACACTGTCATTTGTCAAACAGGCATGAATAACACTTTGAATACCAATCAAACAATAAAAATTAGACAAAATATAATCCTAGCTGTAACTCCCACCAAAAATATTCGACCCAAATTTTAAGAAATGGGGGGGATATATCCCCGTATCCCCCCCAGCATACGCCCCTGGTAACTAATAAGATCACAATACAAATTTAAGTACATTTTCTGGGCAGCAACCAATTTTTCTAGGCATTCACCAATTGCATCCTGCAAAAGTGATATCTTTTTGACAGAGAAAATGTTTCACAAGTTTAGCCATTTTCTTTGTTCTCATTGTCAGTGGTCTTTGAAGCCTTGTTGGTAACAATCCTCCGTCTTGTTGGTCTCTTGGTTTGTCTGTTGGCAGCCTTGTTGGTCCTTTTGGTCTTGCTCCCTTGCTCATTGGTCCTTTTTGATCCCTTGCTCATTGATCTCTTCTTAGAGGTCAATCTTCTTTTCTAATTCAGAAAATTAACTTTTTTATTAATTTGATGGTAATGCTGTTTTTTTAATCGCATTCGCCAGCCGCGGCCTGAATCCGCCGCACCGCGTCAAGTCCATCTCTATGGCCAGCTTCACGCCTGAGGAGATGGAGTTTCTTAAATCACGCGGCAACGACCACTGCCGCCGGGTCTGGCTGGGCCTGCACGATCGCCAGGCCGGCATGCCGCCAGAGCCGGACGCTCGCAGCAATGAGCAGTCGGTGCGTGACTTCATGGCTATCAAATACGAGAAGAAGCGCTACTATGTGTCGCCTAGTGAAGAGCTCTTCGTCGAGGCTCGGGCCATCAACCAGCCAGTGTTCGATCGCATTGAGAAGGGCCAAGGCGCCAAGGGTGCTCGCTCCATCCTCGGCATCAACGCGCCGCCCTCAGCTACCGCCGCCAAGCTAGCAGGGCCGCCTGCCCCAGTATCCGCCTCTGCAACAAGCACAGCTAGGCCAACTGCTCCGGCATCTGCCGCTGCTGTTGCTGCTTCTCTACCCGTCTCTGCTGCACCCGCGCCGCAGCCGCAGCCGCCAGCCACAGCTAGCAACACCGCCGATCTGCTTGGCGCTGACCTGTTCAGCAGCGGCGGCGGCAGCAATGGCGTCGCTGTCAGCTCATCCGACTCCGGATTCGCCAACTTCGACCTGCTTTCATCCGGAGGCAGCGGCGTCAGCCATTCGACAGATTTCTTCGGCGGCGGCCTTCAACAACCGTCGGCGTCAACGGCGACTTTGCAGCCCCGAGGAGCCAGCGTCAATGCGGCAGCGGCGCCGTTGACGCAACCCCAGCCGGCTTTCGGCGGCTCCGGCCCCGCCACAGCTGACAAGTACGCCGCCTTCGCGGACCTGTTCAACTCGGCTCCGTCCGGTTAGTTTTCTGCTGTACTGTTTCATTTAGCCCATCATAATCTCAGCCCATCCTTATCCAACCCCTCCTTATCTCCCCCCCTCCTTATCTCACCCCTTCCTTAACCAACACCCTCCTTATTTCAGCCAATCCTTATATCACCCTCCTTATCTCACCCCTCCTTATCAACCACCCTCCTTATCTCAGCTAATCCTTATCTCAGCCAATCCTTATCTCAGCTAATCCTTATCTCAGCTAATCCTTATCTCAGCCAATCCTTATCTCAGCCAATCCTTATCTCAGCCCATCCTTATCTCACCCCATCCTAATCTCACCCATCCTTAAACCGTTTTAAGCACACCTTGTTACTGTAGGCATTCTAATAAAAGTTTAATAAAGAGTTCAATTTGACCTTTCACTTAACAAGCAGAAGTTTTGAAGCCAATTTTGTTATGTAATTTATTTATTCGCTAGTTTAATTGCATTTCTTGTCACCTGGGCTAGATTAGTTTCGCTCTCAAAGATGTAACAACCATGCGGGCGGTTCGTTCAAATCTTAACAGTCCGATTTTTATTGCATCTCACTTTAAGATTATTTAAGTAAAATTAATTGCTTTATAATTAATAAATTGTTTCACTCACTAATGCACAGATTCAACCAATATAGAAGTCGCTAATTCCAGTGGTAAGTAGCTAAGCATCATTGATATAGTTATGCTAATTCTACGTGTAGTTCAACTTTGTTCAAGTTCAAACAACGAAAAACTTTTTAGTTTTTGTTGCTAGGAATAATCGTTGCCTATCTCTAAGCATTATCAACTGTTATTAGTTATTAGTTATTAGGTTAGGCTCGTGACCAGCCTTTTAGATTAGATATGGCTCCGCTTGTTGCAGTGCCCAACTGCCCATGAGTTCGCTGTATATCACAGTGTTTTTTATATATCGCGTTATTTGTCCATTTTCAAGCTATCTATGTTTGCTCTATTAATAATAAGGCTAAAGATGTGGCCTAATATTATTGCAAGAACAAGATCTTCATTATTTACTATTAATTGCTGTTTGCCTCGCGAAATCGGACCGAGTTGCTTAGCTGTTGATTGTTTGACTTGTAATTGTCAAAGAAATCTCATTTGATTGCATCATATATTGCCGTACATTTTCGGTTTAATCATTGCAGCAGGATGGTATTTCAATAAAAATTTTATTAGGCCCCTCAGGTTCAGTCCGTCACCCACCCTAAGATCCTCAGTTCAGGGTCTCACCCACCCTAAGATCCTCAGGTTCAGTCCATCACCCACCCTAAGATCCTCAGGTTCAGTCCATCACCCACCCTAAGATCCTCAGGTTCAGTCCATCACCCACCCTAAGATCCTCAGGTTCAGGGTCTCACCCACCCTAAGATCTTCAGGTTCAGGGTCTCACCCACCTAAAGATCCTCAGGTTCAGTCCGTCACCACCCACCCTAAGATCCTCAGGTTCAGGGTCTCACCCACCCTAAGATCCTCAGGTTCAGGGTCTCACCCACCCTAAGATCCTCAGGTTCAGTCCATCACCCATCCAAAGATCCTCAGGTTCAGTCCATCACCCATCCAAAGATCCTCAGGTTCAGTCCATCACCCATCCAAAGATCCTCAGGTTCAGTCCATCACCTACCCTAAGATCCTCAGGTTCAGTCCATCACCTACCCTAAGATCCTCAGGTTCAGTCAATCACCTACCCTAAGCCGAACCCTCAGGTTTGGGGTATTCGCAGTCCGAGCACCTGCACAAATTCTCGCTAGCTAGTCAGGCATTTTTACTAATCCAAATTGTCAGGCCCGAGTGCTTTCTCAACTGGCGTCTCCGCCCAGCCCGCTGCTGCCCCCATGCCCAGCGGACCAATTGATTGGTCGGGCGGCGCCGGTTTCGGCGGCGGTGCCGGCAGCGGCGGCGGCATCAACTGGGGCGGCGTCGGCGGCGTCGGCAACAATGGCGGCTTTCATCCTGCTGCGACTAGCAGCGCGCCAACTTCCACGGCGCCTTGGGCCGGAGCAGCTCAGCCCAGCTGGGACGCTATGGGCGGCGGCAGCATTGGCGGAGTCTCTTCTTCGCAGTCTTGGAACGCAAACTGGGGCGGTGGCGGCGGTGGCGGCGGCGGCGGCGGCATGTCCTGGGCGTCGGCGGCTCCGGTATCAACAACGGCGTCCTCAACAGGCTTCGGAGGCGGCGGCGGCGGCGGAGCGAGTAATCCGTTTAATCCTTTCGGCGGTGGCGGCATGCAGCCGCAGCAGCAGCCCCAGATTGCTAATCCATTCTTCGGTGTCGGTGGCGGAGTCGGCGGACCTCCGTCTTATTATCAGCAGCAGCAGCCGCCGCAGCCATCTGCCGGTACCAATCCGTTTCTATAAGTAACTGCAAACTCAATTATTTTCAATTCTTACGAGTATATTGCTAAGGAAAGCGGGTCGGGCAAGCAGTTTTTTGGCTATTGGCGAACTTGCAAATTCATAATTTTTTCCTAATATTTTCTCTTTTCGTCACTTTGATTATGTGGCAAATGGAGAACGGCGTGTTGTTGCTTCAGAGTTGAATCTCATTGCCCGCTTAAATTGCTTCCGCCACCACTATTCTCTTCAACTATTTTGACATCCTAAATTCTGTGTTAACTTTACTTTTTTTCTTCTGTAGGCAAGTCCAATTTTAAAGTCTGTAAGTAAGAAAACAAAAGCAAAAATTTTTTTATGTCTGAAAATCCACATTGATGTCAGAGAATCACCATTGTTCTAGATTTCCCCATGTTGGAGAATCCCCATTGTTCTAGACTCCCCATGTTGGAGAATCCCCATTGTTCTAGACTCCCCATGTTGGAGAATCCCCATTGTTCTAGATTTCCCCATGTTGGAGAATCCCCATTGTTCTAGATTTCCCCATGTTGGAGAATCCCCATTGATCTAGATTTCCCCATGTTGGAGAATCCCCATTGTTCTAGATTTCCCCATGTTGGAGAATCCCCATTGTTCTAGATTTCCCCATGTTGGAGAATCCCCATTGTTCTAGATTTCCCCATGTTGGAGAATCCCCATTGTTCTAGATTTCCCCATGTCGAAGAATCTGTTCTGGTTTCCCTTTGTCGGAGAATCCACATAGTTCTGGATTTCCCATGTCGGAGAATCCACACGGTTCTGGATTTACCTATGTCGAAGAATCCACACGGTTCTGGATTTCCCTATGTCGGAGAATCCACATGGTTCTGGATTTCCCATGTCGGAGAATCCACATAGTTCTGGATTTCCCATGTCGGAGAATCCACACGGTTCTGGATTTACCTATGTCGAAGAATCCACACGGTTCTGGATTTCCCTATGTCGGAGAATCCACATGGTTCTGGATTTCCCATGTCGGAGAATCCACATAGTTCTGGATTTCCCATGTCGGAGAATCCACATGGTTCTGGATTTCCCATGTCGGAGATTCCACATAGTTCTGGATTTCCCTATGTCGGAGAATCCACATGGTTCTGGATTTCCCATGTCGGAGAATCCACATAGTTCTAGATTTCCCATGTCGAAGAATCCCCATAGTTCTGGATTTCCCATGTCGGAGAATCCACACGGTTCTGGATTTCCCCAGGTCGGAGAATCCACACGGTTCTGGATTTCCCCAGGTCGGAGAATCCACACGGTTCTGGATTTCCCCAGGTCGGAGAATCGACTAATCGCAGTAATTTTCTGTTTCCAGTCGCCACTAATGTAAACTGTTTGAAATATTCGTGTCTGCTCTCTATTTCTCTGTCTCGATCTTTCATTAAAATGGAATCGTTTTTAAAAGCAAGAATTTTTCCCTTCTCTAGTGTTGTTAGTAGACAAGCTTGAGCATACGTGCACTTAGTATTTTTTATCGCCATGTAGACACAGTACTCATTTCTTTTCTGTCGTCAGTCCAGATATATAGAGCTAATTGTCTTGTTTTTCTTTGTTACCATGCATAAAAATGCGTGTTGAGCATGTTTATCACCTTGTTGAGCCTTTCGTCTGCTCTGCTATTTGTTCGACCGCTCTTCTGTTCGTGTGTCAGCTTGCACCCTTGGCCGCCGCAGTGTGCTTTGCTGCCCCAAATGTGTGATTGCTTTGTACAGCCTGTGTGCCCCCCAAAATGGGCCGTGTTGCTGTTCCAATCACTTGGCTGTATTTGTATTTTTGCCAACATCTTTCGTCTCCCTACCTTGTGCTCATTTTCGTTTAGTTATCTTTATCTTGTCCATTTTATTTTGTTATATCTCTTCTGCTCTACTCTCCGCAGTCCTTAACCACATCCTTCCCCTGTGACTCTACCCCGTTTCTCCGTATCCTTCCCCTCTGATTCTACCCCATTTCTCCCCATCCTTCCCCTGTGACTCTTCCCCATTTCTCCCCATCCTTCCCCTGTGACTCTACCCCATTTCTCCCCATCCTTCCCCTGTGACTCTACCCCATTTCTCCCCATCCTTCCCCTGTGACTCTACCCCATTTCTCCCCATCCTTCCCCTGTGACTCTACCCCATTTCTCCCCATCCTTCCCCTGTGACTCTACCCCATTTCTCCCCATCCTTCCTCTATGACTCTTCCCATTTCTCCCAATCCTTCCCCTGTGACTCTACCCCATTTCTCCCCATCCTTCCCCTGTGACTCTACCCCATTTCTCCCCATCCTTCCTCTATGACTCTTCCCATTTCTCCCAATCCTTCCCCTGTGACTCTACCCCATTTCTCCCCATCCTTCCCCTGTGACTCTACCCCATTTCTCCCCATCCTTCCCCTGTGTCTCTACCCCATTTCTCCCCATCCTTCCCCTGTGACTCTACCCCATTTCTCCCCATCCTTCCCCTGTGACTCTACCCCATTTCTCCCCATCCTTCCCCTGTGACTCTACCCCCTTTCTCCCCATCCTTCCCCTGTGACTACCCCATTTCTCCCCATCCTTCCTCTATGACTCTTCCCATTTCTCCCAATCCTTCCCCTGTGACTCTACCCCATTTCTCCCCATCCTTCCCTTGTGACTGTACCCCATTTCTTCCCTTCCTCCCCCGTGACTCAAACCCCAGTTCTTTCCTACCTTCCCCTCTTTCCGTGCCCCTGCTTTGACCCAACTTTCATATTCTTCATCCACCCGTTCTTGTCTCATTCCTTCATATCTCACATTCCCACATTGTCTCTGCTGCTCATTTCGTAAATTTCGTGCAATTTCGCGATCCCGTTCCCAATGTCCGTTCTCTAAGACCTATATTTGTTGTGCATACTACAAGTAGTATACTTTGTCAGAGTACAAATTCAGTGTATTCGGCACGCGCCCTTATAATTTATGCCGCTGGTTTATGCAAAATTCTTTAGTTTTGATTGCTAATTTGCTATTTAAATTCCATCGCGCGCACACATTGCCGTACGTTTTGGTGTATGCTTTACACTTTTCTGTCTTAAAATAAGACTTCAAGTGTTGCTTGGTATATCTTTAGTGCAGGCAGATTTACTAAAATAACTATCTTATCTTAACGACTGACGCTAACAGCTACGCCACAGTATCTTCTTCGATTTCTTCTGGGAATTTCCGATGACAAAAACGCCTTTCAAGCTGTTCTTATAGGACTAACTGATCTGTTGCAATCACATTTGTCTGTCTCCCAGTTCTGTTTCAACATAACATTTCTTTTCTGTGGCGATTCCTAAATGATTTCCAATTATTCAATGCATACTACTCTTATCTGTGTTACTGTTCAGTAGTATATCATTAAGGGCCGCATAGCCTTTCTAAACTGCAGAGCGCTGAACTGACCCAATTGTGATTGTTTCTGGCTTTAACTGAGTCGCTTCTCTTTGCTCTCTCGCTGTCTCTCGCTCTCCGTTTAATTCCCTATATTTTTTCGCTGGATAGACTTGGATTAATTTGACGCATGCATACTTGAACACTATAATTAAATATCCACGCATATACTTGCATAAATATATTTATTTACAGGCCTAAAGTATAACTATTGGCTCTTTAAAATAGCAAGATTGTCAAAATTGTTAAAGCGTTTAAATCTAGCCGAATATTTTTAACTGTCCTGGTGTTTTATATTAAATTCAGTTTAAATTCCTAGTTTAAAGTAGGTAATTAGGTTCCTGTCAGACAATCATCGTTTTGGCAGTCAGACAAAGTCGGCAATGATTGCATCAAAGTGGTTAACCGTTCCGATTTTGAATTAAATTCTTATTAGCAAGAGCGGCCTCATCAACTGACCGAAAGTATATAGGCCGTTTGGTTTGAAGCAGAAGCTGCAACCACCGTGCCACCAGCCGCTGCCACACTTATTTTCACAGTTGAATGTAGACTTTTAATCGTACTTGTCATACATGGCACTTCACTCGTTGGATGGAGACTTCTGAACCATAAATAATAACAAACATTGCAGGAGTGCTGCGGGCAATGGCACATCATTTGGTGACACTCGACCCACAGCCAGCGAGGAGGCAATTCTGCCCATTTTCGCTGACTCCTGAGCATACACGCACACAGATACTGTACGCAGGCACATGCTCACACAAGGGTGTACAACTGCCCTGACTTTCTCATCTTCAAGGTAGTGTACACTTTCAATGTGACTTGGAGGTTGGCCCTCAAGGACCACTAGGAGTAGGACAGAAAACTACGTTTCTTAGAAAAATAATTATGGCTGGTTTTCGCGAAAAATACGCTATGGAGATAGGAAATTTAGGAAATAGGAGATTTAAAGGATGACAGGTTTTGACTTGAAGCAGAGATACGAAGCTGTACATGTACATGACAGTTTGATCTTCATACGGTTTTCTTTACTTATAAAGATCCAATTCACTGGCAATGTTTTTGCAGTTTTTGTTTTTAGCTATCTCCGTAGTGTATTTTTTCGCCAAAAACTGCCTTCAATTTTTTTCTAAGAAACGAAGTGTTTCGAGTCTTTCCTCTCTTCTTTCTGGTGACTATGATTTTAATCTCACTGATGCCATCAAAGTTGTTCTAGTGCTTATTTAATATCCCACCAGTGTCACTAAAGTTGCTGTGACTTTTATTATCCTAATTGATATCAATCGTCTGAGGATTATTGTACATTGTAATATCTTATTACAGGATTTATTCTCCCTGTGGGGTTATGTTACCCGACTTCTGGCTCATTCCGAGCGTGCAGGTGCGGTTCGAGTCCAGAGCTCCAATGTCCAGCCTGTACAGTTCATTCTCCCGAATCCCTCCCGGTACTCAGGACAGGACCTGTTGCTCAGAGCTACGTGCAGAACTCGGTGCCGGCAGGTGCGCCTGCAGGCTTTGCTGTTGTGTTGCGGTAGCGGCTTCACCTGCAACGAGTCACAATGTGCCTATACTCGCATGTATCCAGAGGTGGCTTTTGAGCTCCTGCATCCGGACTCGCCTCACACGAAACTGTACAGGTGGTAGGCGCCATAAGAGGCTGACGCGGCGTCGTCAGCTGCAACCTGGCCCACATCTGCTCTGGCAGTAAAGCAAGTTCTTCAGCATATCAGCGAGTGAGGCAAGCTTCGACGTTCAGTTATTGAAAGCAATCAGCAGTGATCAGCCAGCACTCTCTTGATCCGCCTTTCATCCGTTTTTTGGCTTCTGGCATGCGCGCCCTATGGATCATTGGGCAAAAATTTTCTGACTTCGGCCTGACCATTCCCTGACCGATAATATTGATCCGAAAAAATATAGCAGACCTCTAGCATTGTGTTTTTATCAGTACACAGTTCTCAGTGTTGAGAAAAAATCCTCGTGTCTGATGCAATTGACGAATTTGATGACAATTAGCAATCAGCTATGCAATAATCCTTCCGTTTACCGTTTAAGGTTGATGTATTTTTCTCTTGGTTGGTCAAGAGTAAACCTTCGTATTTTACGTTATTATATTATACGTAAAACTATTTTACATCGTACGAGTACAAGCGTACGATTGCTTATTTATTTCGCACCATGAATCCAAGCAGCTCTACTTTGTACTATTATTCGAGGAAATATTGACGCACACAACTTCCACTTTAGGCACACGATGCACTTATGCAGTAGTCTATGGACTGTTTGTTTCGTGAAGGCTGCAAGTGTCCGCCGAGTTATAGCTTTCAATTTGCGCCCGAAAAATTAGAGAAAAAGTTCGAAGCGAAAAAGTGCAGCAAGATGTCCAAGTACCGCGGCTTCACCGTTTCATTCAACGCCATCGGTGCAGGCAAGACCACTCGCAAATACCTCCTACTCGCCATCAGCGAGTACCTGACGCCGCTGTTGGATCCCGCCAATAAGAACATGATCGAAGCCAAGTGCAGCTGCCAGTTGGTGATAAACACCCGCTCTGTCTATCGGCGAGGCTCCGGAGACTACTGGGTGAAGTACCAGCTGATCGTGGTGATAGCTCCGACCAGGTCCAAGCATGAGCAGGTGAGGCCTCAGTCGAACTGGATAAGACGGTGATAAGCCAACTACTTGATTTGTATGGAATGGAGTGGCTATTACGTCTTTTGTTAACATATTCGAAAATTGTGCATTCAGGCAAGTTTGTTGAATCCGTACGTAGCATATTTGCAGTCAGCTGAGTCATAAATAGGACTTAAGGCTCAATCGAGGTCAATCCTCGAACCAAACCAACTGAAATCAGTAGCTGATCAATCCAGTCGACTAGAAACGCCGTGAAATCTCACCCAAGTACTTCCCCATGGTAACATGGGGAAAAATGGGATAAAATGAGGATTTCGTGTCAACTAAAGGCTTTAGAATGGAGCCAGAGTTCAGTACTCGATTCAGTACTGAAAAATATTAAATTCAAGTATCTTGTCTGTCTTCTTTGTAACTTTAGTCTAATTATTATTAGATGTGTGATTGCAAAGAAAAAATTACCCTACAGGCCAAGCGGCTAATCGAGAACCTTCTCCCGGGCAGTGTTGACCTAACGGAGTACCACGACACGGCCAGTGCCCGCTTGCAGTGCAACGAATTCGTGCCGGACAACAAGCCCCTAGTCTACGGCTACCAGCGCGTCGGAATCGCGCGCAACACCTTCGGCGAAGTCGACGACCTTAAGTCGCCGGCTGCGCCAACGCGAGATCGGGAGACAGGCCGCCTGGCGGCACCCTGGCTCATGACGAAGCGCGAGCGGAATGGAGTATTTTTAACTACCAAGAACTTCCCGCTGCAGCGTAAGCTAAATATAGTAAACCTGCTGGACATGCTGCTGTTGGGTGTTGGCGACAGAGAAAATAGTGAGAACCAGTCGAACGCCGAGCTTTCGAATAATAACGTGGATGTTCTAGAAGATGAAGCGGGATTGCCTAGGCACGCGCTGAGTCGTAGGCGGGGCCGGACATCTGCAATGCCGGAAACTGGCTTGAAGATGGAGAAGACGGTGACGGAGGCACTGGCAGCTACGTCGGATTTCGTGGCCAAAGTCGTCCGTCCGCCCGTGAGCTTCGGCTGTCAGTAGATAATGATATCCCAAATGATAATTCTTGTGAATTTATGTGAAGATGCCATTGCACCGCAAGGTTACTAGTAGCATTGTAGACTTAGTTGCGTATTAAAATTTGAAGCGCACGCCTATTGGTTGCAAGTGAGGAGTGAAAAGTGCCAGATTTCTCTCTCCTGTCTTGACGCTCATTGGTTGCAAGTGAGGAGTGAAAAGTGCCAGATTTCTCTCTCCTGTCTTGACGCTCATTGGTTGCAAGTGAGGAGTGAAAAGTGCCAGATTTCTCTCTCCTGTCTTGACGCTCATTGGTTGCAAGTGAGGAGTGAAAAGTGCCAGATTTCTCTCTCCTGTCTTGACGCTCATTGGTTGCAAGTGAGGAGTGAAAAGTGCCAGATTTCTCTCTCCTGTCTTGACGCTCATTGGTTGCAAGTGAGGAGTGAAAAGTGCCAGATTTCTCTCTCCTGTCTTGACGCTCATTGGTTGCAAGTGAGGAGTGAAAAGTGCCAGATTTCTCTCTCCTGTCTTGACGCTCATTGGTTGCAAGTGAGACGCCTATTATTTTAAAATAGCCACACGTCAATTTATCTGCGTACAATTGCTTTCCAGCATCTTCAAACACATTTTTGTAACCTACGAACTGTAAATAAATACTATATAATATACTTCGCTGTTTGCTTCTAGTATATGGTACTCATTAGGGCAACCAGAAGTACAGCTTAAACATAATAAACAAAACATTCATTCTTTCGTTTAAATTATTTCTGCACAAGTAAATTTCAGAGGAAACAGAGTATTCGTGGTTGGTTAAATGCTACTTCGTAGAATTCATTTCCGTATATTGGTAATCATCCAAGGAACAAAATTTTGAACTACGCCAAAAATGTAGAAACAAATATCTTGTCACTTATTTTTTGTATGGCCACAATAATTATACATATATAGAGCATGGTGTGAGCCTTATAGTGCCCGCTATTTCAAGCAGATGGTTCACTGGCGGGCTTTATTTTTCGTCCATCTGTCTATGGGACATATATGGGCTTTAATTTGGCCCGATAACCGCTATTTATTAAAGTAACAACAACAGTAGCAACACAGGGTGGTTAAAATCAACGTAGCAGGCAACAAAAACAAGTTAAAAAAGGCGAGTGAGAAAGGATTAGTTTGACGCAATTTTTCCATGTCCAATTATTAATTACCACACTACAATTGTTCAGATGGAAGTGGATTGCGATATCACTGCTTCGTGATTGTTCGTGGGCTGCACCATCGATCACAGCGGAACATTCTTGAAGTTGCACGTCACTGGTCCGTTTGTACTGGCGCACGCCGACCAAGCTCCTGTGGCCAGTTGTCTCCATGATTTTTTGTTCATCGAGTCCAGCATGGTACAATCTTGTGGCACAAGTGGCTCGCAGGCTGTGATTCCGCTTGTTTCCCTGGACACCCGATTCTTCACAGAGACGCTTCAACATGGTCGAAACGGTATTCTTCCCAAGTGGACGCTTGTTGTACAAACATGTCTCAGTAGGATTCCGCATTGCCTGCAGGCAAAAGCGACTGGTGTCTACTGGGCGTAAACTGACAAACTTCTTAAAGAGTCGAACATGGCTGCGTTCGAGCTTAGCAACGTCCGGATAGTGCAGGATTTCTTTGGGAGCAACGTGCTTGTCTTTCAGCCTCCAGTGAAGGTCTTTGAGTTTCTCTCTTGGTAGATCAGACACTCTACGCCGTCCCTGTTTTCAACTCGAAATTGGTCGATAGTCAGGTTACAATGTTCTTCGCGACCCCGAAGCGCGAAGTGCAGGCCATTAAGATAGAAGAGGGTGCGAGTCAGTTGGTCAGGGTTCTTGTCACCAAGTTGCTTCTCCCAAAGTTGCGCTTCTTCTTCGAAAGAAATCGTTTCAGCGCTCTCGCGCTTTAGGCCATTGCCCTCTTTAGTAGAAATTTTCATAGCAGCATCAATCGAATCAGTGACGACTTTGAAGTCCTGACCCCGAAAGAAGTCCACGGGTGGACTTTTACTGCAAGTACTGGCCTGACGCTGTAGTCCAGCAGCGATGGAGACAATTGATCCAGGGGGATAGCGTTCTCCATTTTGTTTCCGAACCTCGTGGAAAAATCGCGGTAGCAAGTCCCGTAGCTGGTCGTGACTCAGTTCGCCAACCGTGTCTGGAAGTCGGGGGAATCTGGTAGCCATCCAGGCGGTGAACACTTTACTCGCCCACTTGTCTCTATCTAATGTCTTTGATGACTTCATACTGTGGTTAAGAGCCATGGCATCTTCAAAAGTTATTGCTGATCCGAAGCGATTCGATTGAGACGTTCCGGACTCCTCCGACGTAGCTGTTGTCATGTAGCTGCCAGTAGTTACGACGGCTGAGATATCATGATGTTTACGAAGGTCTCCACCGTCAGATAAAACAGCATCGATGTCAGATTGACGCAGTCGATTCGGATCGAAATCACTAACAAAGTCTTCTCTATAGTCTACAAGTGGATTTATTCTATATGACTCTTCCATCGCAGAGCAGATGTAAAGATAAGACTCGTTCGCTTAATTTGTGGCTCAGCTCAATTCGCCTTCAGCTGGCTTATACTGGTCAACTTTAGCTCGGGCCATAGACAAATAAGCTGCTACGTCGAGCACCGAAAGTGAATTTCTTAGTTATCTCAGCTCGCTAGCTCATAGACTGGTCAACTGAATTTGGCCATAGACATAAACTGCAACCAGCCGTCTAATTTTTTCGGGCACTATTTAGCTAATGCCCGGAATATCTATAAGGCTCACAACATGCTCTATATGAGATAAAGCACGACTTGGGGGTAGAACAGCGGCAGGCTTGAGGATAGAACAGGGGCAGACTTGGGGGTAGAACAGAGGCAGACTTGGGGGTAGAACAGGGGCAGACTTGGGGGTAGAACAGGGGCAGGCTAGAGGGTAGAACAGACGTGAGGGTAGAACAAGGGCAGGCATTAAGAGAAGATGCACTAAGAAGCGGGCCTAGGTCTGCGGCCAAGTGCGATATTGGGCCACCAGTTCGCAGAGCAGCTGCACCCTGTCCCGACTCTCGTCGGCCAAGCATATGCTGACAACAGCCGACGGCTTGTCGGCTGCCGCCCGACGAAGACTGGCTCGCAGAAGCCGCGCCACCTGCGCCGTGGCGGGCGATTTCGGGGCGCCGAATCTCGCCTCAGTGGAGCCGGAGTCGACTGCGTAGAAGCAGCCGAGTTTGCCGGTGTCTGAGACTGACAGAAGCAGACAGTCGGCGAATTCAAGGACGCACAGGTGAACGGGCTGCCTGTTGGAGACGATGTCACCCGCGAACTGCTGCTCCATTGTGTACACCTTTGGCATTGTTGGTTATTTTATAGGAATCCAAGTAGCTAAAATATAGAAGAAAGAAGATAGACGAAGATAGTCAGATAGAAGAAAATGTTCAATATTTAGCATTTACACCAATCTCAATGATCCAGTCAGACATTACCCAATCCGGTCAGATATTACCCCAATCCAGTCAGACATCACCCCAATCCAGTTAGACCTTACCCCAATCCAGTCAGATATTACCCCAATCCAGTCAGACATTACCCCAATCCAGTCAGATATTACCCCAATCCGGTCAGACATTACCACAATCCAGTCAGATATTACCCCAATCCAGTCAGATATTACCCCAATCCAGTCAGATATTACCCCAATCCAGTCAGATATTACCACAATCCAGTCAGACATTACCACAATCCAGTTAGACCTTACCCCAATCCAGTCAGACATTACCCCAATCCAGTCAGATATTACCCCAATCCAGTTAGACCTTACCCCAATCCAGTCAGACATTACCCCAATCCAGTCAGACATTACCCCAATCCAGTCAGATATTACCCCAATCCAGTCAGATATTACCACAATCCAGTCAGATATTACCCCAATCCAGTCAGATATTACCCCAATCCAGTCAGATATTACCCCAATCCAGTCAGACATTACCCCAATCCAGTCAGACATTACCCCAATCCAGTCAGATATTACCACAATCCAGTCAGATATTACCCCAATCCAGTCAGATATTACCCCAATCCAGTCAGATATTACCCCAATCCAGTCAGACATTATCCCAATCCAGTCAGACATTACCCCAATCCAGTCAGACATTACCCCAATCCCAATGATCCAGTCAGACATTACCCCAATCCCAATGATCCGGTCAGACATTACCCCAATCCCAATGATCCGGTCAGACATTACCCCAATCCCAATGATCCAGTCAGACATTACCCCAATCCCAATGATCCGGTCAGACATTACCCCAATCCCAATGATCCAGTCAGACATTACCCCAATCCCAATGATCCGGTCAGACATTACCCCAATCCCAATGATCCAGTCAGACATTACCCCAATCCCAATGATCCAGTCAGACATTACCCCAATCCCAATGATCCGGTCAGACATTACCCCAATCCCAATGATCCGGTCAGACATTACCCCAATCCCAATGATCCGGTCAGACATTACCCCAAGGTCGAATCCCCAATGGTAAAATAAAAGTAATGTAAAAAATAGTTTAGTCTCAATAAGTGAAGTGACAAAAGGAAAACATTATCAGATGACATAATTGTGAAATGCTAAACTGTACAAGCCAAATCATATTTGAGACAATTGCTTTTTTATTTCAGCGAAAAAAAAATTGAGTTGAGCAAGATTTTCAAATAGCATTTATTTAAAGCCTATAAAAAGATAGCATATACGTTATAAAAATGCAAATAATTATCAGCACCACCATGATTATGTGAAGGTAGAGTTAAAAAACACGAGTTAATAAAAAACTCGATGAAAATCTTTTAATTGTCACAAAAAAGTTTTAAGTGAATATCTTTCAAGGGACGCAAGCGGTTGCTAAGTCCTGTTTCAGTTCATTTAAGAGTTTGTGCTGGAGCGTCAAATGCTGCTGCTTTTTTCCAGGGCTTTAAATCGTGTTGCTAAGGACGCGATATTAGTTAGCAGCAACTTTAATATTGTTACTAAGGACGCAGAATTTATAGTCAAGGCTAATATATCCGGTTGCCTCGGTGGCTATCATTTTTACTAGAGCTTAAAAATTCGGTTTAACGCTAAAATTGTTGCTAAGGACGCGAAGTTTTTCTTTTGGGCTTAAAATCCTGTTGCTAGGGACCCAAGTATTTTTTCTGAAGCTGAAAATCTTACTGCAATGGGCTAGATAATTTTTGTTAGAGCTCTTAGCATCGTAAAACCATCCGTAGGTCAATAAAAATGCGAGTCCAGATCCCCGAGTCTCGTTGCCAAGGCAACCCACACCTAGGGCTGGGCTAGAAACGGATGCTTCAAAGCCTCCTCGGCTGTCATCCGTTTGGCCGGATCTGCCTGCAGCAGGCCGCTGAGCAGGTCGAACGCGGACTCCGGCCCGACATCCGGGTCGCAGTTCAGATCGGAGCGCCGACTTCGCCGACAAATTTCGGCTAGGCGAGCCCGGCGACAGGGAAACTCCGAGTCGGGCAGCGAGTCATCTACAACGGGCAGTACGCTGAGCTCTCTAGACACAGCGGCGGCTGAGGCCTTCATCGACTGTATGCCGAACAGGCAGCAGAGCAGGTACAGGCACTCGGAGTCGGAGCGGCAGGACAGGAACGGCTGCCGGCCTGAGAGGAAAGCGGCCAAGATGCAGCCGGCGGCCCAGGTGTCCACCTGGCAGTCTTGGAGATCGGCCTGGCGAGTGAGATTGGGGAATCGGGATTTTTGGGATTTGAACTATGGATTAGGAGATTTTTGGTATTAGAGAAACTAGACGCGAGGGACAAGGAAATGATGAGAACTAGACTGGACCTAGGCGATTGGGGATATTAGGGAGCTTGACCCAGGGAAAAGGGATATTAGGGAAGCTAGACCCAGGGGGATTGGGAATATAAGGGGAGCTAGACCCAGGGAATGGGAACATTAGGGGAACTAGACCCAGGGAATGGGAAACATTAGGGGAGCTAGACCCAGGGAATGGGAAACATTAGGGGAGCTAGACCCAGGTAATGGGGAATATTAGGGGAACTAGACCCAGGGGATGGGGAATATTAGGGGAACTAGACCCAGGGAATGGGAAACATTAGGGGAGCTAGACCCAGGGAATGGGAAACATTAGGGGAGCTAGACCCAGGGAATGGGAAACATTAGGGGAACTAGACCCAAGGAATGGGAAACATTAGGGGAACTAGACCCAGGGAATGGGAAACATTAGGGGAGCTAGACCCAGGGAATGGGAAACATTAGGGCAGCTAGACCCAGGGAATGGGAAACATTAGGGGAGCTAGACCCAGGGAATGGGAAATATTTGGGGAGCTAGACCCCTGCGGATGGGGGACAAAGGATTAGGGAGAATAGATTCAGAGGATTAAGGAAATTAGCAGGGGACATGCCACTGTAAGCATTGGGCACCAAAGAGAAATAAGACTGAGGATTACTGACAGTTGAAAACTAAAGACTAAAAATGGAAGACAAATCAATGCAGCCACCTGCAGCAGAACTTCGGGCGGTCGGTAGCCGTTCGTGCCGCCGCGTGGCGCCCTGATTGGCCGCCGTTTCACGCAGGCTCCGCAGACCAGACCCGGCGAGCATCGGCAGGCGGCCGCCGACGCCGATGTTGACAATCTCGACGCCGAGAAGACAATTGAGCCGGCATTTCTGTGACCGGCGACACCGACAGCGGGTCTGCCTAGCGGCGACTGCACAGGGTGGGCCAGGCCGAAGTCGGCAAGTGCGAATCGCCCAGTTGCCGGGTTGTACAATGCATTGTTCGGCTTGACGTCTCTGTGCACTATTTTTAGAGAGTGCACGTGGCGCAGAGCGTCCAGGAGGCACCGCATGTAGTGCCGCACCTGCGACAGAGCGGACGGTAGGGAATAATGTCGGTAAGGGACTGCCTGTGAATGAAGGGACTGTCTGTGAATGAAGGGACTGTCTGTGATTGAAGGGACTGTCTGTGAATGAAGGGACTGTCTGTGAATGAAGGGACTGTCTGTGAATGAAGGGACTGTCTGTGAATGAAGGGACTGTCTGTGATTGAAGGGACTGTCTGTGAATGAAGGGACTGTCTGTGAATGAAGGGACTGTCTGTGATTGAAAGGACTGTCTGTGAATGAAGGGACTGTCTGTGAATGAAGGGACTGTCTGTGAATGAAGGGACTGTCTGTGAATGAAGGGACTGTCTGTGAATGAAGGGACTGTCTGTGAATGAAGGGACTGTCTGTGAATGAAGGGACTGTCTGTGAATGAAGGGACTGTCTGTGAATGAAGGGACTGTCTGTGATTGAAAGGACTGTCTGTGAATGAAGGGACTGTCTGTGAATGAAGGGACTGTCTGTGAATGAAGGGACTGTCTGTGAATGAAGGGACTGTCTGTGAATGAAGGGACTGTCTGTGAATGAAGGGACTGTCTGTGAATGAAGGGACTGTCTGTGAATGAAGGGACTGTCTGTGAATGAAGGGACTGTCTGTGAATGAAGGGACTGTCTGTGAATGAAGGGACTGTCTGTGATTGAAAGGACTGTCTGTGAATGAAGGGACTGTCTGTGAATGAAGGGACTGTCTGTGAATGAAGGGACTGTCTGTGAATGAAGGGACTGTCTGTGAATGAAGGGACTGTCTGTGATTGAAAGGACTGTCTGTGAATGAAGGGACTGTCTGTGAATGAAGGGACTGTCTGTGAATGAAGGGACTGTCTGTGAATGAAGGGACTGTCTGTGAATGAAGGGACTGTCTGTGAATGAAGGGACTGTCTGTGAATGAAGGGACTGTCTGTGAATGAAGGGACTGTCTGTGAATGAAGGGACTGTCTGTGAATGAAGGGACTGTCTGTGAATGAAGGGACTGTCTGTGAATGAAGGGACTGTCTGTGAATGAAGGGACTGTCTGTGAATGAAGGGACTGTCTGTGAAAGTCAGGAATACCTGGCTAGGCTTTAGCTGTCTATAGAACTCCACAAAGGGCCTGTGCTCAACGTAGTCCATGACAATGAGCACGGTGTCGGCTTCGCGCACAGCGGTCACTAGGCTGATGACATTGGGCTGGCCCTTGAGCGCCTGGAGCAGGAGGATCTCAGTGCCGGTGCGCTGCAAATCGCAGCAGTGACTAATCACTTTGATAGCCAAGCAGCTGCGATTTTCGCCGCTGTTGCCGGACCCGGCGTCGGCCCGCGGACGCGCCCGAAACACAGCCGAGAAGGCGCCTTCGCCGCACTTTTCTAACAATTCGAATCGATTTCGAATCGCGCTTAAACGGCGAGCAAATTTTAAAGTTTTAAACATTGGCGGGCCCGTAGAGACTAAGTTCTGATTCGCAACTGGCGTCTCATGCGGCGGAGTGCGCGGCCGTTTCATCTTCAATTTAGTGTCGCAGAACAGACTACAGACTACTGAAAGTAGGCGTGTTTGACTTATAAAATAGTTTTTAAATATGATCACTGGCGTATACACAATGACTACGTTGACAAAATAGACATTTAAATATTTTTATTTTCTAAGCCATTACCCCACCATGAGTTCATCATTATCCATTACCTTACAATGAGTCCATCATTATCCTTTATCCTACTATGAGTCCATCATTATCCATTACCCCACTATGAGTCCATGATTATCCATTACACCATCATGACTGCATCATAATCCATCACCCCTCCGTGAGCCCATTATTATCCATTACATTACAATAAATCCATCATCATCCATTACCCCACAATGAGTCCATCATTATCCATTACCCCACTATGAGTCCATGATTATCCATTACACCATCATGACTGCATCATAATCCATCACCCCTCCGTGAGCCCATTATTATCCATTACATTACAATAAATCCATCATCATCCATTACCCCACAATGAGTCCATCATTATCCATTACCTTACAACGAGCCCATCATTATCCATTACCTTACAATAAGTCCATCATTATCTATTACCCTACCATGAGTCCATCATTATCCATTACAACACCAAGAGTCCATCATTATCTATTACCCCACAATGAGTCCATCATTATCCATTACCTTACAATAAGTCCATCATTATCCATTACCCCACCAAGAGTCCATCATTATCCATTACCCCACCAAGAGTCCATCATTATCCATTACCCCACCAAGAGTCCATCATTATCCATTACCCCACCAAGAGTCCATCATTATCCATTACCCCACCAAGAGTCCATCATTATCCATTACCCCACCAAGAGTCCATCATTATCCATTACCCCACCAAGAGTCCATCATAATTAATTACCCCACTAAGAGACCTTCATTGCAGAAAAGCAAGACAAAAAAATTGACTATGAGAACTAAATCGTTTTTAATTTAACGCATGGTAGACAGGCAAATACCACATATCAATTAGATATTTATAAGAAACTCACTAGCAAACATTAATTGAACTAAGAAATGCAGCCGCTTTCATAGAAATTCATTTTCGACACCGAACGCAACAATTAAAAGTGAACAGGTTTCCGAAAAAGCGATTCACAGGTTTCGGGAGAAGTGATTGACAGGTTTTCGGAACAGCGATTGACAGGTTTCGGGTTTAGGATTTGACAGGTTTCGGGTTTAGGATTGATAGGTTTCGGGTTTAGGATTGACGGGTTTCGGGTTTAGGATTGACAGGTTTCGGGTTTATGAAGGGATTGAGGATTTAGTGCGGGTTTAGGATTGACAGGTTTCGGGTTTAGGATTGATAGGTTTCGGGTTTAGGATTGATAGGTTTCGGGTTTAGGATTGACAGGTTTCGGGTTTAGGATTGAAATGTTTCGGGTTTATGATTGACAAGTTTCGGATTTAGGATTGAAATGTTTCGGATTTGTATTGGGACTTAGATTTCACAGGTATCAGGATAAGGATTGACATATCGGAGTTTAAAATGTTGACATATTTTGTTTTTAAAGTTTTCAAAACGCGCTGGAACTGACTGGCTATAACGAACTAATTCAAAAAAACACGGTCTTGCATGGAACTAATCTCATTGTAAAGCACAAGAAGCGTACAAGTCAGACCGGGCCGCCGCCAAAGCCGAAGAACTCGCCAAACAGAGGCGCCAGGCGTTCAACGTGCCGATGCAGCAGCCGGTTGAGCAGAGGCGCCGCCCGCTCGGCGCTGACTAGCCCGACTGCCGCAACTGACAGCGGGCCTTCGCGCCGGGCCCGAGCGGCGGCTTCCAGCACAGCCCGACGGAGCTCCTCCAGCAGCGGATGCAGTTCAGCTGGCGTCAGGCAGTCAACAATGGCGTCCAGACGGTCTAACGGAGGCGATAGCAGACGGTTGGCCCGCAGCAGGCTGATCAGGCGGCAAGTTTCAGCGGCGGCTCCGGCGCATGCTGACGACTGCGGCTGCTGACGCCGGGAGCACCAGTGGACCGTCAGGCCGGTGAGGAGGGCGGCCAGCAGCGGAGCGGCGTGGGCCAGTACGCAGGGCTCGCCGAGGGTGGCTGCCAATTCCAGGGCGCCCCAGAGAGCGACGGGACGGGCACGGAACTGGGAGAGAACTCGGGTGCCGGACTCGAGGCCCACCTGCGGGCGGCAGCGGGCAACTACAGTATGCCTGAATCCTCGCCATTCCTAAAGTCCAATCCTCGCCATTCAAGTAGCCCAGCCCTCGCCATTCCCATAGTCCAATCCTCGCCATTCAAGTAGCCCACCCCTCGCCATTCCCATAGTCCAATCCTCGCCATTCAAGTAGCCCACCCCTCGCCATTCCCATAGTCCAATCCTCGCCATTCCCATAGGCCAATCATCGCTATTCTTATAGTACAATCCTCGCCATTCCCAAACCTTGTCCAGAGTGGCGGCCAGAGCCAGCAGAGATCCCTCCGGGCAAGCGGCCTGCGACAGCGCCACAGCCAGGACGCGGGCCGCCGACTGAGAGCCGCCGCTGCCACTGCATCTGGCAGCATCGCCGTCAATGACCAGACGATGCAGCAGAGCCAGAAGGTCCTGCTCCGCCGACCATCGACGCTGGGCTGCCAGCATAGTCGATTTCGCCAGCTGTTGCGCTGCGGATGGAGGAGCCCGCCGTCTGAGCAGCTGACCGGCTACGTCTACATTTGGCGGCCGCTGCGTAATTAGGGCGACGCTGCCGCTGCCGCTTCCGCTGACGAGATTAGTGTCGGCAGCGAAGCCCGATGTCGACGACAACGGAGCAAGCATCGCCTGGACAATCTGGCGAATGGCCGCAACGCGACAGTGCGGAAATAGGCAAGCGGCGCGAAGCAGCTGCTCAATCAGCTGTTGGGCGAGGCCTGCGTCAGCTTCGCCAGACTCTAGCAGGCAACGGGTGGCCGCACGAGCCAGCGCTCCGGTGGCGGCTAAGCATTCAGCTAGGGAGGCCTTGAAGCGATAGATAATGGCAGAGACTAGTATGCAGATGGATTGAAGAGTGAAAGAATGGGTAACAAGAAAGGAAAGCAAGATAACACTGCCTCACGGATCTGTGGAAGTCCAGCCGGCTGATGAGGGCGAGCAGCTCCTGGGTGTCTGCCGGTCCCGGTCCGGCGTCTAGAAGGCGCAACAGGCGAGGCAGCCGACGCCCGACAGCCGCGGCCAGTCGGCGCCTATCCAAGCTGGCCTCTTCGACTAGGAGAGCGCGGGCGCTGCGCACCAGGCGTCGTCTGACGCGCCAATCAGACGCCATTTGTAGCCGCTGGATCAGACCGTCGGCGATGGCATCGGATGCGTCTGAAGTAGGCAATGGTTGGCGTTGATTTGATTAGTTATCTATTTACAGATGCTCACAGTGGAATCGGATTGGCTGGCTATGTTCACAATGGAATCTGATTTGCTGGCTATGTTCAAAATCGAATCTGATTGGCTGGCTATGTACAAAATCGAATCTGATTGGTTGGCTATGTACACAATCAAATCTGTCTGATACACAAAAATTAGTCTCTCAGACTCACCCGAGTCGTGCAATTCAATCACATCTAAGGCCTGCAGCAACAGTTTAGGCCGGCCACCAACCGTGGCAAGCCGCAGCAAACGCTGCATGCAACGCGGCCGGCGACCAACAACGGCAGCAGCGGCCAGCAGTCGGGCTGAATAGCGGCATCCGCCAGTTAAACAGTCAGCGAAACGCAACACCGTCTGGTCCTGAACTGGCGCGGGTTGCGGAGACTGCGGCAAACTGTAACCAGGCAGAGAGCGTAGAGCAACGGCGGATAGGCAAGCTAGGATGGCGGAGCATTCGCCACCGCCTGACCGTCTGGCAGCGGGCAGCAGCAATCGCAGCATGGACAGAGCGGGCGGCTCCTGGCAGCGCAGCAGCACCGAGGCGGCCAGTTGGCGTCGTTCAACAACAACGCCAGACTTTTCGCCGGATCCGGCCAAGAGTAGGCGGACACTGTCAGCTAGGGTAACAGTCGGCGAGGCCGCGTATTCAACGGCCAGTTCAACCAGTAAGCCGGACAGTGCGGCAGAACCGGACCCGGCCAGTTGAAGTAGAAACCAACCTAGTCGACGTCGGCGATCGTCAGCTTGAATGGCTTCCTCTTTGACAGCTGGCCTGTTAGACTGCTTCGATGAGTCGACAAAGATTTGGCACAGACGACGAAGTGCCAGGCTGAGCTCTGCTCGTCTATTAATAGCCAGGTGAGACAGCAGGTCCAGCAGGCTGGGCTGCAGGCTGCCGGCTCCACCGCCACCGCTGTCAGTTGGCTGAATGGCCCTAGTCAGCAGGCGGTCCAGAACGGCCAGCGAAGCGGAGGCAGCGCCGCCTCCGCCAGCCGTTGGCGGCGAGCGCGAGGCAGCCAGCAGCCAGTCCAGCTGAGGCTGGCCGGCCAGGAGGCCGTCGGCGAATGCATCGCGACTGCCGTATCGTTCGGCGATGTCTAGAAGCTCCTGGATGCCGGGCACGCTGAGCCACTGGCGGGTGCGATCCTCCATTGCCGGGCGATCTGCTTTAATTATGAATTTCCAGGCACTTATTTATTTCTTTAACAGAACAAAGACCAGGGGGGTATTTCAAATGCGTACCTTTTATTTTTCTGCATCTCCTAGAATATTCAAATAATCTTCATAATAAGAGAGAGAATAAATTGTAGGAGAGGGAAAGCGGGGAATTAAAGGGGGAGAGAGAATAAAATGTAGGAGAGGGAAAGCGGGGAATTAAAGGGGGAGAGAGAATAAATTGTAGGAGAGGGAAAGCGGGGAATTAAAGGGGAGGGAGAATAAATTGTAGGAGAGGGAAAGCGGGGAATTAATGGGGAGGGAGAATAAATTGTAGGACAGGGAAAGCGGGGAATTAAAGGGGAGAGAGAATAAATTGTAGGAGAGGGAAAGCGGGGAATTAATGGGGAGGGAGAATAAATTGTAGGACAGGGAAAGCGGGGAATTAAAGGGGAGAGAGAATAAATTGTAGGAGAGGGAAAGCGGGGAATCAAAGGGGAGAAAGAATAAATTGTAGGAGAGGGAAGGCGGGGAATCAAAGGGGGAGAGAGAATAAATTGTAGGACAGGGAAAGCGGGGAATTAAAGGGGAGAGAGAATAAATTGTAGGACAGGGAAAGCGGGGAATCAAAGGGGAGAAAGAATAAATTGTAGGAGAGGGAAGGCGGGGAATCAAAGGGGAGAGAGAATAAATTGTAGGACAGGGAAAGCGGGGAATCAAAGGGGGAGAGAGAATAAATTGTAGGAGAGGGAAAGCGGGGAATTAAAGGGGGAGAGAATAAATTGTAGGAGAGGAAAAGCGGGGAATTAAAAGGGGAGAGAGAATAAATTGTAGGACAGGGAAGGCGGGGAATCAAAGGGGAGAGAGAATAAATTGTAGGAGAGGGAAAGCGGGGAATCAAAGGGGGAGAGAATAAATTGTAGGACAGGGAAGGCGGGGAATCAAAGGGGAGAGAGAATAAATTGTAGGAGAGGGAAAGCGGGGAATCAAAGGGGAGAGAGAATAAATTGTAGGAGAGGGAAAGCGGGGAATTAAAAGGGGAGAGAGAATAAATTGTAGGACAGGGAAGGCGGGGAATCAAAGGGGAGAGAGAATAAATTGTACGACAGGGAAAGCGGGGAATTAAAGGGGAGAGAGAATAAATTGTAGGAGGGAAAGCGGGGAATCAAAGGGGAGAGAGAATAAATTGTAGGAGAGGGAAAGCGGGGAATCAAAGGGGAGAGAGAATAAATTGTAGGAGAGGGAAAGTGGGGAATTAAAGGGGAGAGAGAATAAATTGTAGGAGAGGGAAAGCGGGGAATTAAAGGGGAGAGAGAATAAATTGTAGGACAGGGAAGGCGGGGAATTAAAGGGGGAGAGAGAATAAATTGTAGGAGAGGGAAAGTGGGGAATTAAAGGGGAGAGAGAATAAATTGTAGGAGAGGGAAAGCGGGGAATTAAAGGGGAGAGAGAATAAATTGTAGGACAGGGAAGGCGGGGAATCAAAGGGGAGAGAGAATAAATTGTAGGAGAGGGAAAGCGGGGAATCAAAGGGGGAGAGAGAATAAATTGTAGGAGGGAAAGCGGGGAATCAAAGGGGAGAGAGAATAAATTGTAGGAGGGAAAGCGGGGAATTAAAGGGGAGAGAGAATAAATTGTAGGACAGGGAAAGCGGGGAATCAAAGGGGGAGAGAGAATAAATTGTAGGACAGGGAAAGCGGGGAATCAAAGGGGGAGAGAGAATAAATTGTAGGAGAGGGAAAGTGGGGAATTAAAGGGGAGAGAGAATAAATTGTAGGAGAGGGAAAGTGGGGAATTAAAGGGGAGAGAGAATAAATTGTAGGAGAGGGAAAGTGGGGAATTAAAGGGGAGAGAGAATAAATTGTAGGAGAGGGAAAGTGGGGAATTAAAGGGGAGAGAGAATAAATTGTAGGAGAGGGAAAGCGGGGAATCAAAGGGGGAGAGAGAATAAATTGTAGGAGAGGGAAAGTGGGGAATTAAAGGGGAGAGAGAATAAATTGTAGGAGAGGGAAAGTGGGGAATTAAAGGGGAGAGAGAATAAATTGTAGGAGAGGGAAAGTGGGGAATTAAAGGGGAGAGAGAATAAATTGTAGGAGAGGGAAAGTGGGGAATTAAAGGGGAGAGAGAATAAATTGTAGGAGAGGGAAAGTGGGGAATTAAAGGGGAGAGAGAATAAATTGTAGGAGAGGGAAAGTGGGGAATTAAAGGGGAGAGAGAATAAATTGTAGGACAGGGAAAGCGGGGAATTAAAGGGGAGAGAGAATAAATTGTAGGAGAGGGAAAGCGGGGAATTAAAGGGGAGAGAGAATAAATTGTAGGACAGGGAAAGCGGGGAATCAAAGGGGGAGAGAGAATAAATTGTAGGACAGGGAAAGCGGGGAATCAAAGGGGAGAGAGAATAAATTGTAGGAGAGGGAAAGTGGGGAATTAAAGGGGAGAGAGAATAAATTGTAGGAGAGGGAAAGTGGGGAATTAAAGGGGAGAGAGAATAAATTGTAGGAGAGGGAAAGCGGGGAATTAAAGGGGAGAGAGAATAAATTGTAGGACAGGGAAAGCGGGGAATCAAAGGGGGAGAGAGAATAAATTGTAGGAGAGGGAAAGTGGGGAATTAAAGGGGAGAGAGAATAAATTGTAGGAGAGGGAAGGCGAGGAATCAAAGGGGAGAGAGAATAAATTGTAGGAGGGAAAGCGGGGAATCAAAGGGGAGAGAGAATAAATTGTAGGAGGGAAAGCGGGGAATCAAAGGGGAGAGAGAATAAATTGTAGGAGAGGGAAAGCGGGGAGTCAAAGGGGGAGAGAGAATAAATTGTAGGACAGGGAAAGCGGGGAATCAAAGGGGGAGAGAGAATAAATTGTAGGAGAGGGAAGGCGGGGAATTAAAGGGGAGAAAGAATAAATTGTAGGACAGGGAAAGCGGGGAATCAAAGGGGAGAGAGAATAGAGTGGAGAGATGAGGAAAGATAAAGAGTATAGAGTAGGGGAGAAGAGAGTAGAGACAACAAAGCAGCAGAGCGGTCTAACTAACCCTCCCTATTCCGCTGCATAGAATATGAATCTCCAAGCACGTGTGGCGCATACTTGGAGCACAGGCTAGCCAGCAGGTCCAGGCTCCATCGGCAGACATCGTCTGCGAATCCAGCAGGCGCAGTCGGCATGAGTTGGTCGAGAGTGGCGCTCAGGCGGGCAATTAAACCGGCCAGGGCTTTGCGTGCTGGCTCGAACTGAACAGCTCTGGCGTGCAGTGCGCAGTTGCACACGTAGTCGCTGAACACTGCGTTGAAGTGCTCTAGCACTGCCAGGCGAGCTTGCGGCACAGTGCGCAATAGATTCAGAGCCAGGTCGCCCATGGACTCCGGGCTCAGCTGGACGCCCCCGCTGCTGGCCGCGATAAAGAGGCCGAGCTCCGTACCCTGCGGTGCTGCCATTGGCTAGCAGAGAAGGGCGCGAGTTGCTGGCAATTTGAAATACGGAATGGGGGTTTCAGCACCAATCTGGCTGCAAATCTGGGACAGAGGTTTCTTAATCCGAAAATGCTTAATCCTGTAACTTTTTATCTGGGATTCTTAACCCGGGACTTTCAAACCGGAGATTTTTATCCAGGGATTCACAATCTACGGATTTTTAATCCTGGTATTTTTTAACTAGGTATTTTCAATTCTTGGGATTTTCAATCCTTGGGATTTTCAATCCTTGGGATTTTCAATCCTTGGGATTTTCAATTCTTGGGATTTTCAATCCTTAGGGATTTTCAATCCTTGGGATTTTCAATCCTTGGGATTTTCAATCCTTGGGATTTTCAATCCTTGGGATTTTCAATCCTTGGGATTTTCAATCCTTGGGATTTTCAATCCTTGGGATTTTCAATCCTTGGGATTTTCAATCCTTGGGATTTTCAATCCTTGGGATTTTCAATCCTTGGGATTTTCAATCCTTGGGATTTTCAATCCTTGGGATTTTCAATCCTTGGGATTTTCAAATCGAGGCTGGTTTATCCTTTGACTTTTTATTATTTTTATAGGGCATTTTAATCCCAGACTAAAGGCGAACACAGCTTTTTGTTCTAATAAATTCTGATCGTGAATGAAGTCGATTATATTAAAAAGCACAAGTGGACAAAATATTTTTTTACTTTGTCTCTATATTTCAGTTTCAAATGGTTACTAACAGACATGCGACACTAATGCATCAAGAAGATACAAAAAGCTTGAACAAGGCAAGCTAAAATGCTAACTAAATCGACAAAAAAACTGTCAGAGAGATATTGTTTGTCTAGCAATATTAAGCATGATTACTTTCCCATTGTTAGGACACCAATTGCCTAGTAAATTAGGAACTAAACTGACCCTAACTAAAAATTAACACCAACAACAAGCTAGGTTGATCAGCATCAAAGCGCAACTTTATAAGCTTTGAGTCGTTCGCCAATTTTCTTAATAGCTGTAGGCAGGTGTTGGTCCAGGTGTGTACGAACGCAGCTATCGGCGCAGGCCTCCGATGCGATGCGCGCCTTAGCGATCTGGTCGGAGTTTGGCGAAGCCGGCAGGCCATCTTTGGCTTTGTC
The DNA here is from genome assembly GCA_950097015.1 of Macrostomum hystrix. NCBI lineage: Eukaryota > Metazoa > Platyhelminthes > Macrostomidae > Macrostomum > Macrostomum hystrix. The sequence continues at coordinate 450,140 of CATNEN010000026.1, forward strand.
GCCGCAGTCCATCAGGCAGCGATGAACCCGGCTCTGAAAGGTTGACAGCTCCACTTCGATGTCCTTCTCAGCCCTCTGAACAACTTGACTGCATTGTTCCAGGCAGCCCTGCGACTCGCGGGGCGTCGGGTAAGCCTGAGAATTTGTGGATTGAAAAGTAACGCTTGAAATTATAGCGAATTTAAAGTAACGATATCTGATTGAAGCCAGAATGTGTCACTGTGTGTAAGCATTAGTGTCAGATAGTGTCAGATATCTGTCCCTGTGTGTGGGCATTAGTGTCAGATATCTGTCCCTGTGTGTGGGAGGGCATTAGTGTCAGATATCTGTCCCTGTGTGTGGGAGGGCATTAGTGTCAGATATCTGTCCCAGTCTGTGAGCATTAGTGTCAGATATCTGTCCCAGTCTGTGAGCATTAGTGTCAGATATCTGTCCCAGTCTGTGAGCATTATTGTCAGATATCTGTCCCAGTCTGTAAGCATTAGTGTCAGATATCTGTCACAGTCTGTGAGCATTAGTGTCAGATATCTGTCCCAGTCTGTGAGCATTAGCGTCAGATATCTGTCACAGTCTGTGAGCATTAGTGTCAGATATCTGTCCCAGTCTGTGAGCATTAGTGTCAGATATCTGTCCCAGTCTGTGAGCATTAGTGTCAGATATCTGTCACAGTCTGTGAGCATTAGTGTCAGATATCTGTCACAGTCTGTGAGCATTAGTGTCAGATATCTGTCCCAGTCTGTGAGCATTAGTGTCAGATATCTGTCACAGTCTGTGAGCATTAGCGTTATATATCTGTCGCAATGTTAAGCTATTCAAAACCTTGCCTGAACATCCTCAACACAGCGAATAGAACATCTAAATGTATCGGCCTGGAGTTTGCGCAGATACTGCCGATCAATCTGGTTAATCTGACGATGCACCTCTTCCTGGAAGATTGTCTGGATGTCTCGCCCTGTGTCCTGGCTCATTTCTTAAATATTTTACTGAAGCAAAGTGTAGTAATTGTTTTGTACCATTTTAACAACAAATGCATGATGTTGGTAAAAATCATAGGTGTAAGTGACAGTCACTACATTAAAAAAATTCCCAACCCTTATGTTTTCTTGGGCTGCTACCAGCTACCATACAGGCCAGTTTTCAGTTTGTAGCTTTCTACTCTGATGCACATGCCTTGGCTTGGCTAAATCCCAGTACCTAGGCCTAGCCACAGCAGCAGCAGCATAAGTAGTTTTGAATCACTTTGAACTGTCTCTTCATTGTTATATAGCATTTTTTATGAATGCTTAACCATCTTTGAGGAAATCTTTTAGCTAGATAATTAATATATACTTTGTTAGCTGACTTCACTATTCTCCATTCCCAAGTATGGCAGATAAGATAAATAACAGTATGGTTATTTATCAATATTTTTATATAAAAATATTCTTAAGGTTAATTTTTCAAGGAAATCATGCTCACTTTGAATCAGAATTGAAGTTAGAGGCTGCATACACAGGGTTTCACTATCTGTCTTCAATGTGAGTCTGTGTACCACCAAGCAAGAAAGAGGCAAATTGGCAATTAAGAGACACTAGTGTGCATTACACAGCTAATCCTGGGCATTGCTGTCAACACATAGGAAAACCATCAAAAAACAAATTTTCTGTGGTCAAGTTGTTGCCTGCAGCTTTTGTCAGCAACTGTCAGCATTTTGTGTGACTTAATGCTGACCAACATTTTTGCTCAACCTGATGGCCCACAGCCACTTGCACCCTTGCACCTTATGCAACATATGTAAGGATGATCTTAAAAACTTTGCCAAGCCAAGAACTTTTGGCTGTCTCTCTATAGCTACAAGTCCTACTAGGCTGCCAGTTGCCCATGCCAAACACTTTAGCAATGTTGTCTGCCCTAGCATCCTATCTGGTGGTGACAAAGCTCATGTGCTGCATTTAATTCTGCTGCTGGAGCTACACCTGTTGACAAGCACAATGCAGGCATTCTATAAAGAACATTCATGTGTGTGGTTTGAAAATATGGTGCCTAACTTATGGCATACAATGTTCAGTATGTTCAGCATCATGGCATAAGCTTCACAGACAACACAAACCATAAGCTGCTTCGAACTACAGACTTTGAACTTAGTTGTTAGTGTATGACTTGAAAATCAGCTTTGCTTGAACAAGACACATTCACTACATAAATTATCTAATTTTTTCACATTATTTACAAACCTAAATGTTGCTGTCACTCCAAAAATACTAGCAATCTTCTATCACATTAAAGAATTCTGCAGAACCAAGGGAAAATGGCCTTGGAATATAGAGTGAACAAGTGCACAGAGTTGATACACAGAGATTTCACTTTGCACTATGAGCAATACAAGGTAGTCAACTAGGCCCTACCTAGTAGGCCCTATGTAGGCCCAAATATAGGCCCTACCCTTGATTTTCAGACAATCTGCTAGCAGCTATGCAACATTAAAACAGTTGCTTTTTACAAACTGAAATTTTTTAATGTGCCTACTTGGGTATAGTGGGATGATAACTCTGGGATCACATGCCTTATTAAGATAAGATTTGAATTAGGTTAGGAGACAAATCTCACTATGGCTATTTAAGTCAATGCTAAGGATTTCTTTCTATAGGCCTACACTATTGCAAATTATTTTGGCGAAGGGTGAATATTGTCTATGCTTGCCAATTTTTATAACATAATGCTTTCTTGTTTTCTTAATTTGTAATATAATATACTGATGAATTTGGTGCATTATCTGCAGACAATGAAGATGTTTGTATAATCTTATAATCATGTCTTTATAAAGAACATTTTTGGAAAAATATAATTTTATAGAAAAATAGAATGTGTCAGGTTTCCATTTTGCTTGCAATTAATTTTTATTCAGTATATTGTCTATTTCATCACATATCTTTTCCTTGTCAATGATTTTGGGATTATGTTGCATGGAGAACAAAAATGTTTTCAATGTTATAAATTTGTATAAATAACTATAAATATTCCTAAGGCTGGATTAAACAATCTGATAAAAAATACTAGGCTATTAAGTTAAATAAGGTAATAACAACATCCACAGAAGGTAATAGCATCAACTAATAATAAAATGAATATGCTAGGCCTACTGCAATTGCATTACTTTAGTTAAGTTTTAATTTGAGCTTTAAGTTCAAGCTCTATAGCTTAAAATATATAATTACAATAAGCTATAGCTTACTAGTAGGGCCTTGTCGTATGACTGGTAGTCGTATGACCATTAGTGGTGTGATATTAGGTGTAGTGTATGACTGTATGAGTGTATGTATGAGTGTAAAAATAAAAAATCACACCTAATAGCGTAACTGAGTAAAAAATTAAACAACAAAGTGGAGTATTTTATGTATTCATCGCTGGTCTAAATATAGTAAATTGACAGCACTTTACAATCGCTTATGTTATAGGTTCTGCGACTGCATTAGGACCGACATGACGGATTTATACATGTGCTGCAATTTAGCGAGGCATTAATTCCTTTTGTCAATTCAAATTAATGCGCGACTGAAGTCGTTAAAAACTTTTTTAAATGCGAGCTATTACGACAAATGGATCATTAATCATTTTCAGAGACGATCCTTATTTATTGGGGTTGAAATTAATTGCTTTAGACATCTACAACCGATTTTTTGCTGACCTCAACATCTCGTATTGTTAGGAAGCTCATACGTTCTTATGTTTCAATAATGTAATGGTTCCCCGATACATATTCAGATTTATACTCGAAATATAACAAACACTCTGGCTCTGTCGTACCAAATCACATGAAAATTTACAGTCTTCGAACAGCAAGCGAGTTATCAGTGCAAATCAAATTTGGAGTCGATTCGTAGTACAGTTCAAAAGTTATTCACGTCTGAACTGTGCTCGCCTATCTCCGCAATGCATTTATATGCAATCTTAGATGCCATATTTATATTCAGAATAGAGCCACTTTCACAGCATCAATTTCAACCAAACTTTACAGTCTTTGAACAGCAAGCGAGTTATCAGTGCATATCAAATTTGGAGTCGATTCGTAGTACAGTTCAAAAGTTATTCACATTCTTTTTCCCATTACCAGCCAGTTTTCCCCATAGAAATAATGGAAGTGCAGCTCGAAACACGTGATTCGTTGAGTCATCGCGGAGATAGGCGAGCACAGTTCAGACGTGAATAACTTTTGAAATGTACTACGAATCGACTCCAAATTTGATATGCACTGATAACTCGCTTGCTGTTCGAAGACTGTAAATTTTCATGTGATTTGGTACGACAGAGCCAGAGTGTTTGTTATATTTCGAATATAAATCTGAATATGTATCGGGGAACCATTACATGTTTCAATATTGAGTGTAGGAAAGGGTAATGTTGATTTAAATTACGCATTTACACAATGGCTTAGAAAGCATGCAGTAAAACATTATTGCTGTAAGCCTTTGGGAATATTTTATGATTGACAGCTGAGCCGAATTGTTACTGGTAAGTAGGAAGATCTACATCAGAAAACGAGCTAGCGCCTAGCGGGATCGTTTAACGCTTACAGTACGTGATAATACTGCAATGCCACTCTATTCTTTCTCGGTTCAAATTCCCTCGCACTAATTGTACGAGTATAGTACGAGCTACATTGAATGTATAAATTTTACATAGAATATTTTGCCTTACCATTAAAATAGGCTAATACACATAAGTAGAAGTATAGAATACTACTAGTAGTAGTGGTCCTTTGTATATATACGTGTAGCTGCAACTGTGGTAGCTGCAAGTCATATTCCTTTTGTATTTTAAATTCAATAATTATACGCCTTAAATTAACTGGAAGGGAAAACCAAAAACAGATCTACTATCGGATTTTTCTTTGATGTGGAAGGAGCTTTCGATAAAATCTGGCATGATGCACTGCGATATATAGACTCCACAAAATCAAACTACCTATCAGATTAACCTGGATCTTTTCCAACTGCGTGTCAGACCGAGAGATAGCCGTTAGAGTAAACGGCCAACTCAGTGACTACTTCACGCCTGAGGCTGGTGTTCCTCAAGGTGGAGTTCTCAGCCCCAAACCCAAAGACATCAGGGTCAGAGCCAGTCAATTTGCCGATGACACACCAATTTGGTGTCAGTCACTCAAGGCCAGTGTAGCCGGCAAACTCATACAGGATTTCATAGAAGACTACCAAAAATGGTTAAGCAAATACGGCATCAAAGTCAACCCAAACAAGAGTAAAGCCATCGCCTTCATCCACAAAACCAAGAATTTTGGTCAGCCTCCACCCATCGCCTTCAACGGAACCATCATCAACTATCAACCAAACGTCAAATTCCTTGGAGTCACTCTTGATCCTCAACTCACACTCTCTGCTCACTGCTTCAACACTCTGAAAATCTGCGACCTTCGAGTTCTGCAACTACTTCGAGTAGCACAACTCACCAGAGCCACAACCAGTTCACTCCATTGCTCAGCCGAATCAGCAGAGCCTACATCGAAAGCATCATCACCTATGCCTCACCTATCCTCACCTTACTAGGCAAGTACCATGTGGGTAGACTGCAAATTATACAAAATCGCGCTCTGCGTCACTGCCACGATGCACCCAAATACTGCAAAAGTTGCCTTTCTACAAAAACTTTCAAAAGTCGAACTTAGTAAGAAAAGAATTGATGATCTAGCCAGTAGGTGGTTCCTGCGGGCTAATGCCAATAAAATACATGCACTAGATAGTGTCACAAACATCTCGCTAGCAAAAAGAACTGTTCCAACAACTAAAGAAAATAAATAGAGAGGAAAACTCATAAACCCAGATGGTCTGGATAAATTAAAATGCATTGCTTACTACTTGTATGCTACTTAGTAAATTGACTTTGACTATGTAACTAATTTGCTTATTTAACTATAGTAAATGCATGCAAAACTAACCAGGAACATGCTGAAACAAGAATACTAGACTGAAAAGCTATCCGGGTCAGCTCAGAAGCAAATGGAAAAGTCAGACCCAACTCAACTATATATAGGCACACCGTCAACCATTGCTATATTATATAGACTGGACAACTCTCACCGCCTATATTGTGGTGGTGAAATTAGATGACAAAAAACTCAGCACGCTACTCATAGTAGATCCAGCATGTTCCTAAATTTAATATTTAACTCCAAAATTACAAATAATTGAATTCCAGGTCCTGTGCAGGCAGGGGTTTTGGTGTGGGGTTTTCACACCTCAGACCTTTGTTCGCAAAATAAGACTCTCGATCTATCCATCAATCAATCATATCAAAATTATGAAAACTACAAATCAACTAATAGATTTATCTTTGTGATAACCCGCGCACTGAGGTACGTGTTTTCCCACTCCTTTTTTCCCTCGCACACTGCACATGGCCTTTGTTTTAATTTGTTTTATTATAGAGTTGCACCTTATTGTTTTACTTACTCATGCATGTACTACTTATGTGAATGCCTAAAAGACTACTACAACACACTAAAGAATCAAACTCTATAATCTAAACTCGCTACTTTTTATAATTTCCAAACAAGTAATATGTATTGCTCATAACTCCATAAATAAAATAGATCAATGTTGCGTAAGAGCTTCGGCTGATGCGCGGGGAGCAGGGCGCAAAAAACCCTGTGTTATACCCCAAACTTAATAACAACAACAGCAACAAGACTTCGCCTTGCAGTGCTTTGAGAGATTGAGTTAAATTTCTTCCAAGGTAAACTTTGTGTTGGCAATTATAATTTCAAAATGGCTCATTCAGGGCAGCAGTACGATGTTTCATATCCTCTATTGACAAACAAGGCTAAAGAGTTAAATTGGCGGTCTGAATCGTAGCCACGCATAACTGCTGGAATAAGGAAGCCACGGTTGCTTGTCGGCCTGGACGTAACCATGGGATTTAGGGGCAGAGCCACGGGACACAGAGAATGACCTAGAGGCAGAGAGCCACGGGACACAGAGAATGACCTAGAGGCAGAGAGTCACGGGACACAGAGAATGACCTAGAGGCAGGAAGCCACGGGACACAGAGAATGACCTAGAGGCAGAGAGTCACGGGACACAGAGAATGACCTAGAGGCAGGAAGCCACGGGACACAGAGAATGACCTAGAGTCAGAGAGCCACGGGGCACAGAGAATGACCTAGAGGCAGAGAGCCATGGGACACAGAGAATGACCTAGAGGCAGAGAGTCACGGGACACAGAGAATGACCTAGAGGCAGAGAGTCACGGGACACAGAGAATGACCTAGAGGCAGAGAGCCACGGGACACAGAGAATGACCTAGAGGCAGGAAGCCACGGGACACAGAGAATGACCTAGAGGCAGGAAGCCACGGGACACAGAGAATGACCTAGAGGCAGAGAGCCACGGGACACAGAGAATGACCTAGAGGCAGGAAGCCACGGGACACAGAGAATGACCTAGAGTCAGAGAGCCACGGGGCACAGAGAATGACCTAGAGGCAGAGAGTCACGGGACACAGAGAATGACCTAGAGGCAGAGAGTCACGGGACACAGAGAATGACCTAGAGGCAGAGAGAGCGACGGGACACAGAGAATGACCTAGAGGCAGAGAGAGCCACGGGACACAGAGAATGACCTAGAGGCAGAGAGAGCCACGGGACACAGAGAATGACCTAGAGGCAGAGAGAGCCACGGGACACAGAATGACCTAGAGGCAGAGAGAGCCACGGGACACAGAGAATGACCTAGAGGCAGAGAGAGCCACGGGACACAGAGAATGACCTAGAGGCAGAGAGCCACGGGACACAGAGAATGACCTAGAGGCAGAAAGAGCCACGGGACACAGAGAATGACCTAGAGGCAGAGAGAGCCACGGGACACAGAGAATGACCTAGAGGCAGAGAGAGCCACGGGACACAGAGAATGACCTAGAGTCAGAGAGCCACGGGGCACAGAGAATGACCTAGAGGCAGAGAGAGCCACGGGACACAGAGAATGACCTAGAGGCAGAGAGTCACGGGACACAGAGAATGACCTAGAGGCAGAAAGCCACGGGACACAGAGAATGACCTAGAGGCAGAGAGAGCCACGGGACACAGAGAGTGTCCAAAGTCGCGAATATGGGGCTGACAGACCAGAAGCTGATGAAAGAAAAAACAACTAGCTGTGTGGGAGAACGAGACACGACTTCAAAGAGTACTCTTCAGGCGCCTTCAATGTATGATCCCCTTTGAAGCGACGACATGCAGTACCAGCAGTGTTCCATCGCAGCCGAATCCCTCTAAACTGAATCATTCTAACTTTATGCCCCCTCAACAGCATCCCCCATGCGATTTCTGCCTGACTGTGTGGGGCATCTCCAACTTTTCCGGCCAAGATGGGCATCTAGGCTTCTTTCTCCCCTTCTGTCTCTCTGTCTGTCTGTCTCTCTTGCCCGACCTCTGCAACCTCGGCGACCCCCGCTGCAGCCCCAGGTGTACTACAAGGCGTACATCCACCCATTCTGCGGCCTCCATATGCAAGATCTGTGATGTAGCCGAAACCTCCATCACAAAAAACACGCAAATATGGAAAATGTGCAACTATGCACCTGGAATTCAATATATACTAACTTCGTTTTGGACTATCGCCAGTCACTAGAGGTGTATTTTGTTATGCCGCTGACTTTCTGCCTTAATTGTTCTGTTCGCTACCGGAAAAAAAGTGGCTCAGAACGCGTCATTTCTCATTGCCCGGAAACAATTTCGCTAAACAACCCTTATTTCAATCCGTCTAGGTTTCCGCGACTTTTATGTACGACGTCGTAGAAGAAGTTTACAACAATATAGTCGCAGTTGCTTAGCTTCTTGGCATGCAACTGTCACAATTTATCTTTATTGGCATTTGCTTTTGCTGCAGTTCTTTCCGGATGCCGTTCGTCTTTGTAAACACAACTTTGATTGGTTAGTTGGGAATGACAGTGTCAACTTTCACAATCTTGACTCTACATTTTGGTAACATCTCCCTGGTTGCACCCACTAGACATTCGCAGTAATGTCTGCATGTGACAACAAGCTGTAAAAATTGTCCATACAGACTGTCTCTCACCCCATATATGGGGACTCTTGTTTCTTAGGGACTAAAGAGACGACAACAGGCTGCATTTGACTGTGGAGAGATGAGACACGGGAGAGATGAGACACGGGAAAGATGAGACACGGGAGAGATGAGACACAGGAGAGATGAGACACGGGAGAGATGAGACACGGGAGAGATGAGACACGGGAGAGATGAGACACAGGAGAGATGAGACGCGGGAGAGATGAGACGCGGGAGAGATGAGACGCGGGAGAGATGAGACGCGGGAGAGATGAGACACGGGAGAGATGAGACACGGGAGAGATGAGACGCGGGAGAGATGAGACACGGGAGAGATGAGACGCGGGAGAGATGAGACGCGGGAGAGATGAGACGCGGGAGAGATGAGACACGGGAGAGATGAGACGCGGGAGAGATGAGACGCGGGAGAGATGAGACACGGGAGAGATGAGACACGGGAGAGATGAGACACGAGAGCGATGAGACACAGGAGAGATTAGACACGGGAGAGATAAGACAGGGGAGAGATTAGACAGGGGAGAGATTAGACAGGGGAGAGATTAGACACGGGAGAGATGAGACACGGGAGAGATGAGACACGGGAGAGAAGAGACACGGGAGAGATGAGACGCGGGAGAGATGAGACACGGGAGAGATGAGACACGGGAGAGATGAGACGCGGGAGAGAAGAGAAAAGGCAGAAAAGAGAAAGTGTAGGGGTTGCTCTGGACTTATATCAGTATCCCCCAGTTTGTGTAAAGACTTGTCGTATGTTCAGTCATCTCGTTATAAAAGGTTCAATAATCGCGAACGGCTATTTGATATTAATGTAGCTGAGTAATGCTTTTCTGAAATTTCGTATTAAAACCACACTCAATAATGTATTCTCTTAAAAAGAGAAACAATTGTTCTCAAGCGGCAGTACCTGTCAATAAAGATTATGGATCGATGAACCGATTGCGTGACACAGAGTTGATCAGCTCAAACAATGCGACACCGATACAACAATTGAACTGCGTGACAATATAGCAGATAATCGCGAGCAAATGCCCGATCAATTGGTAATCTATTGGTAAATCTCAGCAATGCAGACACTTTCTTAGAAAATTTCCTTTAAGAATTAAGTACACAATTCGAAGCTTTTCATTCTAGTTAACATGCGAGCGTTAATGTATCGTTGCAATTTTTTTCGATTAGATATGAAAAATAGTTATTTTCGCGACACACATTCTAGATTTTTTAAGTAAGGTTGGAAGAGTAATTTTCGAAGTTGGAAGTATAAGTGTCAAGGGTAAGGGTAAGGTTTAGTGTTAAGTTTGTAAGTGCGTTGAAGACCTTTTGAAGTTGTCATATTAACAGTAGGACTACCAAGCCATTTTGCCGCCCGTTTTTATACCAAGGGGGGGGAATTTCCCCGCCCCCCTGACAATTTTTTTTGCTGCACCCGAACGGAACAATGCAAGCACACGAAACTGAAGAACACGAGCCAACTTTTTGTTGCGCATCTTCTGAAACAAGAAAAAAGTCGCCAGCTCTTCAGAACGTCGAGATATTCAATGTTTCTGGCCGAAGGTCCGATTTTTCCCATAAGAGCTAGTGTATTTCATACACCCCTATACACGAATTTGCACTGCGCCTCAGTGCGGCCTTTCCAGACCTTCAAACTTTATGAGCATGTCACCCGAATGTGCTTGCATCATCTCCGACTTCGGCGGTCACCGACCTTTATCTAGACGGAGCTGCTGGACCTTCAACAAGTGGCACCAGCCGACTATGGAGTCACTAAAGCGAATTTCTCTACTTTCGCAGATCAAGCCTCGACATTGGGCAACACTCAACTACTTTACATGCTCCTCTAGTCCGTCAACCAATCAGTCACCACCCCGACGCCGTCAGCACCGTCAGCAGGGTGCCTCCAGCTGGCAATGGAGTCCCTAAAGCGAATTTTTCTACTTTCTCTAATAAATCCTCGATATTGGCCTAAACTCAACTCTTACTTGTTTAAGGTCCAGCTGCTCCGTCTAGATAAAGGTAGGTGACCACCGAAGACGGAGATGGTGCAGGCACATTCGGGTGACATGCTGATCAATTTTGAAGGCCTGGCAAGGCCGCACTGAGGCGCAGTGCAAATTCGTGTATAGGGGTGTATGAAATACACTAGCTCTTACGGGAAAAATCGGACCTTCGGCCAGAAACATTGAATATCTAGACGGTCTGAAGAGCTGGCGACTTGTTTCTTGTTTCAGAAGATGCGCAACAAAAACTTGGTCAGGGGGGGAATTACCCCCCCCTTGGTAGTTCTACTGTTAAAGTATTGATAGAATTGAACAGTTCCCTATGGTCAAATAGATTTCCTAAATAAATAGCCCTCAAGCCTAAACAGCTGGTAATTAGCTGTCAGAAGACGATATGGAAACTACGAAAGTAAGTCCACTTTTTCATCAGGAAAGTTTGTAAGCCAGAAAGGTATGACCGCAATAAGCCTCCCGACTTCTTCCAGGCACCTGCTTTAACTTCATTTCTGCTTCAATTCCCAACCGCAGAGCCATGCAAAGCAAACCCGGAAAATGTCACTAAAAAGCGCTACATAAAATGGCGATGTCGTGCGAGTGCAGCTGTTGAATTGGAAGGTCGGAGGATAGAGGTAAAAACCGCCCAATGCGATGTAACAATAGCGTAGACACTGCTGCGGGGTCAGCTTGTCAAAAGTAAATGTTTTTAGTCGTTTTTAGAGTTAGAGCGAGCAGCTAGCTAGGGTTTGTTTAAATCTGCCGCATGTAACACCGGCGACAATAAGAGTATATTTTATTAAATGTGATCTACTATATCTTGTAGCAAAATTCGTCTTGGAATTATGTATATTCTTATCGAAAAACCGTTGAAATTTGTCAAGACAAATGCTTGTCTTTAACTTGAGATTTCGTTAGGAGTTTTCTTGGATAATAATTTACCTAATTTACATATTTTACCAATTTACATAAAAATCTTTTTAAATCGTCGTTGTATAAATACATAAATATTATTAAAAAGTTTATGAGAAAATAAATAATAAAAGTGCTCCAATTTGTTTTGTTGCTTCGATGCAATTAAATCATTTCATTTCATGTAGCAAAGGTGTTAATTTTATTTTTTATTTGCAATAGCAAAGTTATTATTTTGATGCGAAATTATATTTCACGAGAAAACAACAAAAAAGATCTTCAATAGAACAAAAATAAGACCATGTTAATATCTTTTGGGACTAAACAAAGAAAATGTGTTTACTAAATTACATTATAATCCATTGCATGTGCGTTTTGGTATGATGAAACAAACATAATAAATGAAAGTAACAACTTTACTGTGAATTTATTTTGTACTCCATGGTTTTCTCGAAAATTCAACTTGAGTAGACTCAGAGTAGGCAAAATCTGTACATAAATGCCAGTACATTTTACATCGCTTGCAGATCATATTTGACATTAGACTCTGAATGGTGTGTTTAATATAGGGAGCGACATGTTGCGTAGCTAACACAATGTTACATTTTTTCTGCGAGCATTCGCACGAGAAGAAATTCACAAGAAGAAATTAATTAGGGAAAATTATTGCAACACAACTTCAACATAAACATACGTACAGTTTCCCACTGACTTTTGTTATAGTTGACCTAGTACTAGTACTAGAAAAGCAAAGGCAGAACCCTTATAGTCTTTATAATGGAGGCAGATTTTAATGGAGTAACAAGAGAAAGTGGGCTTAAATCGAGATAATGAAGCACTTCGCAGCCTATAGCATTGTTTTCATTATGGCGAGTAAATCTATCTGGACGCAAAAAATTTGCACCTCGGAATCTGCCAGGTAGGCCCAAGGGACCCGCAGCTTGCAGTTGTGTATATCTCCGCCAACTATAACGGGGGCAGGGGGCAGGGGGCAGGGGGCAGGGGGTAAAAAATGCGGCACTTTCAAAGGTTGCTTTAGCGGTAGTTTAATGGGTGTAAGGAATTTTTCGACGTAAAATGGGAAAAATGGAAATCTACGCAAGAAATCAGAGACGGAAAAAAGAATTTAGACGCTGTTGTTAAAGATGATAGAATATTTTCGGAGGTTAGAAAAGAGAGAAATAGAATACGGAGGTGTTTTCGGTGGTCAGTCGGCAATAGAGTTTTTTCAGACGTTGCATTCCTACTGACGCCGAGATAGTTGGGGGCAGCTGGACACGTCAATTCAGCGCTTGATAATGTCTGGTCTGTCCCTCCAGCCTCTTGTTTCTCAGGATTCACAGTGTATAAAATCAGAGACTGAACCAAAGTGTCTGGCTATACTTGTAACCGCTCGCCTTGTGTAGTGTCGATGCGCGCGTTTGCCTGCAAGCAAAGTGGGTGAAATGAATTTGGTGAATTCTCTCTTCGAATTCGCGCTTTCGTCAAGCCCCGGACACGATAAGCATCGGATGGGACTAAGGAGGGAAATGCCAACATTTTTGTTTGCTTTTTAAAAAGAAATTTGCCTAACCTGGCTTGCTATGCCTCATTATTAGGAGTGATGATCAAGCACAATGGGCCAAACAATATGGCTCTTCAATAACACTTGGATTGCTTTGGTTAGGCAAATACGGACATTGTATTTACTTTTGCTTTTAATATTGCAACTGCTGCATCTAGTGTCAGATTATAGGATTGCAGTTGCTGCATCTATAGTGTCAGATTATAGGATTGCAACTGCTGCATCTAGTGTCAGATTATAGGATTGCAGTTGCTGCATCTAGTGTCAGATTATAGGATTGCAACTGCTGCATCTAGTGTCAGATTATAGGATTGCAACTGCTGCATCTAGTGTCAGATTATAGGATTGCAACTGCTGCATCTAGTGTCAGATTATAGGATTGCAACTGCTGCATCTAGTGTCAGATTATAGGATTGCAACTGCTGCATCTAGTGTCAGATTATAGGATTGCAACTGCTGCATATAGTGTCAGATTATAGGATTGCAACTGCTGCATCTAGTGTCAGATTATAGGATTGCAACTGCTGCATCTAGTGTCAGATTATAGGATTGCAACTGCTGCATCTAGTGTCAGATTATAGGATTGCAGTTGCTGCATCTAGTGTCAGATTATAGGATTGCAACTGCTGCATCTAGTGTCAGATTATAGGATTGCAACTGCTGCATCCAGTGTCAGATTATAGGATTGCAACTGCTGCATCTAGTGTCAGATTATAGGATTGCAACTGCTGCAGCTAGTGTCAGATTATAGGATTGCAACTGCTGCATCTAGTGTCAGATTATAGGATTGCAACTGCTGCAGCTAGTGTCAGATTATAGGATTGCAACTGCTGCATCTAGTGTCAGATTATAGGATTGCAACTGCTGCATCTAGTGTCAGATTGTAGGATTGCAACCGCTGCAGCTAGTGTCAGATTATAGGATTGCAACTGCTGCATCTAGTGTCAGATTATAGGATTGCAACTGCTGCATCTAGTGTCAGATTATAGGATTGCAACTGCTGCATCTAGTGTCAGATTATAGGATTGCAACTGCTGCATCTAGTGTCAGATTATAGGATTGCAACTGCTGCATCTAGTGTCAGATTATAGGATTGCAACTGCTGCATCTAGTGTCAGATTATAGGATTGCAACTGCTGCATCTAGTGTCAGATTATAGGATTGCAACTGCTGCAGCTAGTGTCAGATTATAGGATTGCAACTGCTGCATCTAGTGTCAGATTATAGGATTGTAACCGCTGCAGCTAGTGTCAGATTATAGGATTGCAACTGCTGCAGCTAGTGTCAGATTATAGGATTGCAACTGCTGCATCTAGTGTCAGATTATAGGATTGTAACCGCTGCAGCTAGTGTCAGATTATAGGATTGCAACTGCTGCAGCTAGTGTCAGATTATAGGATTGCAACTGCTGCATCTAGTGTCAGATTATAGGATTGCAACTGCTGCAGCTAGTGTCAGATTATAGGATTGCAACTGCTGCAGCTAGTGTCAGATTATAGGATTGCAACTGCTGCATCTAGTGTCAGATTATAGGATTGCAACTGCTGCAGCTAGTGTCAGATTATAGGATTGCAACTGCTGCAGCTAGTGTCAGATTATAGGATTGCAACTGCTGCAGCTAGTGTCAGATTATAGGATTGCAACTGCAATACTGATGTTTACAATGAGACTTTGGCAGCAGCTACAATACACATATGATGCAAGTGACTCCGCAGTCATTATTCTGTTCCTGCCACGTGAATTCCATTGTACCACTGAATCAAGGTGCATTCATTCGCTGTAGCTGAATAAGAGCTATTGTAGTGCCGTATCAATGAGTTCAGAATCTGATCGATTGGGATGTCTAGCTAGGCCCAATAAATTATTTTAGATAGCTTTACTTAAAGCAAGTTTTTTTGGATGCCAGGTCATTGAATAATTTTTCTAAAGAGAGACACTCACACGTGCGGAACACTTTTAAAAAGGAAAGATAAATTACTGAATTAGAGAGGGAGTTGGGAGTTTTTTGTATGTGACAAGGTCAGTGCGTGACAACATTGAAACGGATGTCTTAGCCTAAGGATTCGCAGCCAAAACTATTGCTACTGGATTAAACTGAAACATGAACTATACTTCATGGCGTCTTTTGGCCATAGACACTAAAAAGGAATCAGACTTCCGAGCCTCTTGGCCATAGACAGAAAAATCTACTCAGGCCTCTTGGCCATAGACACTAAAACTGGAATCAGACTTCGCAGCCTCTTGGCCATAGACACTAAAACTGGAATCAGACTTCGCAGCCTCTTGGCCATAGACACTAAAACTGGAATCAGACTTCGCGGCCTCTTGGCCATAGACACTAAAACTGGAATCAGACTTCGCAGCCTCTTGGCCATAGACACTAAAACAGGAATCAGACTTCGCAGCCTCTTGGCCATAGACACTAAAACTGGAATCAGACTTCGCCGCCTCTTGGCCATTGACACTAAAACTGGAATCAGACTTCGCAGCCTCTTGGCCATAGACACTAAAACTGGAATCAGACTTCGCAGCCTCTTGGCCATAGACACCAAAACTGGAATTAGACTTCGCGGCCTCTTGGCCATAGACACTAAAACTGGAATCAGACTTCGCAGCCTCTTGGCCATAGACACTAAAACTGGAATCAGACTTCGCGGCCTCTTGGCCATAGACACTAAAACATTAGTTAAGACTTTATGGCCTCTTATCTGTAAAGTGGCAGGTAGTGCAGGTAATGAGTCATAGGCATTCCATGCTTGTTTGAGTCTCTCTTAGAGAAGAATGTGACGGCAATATGCGGCTCTCGTGTATACGAAGTGACGGATTTGAAGCTAATCTAGTTTCTGAGGTGGGAACACTGAGCTGGGACTCTCGGGTTCCGTCTCCCTATCCCATGGTTTAGCCGCATTGGAGGCACTGATCGACAAATTGATTTCTAAATAGAGGCGGAGAGGAAAGACGGGGATATATAAGGATGGTGTGGGGAGAGATAATCTCTAAGGTGGAGTGTTTAGTCGAGCACTATGCAGCACTGCTCCATAGAGTATATATGCTAAATACTAATTTCTGGCTAAGCTCGAAACCTGATAAGTTACTGACTCCATCCTCCATTGCAGGCGGCACAGTGATTCGACCGTGTTAACACCTTCTCCGTTTCCATAATCCGAATTTGGCCAGGTTGAACAGTTGACCTGCTAGATATCTAAATCCATCTTCGATACAAAACGGTTGGGAGAAAATGTAACTAAACCTACTAAGCCGTATATAAGGCCGAGATTTGTTCATTCTAATGATATCCCTCACTAAAACCCCAACTTCCCCTAGAGGATAGGGCGGAGGGGATTTCGCAGTTCGCACCTCCGAAAGAAAAAATCAAGTCATTGACGAGTCTATCTCCTCATCTATCAACTCCAGGGTTAGGCGGCCGAAACTACAGTGCATGCCAATGCCAGTAACTTCTCTGAACCCACCCACACTTCGATCAATCAAGCCAGCAACAGTGAAGGCTCTTTTTCATTTTTGCGCAATAAAATATAGTAGACCGCAAACTTGTACGTAGGGACCGTTAGATTGGTAATTAGTAGATCGGGGATCTAGTAGATCGGGGATCTAGTAGATCGGGGATCTAGTAGATCGGGGATCTAGTAGATCGGGGATCTAGTAGATCGGGGATCTAGTAGATCGGGGGTCTAGTAGACAGGGATCTGGTATAATGGGGATCTAGTAGACAGGGATCTGGTATATTGGGGATCTAGTAGACAGGGATCTGGTATATTGGGGATCTAGTAGACAGGGATCTAGTAGACAGGGATCTAGTAGACAGGGATCTAGTAGACAGGGATCTGGTATATTGGGGATCTAGTAGACAGGGATCTGGTATTTTGGGGATCTAGTAGACAGGGATCTGGTATTTTGGGGATCTAGTAGACAGGGATCTGGTATATTGGGGATCTAGTAGACAGGGATCTGGTATTTTGGGGATCTAGTAGACAGGGATCTGGTATATTGGGGATCTAGTAGATCGGGGATCTAGTAGATCGGGGATCTAGTAGATCAGGGATCTAGTAGACAGGGATCTGGTATATTGGGGATCTGGTATATTGGGGATCTGGTCGATGGTGAATTTGTAGTTAGACAACTTTTGCAACCAGCAAAGCAAGCTCAAAGTATCTCACCTTTAAAGCCCGGATCGGATAATTAAATGGCGTGCGAATCAGGTGCAAAAGTACGGATTGCTGCAATAGACATTATCCGTCGCTTTGAAAGAATCCGAAGCTGCATTCGCTCTAGAAGAGACAGTTGCCGTCCCTCCTATCCCGGACGATGTCGACAATGATCCCGACGCCGCAGCCGACGCGGCAGCCGCCGTTGCGTTGGCGGCCAACGCCGCAACTTCCTCGTCGTTGTGTCGGAGCAGTCGAGACGCAACAGCGAATCCTCCGCTGACGCCGCTTCGATGCCCTGCGCCGCCGCCGGCGGGACCGCCGAAATGTTTCGGAGTTCGCAGCCCTGCGATAAAATCGCGATAAAAAATACATAGACGAAAAATATCCCATAATTTTTTTTCTAGAGCTATCAGACAAAATCCCATTTTTCCTCTCTCCCAATGTCCTCAAGAAGGAACATGACAGTTTCCGATTAAAAAATGTCTCCCAGATTGATTGCAGTTTTCCATGCAAGTTCCTGGGACACTGTCAGCAAGCGGAGGGGGTTTGGCGGTGTTAATCCCGTCTATTTGCCCATGTGGCCTGGCTCATCTTCCCATCATCGTCATATACTGCATGACCTCCACCAGCAGCCAAGCCAACATGATCGACCCGAAGATCATCTATTGCCCCCATCTCTGCTTGAAGAGAATTTTTTCAAGCATTTCTTGCAGCATGGCCAAGCCCGAAAGTGATTTATGAAGATAGAAGCAAGTTTTAAATAATCAAATACAGCCCGCAAAAAATAGATAATAAGTAGATTTGTCTAGAAACCTTCTAGAGAACGTGTAGTTCAGTAGAAGTTGCTGCATTGCTACAAGCAAGATGGACTTCTAGACAATGAGTAGCAAACTACCTTCTCTAGGGACACAGCAATCTCCTAGGCAGTCGCTTCTTTCAAAGCATAAAAAACTGACAGAGAGAACAGACGACAAACAGGCGGGCTTTGGGAAAACTTTTTTTTATGACCGACAAGGGGAACACAATCTTCCATGTCAAAGTGTGTCTTTGTGAGCCTGAGCAGCCTGAGCTCATGGATATCTTATTGCCTGACCGGCTTTGTGGGTATCAACTGACATTGTTGCTATACAGCTGGCAGTGAGTTGTCATTGACCACTGAAGATAGTCATACCCCTTTTGTTTTATCCCTCTTAAACGCCAACAAGTTATTTTGGGCTCAATTCAATTTGCGTGCGAACCAGTCCGTGCTTTCCTCACTTCCTTATCAATCTGCAACTTTTCTTCTCTGTAAAAGAATTCCTATTTAGGCAAAGTTTCCGCTATCCCATTGAAGGCATTGTCCTGTCGAAGGATCCGCTATACGGTTGTGACAGGCAATCAAAGGTACATTTGCAGCTTCCTTCCTGACTCTGGCGGCGAAATAGATGGGGAAAATCGAAAATGAAATCAGCGTGTGGCTCTGAAAAAGACGGGAAAATTAGTAGACTAACAGCCACCTCCGCTAGGATCAAAGGATTTCAGGAAGCGAAGCTAAACTCAAATTGCCCGATTCGGGAAGTGAAAATTGGCGCCTTCCCAGCAAGGCCTGCTCATTTGGGGAGAATTAAAAAAAATAACTTTTCTTTTAATTGTCGTTCAAGTGATTTTTCTCTCTCTGCGTAAGAATATACCGATGCGTCGCAAAGTGTTCCAATGCCTTCTAAAATATCCCCCTATTTGAATTAATTTTTCTAAGCATGCACAGCTCTACATGTCGAAGATATCATATGCTATTCGTGATCTCAAATGAAGATAATCTTATGGCTCTCATTATTTTTATTTCCCAACCTACAAATATTTTCAATATTTTCTAAATCTCCAATCCTCATAATTCCCCATCCATAAAATATGCCATCCATAAAATGTCCCATCCATAAAATATCCCATCCATAAAATATCCCATCCATAAAGTATCCCATCCATAAAATGTCCCATCCATAAAATGTCCCATCCATAAAATGCCCCATCCATAAAATGTCCCATCCATAAAATATCCCATCCATAAAATGTCCCATCCAGAAAATGTTCCATCCATAAAATGTCCCATCCATAAAATGTCCCATCCATAAAATGTCCCACCCGTAGAATGTCCCATCCATAAAATGTCCCACCCGTAGAATGTCCCATCCATAAAATGTCCCACCCGTAGAATGTCCCATCCATAAAATGTCCCACCCGTAGAATGTCCCATCCATAAAATATCCCATCCATAAAATGTCCCATCCATAAAATGTCCCATCCATAAAATGTCCCATCCATAAAATGTCCCATCCATAAAATGTCCCACCCGTAGAATGTCCCATCCATAAAATGTCCCACCCGTAGAATGTCCCATCCATAAAATGTCCCACCCGTAGAATGTCCCATCCATAAAATGTCCCACCCGTAGAATGTCCCATCCATAAAATATCCCATCCATAAAATGTCCCATCCATAAAATGTCCCATCCATAAAATGTCCCATCCATAAAATGTCCCATCCATAAAATATCCCACCCGTAGAATGTCCCATCCATAAAATGTCCCATCCATAAAATGTCCCATCCGTAAAATATCCCACCCGTAGAATGTCCCATCCATAAAATGTCCCACCCGTAGAATGTCCCATCCATAAAATATCCCATCCATAAAATGTCCCATCCATAAAATGTCCCGTCCATAAAATGTCCCATCCATAAAATGTCCCATCCATAAAATGTCCCATCCATAAAATGTCCCATCCATAAAATGTCCCGTCCATAAAATTAACATGCTTAAAATTGTTCAAATGTTCAAAATATCCTTTGTTTTTGTCAAATATTATTGAAAAATGTTCAGCATTCGAAGTACAAACTAATCAATATTGCACTCTGAACATAAAATCAAAGACAGACACCGCCATGCATTTTGCTATCTGTCACCCTTCTTCAAATTTTCGCCTCCTTAAAATGCCGAAACACTCGCTTCCCAACAACTGTCATAAATCTGGCTTTTAGTGGCAACCCATAGTCAAACAATCCATTTTATCGCCCCCCCAAGCAAACTTAAAAAGAAACGTACAAATGGACAAAAATATAAAACTGTTCTGACGAAAGCCAAGGCTTCGAGGCAACCCTTAAAAACATTACCCCGCCCAGTCATGAAAGGGGCCATAAAAAAAGAAGATGGATTGAAAACCATATTTGTCTTCAGCATAATTGTTAAACGGCCCTTTTTAGGACGTCAGGATTTGCTTGGTGATCCGAAAAACTTCCGTCCCTCCCTCCCGCCGGTGTCTTGTCATTAAAACAAACCTAACCCGGCAGGGTACCGCGCCCGCCTAAGTTCATTAGAATATTACGCAATCGGAATGAGCACTTAACTCTGGGAGCTACTTGAAAGAGTTTTTTTGAGTCTGACTCACCAACTGCTGAGATGACAGGTCTTTGACTAACGACTGTCTCTAGCTATCTTATTCTCGGGATTCGCAAATTCTGGCAAAAGGGATTTCGCTTCGTTGCACATCTTGGGAAGCTATCTCTCTCCCCGGCGCTGTTTATCTTCTGAATCGTTTTGCTTTCATTTTAACTCATCAGAGTCCAGTTGTGTAAGTTTCAATTCTTGCAAAGCCAATATTAAAAGCATTTTCTCGGACTCTTCATCGGCGAAATTATTGTAGAATAAAGTTTAAGTCTCTCTCTCTTAAGACGATTTTGTCTAATTACCGATGTCAGTCTCAGTAACGATTTAAGTCACTAACTAACGATTTCAGTTTATAAATAACGATTTCAGTCTCTAAGTAACGCAGGGGTAGGCAAACTTATTTGCTGGCGGGCCAAAGAGAGAGCCTAAAAGACGACAGCGGGCCGCATTTACTGTTTAAATATGAGATAGGGGAGAGATGAGACACGGGAGAGATGAGACACGGGAGAGATTAGACACAGGAAAGATGGGACACGAGAGAGATGAGACACGGGAGAGATTAGACACGGGAGAGATGAGACACGGGAGAGATTAGACACGGGAGAGATGAGACACGGGAGAGATTAGACACGAGAGAGATTAGACACGGGAGAGATTAGACACGGGAGAGATTAGACACCGGAGAGATGAGACACGGGAGAGATGAGACACAGGAGAGATTAGACACGGGAGAGATTAGACACGGGAGAAATTAGACACGGGAGAGATTAGATACGGGAGAGATTAGACACGAGAGAGATTAGACACAGGAGAGATTAGATACGGGAGAGATGAGACGCGAGAGAGATGAAACAGGACACTGTAGATGTCAGAAGAGGCAACGGGCCGGATTTGGGAGCTTCGAGGGCCGCATCTGGCCCGCGGGCCGGAGTTTGCCGACCCCTGAAGTAACGATTTAAGTCTCTAACTAACGATTTCAGTTTATAAATAACGATTTCAGTCTCTAAGTAACGATTAAAGTCTCTGATTAACGGTTTCAGTCTCTCATTAACGATTTCAGAGTATAATGAACGAGCCCATTTTTAACGTTAAAGCTCTAGTCCCGTTCCCTTTGTCGTTTCCCATCTAGCAGATGGTCCTCTTTGTCGTTTCTCTTTTTTGCAGGTAGGACAGTCTATAGTTAACGTGTTCCCTTTGTCCTTCTTATCAGCTGTTACGATTTACTAACATCCGAATTTGGAGTTTGCAAGAATGTTTTCAAATTCTCACGAGAAGAAAGTTTATTTTTGCTTAGATAATTATTAAGGTAACCGCGTCAACATTGGCCTTGATAAATCTTTCACTTATCTTGCCGATGTGAGCACTCCAATACTCAAAGTTAGGGGATTTTTCAGACAACTTCCATATCGCCTCTAGGCTTGTTCACCTTCGCCGTCTCCTTGCCCGACGACTCTTCAAAAATGTCAGCTCATCAGAGATCCCTCCCCGCGGTCAGACGCCATGTCCCGAAATCCTTAGCAGTTGGGAATTATTAAGATCGGATAGGAGCAGATTTAGCATGCGCGGTTCTGTCCTCGCATTCTCGCCTTCTCGCCCTCTCGCCCTCCCATCAAGTCGGCCCTCGACCCAGGCCGAGCCCTGTTTTCCATCCCGCACAAAGTCGTGGATTGACAAGAAAATTTTTTTTTAACTTCGTCGCGGTTGGGATTAATGCCGCTGTGTGAGGACTCAGCTGCCCTTGTCTTGTCGAGCTCACACGCTGTGTAACACCCCATACATGCGCACTTCTTTGTGAGTCTCAGGGGCCCCTTAATTCTCCCCTTTACTCTCTTCCCCATTCGTCGCCAACTCAATCCGAATATTCTCTTGTCAGTTATCTTCGAATTGAGCGGGCCATCACCTACTGATCAGGCAGAAAATCACTGCAAGTCATCGTCTTTTGATACAAGTAAGATGGGAGGATCAAGGATTTGCATCCTCGCCGCCTCGGAAACAATTGCAATCCCCTAATCTGACAGCTTCTTGACAGCAGATTCCGAATTGTCCGTCAATCCTGCTTTGAATCGGGCGGCAGAGATTCTAGTCGCCATGCAAACTGGATTAATAGAGGTTTCTGATTATCCCGTCGTGCTTCTACCCAGCCTGAGCTTGCATGCCACGCCCTTGGCGCATTTTTTCTCTCTCCTAGAGGAGACGCGAGTGAGCTGCTGCCGGAGTGGTAGTGGTAGACCCCAAGGTAAAGGTGTGAAGTCGCTCTGCTCTGCTCAAGTTTCTCAGCATCCGTTATGGCTCGCAGCTGGCAGCGCGTTAACGGAAGTGGGTCCAATTTTAGTTTATTTTCCGTTAAAATTGCCTCACTAAAAGCGCACCTGTTAGCCATGCCACAGCGATTCACGACCCGTGCAGTTCTGTCACGGAAGGCTGGCGAAAATATGGGGGGAAATGTCTGAAAAATGATGAAATATTGCGCCCAAACCACATATTCTTACTGGCTGAAGCAAAAGTCTTCTTCAGCCCAGACTCAGTGGGTAAAAAATATCTAATGAGTATATACATGGTATACACTAACTATATACTAACTAACCGTAGACTATTTACAAAGACTAACTAAGCATAGACTATATACAAAGACTAACTAACCGAAGACTATATACAAAGCTAACTAAGCATAGACTATATACAAAGACTAACTAACCGTAGACTATATACAAAGACTAACTAACCATAGACTATATACAAAGACTAACTGACCGTAGACTATATAAAAAGACTAACTAACCATAGACTATATACAAAGCTAACTAAGCATAGACTATTTACAAAGACTAACTAACCATAGACTATATACAAAGACAAACTAACCGTAGACTATATACAAAGACTAACTAACCATAGACTATATACAAAGACAAACTAACCGTAGACTATATACAAAGACTAACTAACCATAGACTATTTACAAAGACTAACTAACCGAAGACTATATACAAAGCTAACTAAGCATAGACTATTTACAAAGACTAACTAATCATAGACTATATACAAAGACTAACTAACCGTAGACTATATAAAAAGACTAACTAACCATAGGCTATATACAAAGCTAACTAAGCATAGACTATTTACAAAGACTAACTAACCGAAGACTATATACAAAGACTAACTAACCATAGACTATATACAAAGACTAACTAACCGAAGACTATATACAAAGCTAACTAAGCATAGACTATTTACAAAGACTAACCATAGGCTAACCATAAACTTTCCATGTTGAAAATTTATCAAATCTAAGAAATATGACCCTCACAAGTTACACGCTTATCCCTCTCGCCCTCCTTAGCTCCCCTAATCAGGCTGCCATTGTGGCACACTTCCTTGCGGCCCTGCGAAGCGTATTAACTAAGACCGAAGCGAAAATCTGATCAATCTATGCGAGACAGAGAAACAGCCAACTAGAGAGAAATCTGATAAGTACCGAGCTTCAAGACAAAGTCCGCATTTGTAAGACTTCCACCCTCTAACGATGCCAGAGCGTCGGCGGGTGCGGGTCCCGGCCGGCGAGTGTGTTTTATCCTTGGTCACAAACTTTCTCAAATGCTCATTATCAGACACGCCCAACTTAAAAGAAAGAACATATCTATTCCACAAGCCAGTGTGCAATTCTCAATCACCGACAGCTTCTAAGGGGATTAGAGGGCTAGTTTTTACAGGACTGGATTTCGATGCTTCTGTGTGTGTGCTTTTGTGTGCTTCCTCAAACTGCCGGACAGTATAATGCCGAATCGCTCTATTAGATCTTCTTAATCATTGCTTGGACTGTCTGTCGGATTAGTTACTCAATCTGAAAATGTGTTGTCAAGCTTAGATTTTCAGTTCCTTTACCGGTCCGATTTTATAATTAGTGTCATAGTAAGTGTTCTCTTTTATCAACCCTTATATGTACCTGATTATCCTTCTGATGCTTAGGGTAGAAGTAAAAGTAACATAGTTTTCTTAAACTAATATTTTTATTATAAAAATGGCAGTTCTGGTCAAACTTAGCAAAAATGATTCATAGATTCACCTCGTCCTTCTTCAAATGTCTTTTAATTCACTTTCCTTTCACTCTCTATTTCTTCCTTCTCCCTAAACCCCTTCCCTCCGCCTCACTTCCCTCACCTCCCTTCCCTCACCTCCCATTCTCTACCTCCCTTCCTCCACCTCCCTACCTCCACCTCCCTTCCCCCCACCTCCCTTCCTCCACCTCCCTTCCTCCACCTCCATTCCTCCACCTCCCTTCCTCCACCTACCTTCCTCCAACTCTCTTCTTCTACCCCCTTCCTCCACCTCCCTTCCTCTACCCCCTTCTTCCACCTCTCTTCTTCTACCCCTTCCTCCACCTCCCTTCCTCCACCTCCCTTCCTCCACCTCCCTTCCTCCACCTACCTTCCTCCAACTCTCTTCTTCTACCCCCTTCCTCCACCTCCCTTCCTCTACCCCCTTCTTCCACCTCTCTTCTTCTACCCCTTCCTCCACCTCCCTACCTCCACCTCCCTTCCTCCACCTCCCTTCCTCCACCTCCCTTCCTCTACCCCCTTCTTCCACCTCTCTTCTTCTACCCCCTTCTTCCATCCTCTTCCTCCACGTCCCTTCCCCCATCCCAGTATCTCACTCCCAAATCTTTAATTTAGTTGCTGTTCCTTTCTGACATTGTGTGTACCGTTAATGGGTACACTATTTGACATTATGATGTAGTTTATTGTTACAATACAAACGGTAATCTTTTGTGATGAATGAGAATACGAGGTAAATTTCCATTCTAATTCTTTCATTTCTTACTTACTGGAGTGCATTCAAAAGCAGGCAAATATTCTACAAAATAGGACTATTTATAAATACAAAAAATCCTAAAAACACCTCTATTCATTTCATGGAATTATGGAACATATGCACAGCTATGTAGTAACCATTTTTAGGTATTAGAAATCAGAATATACTCAAGTAGTAATCCTTCTGTAATGAATTACTTTGAGCCTGATTTGTAAATGTACTTTCTTATCAGATCCCAGACTACAGTGCCAAAAATAATGACATACTTAAATTTAAAATTTACTTTTCTGTTGCAAAATTTCATTTTCTAGTGGGAGTAATTGAGACTGATGAGCGAGATAAATTTAAACTTGTTGGAGTGTATTGAAATCGTTTTGCACTTTTCTCGCAAGTTAGAATCGCATGTGTTGCATAGCAACGCGCGCAGTATCCTATAATTGTGGCGGCGCACTTGATGCTGGAATACTGCGAGCGTGCCTTACTGAACGAATATTCGATGTGCTACACACTAGTTTCTATAATGCATCAAATATTCTATGGAATGAAAGAGAGAATCACGAATCACGAATCACGGAGTGACTGGGGGAGTGAATCGTGGAGTGACTGGAGGAGTGAATCACAGAGTGCCTGGAGGAGTGAATCGTGAAGTGACTGGAGGAGTGAATCGTAGAGTGACTGGAGGAGTGAATCGTGAAGTGACTGGAGGAGTGAATCGTAGAGTGACTGGAGGAGTGAATCGTGGAGTGACTGGAGGAGTGAATCGTGGAGTGACTGGAGGAGTGAATCGTGAAGTGACTGGAGGAGTGAATCATGGAGTGACTGGAAGAGTGAATCGTGGAGTGACTGGAGGAGTGAATCGTGGAGTGACTGGAGGAGTGAATCGTGAAGTGACTGGAGGAGTGAATCATGGAGTGCCTGGAGGAGTGAATCGTGAAGTGACTGGAGGAGTGAATCGTAGAGTGACTGGAAGAGTGAATCGTGGAGTGCCTGGAGGAGTGAATCGTGGAGTGACTGGAGGAGTGAATCGTGGAGTGACTGGAGGAGTGAATCGTGGAGTGACTGGAGGAGTGAATCGTGGAGTGACTGGAAGAGTGAATCGTGGAGTGACTGGAGGAGTGAATCGTGGAGTGACTGGAGGAGTGAATCGTGAAGTGACTGGAGGAGTGAATCATGGAGTGCCTGGAGGAGTGAATCGTGAAGTGACTGGAGGAGTGAATCGTAGAGTGACTGGAAGAGTGAATCGTGGAGTGCCTGGAGGAGTGAATCGTGGAGTGACTGGAGGAGTGAATCGTGGAGTGACTGGAGGAGTGAATCGTGGAGTGACTGGAGGAGTGAATCGTGGAGTGACTGGAGGAGTGAATCGTGAAGTGACTGGAGGAGTGAATCATGGAGTGACTGGAAGAGTGAATCGTGGAGTGACTGGAGGAGTGAATCGTGAAGTGACTGGAGGAGTGAATCATGGAGTGCCTGGAGGAGTGAATCGTGGAGTGACTGGAGGAGTGAATCATGGAGTGCCTGGAGGAGTGAATCATGGAGTGCCTGGAGGAGTGAATCATGGAGTGCCTGGAGGAGTGAATCATGGAGTGCCTGGAGGAGTGAATCATGGAGTGCCTGGAGGAGTGAATCATGGAGTGCCTGGAGGAGTGAATCGTGAAGTGACTGGAGGAGTGAATCATGGAGTGCCTGGAGGAGTGAATCGTGGAGTGACTGGAGGAGTGAATCATGGAGTGACTGGAAGAGTGAATCGTGAAGTGACTGGAGGAGTGAATCGTGGAGTGACTGGAGGAGTGAATCATGGAGTGACTGGAAGAGTGAATCGTGGAGTGACTGGAGGAGTGAATCATGGAGTGCCTGGAGGAGTGAATCGTGAATTGCCTGGAGGAGTGAATCGTGAAGTGACTGGAGGAGTGAATCGTGAAGTGACTGGAGGAGTGAATCGTGAAGTGACTGGAGGAGTGAATCGTAGAGTGACTGGAAGAGTGAATCGTGGAGTGCCTGGAGGAGTGAATCGTGGAGTGACTGGAGGAGTGAATCGTGGAGTGACTGGAGGAGTGAATCGTGGAGTGACTGGAGGAGTGAATCGTGGAGTGACTGGAAGAGTGAATCGTGGAGTGACTGGAGGAGTGAATCGTGGAGTGACTGGAGGAGTGAATCGTGAAGTGACTGGAGGAGTGAATCATGGAGTGCCTGGAGGAGTGAATCGTGAAGTGACTGGAGGAGTGAATCGTAGAGTGACTGGAAGAGTGAATCGTGGAGTGCCTGGAGGAGTGAATCGTGGAGTGACTGGAGGAGTGAATCGTGGAGTGACTGGAGAAGTGAATCGTGGAGTGACTGGAGGAGTGAATCGTGGAGTGACTGGAGGAGTGAATCGTGAAGTGACTGGAGGAGTGAATCATGGAGTGACTGGAAGAGTGAATCGTGGAGTGACTGGAGGAGTGAATCGTGAAGTGACTGGAGGAGTGAATCATGGAGTGCCTGGAGGAGTGAATCGTGGAGTGACTGGAGGAGTGAATCATGGAGTGCCTGGAGGAGTGAATCATGGAGTGCCTGGAGGAGTGAATCATGGAGTGCCTGGAGGAGTGAATCATGGAGTGCCTGGAGGAGTGAATCATGGAGTGCCTGGAGGAGTGAATCATGGAGTGCCTGGAGGAGTGAATCGTGAAGTGACTGGAGGAGTGAATCATGGAGTGCCTGGAGGAGTGAATCGTGGAGTGACTGGAGGAGTGAATCATGGAGTGACTGGAAGAGTGAATCGTGAAGTGACTGGAGGAGTGAATCGTGGAGTGACTGGAGGAGTGAATCATGGAGTGACTGGAAGAGTGAATCGTGAAGTGACTGGAGGAGTGAATCGTGGAGTGCCTGGAGGAGTGAATCGTGAAGTGACTGGAGGAGTGAATCGTGGAGTGACTGGAGGAGTGAATCGTGAAGTGACTGGAGGAGTGAATCGTGGAGTGACTGGAGGAGTGAATCATGGAGTGCCTGGAGGAGTGAATCATGGAGTGCCTGGAGGAGTGAATCATGGAGTGCCTGGAGGAGTGAATCGTGAAGTGACTGGAGGAGTGAATCGTAGAGTGACTGGAAGAGTGAATCGTGGAGTGCCTGGAGGAGTGAATCGTGGAGTGACTGGAGGAGTGAATCATGGAGTGCCTGGAGGAGTGAATCGTGAAGTGACTGGAGGAGTGAATCGTGGAGTGCCTGGAGGAGTGAATCGTGAAGTGACTGGAGGAGTGAATCGTAGAGTGACTGGAAGAGTGAATCGTGGAGTGACTGGAGGAGTGAATCGTGAAGTGACTGGAGGAGTGAATCATGGAGTGCCTGGAGGAGTGAATCGTGTAGTGACTGGAGGAGTGAATCGTAGAGTGACTGGAAGAGTGAATCGTGGAGTGCCTGGAGGAGTGAATCGTGGAGTGACTGGAGGAGTGAATCGTGGAGTGACTGGAGGAGTGAATCGTGGAGTGACTGGAGGAGTGAATCGTGAAGTGACTGGAGGAGTGAATCGTGGAGTGACTGGAGGAGTGAATCGTGAAGTGACTGGAGGAGTGAATCATGGAGTGCCTGGAGGAGTGAATCGTGAAGTGACTGGAGGAGTGAATCGTGAAGTGACTGGAGGAGTGAATCGTAGAGTGACTGGAAGAGTGAATCGTGGAGTGCCTGGAGGAGTGAATCGTAGAGTGACTGGAGGAGTGAATCGTGGAGTGAATCAAGTAGTGAGTCGTCGGTTAATTGAAAAGGATGATAAAATGAACGGATCGAGTGAACACTGACAACTGAGTGAACCACTTACGTCGCCGGGAGAACTTGTAGTCATCATTGGCAGCAGTAGCAGCAGCAGCAGCAGAGGAGCCGTTGGTTGAAAAGGCCTGCCTCCGCTGCAGTACAAAAAGCAGCACGCAGACCAGCAGCAGCAGCAGCAGGCCTGTCAGAGCTATCAGCGCCGTGACCACCGCGGTGCTCAGGGAAGTCTGGATGAACGGCAAATTGCATGAGTGTATCCCTAGTTATCCCTAGTTAACCCAAAATAATCCGTAATAATCCCTGTGGTGCCAGGGCACTGAGGTCATATTAGATACCCCGTCTCTCTCTCTCCCTCTCTCTCTTGCTATTGGCTGGCGAGCCACACTCTCTCAATTCCCTCTCTCCCTAATGTACATCCCGACTAGTCTGCTTATCTTATTCACATGTGCTTGTAAGTCGCTTGTATTTAAACCAACACACTGGAATTGACGGTATGACAATCCCTAGTTATTCCTAGTTATTCCTAGTCATCCCTAGTCATCCCTAGTAATCCCTAGTAATCCCTAATCTTCCTGTCACTCCTCACATAGGATCGACCGCCTCCACCGCCTCCGCCACCGCCGACACTGTCGAAGCCGCTAGCCAGCTCCTTCGGCGGCACGTCCTCCACTGTCAGGAAAAAAACCACCCCAGCCTCCAGACTGGGCACGCCGCAGTCGGCCGCCCGCAGCTCCAGACGGTGGCTGCCGAGGTCGCCGGGCGTAGACAGTCGCCTAGCAACCAACAGTCGGCCAGTGTCGGCCAGTACGCGGAAGGCCGGCGCAGGCGCCGACGCTGCTGACGCGGCCGCCACAGATCGGCCACCGGCATCGCTGCCGAGAGTGTCAACGTTGGACAGAATCGTCGTGGCCGGTGGAGTCTGCGCCAGGCTGTAGCGAACTCGAGCATTGTCACCCTCGTCTCGATCCTTGGCAACCGCCTGCAGCACTAGCGAATTCGGCAGCTCGTGCATCGACACCGAGTAGTTGCCCCCGGCGAAGGGGAAGATGAACTGCGGCTGGCAGTCGTTGCGGTCCACAATGTGAACGGTGACGAGGGTGGACGAAGTCAAGCTCGGCATGCCGTGGTCGCGCGCGAAGATGCGGAATGTGTGACTGGCCTTGAAGTGTTTTAGGTTTCGAAGTTTCATTACAGCTTACCGTCTATTACATATTGAAGGAATGTCACCTTGACTGAATACCTGACTGAGTTCGCCAGTTATCCCCCAGTGACTGACCTGAACCTCCCGATCGAAGCTGCGCCTGGCCACCACGTGACCGTCCTCGGCCACCTGAAAGTCCTTCTGGTCGCCGCCGTAGAATGTCACCCGACCGCCCTCGTTCAAGTCGGGATCGGAGCAGTGCACGGGGCCCAGACGAATGCCTGGCGGCCCGTTCTCCTCGACGGAGAAGTCCACACTGGCCGGCAGAACCGGGGCAACGTCGTTGACGTCGCGAATGTTAATGAAGACTGTGGCGGTGGCCGAGAATTGAAAGTTCGGCCCGTGGTCGTGTGCCACAACTAGCAAGGTGAGGCTGGCCCGACTCTCCCTGTCCAATGGCTGTGTGAGGCTCAGCAACCCGGTCCCTTTGTCCACTTGAAAGTTCCGCATCTCCGGCACCGACGATAACGACGAGTCTCGCAGGATGAAGTAGCCGATACGGGCGTTCTCGCCGGCGTCGTTGTCAACAGCGGTGAGGTTGGCCACGGGCCGACCTGTGGGAGTGTCCTCAGGCAGCTCCACATAGACATGTTTCTGCACGAAGCTGGGCTCGTTATCATTGTCGTCCTCGACCTGGACGGTGAGGCTCTGCCGTGTCTCGAGGCCGCCGCCGTCGACGCAGGCAATCACCACCGGGTAGGCGTCCCGGTTCTCCCGGTCTAGATGCATCCGGGTGACGAGCTGGAACAGCTTCAGCCTGGCGTCGTACTCGCTCACCTCGAACTCGGCGTCTGATCCGGCGTCCAGGCGACAGCGGACGCTACCGTTGACGCCAGCGTCGTCGTCCTTGACAGTGAAAGAGGTGACAACGGTGCCGCGCGGCCGGTTCTCCAGGACGCCCGGGCGTTGGCTGGAGAGCCCGATGAGCGGCTCGCAGTCGTTGACGTCAAGGATGCGCACGCGGACGGTGGCAACGCTGGTCTTCGCGGCCGGGACTCCGCCGTCATAGGCGCGCACCTGCGAATGTGGGATCGAGGGGCGGGCTTGTTTTGTAGACAGAAGTTTCATTTTATTAAAAAGTGCCTTCCGCGAGATTTTCCTACTCTCTAACTGCTATTTGAGTTGTAATTGAGCACGGATTAAAATGATAACATAGACATGCCTATAGGAGTACACTCTGAGCTATGCTCTCAGTTGATTAAACTCAGCCCAGATGCATTACATCAAATAACTTTGTCAAAAATTTATCGGCTACGCTGCTCTACCCGAAGAAGCAGACAAGAATAACAACTACTATAATTGTTGTTCCAGCTCGTACTCAGGTCAAATAAGTAAGAAAGTTTATTTTGCTCAAAACAGCCAATGGACAAACCTGGAACCGCAGCTCAGCCAGTTGTTCGCGATCCACCGGCCTCTCCAATGCCACCCGACCGTCCTCCGGCCCGACGCTGACGTACCGACGGACCTCGGCTGGCGAGTTGGCAGCCAGCTGATAGCGAACTCGGCCGTTCTCACCGGCGTCGGCGTCGACGGCGCGAACTCGGAGCAGCTCGCGAACAGGCGGCGAGTTCTCAACCAGGTTGACCGTGTAAGTCTCATTGTCAAACACGGGAAAGCAGTCGTTAGCGTCGGTCACGGCAACGCTCAAATCCAGACGACCGACGCGACGCTGTTCGCCGAAATCCGTAGCGGTGATTCGCAGCTTGTAGGCCGCCACGCGTTCGCGATCCAGCTCGCCAGCCAAGGTGAGGAACACCTGCGTCTGCGAGTCGCTGTCCACTCGGAACGGACAATCGCCGCCGCCTTCGGCCTCGATGGCGTAGGCGACGCGACCGTTTCGCCCGCTGTCGGCGTCCAAAGCGTGCGGCACCGTCTTGCGCGTGCCAGGCGGGTCGCTCTCACTGAACTGGACCGCGTGACGCGACGGTTCAAACACTGGCGAATGGTCATTCACGTCCAGGATGAAGATGCGCACTGTGAATATGCGAAACACGTCTTCGTAGGGCCGGAGGATGCAGCTCAAGGTTACGTGACAGTCGGTCTGGCCGGTCTCCGGGCAGAGGGTCTCGCGGTCGAGGCGACGGGTCAGCATCAGCTCGTGCCTCACCGGCCGGCTATCGACGCGTCTCACCTGGAAATGCTTCAGGTACTGGTCCCTGCCGCTGAGGAATTCCACCTCCTTGTCAGCCAGCTGGTCGACGGTGTAGAACCGCAGCAGCTGAAGATCAGCCGTCAGATCTCCAATCAGCTGCGGCCCATCGGTCTCTTCTGCGATCGAGTAGCTGACATTGAACTTACTGGTCTCCGGAGAGGCTGCAAGGGCAACGGCGGCCTGTACACCGCCCGCAGTCAGGTGCAGCAGAAGGAGCAGCAGCGGCCGCGGTGAGACTGTCATCGGCCGTCTATTCGTCGGTGATCGCTGGTTCGAACGCTGCTGCATTCTGTTGGAGCGACGCCAATCGATAAGAATTTGAGCAGGCAAACGGGAGTCGGCTTGCAGAGTCAACAGGCGGGGCTTGAGGTCTCCGCCTTCTCAGGCAGCCTGCGTTAACTGTGCGGATTGGGCGGGCCTTTATAGGAAGCAAAATCTCTTCCCCCCTCAGCGGTCAGTTGTCAAGTTAACTCCCTGCCGTCTCTATTTTCAGACCGGACAGCTGAACTGATTGACTGGCGTGAAATCTATGCCCGAAGGTGGGAACTTTTTTTTTAATTAGGGGCGCGCAGGTTTTTGGTCGACCCGGTAAGCGGTGTCGCGACCGCGGGATGCCGGCTTGTCCGGTGGGTTGGGCGGCTAGAGTGAAGGATTTAGCCGGCAGGAATTAGCTCAGTAGCCTGCGCAGCAGGTGCGGCCTTGAATAACGGCAGGTGCGGACTGGGCGGCTGTGGGTGGAGTCCGGCAGTGTTTAAAGCCGGGGTTAAGAACGAAAGAATGAATGGGTGGGCAGGGTGTGTGTGGTGTTGGATGCCGAAACCAGCCCCGGTGGTTGGTCAAGAGTGAAAGACCTGCCACCGGATCATTTGTTGAAAGGTTGGCACCCGCGGAGTCTCCGTACCTTTCAAGCTAAAAAAACTAACTCTTCCCAATCTGCATTTTTTCTCCCTAAGGCTGAAAGTCGTTGAAACTCCGCGCCGGTTTAAGAGGCTGTGGAAATCTATAAGGGCCTCCCATTCATCTCTCTTTCTTCTCTCTTACTTTGTGCTTTTCAAGAGCACTTCTGTGCCAATAACGCCACTTATTACTTACGTCGCAGAGACGCAGGTGTTGTGCAAGGGACCGCTTGACCGCTGACAGAACTTGCTGCTGCTAGCTGGACGTTCAAGAGTTGGTCCTAAAGCGGCCTGTCAGATTATGTTACCAAATTCTCGGCCTGTTTGGTTCTGTTTCAGCTGCTGGTAGTTGGCGCTGCTGGTCAACTTGTGGTGCATAGTACAGAACGTAAAATTACTATATGGCCCTCTTCTGCGTAAGCGGCAGTGCTATATCTTGCCGTAGCTGTGGGCGGCTATAGATATGAACTACTAGCCCCTGAAGCTTGTGCGATTGGTCCGATGGCCACTGGCGAATAGAATAGCAACTGTTCTCTTCAGGGCTGGCTATGACTGAAAGAAGACTTTGAAGACGATCTTAAAGGTGCGCGGATTCATTGACAGGAATTCATGAGTGGGGATTCTCAGAGACTAGGTCTAGGCACCGGATAACTAAGAGACTATTCTAACAAGGAGTCTCATAATCAATATCGGGATAAGGATTCTGAAAGAGGATTAATATTATTGGGATTTATTCCAATATGAGTTTCTAAGAGGGGATTACAAAACGGAACTCTGAGTAGCTCTTTTTTAGTGGGGATTACCTGAATGGGATTTTTGGTTGCGATTAGTGTTATTGGGATCTTTAGCAGGGATTGACGAATTAGATTTTCAATTAGCTTAATGAGGTTTTATTTAGGTTTTTTTGTTGGGATTTTTAATCACGACTAATAGATGGGATTTTAGTCGGGATTTAAAATGGGATTTTAGTCAAGATTTATAGATGGGATTTATAGATGGGATTTTTAGTCCGGTTTTATAGATGGGATTTTAGTCGGGATTTAAAATGGGGTTTTTAGTCAGGATTTATAGATGGGATTTTTACTCAGGATTTATAGATGGGATTTTTAGTCGGGATTTATAGATGGGATTTTTACTCAGGATTTATAGATGGGATTTTTAGTCGGGATTTATAGATGGGATTTTTAGTCAGGATTTATAGATGGGATTTTTAGTCAGGTTTTATAGATGGGATGGGATCTTTAGTCAGGATTTATAGATGGGATTTTTAGTCAGGTTTTATAGATGGGATGGGATTTTTAGTCGGGATTTATAGATGGGATTTTTAGTCAGGTTTTATAGATGGGATTTTAACTCAGGATTTATAGATGGGATTTTAACTCAGGATTTATAGATGGGATTTTTACTCAGGATTTATAGATAGGATTTTTAGTCAGGTTTTATAGATGGGATTTTTACTCAGGATTTATAGATGGGATTTTTAGTCGGGATTTATAGATGGGATTTTTACTCAGGATTTATAGATGGGATTTTTACTCAGGAATTATAGATGGGATTTTTAGTCGGGATTTATAGATGGGATTTTTAGTCAGGATTTATAGATGGGATGGGATTTTTAGTCAGGATTTATAGATGGGCTTTTTAGTGTGGATTTATAGATGGGATTTTTAGTCGGGATTTATAGATGGGGTTTTTAGTCAGGATTTATAGATGGGATGGGATTTTTAGTCAGGATTTATAGATGGGCTTTTTAGTGTGGATATAGATGGGATTTTTAGTCGGGATTTAAAGAAGGGATTTTTGTGCGGATTTATTGATGGGATTTTAGTTCAGGATTTATAGATGGGATGGGATTTTTAGTCAGGATTTATAGATGGGATTTTAGTCAGGATTTATAGATGGGATTTTTAGTGTGGATATAGATGGGATTTTTAGTCGGGATTTATAGATGGGATTTTTAGTCAGGATTTATAGATGGGATGGGATTTTTAGTCAGGATTTATAGATGGGATTTTTTAGTCAGGATTTATAGATGGGATTTTTAGTCGGGATTTATAGATGGGATTTTTAGTCAGGATTTATAGATGGGATTTTTAGTCAGGATTTATAGATGGGATTTTTAGTCGGGATTTATAAATGGGATTTTAGTCGGGATTTATAGATGTGATTTTTAGTCGGGATTTATTGATGGGATTTTAGTCGGGATTTAAAGAAGGGATTTTTGTGCGGATTTATTGATGGGATTTTAGTTCAGGATAGCTTATCTAGATTTTTATTTGCTATTGCTTTATATTAAATTAAGGTGATTTTAAGATGGTATTACGAGAGTTAGAGAGATTACGCACATCTACAATTGTCTCTATCAAAAGTTTTTTATCCCAAAATAGTTTCCCACCAGGAGCGCTATTAAGAAGTCTAGGGTGGGATTTTGCACATCACCTGGCTTTCCAGTTAGGAATGACTTTAACAAAAATATTTCTCCCCTTGGTTGTGGCTGGCTCCAGCTGTAATGGATCAGTGCATACTCCACACCCCACTTAAGCTTCGGGACCTCCATAGCCGACTAAGCCACTATTTTGAAGAGAGTCCACAGGTAGAGCGCGATGGCTGGTTGATGGGGAAAAGAGGATAGCAATTATAAAAGCTTTAACCTGACATAGCAAAACTTTGCTTCTATTGGCAAAGCTAGCTGATAGTTTTATTGCGATGGGCACAATGACTTTGTTATCATTTCCCTGAGTGTCGATGAAGAGTATCTAATAAATTATATTTGTTACAATAATTCACCCGATCAACACTAAAAATCAGAAGAAGTTAAATTTTTTTAGGATTTTGATATCAATATTTGATATGAGAGGGCAATGGGGTGAGGGGGGAATGGGGTGAGAGGGCAATGGGGTGAGAGGGCAATGGGGTGAGAGGGCAATGGGGTGAGAGGGCAATGGGGTGAGAGGGCAATGGGGTGAGAGGGCAATGGGGTGAGAGGGCAATGGGGTGAGAGGGCAATGGGGTGAGAGGGAAATGGGGTGAGAGGGCAATGGGGTGAGAGGGCAATGGGGTGAGAGGGCAATGGGGTGAGAGGGCAATGGGGTGAGAGGGCAATGGGGTGAGAGGGCAATGGGGTGAGAGGGCAATGGGGTGAGAGGGCAATGGGGTGAGAGGGAAATGGGGTGAGAGGGCAATGGGGTGAGAGGGCAATGGGGTGAGAGGGCAATGGGGTGAGAGGGCAATGGGGTGAGAGGGCAATGGGGTGAGAGGGCAATGGGGTGATAGGGCAATGGGGTGAGAGGGAAATGGGGTGAGAGGGCAATGGGGTGAGAGGGCAATGGGGTGAGAGGGCAATGGGGTGAGAGGGCAATGGGGTGAGAGGGCAATGGGGTGAGAGGGAAATGGGGTGAGAGGGCAATGGGGTGAGAGGGCAATGGAGTGAGAGGGGAATGGTGAGTCGTTAGAGGTTAACAATGGTTCATGTTGAGATTGGCTTATAATAAAAATTCTCTCGATACGCAATTGGAGGGTGAAAAATAAAAGGCAGTAATATTGAGTCTTGACTTACGATGCTGAACTTGGTTGGCAACAAGGTATTGATAGTTAATGAGTGACAGCTTCAGACTGTAGGAGGCCTGGCATCGGAGGCTGTAAAGTTGATGAAGAATTCAATGAGCTCAGCAAGGAGTTCCCATCTCAAAGCCGCAGTACATGTCACACAGGAAATTCTCCCAGGATGGGAAAATCATCCCAACAAGAGCGTTAGCTAATGTGCTTAAAGCAATCTGTGCTAATCTAAAAGCGACAGAAAATTTCAATAGAATTGAAAATAGAAGATCTAGTTCAGTCTTAAACGCTGCAATCTTGGACAGCTGTGAAGCAGTTGTAGGCAATGCAAAATACTGCACCAGCCGCACCAGATTGTGTTTTTTTCATTGTTGACAATTTAGAATAGCTGTACTTGAGGTCTACTTTATGACTGCAACTCTTTCATAGCTTTCAAAGCTCTGCGTTGCCAGGAAACACTAAAAATAGCTGCTATCGGATTCATCGACCTTCTGCTTTGGGCAAGCATCTTATCTCTCTAACAAATCTAATCTCACTCTCTAACTAATCTTATCTCACCCTCTGACCAATCTAATCTCACCCTCTGACCAATCTAATCTCTGCCTCTGACCAATCTAATCTCACCCTCTGACCAATCTAATCTCACCCTCTGACCAATCTAATCTCACCCTCTCACCAATCTAATCTCACCCTCTGACCAATCTAATCTCACCCTCTGACCAATCTAATCCCACCCTCTAACTAATCTTAACCGACTCTCTGACCAATCTAATCTCTGCCTCTAGCTAATCTTATCTCACTCTCTAACAAATATAATCTCACTCTCTAGCTAATCTTATCTCACTCTCTAACAAATCTAATCTCACTCTCTAGCTAATCTTATCTCATTCTTATAACAAATCTAATCTCACTCTCTAGCTAATCTTATCTCACTCTCTGACCAATCTAATCTCACTCTCTAGCTAATCTTATCTCATTCTTAACAAATCTAATCTCACTCTCTAACAAATATAATCTCACTCTCTAGCTAATCTTATCTCACTCTCTAGCTAATATAATCTCACTCTCTAGCTAATATTATCTCACTCTCTAGCTAATCTTATCTCACTCTCTAGCTAATATAATCTCACTCTCTAGCTAATATTATCTCACTCTCTTAACAAATCTAATCTCACTCTCAAACTAATCTAATCTCATCATATAACTATAACCAATCTCTAGCAGCCCAACCTGTCAAACCTCGCTCGGTAACTGATCCAAGCGCAATAATTCAACTATTAAGTTCCCATGAGCTTCTAGCACGGGTCCCAATGCTAAACTGGGTCCGAATGACTTTGGCCTATTGAATTGCAGGTGTCGACTCTGTTGACTCTGTTCACTGTATCAGATTGCAGTGTCGCCTAGAAAATGATTTAAAAAAGGCTATTTTTTAAAGCAAAACATGCTTTTAATCTGTCAGATGTAGGCCGCAATCATTGTGCATTACGGCTGCCAAATTGGCCTCATAACTTTTAGTCCAGATGGCCTTGGACCTGTGACCTGTCAATCAGCTATAGAAGGCTGCATTGGAGAAGAAACAAAAACAACAAGATTGCGCCACCTATTATTAGGGGCTGAGCGGGAGGGCAACCCCGCAACAAATTGTTTCTGATCCCCTGTCCTCGAAACTGCTTCTTTTACAATGACCGAACCAACCCCTCTCTCTCTTTCTCGGTCTCTCTCTTGTCAAAACAAACTGCTCCTTCACAATTTCTGGCAGGGCTGATCTTCCGCCTACATAAAGGTAACACAAAATATATTGACTATATATTGCAGCCATTACCCTTCCACTGATGGACGTCAGGGGCCGTGAGGAATCGCGTCCCATCCTGTCTGAGGAATCGCGTCCCAACCGCTAGCCTCCCATTAAAAGATTTTTTTTCGTCCGCAATCACTGCTTCTTCAGCACTCTGCCGCAGACACACACAAACACACACACACATAGAGATATTCAGAAAGCTCTCAACATAAAAAACTTGAACGAATGATTTGGCTGGGCATAAATCTACTTGGATACTCTCGATATTATATGCGGACAGGCAGACAGACAAACTTAATATTTCTGGTCATGAATTACGGGACAATAAGGATATAGAAATACACCATTTAAAGAAGAAGTGAGGATAGTGAACGTCTGTTTCCAAGCCCTGACCCAAGCGCCATAAAAGATAACGAAAATGGTGAGTCAAGTCAAGTGGCTGCAGATTCTGCCTGCCAGTGTTTTCTGGTCAGTTTTCTTACTTCTAGCTTTCAGAAAGAATTTAATTCTACAGCCCAGATCGCGTTAACTGACTTATAGCAGCTATAGAGATAAGGGATTGGCTCCCAATACCCATAGCCCAATAGCCCAATTGCTATTTGTTTCTAGTGACGCTATATAGAGAACTCGCGGGAGGGTTCGGGGGGGGGCAAGATTAATAAGCTCGGGATCCTAATCCCAAATTTATTATATGATTGCTCATATACTCAATTAATGCTTGATGGTTCTTATCGGCTGATGTCGCATTCTAGCTCAGTAGTGACTATACTCAAGTCATCCCTACGCGACTCCCAGCTTCAACTAGGGCTGTGCCAAAATTATTCATTTTGATGATAAAATTGCAGGCCTAAAAATTTGCTAGTTTCCTGGAAATCATCTCATTATTCACAATTTGCAGAGCCAGGCTTCAATTATCATCCAATGCTAACTAATGTCTTAATATCTTAACATAGTTTTAAGACTAAATATTATTACTTTAAGTAGTCACTATAGATTAGTCAATGAGTTCGAATACTGTGAGACGGAGACGTATTTAAGTCTGTGCTTGGTTGACGTCGCGTATCCATCTCTCGCCTGCCTCATCTCTCACCTGCCTCATCTCTCCCTGTCTCATCTCTCCCCTGTCTCATCTCTCCCTGTCTCATCTCTCACCTGCCTCATCTCTCACCTGCCTCATCTCTCCCTGTCTCATCTCTCCCCTGTCTCATCTCTCCCTGTCTCATCTCTCACCTGCCTCATCTCTCACCTGCCTCATCTCACCTGCCTCATCTCTCCCTGTCTCATCTCTCCCTGTCTCATCTCTCCCCTGTCTCATCTCTCCCCTGTCTCATCTCTCCCGTGTCTCATCTCTCCCTGTCTCATCTCTCCCCTGTCTCATCTCTCCCGTGTCTCATCTCTCCCGTGTCTCATCTCTCCCTGTCTCATCTCTCCCGTGTCTCATCTCTCCCGTGTCTCATCTCTCCCTGTCTCATCTCTCCCCTGTCTCATCTCTCCCGTGTCTCATCTCTCGCCTGCCTCATCTCTCACCTGCCTCATCTCTCACCTGCCTCATCTCACCTGCCTCATCTCTCCCTGTCTCATCTCTCCCTGTCTCATCTCTCCCCTGTCTCATCTCTCCCCTGTCTCATCTCTCCCGTGTCTCATCTCTCCCTGTCTCATCTCTCCCCTGTCTCATCTCTCCCGTGTCTCATCTCTCCCGTGTCTCATCTCTCCCGTGTCTCATCTCTCCCTGTCTCATCTCTCCCGTGTCTCATCTCTCCCGTGTCTCATCTCTCCCTGTCTCATCTCTCCCCTGTCTCATCTCTCCCGTGTCTCATCTCTCCCCTGTCTCATCTCTCCCTGTCTCATCTCTCCCCTGTCTCATCTCTCCCTGTCTCATCTCTCCCTGTCTCATCTCTCCCTGTCTCATCTCTCCCCTGTCTCATCTCTCCCGTGTCTCATCTCTCCCGTGTCTCATCTCTCACCTGTCTCATCTCTCACCTGTCTCATCTCTCACCTGTCTCATCTCTCACCTGTCTCATCTCTCACCTGTCTCATCTCTCCCGTGTCTCATCTCTCACCTGCCTCATCTCTCACCTGTCTCATCTCTTCCCCGTTTAAATTCTCCCTGTCTCATCTCTCCCGTGTCTCATCTCTCCCGTATCTCATCTCTCCCTGTCTCAAATCTCACCTGCCTCATCTCTCACCTGCCTCATCACCTGCCTCATATCTCTTCCCTGTTTAATTTCTCCCTGTCTCATCTCTCCCGTTTCTCATCTCTCCCCTTGCTGATCTCACAGCCACCCTCAAACCCTTGCTGATGCTGGTAACCCATTAAGCAGCTCACAGGATGAACTGAAACAATGCAGAGAAAATGTGTCATGCTAAATGGATTCGAACCCCAGACCTTTAAGTCGGAGGTGGGGAAAACAGGTTCCACTTTCGCTTCTGCCCCATTTGCAATTAAGCAACAAGACATTTCCAAGCAACCATAAGATTATCCTGAATTTCGACAAAGCGATAAACAGGTTTTAAATTTTATCTTGAAGATATTTTTCCCAGTTGAAAAAAAACTGTTTCTGCTCGGTCACCGGATTAGCTATAATCCCCTACGGTTGCCAGCATAATTTTCCCATTTTGCTAGCAGAAGCAATAGCCTGCTAGCGTAACATTAAGAAGGCCGGTAACCGTCGGATGGCTGAATTATTTGACTAAAATTTGTTGGCCTTCTGAATAATATGGCCGGCCTGTTTTGATAGAAATATTTGCGATTCTATAGTTTATTGCTGAACATTTGCTGCCTGATCTCGACAGCTTAACTTAATTCATTCATAGAATATTGCGAGAATTAGGGTACATTTAATTAGTAAATTAGTAAATTAACTAAGGGAAATATGGAGCAAGTAGGAAATTAGTTACCACACAGCATAACAATGTCATAATAAATATAATAAAAATAGAGATTATGGATTGAGATTAAGGGTAGAAATTAAGGTAGAGATTAAAGACAAAGACAGAGACAAAGACAGAGATAAAGACAGAGATAAAGACAGAGACAAAGACAGAGACAAAGACAGAGACAAAGACAGAGACAAAAACAGAGACAAAGACAGACAAAGACGGAGACAAAGACAGAGACAAAGACAGGGACAAAGACAGAGATAAAGACAGAGACAGAGACAGAGACAAAGACAGAGACAAAAACAGAGACAAAGACAGAGACAAAGACGGAGACAAAGACAGAGACAAAGACAGGGACAAAGACAGAGATAAAGACAGAGACAAAGACAGGGACAAAGACAGAGATAAAGACAGAGACAAAGACAGAGATAAAGACAGAGATAAAGACAGAGACAAAGACAGAGACAAAGACAGAGATAAAGACAGAGATAAAGACAGAGATAAAGACAGAGATAAAGACGGAGACAAGGACAGAGATAAAGACAGAGATAAAGACAGAGATAAAGACAGAGACAAAGACAGGGACAAAGACAGAGATAAAGACAGAGACAAAGACAGAGATAAAGACAGAGATAAAGACAGAGACAAAGACAGAGACAAAGACAGAGATAAAGACAGAGATAAAGACAGAGATAAAGACAGAGATAAAGACAGAGACAAGGACAGAGACAAGGGCAGAGAAAAAGAATAGATAAGGATTGACAGTTTAGGGGTAGAAAAAAGGAATTATAAATTAGACATAAAGAGTAATAATTAAAATGGAAAGGTGTTAATTAAATTCGACCTTGCCAGTTATTATCGCAGCACACAGGGAATATAGGACGGGGCATTGATATCAGGTGGCAATGGTTCGAGTCCACTTCGGAGGTAAAAACGGGCTCGCACTGGAATTCGAATCTGGTAACGCAGGAAGTTGCTTAGACAGGATGCGCCGGGACAGCAGGGGGCTGACATGCTGGTACCGTCTGCAGTTAAGCCGTGTCTTTTAGCCTTTCCCGTTTCTTCTGCTCGCGAAAGAATCTAGTTTCTAAGGACAGTAGCGTAGATTGCAACTCGCGACGTGAATGAGATCGGTCATTGTTGAGTGAATGAGATCGGTCATTGTTGAGTGAATGAGATCGGTCATTGTTGAGTGCATGAGATCGGTCATTGTTGAGTGAATGAGATCGGTCATTGTTGAGTGAATGAGATCGGTCATTGTTGAGTGCATGAGATCGGTCATTGTTGAGTGAATGAGATTGGTCATTGTTGAGTGAATGAGATCGCTCATTGTTGAGTGAATGAGATCGGTCATTGTTGAGTGAATGA
The DNA here is from genome assembly GCA_950097015.1 of Macrostomum hystrix. Lineage (NCBI taxonomy): Eukaryota > Metazoa > Platyhelminthes > Macrostomidae > Macrostomum > Macrostomum hystrix. The sequence goes on from CATNEN010000026.1 coordinate 493,657, forward strand.
GATCGGTCATTGTTGAGTGAATGAGATCGGTCATTGTTGAGTGAATGAGATCGCTCATTATTTTTGTTGATTAATAAATTAGATTAAGATTACCTATTTTTTGTAAATGAGTGAGGCATTGACACAGAGTAAAGAAAGATTACATTAGCTTAAATCATGATGGGTGGTGAGTTTTGGGATTTGTATCCTTCAATGGGGAAGGTAAACTTCAAGAGTACGAAATTTATGTTGGCTGTTTTTTATGCAAGAATCACAGCACAGAGTCACTGAATATATTGATATTTTAACGCCTGTGTCCAATATTTAAAGTTTGGGATTTGAGAAACAACAAAAAATGACAGCAAAAAATAAACAACCAGGTGCTTACGAGTGAGTGTTCAATCGAGTCATCCTGTCATGAACATAACTTGTCTGAATTCCAGAATAATGGGATTTTGGACGATTTTTTATCGACCTGATGTCTTCGACATAATTCAAATCCCACAACGGATTTCCCAGACAGAGGGGAATCCGAAATGGATTTCCCTACAAAGTATAATCTGATATCCCATATATAAAAAATATATAGTTCCTAGCCTAACTGAGGTAAATTCAGAATCCTAACAATGAATTACCCTCAAAGGAGAATCTAAAAACGTCCCTTCTTTGTAAACTTCCCAAAGTGGATTCCCCTTCAAGGGAAAATCCCAAAAATTGATTTGTCCGATGGATTCTCCTGAAAATGGATTTCCCTTTCAAGGGAGAATGCCTAAATTCGAACGGGAAATCCTAGTTATAGTTAGCTTCTCATTGTCGATGGTGCTTGCGCGAGTGCAAAGCCAAATGATCGGAGCGGCTGAAGGCCCTCTCGCAAAGCCCGCATTTGTAGGGCCGCTGGCCCGTGTGCTTCAGGCAGTGCCTCGCCAGCTCGTCCGACCTGGAGAAGCGCCAATCACAGCCTGTCCAGGTGCAGCTGTACGGCTTCTCGCCAGTGTGTGCTCGAAAGTGAGCCTTCAGGTGAGAGCTCTTGCTGTAGACCTTGTCGCAGCCGGTTAGCGGGCAGGTGTGCCCAGCCGCGTTGTCGGCCACGCTGCCGCCACTGAAGTCGGCGGTCGACTCGATGTCGGCGTTCGTCAAGCGTCGACGACACTTCGCGACACTGCGTCGCTTCGCCGGCTGCTTCGTCGTCTTGGTCTTCGTTTTGGTCGAAGTTGCAGACGATACAACTCCTAGACGAGGAGGCGCGGTGTCTGCGGCATCATCAATGGCGCCCTGCAGATAGTTGAGAATGCCCTGCAGCTCGATGTCCCCGATAGTGGCCGGCGTCGAAAACGTAGGGTCGATTGGAGACTCGTCGGTTGCCGGCCAGTGGTCGATAATAAAGTCGAGATCGAGGGTCGGCTCCGAGCTTTCCAGCTCGGCCTCCGAGGCCAGCTGAGGCTGGCTGGTCAGCTGCTGAAGGTATCGAAAATAGCGAATTGGAAGGCCAGAAAATCTTGGTTGCTGAGATAAATTTGTATGCATTCTCTCTGATTAAAATTCTCCTGCGAGAAGTTCCCAGTGCAACTCCTTTTGGGAGAATCCCAATATGGGATTTTCCTGGGAGAATCTCTAGATAGGATATTCCTGGGAGAATCTCTAGATAGGATTTTCCTAGGATAATCTCTAGATAGGATTTTCCTGGGAGAATCTCTAGATATGATTTTCCTAGGAGAATCTCTAGATAGGATTTTCCTAGGAGAATCTCTAGATAGGATTTTCCTGGGAGAATCTCTAGATATGATTTTCCTAGGAGAATCTCTAGATAGGATTTTCCTGGGAGAATCTCTAGTTAGGATTTCCTGGGAGAATCTCTAGATAGGATTTTCCTGGGAGAATCCAAAGATTGGATTTTCCTGGTAGAAAATAAAGATAGGATTTTCCTAGGAGAATCTCTAGATAGGATTTTCCTGGGAGAATCTCTAGATAGGATTTTCCTGGGAGAATCTCTAGATAGGATTTTCCTAGGAGAATCTCTAGATAGGATTTTCCTGGGAGAATCTCTAGATAGGATTTTCCTGGGAGAATCTCTAGATAGGATTTTCCTGGGAGAATCTCTAGATAGGATTTTCCTAGGAGAATCTCTAGATAGGATTTTCCTGGGAGAATCTCTAGATAGGATTTTCCTGGGAGAATCGCTTTCTGTAAGAAAGTAAATTGTTACCCAATCCGGCTGAGTACAGCAGCAGCACAATGCGGTGCTGCCGTCTTGTCTGGCAAACATGACGAAAAGTCGGCCTTGAGGAATTGAAGAGTGTGACATTATACCTCCCAATTCGCAGGTGAAATAAATAAACCTGTTAAGCGTCTCTATGTAAAAAATTATCAATCACGTGTTTTATCATCAGAGAAGTTTGAGCAAACCTGCTTCTAAAGGAGCTTATGAAGTTGCTTATTCGCTAACACGGATCTGCAACCAATCAACAGGTGACACAATCTCATCCAGGAAAGACTAATACTACATAATTGATTTCGATTTCGTTTGTCTGAATCAATAAATAAGCGAGGTAGAGCTAAGAAAATATTAATTTCAGAGTCAGAGTCAATCGATTATTTTTAATTAGCTAAAAAGGCAAGGAGTGCCTTGTACTCAAAACTTATCAAGTGTTTGGAGTGGCTGCTGTCATCTCATCCAGCAACTCACTGAACTGTCATCCAGCAACTCACTGAACTGTCATCCAGCAACTCACTGAACTGTCATCCAGCAACTCACTGAACTGTCATCCAGCAACTCACTGAACTGTCATCCAGCAACTCACTGAACTGTCATCCAGCAACTCACTGAACTGAACTGTCATCCAGCAACTCACTGAACTGTCATCCAGCAACTCACTGAACTGTCATCCAGCAACTCACTGAACTGTCATCTAGCAACTCACTGAACTGTCATCCAGCAACTCACTGAACTGTCATCCAGCAACTCACTGAACTGTCATCCAGCAACTCACTGAACTGTCATCCAGCAACTCACTGAACTGAACTGTCATCCAGCAACTCACTGAACTGTCATCCAGCAACTCACTGAACTGTCATCCAGCAACTCACTGAACTGTCATCCAGCAACTCACTGAACTGTCATCCAGCAACTCACTGAACTGAACTGTCATCCAGCAACTCACTGAACTGTCATCCAGCAACTCACTGAACTGTCATCCAGCAACTCACTGAACTGTCATCCAGCAACTCACTGAACTGTCATCTAGCAACTCACTGAACTGTCATCCAGCAACTCACTGAACTGTCATCCAGCAATTCACTGAACTGTCATCCAGCAACTCACTGAACTGTCATCCAGCAACTCACTGAACTGTCATCCAGCAACTCACTGAACTGTCATCCAGCAACTCACTGAACTGTCATCCAGCAACTCACTGAACTGTCATCCAGCAACTCACTGAACTGAACTGTCATCCAGCAACTCACTGAACTGTCATCCAGCAACTCACTGAACTGTCATCCAGCAACTCACTGAACTGAACTGTCATCCAGCAACTCACTGAACTGTCATCCAGCAACTCACTGAACTGTCATCCAGCAACTCACTGAACTGTCATCCAGCAACTCACTGAACTGTCATCTAGCAACTCACTGAACTGTCATCCAGCAACTCACTGAACTGTCATCCAGCAATTCACTGAACTGTCATCCAGCAACTCACTGAACTGTCATCCAGCAACTCACTGAACTGAACTGTCATCCAGCAACTCACTGAACTGTCATCCAGCAACTCACTGAACTGTCATCTAGCAACTCACTGAACTGTCATCCAGCAACTCACTGAACTGTCATCCAGCAATTCACTGAACTGAACTGTCATCCAGCAACTCACTGAACTGTCATCCAGCAACTCACTGAACTGTCATCCAGCAACTCACTGAACTGTCATCCAGCAACTCACTGAACTGTCATCCAGCAACTCACTGAACTGTCATCCAGCGACTCACTGAACTGTCATCCAGCGACTCACTGAACTGTCATCCAGCAACTCACTGAACTGTCACCCAGCAACTCACTGAACTGTCATCCAGCAACTCACTGAACTGTCATCCAGCAACTCACTGAACTGTCATCCAGCAACTCACTGAACTGTCATCCAGCAACTCACTGAACTGTCATCTAGCAACTCACTGAACTGTCATCCAGCAACTCACTGAACTGTCATCCAGCAACTCACTGAACTGTCATCCAGCAACTCACTGAACTGTCATCCAGCAACTCACTGAACTGTCATCCAGCAACTCACTGAACTGTCATCCAGCAATTCACTGAACTGTCATCGAGCAACTCACTGAACTGAACTGTCATCCAGCAACTCACTGAACTGTCATCCAGCAACTCACTGAACTGTCATCCAGCAACTCACTGAACTGTCATCTAGCAACTCACTGAACTGTCATCCAGCAACTCACTGAACTGTCATCCAGCAACTCACTGAACTGTCATCCAGCAACTCACTGAACTGTCATCCAGCGACTCACTGAACTGTCATCCAGCGACTCACTGAACTGTCATCCAGCAACTCACTGAACTGTCACCCAGCAACTCACTGAACTGTCATCCAGCAACTCACTGAACTGTCATCCAGCAACTCACTGAACTGTCATCCAGCAACTCACTGAACTGTCATCCAGCAACTCACTGAACTGTCATCCAGCAACTCACTGAACTGTCACCCAGCAACTCACTGAACTGTCATCCAGCAACTCACTGAACTGTCATCCAGCAACTCACTGAACTGTCATCCAGCAACTCACTGAACTGTCATCCAGCAACTCACTGAACTGTCATCTAGCAACTCACTGAACTGTCATCCAGCAACTCACTGAACTGTCATCCAGCAACTCACTGAACTGTCATCCAGCAACTCACTGAACTGTCATCCAGCAACTCACTGAACTGAACTGTCATCCAGCAACTCACTGAACTGTCATCCAGCAACTCACTGAACTGTCATCCAGCAACTCACTGAACTGTCATCCAGCAACTCACTGAACTGTCATCTAGCAACTCACTGAACTGTCATCCAGCAACTCACTGAACTGTCATCCAGCAATTCACTGAACTGTCATCCAGCAACTCACTGAACTGTCATCCAGCAACTCACTGAACTGAACTGTCATCCAGCAACTCACTGAACTGTCATCCAGCAACTCACTGAACTGTCATCTAGCAACTCACTGAACTGTCATCCAGCAACTCACTGAACTGTCATCCAGCAATTCACTGAACTGAACTGTCATCCAGCAACTCACTGAACTGTCATCCAGCAACTCACTGAACTGTCATCCAGCAACTCACTGAACTGTCATCCAGCAACTCACTGAACTGTCATCCAGCAACTCACTGAACTGTCATCCAGCGACTCACTGAACTGTCATCCAGCGACTCACTGAACTGTCATCCAGCGACTCACTGAACTGTCATCCAGCGACTCACTGAACTGTCATCCAGCAACTCACTGAACTGTCATCCAGCAACTCACTGAACTGTCATCCAGCAACTCACTGAACTGTCATCCAGCGACTCACTGAACTGTCATCCAGCAATTCACTGAACTGTCATCCAGCGACTCACTGAACTGTCATCCAGCGACTCACTGAACTGTCATCCAGCAATTCACTGAACTGTCATCCAGCGACTCACTGAACTGTCATCCAGCAACTCACTGAACTGTCATCCAGCAACTCACTGAACTGTCATCCAGCAACTCACTGAACTGTCATCCAGCAATTCACTGAACTGTCATCCAGCAACTCACTGAACTGTCATCCAGCAACTCACTGAACTGTCATCTAGCAACTCACTGAACTGTCATCCAGCAACTCACTGAACTGTCATCCAGCAATTCACTGAACTGAACTGTCATCCAGCAACTCACTGAACTGTCATCCAGCAACTCACTGAACTGTCATCCAGCAACTCACTGAACTGTCATCCAGCAACTCACTGAACTGTCACCCAGCAACTCACTGAACTGTCATCCAGCAACTCACTGAACTGTCATCCAGCAACTCACTGAACTGTCATCCAGCAACTCACTGAACTGTCATCCAGCAACTCACTGAACTGTCATCTAGCAACTCACTGAACTGTCATCCAGCAACTCACTGAACTGTCATCCAGCAACTCACTGAACTGTCATCCAGCAACTCACTGAACTGTCATCCAGCAACTCACTGAACTGAACTGTCATCCAGCAACTCACTGAACTGTCATCCAGCAACTCACTGAACTGTCATCCAGCAACTCACTGAACTGTCATCCAGCAACTCACTGAACTGAACTGTCATCCAGCAACTCACTGAACTGTCATCCAGCAACTCACTGAACTGTCATCCAGCAACTCACTGAACTGTCATCCAGCAACTCACTGAACTGTCATCTAGCAACTCACTGAACTGTCATCCAGCAACTCACTGAACTGTCATCCAGCAATTCACTGAACTGTCATCCAGCAACTCACTGAACTGTCATCCAGCAACTCACTGAACTGAACTGTCATCCAGCAACTCACTGAACTGTCATCCAGCAACTCACTGAACTGTCATCCAGCAACTCACTGAACTGTCATCCAGCAACTCACTGAACTGTCATCCAGCAATTCACTGAACTGAACTGTCATCCAGCAACTCACTGAACTGTCATCCAGCAACTCACTGAACTGTCATCCAGCAACTCACTGAACTGTCATCCAGCAACTCACTGAACTGTCATCCAGCAACTCACTGAACTGTCATCCAGCGACTCACTGAACTGTCATCCAGCGACTCACTGAACTGTCATCCAGCAACTCACTGAACTGTCACCCAGCAACTCACTGAACTGTCATCCAGCAACTCACTGAACTGTCATCCAGCAACTCACTGAACTGTCATCCAGCAACTCACTGAACTGTCATCTAGCAACTCACTGAACTGTCATCCAGCAACTCACTGAACTGTCATCCAGCAACTCACTGAACTGTCATCCAGCAACTCACTGAACTGTCATCCAGCAACTCACTGAACTGTCATCCAGCAACTCACTGAACTGTCATCCAGCAATTCACTGAACTGTCATCGAGCAACTCACTGAACTGAACTGTCATCCAGCAACTCACTGAACTGTCATCCAGCAACTCACTGAACTGTCATCCAGCAACTCACTGAACTGTCATCTAGCAACTCACTGAACTGTCATCCAGCAACTCACTGAACTGTCATCCAGCAACTCACTGAACTGTCATCCAGCAACTCACTGAACTGACATCCAGCAACTCACTGAACTGAACTGTCATCCAGCAACTCACTGAACTGTCATCCAGCAACTCACTGAACTGTCATCCAGCAACTCACTGAACTGTCATCCAGCGACTCACTGAACTGTCATCCAGCAATTCACTGAACTGTCATCCAGCGACTCACTGAACTGTCATCCAGCGACTCACTGAACTGTCATCCAGCAATTCACTGAACTGTCATCCAGCGACTCACTGAACTGTCATCCAGCAACTCACTGAACTGTCATCCAGCAACTCACTGAACTGTCATCCAGCGACTCACTGAACTGTCATCCAGCAACTCACTGAACTGTCATCCAGCGACTCACTGAACTGTCATCCAGCGACTCACTGAACTGTCATCCAGCAACTCACTGAACTGTCATCCAGCGACTCACTGAACTGTCATCCAGCGACTCACTGAACTGTCATCCAGCAACTCACTGAACTGTCATCCAGCAACTCACTGAACTGTCATCCAGCAACTCACTGAACTGTCATCCAGCGACTCACTGAACTGTCATCCAGCAATTCACTGAACTGTCATCCAGCGACTCACTGAACTGTCATCCAGCAACTCACTGAACTGTCATCCAGCAACTCACTGAACTGTCATCCAGCAACTCACTGAACTGTCATCCAGCAACTCACTGAACTGTCATCCAGCAACTCACTGAACTGTCATCCAGCAACTCACTGAACTGAACTGTCATCCAGCAACTCACTGAACTGTCATCCAGCAACTCACTGAACTGTCATCCAGCAACTCACTGAACTGTCATCCAGCAACTCACTGAACTGTCATCCAGCAACTCACTGAACTGTCATCCAGCAACTCACTGAACTGTCATCCAGCAACTCACTGAACTGTCATCCAGCAATTCACTGAACTGTCATCCAGCAACTCACTGAACTGTCATCCAGCAATTCACTGAACTGTCATCCAGCAACTCACTGAACTGTCATCCAGCAACTCACTGAACTGTCATCCAGCAACTCACTGAACTGTCATCCAGCAATTCACTGAACTGTCATCCAGCAACTCACTGAACTGTCATCCAGCAACTCACTGAACTGAACTGTCATCCAGCAACTCACTGAACTGTCATCCAGCAACTCACTGAACTGTCATCTAGCAACTCACTGAACTGAACTGTCATCCAGCAACTCACTGAACTGTCATCCAGCAACTCACTGAACTGTCATCCAGCAACTCACTGAACTGTCATCCAGCAACTCACTGAACTGTCACCCAGCAACTCACTGAACTGTCATCCAGCAACTCACTGAACTGTCATCCAGCAACTCACTGAACTGTCATCCAGCAACTCACTGAACTGTCATCCAGCAACTCACTGAACTGTCATCTAGCAACTCACTGAACTGTCATCCAGCAACTCACTGAACTGTCATCCAGCAACTCACTGAACTGTCATCCAGCAACTCACTGAACTGTCATCCAGCAACTCACTGAACTGAACTGTCATCCAGCAACTCACTGAACTGTCATCCAGCAACTCACTGAACTGTCATCCAGCAACTCACTGAACTGTCATCCAGCAACTCACTGAACTGTCATCTAGCAACTCACTGAACTGTCATCCAGCAACTCACTGAACTGTCATCCAGCAATTCACTGAACTGTCATCCAGCAACTCACTGAACTGTCATCCAGCAACTCACTGAACTGAACTGTCATCCAGCAACTCACTGAACTGTCATCCAGCAACTCACTGAACTGTCATCTAGCAACTCACTGAACTGTCATCCAGCAACTCACTGAACTGTCATCCAGCAACTCACTGAACTGAACTGTCATCCAGCAACTCACTGAACTGTCATCCAGCAACTCACTGAACTGTCATCCAGCAACTCACTGAACTGTCATCCAGCAACTCACTGAACTGTCATCCAGCAACTCACTGAACTGTCATCCAGCGACTCACTGAACTGTCATCCAGCGACTCACTGAACTGTCATCCAGCAACTCACTGAACTGTCACCCAGCAACTCACTGAACTGTCATCCAGCAACTCACTGAACTGTCATCCAGCAACTCACTGAACTGTCATCCAGCAACTCACTGAACTGTCATCCAGCAACTCACTGAACTGTCATCTAGCAACTCACTGAACTGTCATCCAGCAACTCACTGAACTGTCATCCAGCAACTCACTGAACTGTCATCCAGCAACTCACTGAACTGTCATCCAGCAACTCACTGAACTGTCATCCAGCAACTCACTGAACTGTCATCCAGCAATTCACTGAACTGTCATCGAGCAACTCACTGAACTGAACTGTCATCCAGCAACTCACTGAACTGTCATCCAGCAACTCACTGAACTGTCATCCAGCAACTCACTGAACTGTCATCTAGCAACTCACTGAACTGTCATCCAGCAACTCACTGAACTGTCATCCAGCAACTCACTGAACTGTCATCCAGCAACTCACTGAACTGTCATCCAGCAACTCACTGAACTGAACTGTCATCCAGCAACTCACTGAACTGTCATCCAGCAACTCACTGAACTGTCATCCAGCAACTCACTGAACTGTCATCCAGCAACTCACTGAACTGTCATCCAGCAACTCACTGAACTGTCATCTAGCAACTCACTGAACTGTCATCCAGCAACTCACTGAACTGTCATCCAGCAATTCACTGAACTGTCATCCAGCAACTCACTGAACTGTCATCCGGCAACTCACTGAACTGTCATCCAGCGACTCACTGAACTGTCATCCGGCAACTCACTGAACTGTCATCCAGCAACTCACTGAACTGTCATCCAGCAACTCACTGAACTGTCATCCAGCAACTCACTGAACTGTCATCCAGCAACTCACTGAACTGTCATCTAGCAACTCACTGAACTGAACTGTCATCCAGCAACTCACTGAACTGTCATCCAGCAACTCACTGAACTGAACTGTCATCCAGCAACTCACTGAACTGTCATCCAGCAACTCACTGAACTGTCATCCAGCAACTCACTGAACTGTCATCCAGCAACTCACTGAACTGTCATCCAGCAACTCACTGAACTGTCATCCAGCAACTCACTGAACTGTCATCCAGCAACTCACTGAACTGTCATCCAGCAACTCACTGAACTGTCATCCAGCAACTCACTGAACTGTCATCTAGCAACTCACTGAACTGTCATCCAGCAACTCACTGAACTGTCATCCAGCAACTCACTGAACTGTCATCCAGCAACTCACTGAACTGTCATCCAGCAACTCACTGAACTGTCATCCAGCAACTCACTGAACTGTCATCCAGCAACTCACTGAACTGTCATCCAGCAACTCACTGAACTGTCATCCAGCAACTCACTGAACTGTCATCCAGCAACTCACTGAACTGTCATCCAGCAACTCACTGAACTGTCATCTAGCAACTCACTGAACTGTCATCCAGCAACTCACTGAACTGTCATCTAGCAACTCACTGAACTGAACTGTCATCCAGCAACTCACTGAACTGTCATCCAGCAACTCACTGAACTGTCATCCAGCAACTCACTGAACTGTCATCCAGCAACTCACTGAACTGTCACCCAGCAACTCACTGAACTGTCATCCAGCAACTCACTGAACTGTCATCCAGCAACTCACTGAACTGTCATCCAGCAACTCACTGAACTGTCATCCAGCAACTCACTGAACTGTCATCTAGCAACTCACTGAACTGTCATCCAGCAACTCACTGAACTGTCATCCAGCAACTCACTGAACTGTCATCCAGCAACTCACTGAACTGTCATCCAGCAACTCACTGAACTGAACTGTCATCCAGCAACTCACTGAACTGTCATCCAGCAACTCACTGAACTGTCATCCAGCAACTCACTGAACTGTCATCCAGCAACTCACTGAACTGTCATCTAGCAACTCACTGAACTGTCATCCAGCAACTCACTGAACTGTCATCCAGCAATTCACTGAACTGTCATCCAGCAACTCACTGAACTGTCATCCAGCAACTCACTGAACTGAACTGTCATCCAGCAACTCACTGAACTGTCATCCAGCAACTCACTGAACTGTCATCTAGCAACTCACTGAACTGTCATCCAGCAACTCACTGAACTGTCATCCAGCAACTCACTGAACTGAACTGTCATCCAGCAACTCACTGAACTGTCATCCAGCAACTCACTGAACTGTCATCCAGCAACTCACTGAACTGTCATCCAGCAACTCACTGAACTGTCATCCAGCAACTCACTGAACTGTCATCCAGCGACTCACTGAACTGTCATCCAGCGACTCACTGAACTGTCATCCAGCAACTCACTGAACTGTCACCCAGCAACTCACTGAACTGTCATCCAGCAACTCACTGAACTGTCATCCAGCAACTCACTGAACTGTCATCCAGCAACTCACTGAACTGTCATCCAGCAACTCACTGAACTGTCATCTAGCAACTCACTGAACTGTCATCCAGCAACTCACTGAACTGTCATCCAGCAACTCACTGAACTGTCATCCAGCAACTCACTGAACTGTCATCCAGCAACTCACTGAACTGTCATCCAGCAACTCACTGAACTGTCATCCAGCAATTCACTGAACTGTCATCGAGCAACTCACTGAACTGAACTGTCATCCAGCAACTCACTGAACTGTCATCCAGCAACTCACTGAACTGTCATCCAGCAACTCACTGAACTGTCATCTAGCAACTCACTGAACTGTCATCCAGCAACTCACTGAACTGTCATCCAGCAACTCACTGAACTGTCATCCAGCAACTCACTGAACTGTCATCCAGCAACTCACTGAACTGAACTGTCATCCAGCAACTCACTGAACTGTCATCCAGCAACTCACTGAACTGTCATCCAGCAACTCACTGAACTGTCATCCAGCAACTCACTGAACTGTCATCCAGCAACTCACTGAACTGTCATCTAGCAACTCACTGAACTGTCATCCAGCAACTCACTGAACTGTCATCCAGCAATTCACTGAACTGTCATCCAGCAACTCACTGAACTGTCATCCGGCAACTCACTGAACTGTCATCCAGCGACTCACTGAACTGTCATCCGGCAACTCACTGAACTGTCATCCAGCAACTCACTGAACTGTCATCCAGCAACTCACTGAACTGTCATCCAGCAACTCACTGAACTGTCATCCAGCAACTCACTGAACTGTCATCTAGCAACTCACTGAACTGAACTGTCATCCAGCAACTCACTGAACTGTCATCCAGCAACTCACTGAACTGAACTGTCATCCAGCAACTCACTGAACTGTCATCCAGCAACTCACTGAACTGTCATCCAGCAACTCACTGAACTGTCATCCAGCAACTCACTGAACTGTCATCCAGCAACTCACTGAACTGTCATCCAGCAACTCACTGAACTGTCATCCAGCAACTCACTGAACTGTCATCCAGCAACTCACTGAACTGTCATCCAGCAACTCACTGAACTGTCATCTAGCAACTCACTGAACTGTCATCCAGCAACTCACTGAACTGTCATCCAGCAACTCACTGAACTGTCATCCAGCAACTCACTGAACTGTCATCCAGCAACTCACTGAACTGTCATCCAGCAACTCACTGAACTGTCATCCAGCAACTCACTGAACTGTCATCCAGCAACTCACTGAACTGTCATCCAGCAACTCACTGAACTGTCATCCAGCAACTCACTGAACTGTCATCCAGCAACTCACTGAACTGTCATCTAGCAACTCACTGAACTGTCATCCAGCAACTCACTGAACTGTCATCCAGCAACTCACTGAACTGTCATCCAGCAACTCACTGAACTGTCATCCAGCAACTCACTGAACTGTCATCCAGCAACTCACTGAACTGTCATCCAGCAACTCACTGAACTGTCATCCAGCAACTCACTGAACTGTCATCCAGCAACTCACTGAACTGAACTGTCATCCAGCAACTCACTGAACTGTCATCCAGCAACTCACTGAACTGTCATCCAGCAACTCACTGAACTGTCATCCAGCAACTCACTGAACTGTCATCTAGCAACTCACTGAACTGAACTGTCATCCAGCAACTCACTGAACTGAACTGTCATCTAGCAACTCACTGAACTGAACTGTCATCCAGCAACTCACTGAACTGTCATCCAGCAACTCACTGAACTGTCATCCGGCAACTCACTGAACTGTCATCCAGCAACTCACTGAACTGTCATCCAGCAACTCACTGAACTGTCATCCAGCAACTCACTGAACTGTCATCCAGCAACTCACTGAACTGTCATCCAGCAACTCACTGAACTGTCATCTAGCAACTCACTGAACTGAACTGTCATCCAGCAACTCACTGAACTGTCATCTAGCAACTTACTGAACTGAACTGTCATCCAGCAACTCACTGAACTGAACTGTCATCTAGCAACTCACTGAACTGTCATCTAGCAACTCACTGAACTGAACTGTCATCCAGCAACTCACTGAACTGAACTGTCATCCAGCAACTCACTGAACTGTCATCCAGCAACTCACTGAACTGTCATCCAGCAACTCACTGAACTGTCATCCAGCAACTCACTGAACTGTCATCCAGCAACTCACTGAACTGTCATCCAGCAACTCACTGAACTGTCATCCAGCAACTCACTGAACTGTCACCCAGCAACTCACTGAACTGTCATCCAGCAACTCACTGAACTGTCATCCAGCAACTCACTGAACTGTCATCCAGCGACTCACTGAACTGTCACCATCTCATATTGGATCGCTCATAACCAGTAGATCGTTGTATTAAAGGCAAATAATTTCAAGATGGTATTGTTAATCAGAAACTGGAACTGCTGAAACAATCTCATCTGCAGTGTCAGTCTATATTTTACAAAAAAGCGTGTAGAAAATTGAACAGCGTGCAAAAACTGCCAACAGTTTTTGTTTACCTTTAACGAGAGCAGAAAAATTATCGAAAAAGCATGAGCGAATGCGCAATGCAATTCGCGGACTCATTGTATGTACAACTCATTGCATTGGCAATTCTTGTCTGAAGATCAACTAATCTGTTCTTTTTTGGACAAAACAAAGTAGAATACACTATACACATTGAATACAGGCGCAAAAACAGCTTCTGGGGCGAACCAGTTCTGGGGCGCAAATGAGATCAAAGCCAGTCGAAGTGTGCACTAGGAGAAATTATTACGTAAGTAACAAATTTTTCTATCCGACTTCTTGCGCGTGACATGACAGACAAAAAAAGAAATAAAACGAAAAACATGAACTAGCTACTCGTATGTCGGGGCGCAGAGCACCGTTTTTGTGGAGAAAATTGTACTAGAAATAAACATCAATTGAAATGGATTGCCATTGACCTATCTGTTAAAAGCAGAGCAGAATTCGCCTAAGTTTTAAATTATATGGCAAAATGTTATTGAGGCTACTTACTATAAATACGTAAGTAGTGTGCATGGGAGCCGCTCTTAAATTCGCTTTTGTGTAGAAAAATGTGCAATCCACTCTTAACAGAGGCGTTGTCTATGGCCGGAAGTGGTCCACCCGGAGGCCGGCTATCAAAGGCCTGCAGGGGCTAGGAATGAGCTTCAGTGTCCGATTTCTAGTCCAGCGCCTCGGGATATCGAGATCGAATTGCTGGCGTCATGACGACTCAAGCAGGCGCACCAGGGGCAGATTGTCAAAGTCGTGACAGGGAAATCTGGCGTGATACCGCAGCAGTTCAGCGTCGCAGACAGGTGGATTTCGCCATCGGCGCAGCACCAGCACGCACTCGTAGGATAGCTCAGCGTTGCGCTGGTTCAACTGGCTGCTATTCAGCTGCGAAGTGCGCTCGATGATCTTTCGAACCAGTTGATCGTCGTCGACCTATAACCGAAGGCGAGAAAAATTCCGAGGTGAATCTTGGTGAATTTCTTCATTTTACTGGAAAAAGCAAATTACACTACTAATAAAAAAGCTCAGAAGTAGCAATGCATGAGTATACAAAATGTTATTCCTCTTGCCTTGATCATGCGAACGCGGCGTTCGTCGCAGAACGACGCCACTAGTTTAAAGGTGGCCCGACGCCGCGGGTCGTTCCATAGGTTTTCTGGCAGGATACAGAACAATATCGAGTCATTGTCGCAGTTGCTGTTAAAATAATGTTTGAAATAAATTTCATTTTTATGAGTTGAATTTAGTAGGAATTAGTTGAATTAGTTGAATTAACGATTTAGACTCAGTCTACGTACGCATCCATTAAAATATACTAACTTGTTTTCCAGGTAGGCAAAGACACCCTTGAAGCCAGCTATTAGGCGGCCCTCAGCGTTCGCCTGAGCCAGGCACTGCTGCATTGACACATTCATCGTAGTCAGCTGGGACAATTCGTCATCAATCACCATTGCGCTGCAAGGCAGAGAAGGTAAAGGTTACTCGCCTTAGCTTGCCGGAGCCAACGTATACGTTAATGTACATAATAAGAACTAGAAAAAACGGCCTTTAACAAGGCAGAGAAGGTAAAGGTTACTCGCCTTAGCTTGCCGGAGCTAAATGTTTAAAAAATGAAGCTGTAAAAAATGGCAGCTAACTTACCCAGTGGAGTCTGGCATAAAAGTATTGCTGCAGAGACAAATGTCGGGTGGCTCCTTAGCCATGTGAACTGCTTCTCGAATTGCTGGCCCCAATAGCTGCCTGTGAGCTGCTTCGTTCATGCGCACTAAATGTCGCTCGTTTAAGATTTCTGTTGAGAAGAAATTGAGATTGATTTAAATCCAGGTAGCTTGTAAAGCTTTAGCGATTCGGTTTTGGTTTTGTTTTGGTATTACTTTGTCTTTGTTGATCGTGGAATTCTTAAACCCGTGGTCGATTGCCGGCGCAAAAGGCTTAAATAAGCAGGGCCCGGGCAAGAATTCGTTCTTGTTGTCGTTCAATACGAGTGGACTGAGGGACCTCTTCCAGCCTTCCCTTACGTCCCAATTTTTCAAGGTCGACACGCGGAAATTCCAGGGGAAGGACTGCACAGCCTACTGGGTACACTGAATGCTAAAAATAGCTCTAAGAAAACCGCTCCAAATCTAAGACCGCTTTGGGGCGGGGTGGGTGTGTGGTAAACCTGGCCAATAGGAGGTATCTGACGCAGCACTGACCTGCACTCGGGTCCACGCCACGCAGGGCTAGTATGGCCACCAGTGCAACACGAAGAATCAGTCACGTGTCCAAACTGTGGCGAGCAGGATAATCCTTAGAAGGCCGTGCGATGCATGCTTCCCTTTTACTCAGTCGCTCCCCATGCTTTAGAGTAGAATAACTACTAGAGAGCCAGGGAATATGGTACGCGTACATACACATGTCGTGCACACTACACAAGTCCTATAAACTATGAAAGCCGATGACAAAGAAGGGCACGAGGACAGGCATGTGGCTGTGCTTGATAGCTTACTGTTATTTCGCGCATAAACATCAATATGAGCATGTTTTGTATAAACAAAGCATTAGCATGCCTAGGGAAATTATTAGGTGCAATTTTTAGCCCACGAAACGGCGGAAGTGGCGGCTGCGCACAAAGGGTAGCCTTGGGTGCAATAAGAGGACATTCGCGACTATAAGAAAGCTGGGAGTAGCCTTTCTTGGCCTTTGTTGCCAACTAACTAGCGGGCGTAGAAATTTCCGGCGAAAATGTAACGAAATCCAAGTTTAAATGTATTTTGATGCGATTAATAGTTGCTTTTCGATACAAATGGGACCCGCGATCGGTAAGGGCAGAGAAATCAGAGGTCTTAAAGTGCAATTCTGGTGCGCCCAATTTTTTCCTCTACACCTATTAAACATCTTACTGGACGTGTTGTTTCCATATAAACTTAAGTCACAAAATTGTTAGCAAAATCTCTTTATTTGCTTAGTGTCTGACGATGTCGTCATTCATTGACACGAAAGCCACACGTCCCGTATTATGCTGCATTATCATTGCGTTGAGCCAACGTATACGTTATTGTACATAATAAGAACTAGAAAAAAACAGCCTTTAACGAGACAACCGATTTCGTCAGCTTTCCAGGGGGTCCGGCCTGGCGGGGTTTACCCAAGCTGACTCTAAAAATAGAAACAGCGGAGGAGACGAAAGCTTTCGTCAGCTTCACTCCCGCCGGAACCTGGTGGGTGTGGTCAAGGTTTCACTTGTGGCCGGCCAGTAGGGCCTTCATCTGCTAGAGCTAGAGCGAATCCAAAAACAGATTCTTCCTTCTCTACCGTCACGGTGAGTTGAGTCTGAAAATTCTAGAACACAGCTAATTGAGTGGGATTTACCTAATGCGTTTACTACTCAGACTACTCTGATAAACCGATTTTCTACAAGATGTGAACAGAATGGACAGAGAAATTTCGGGATTTTGATGAAATGGGAAAATAATTTTCAGAAAGTGATTGAAAAGGAATGGAATTTTCGGGATGTGAATGGAATAGGAAGATAATTATTGGGATTTTTGAATAGAATGAGAAGATTATTGTTCGGATTTGGATAAAATGGGAAAAGTTTTTAGTATAGCAAAATCGGAAAAAATTACTGAGAAATCATGTTTAGAGTGCATCTATTAAGCGACACGAAAGATAAATAAATAAGGCGAAGATTATTTATTCAAAGTTTTCCAACTGTCACGCGGTCAGCGCGTGCTAACAAACCTTGGAGCAGTTTCTCAAGGTCACAAAAGTTTTACTTCTGCGGATTTCTGCGACGACCAGTTTTTATATCTGTTTTTGTCTCTAAAAATTGCATTTGCGTTTATGCATTTTGAAATACTTTTTGACAGCGCCAGATACGATATTAACTCGTATAAACATGACAGCATCAAATCCGTCACCGCTAATCCGCCTTATAAAGAAGCTTTCTGCACCAATACATAACAGCTGACCCACCGTCCTATTAGTACGAATGCAGACAGCATAATAAGCGATGGTGCCAATGTAGCGCGAAAGTTATCGCTATACGTAGATAGCAGCTGGTTGCGACCCAAAGCAAGCACTTCCGATGATAAAAGTATGATCAAAGTTCGAGTTTTCAAGATAAGTATTTCGAAAAATAAAATATTCGAGATTTTAGTTTCGTAGTTTGACCTTCCGGCTAGAACTTCGCAGTTCGAATTAAGGATTGGAGTTTCGGGTTTTGAGTTTTGAGATCCGAATTTCATGATTATAGTTTCGAGATCCGGATATCAGGATTAAAATTTCGGGATTAGAGTTTCGAGATCCGGATATCAGGATTAAAATTTCGGGATTAGAGTTTCGAGATCCGGATATCAGGATTAAAATTTCGGGATTAGAGTTTCGAGATCCGGATATCAGGATTAAAATTTCGGGATTAGAGTTTCGAGATCCGGATATCAGGATTAAAATTTCGGGATTAGAGTTTCGAGATCCGGATATCAGAATTAAAATTTCGGGATTAGAGTTTCGAGATCCGGATATCAGAATTAAAATTTCGGGATTAGAGTTTCGAGATCCGGATATCAGAATTAAAATTTCGGGATTAGAGTTTCGAGATCCGGAATTCAGGATTAAAATTTCGGGATTAGAGTTTCGAGATCCGGATTTCAGGATTAAAATTTCGGGATTAGAGTTTCGAGATCCGGATATCAGGATTAAAATTTCGGGATTAGAGTTTCGAGATACGGATTTCAGGATTAAAATTTCGGGATTAGAGTTTCGAGATCCGGATTTCAGGATTAATATTTCGGGATTAGAGTTTCGAGATCCGGAATTCAGGATTAAAATTTCGGGACTAGAGTTTCGAGATCCGGATTTCAAGATTAAAATTTCGGGATTAGAGTTTTGAGATCCGGATTTCAGGATTAATATTTCGGGACTAGAGTTTCGAGATCTGGATTTCAGGATTAAAATTTCGGGACTAGAGTTTCGAGATCCAGATTTCAAGATTAAAATTTCGGGATTAGAGTTTCGAGATCTGGAATTCAGGATTAAAATTTCGGGATTAGAGTTTCGAGATACGGATTTCAGGATTAAAATTTCGGGATTAGAGTTTCGAGATCTGGATTTCAGGATTAAAATTTCGGGATTAGAGTTTCGAGATCCGGATATCAGGATTAATATTTCGGGACTATAGTTTCGAGACCTGGATTTCGGGATTAAAATTTCATGATTATAGTTTCGAGATCTGGATTTCAGGATTAAATTTCGGGATTAGAGTTTCGAGATACGGATTTCAGGATTAAAATATCGGGATTAGAGTTTCGAGATCCGAATTTCGGGATTAAAATTTCGGGATTAGAGTTTCGAGATCCGGATTTCAGGATTAAAATTTCGGGATTAGAGTTTCGAGACCCGAATTTCGAGAATCGAGTTTCCGGGTTAGAATTTCGGGATTTGATAACCGGGTTAGAGAAGTTAGTGGCGTTAGTTGCTCGCTTATAAAAACAGATTGAAAGGCTGCATCTAAACTTTTACTAAGAACCACAAAAATGGAAAACAATGTTCTCGAATAAACACTCGTTAAATCCTGAATGCAATGAAAAACAGTACTCAATTAGATTGGAAAGGACTAGCACTGCCTTGTCCATAGTTTTACTGTCAGCAGATTGCATATTATCTGAGCTAACAGAAAACACACATCAATTTGTAAATTGCAGATTGGAAAATGCCCGATGAAGGTATCTGTTAAGCCAATAAATTTAACGGCAAAAATGCAACTTCAACTTCGACTGCGCCAGAATCTCCTGGCTTCTGAAACTTGTCAAATCGAGCGGTCAAGATCGGTCCGAGCTGTCAATCTAAAACAACATGGATAGCGGTTGGGGAAACAGTAAAAAACATTTTTTCAACATTTTTTAACATTATGAATCAAAGTAATATTTTATAACAAAGAATCTCAAATTCGGAATCGCTTATGTCTTGATCCCCCATTCTAAGCTCCTCATTTTAAGATCCCCACTCTCATTTCCATCTAGGGACGTAATCCACATTATAAATCCTACAAAGGGGTTTTGATCCCACCCCACTCTAAATACCATAAAGCATAGAGGGACGTTATCCCCAGTCTAAATCCCATAGAGGGTTTTATTCCCCACTATAAATACCAGAGAGGGTTTTAATTCCAACCTAAATACCATAGAGGGGTTTGATCCCACTCCAAATACCATAGAGAGCTTTGATCCCACTCCAAATACCATAGAGAGCTTTGATCCCACTCCAAATACCATAGAGAGCGTTGATCCCACTCCAAATACCATAGAGGGCTTTGATCCCACTCCAAATACCATAGAGGGCTTTGATCCCACTCCAAATACCATAGAGGGCTTTGATCCCACTCCAAATACCATAGAGGCCTTTGATCCCACTCCAAATACCATAGAGGGCTTTGATCCCACTCCAAATACCATAGAGGGCTTTGATCCCACTCCAACTACCATAGAGGGGTTTGATCCCACTCCAAATACCATAGAGGGCTTTGATCCCACTCCAACTACCATAGAGGATTTTGACCCCACTCCAAATACCATAGAGGGCTTTGATCCCACTCCAACTACCATAGAGGGCTTTGATCCCACTCCAAATACCATAGAGGGCTTTGATCCCACTCCAACTACCATAGAGGATTTTGACCCCACTCCAACTACCATAGAGGATTTTGACCCCACTCCAACTACCATAGAGGATTTTGACCCCACTCCAAATACCATAGAGGGCTTTGATCCCACTCCAACTACCATAGAGGGCTTTGATCCCACTCCAAATACCATAGAGGGCTTTGATCCCACTCCAACTACCATAGAGGGCTTTGATCCCACTCCAAATACCATAGAGGGCTTTGATCCCACTCCAAATACCATAGAGGATTTTGACCCCACTCCAAATACCATAGAGGGCTTTGATCCCACTCCAACTACCATAGAGGGCTTTGATCCCACTCCAAATACCATAGAGGGCTTTGATCCCACTCCAAATACCATAGAGGATTTTGACCCCACTCCAAATACCATAGAGGGCTTTGATCCCACTCCAACTACCATAGAGGGCTTTGATCCCACTCCAACTACCATAGAGGGCTTTGATCCCACTCCAACTACCATAGAGGATTTTGACCCCACTCCAAATAACCATAGCGGGTCTTGATCCCACTCCAAATAACCATAGCGGGTTTTGATCACACTCCAAATACCATAGCGGGTTTTGATCCCACTCCAAATAACCATAGCGGGTTTTGATCACACTCCAAATACCGTAGGAGGTTTTGATCCCAATCTAAATACCATAGAGGGCTTTTATCCCATCCTAAATCCCACAGAGGGTCGGGTCTTGATCCCAGCTAGGGTATCGCTCTCCCATTTAAAATGCCACAAATGAGTTAAATAGTTTAATTGGTACACAGTATTTGCTGCATGCAATCCAGTGCACGTGAACTAGTCAAGAAAGATCGATTTACAGCTTGGATTAGCGTTGGAAAAGGTCACAGGCAATAAAGCCTGTGATAGAACATTGCCCGAAAACATTTCAATCCACAACACAGATTGTAGGCCAAGCAGCTGCTAAACAATGTGAAAAGGGCATAGATATTAGGAAGGTATAATTAGAGCAGGCTTGTTTTAAAAATAGATCTATGTACCAGCAAGATACGAAGTTGATTGAATCAAAGAAGAGGGGGACTTTGGAACACGCGAGAGAGAAATGTGTGGGGGGGGGCAGTCCACCCTGGATCTCCAGGGCGCAGGTTCACTTGAGGTCACGCGCTGTCAGCTGAGCCGCTTGGCGAGGAAATCCCCATCCACCAACACCACAGGAAATCCCCTCTTGGGCTTGTTTGGATGCGGCCAGCATCGATGGCGATGCACCTAGATGTACTTTTATTTGAACAAACAAATTGACACAATACTGAATTCAACCCATACCCACACAAGTGCACTATCTCTAAAGAAATCCGACAAAAAACAACATGATAATTAACTGCACTGACTGATCTACCTGTCTGTCTAGTCCGCAAAACCTGCGTGTGTCTAGTTAAAACATGTCTAGTCTAATCTACCTGTCTGTCTGTCTGATGTGTCTGTCTGTCTGATTTACCTGTCTGTAAGTCTGATCTACCTGTCTGTCTGATGTGTCTGTCTGTCTGATTTACCTGTCTGTAAGTCTGATCTACCTGTCTGTCTGATGTGTCAGTCTGTCCGATATACCTGTCTGTCTGTCTGTCTGTCTGTCTGTCTGATCTACCGGTCTGTCTGTCTGTCTGTCTGTCTGTCTGTCTGATCTACCGGTCTGTCTGTCTGTCTGTCTGTCTGTCTGATCTACCGGTCTGTCTGTCTGATCTACCGGTCTGTCTGTCTGATCTACCGGTCTGTCTGTCTGATATGTCTGTCTGTCTGTCTGTCTGTCTGTCTGTCTTATCTACCCGTCTGTCTGTCTGATCTACCAGTCTGTCTGTCTTATCTACCCGTCTGTCTGTCTTATCTATCCGTCTGTCTGTCTGATCTAACCGTCTGTCTGTCGGATCTACCCGTGCGTCTGTCTTATCTACCCGTCTGTCTGTCTGATCTACCCGTCTGTCTGTCTTATCTACCCGTCTGTCTGTCTTATCTACCCGTCTGTCTGTCTGATCTACCCGTCTGTCTGTCGGATCTACCCGTCTGTCTGTCTTATCTACCCGTCTGTCTGTCTTATCTACCCGTCTGTCTGTCTGATCTATCCGTCTGTCTGTCTGATTTACCCGTCTGTCTGTCTGATCTACCAGTCTGTCTGTCTTATCTACCCGTCTGTCTGTCTGATCTACCCGTCTGTCTGTCTTATCTATCCGTCTGTCTGTCTTATCTACCCGTCTGTCTGTCTTATCTACCCGTCTGTCTGTCTTATCTACCCGTCTGTCTGTCTGATCTACCAGTCTGTCTGTCTTATCTACCCGTCTGTCTGTCTGATCTACCCGTCTGTCTGTCTGATCTACTAGTCTGTCTGTCTTATCTACCCGTCTGTCTGTCTGATCTACCCGTCTGTCTGTCTTATCTACCCGTCTGTCTGTCTGACCTACCCGTCTGTCTGTCTGATCTACCCGTCTGTCTGTCTGATCTACCCGTCTGTCTGTCTGATCTACCCGTCTGTCTGTCTGATCTACCAGTCTGTCTGTCTGATCTACCCGTCTGTCTGTCTGATCTACCCGTCTGTCTGTCTGATCTACCCGTCTGTCTGTCTGATCTACCCGTCTGTCTGTCTGATCTACCCGTCTGTCTGTCTGATCTACCAGTCTGTCTGTCTGATCTACCCGTCTGTCTGTCTGATCTACCCGTCTGTCTGTCTGATCTACCAGTCTGTCTGTCTTATCTACCCGTCTGTCTGTCTGATCTACCAGTCTGTCTGAATGAATTTTCCGAACAGGTCTTGTCTCGCCTTTAGTTTGTTTAGGTTCAGGCTGTACAGTGGCATTGCTTGTACTTAGTGTGTGGCATCAAGTGTTGCACAGAGACAAAAGGCTAGAAAGAAAATAAAGCAAGTCTTGAACTAAAAACCACTGTCATTCTCTGAGGTCCAGAATTTGAAAGCTAAGATAGACGTTTTCAACACTCAACTGACGGCTCACAAAAAAGATAGGAGAAATCGACCTTCATCTGTCACGGCTTAGAGACAGGCTTTAAAATTCTGCCTGTTTGCGTCCCTTTGATGTGCGAAAATACAGATAAGCGTGAAATTTTCTGTCAATTTTTCAGACATCAAAGCACAGAAAAATTGTCGCAAAAAATTGGAGCAGCCCCAATCGAAATATGAAATTTGATACCTCTTGAGCGAAAAAATCTTGCCTGTAGTATTTACTGGGCAAATCAAGGGTAGAGAAAGCTGCAAAACCCACACTGATGACAACTGTACAGTCCACACTGATGACAACTGTACAGTCCACACTGATGACAACTGTACAGTCCACACTGATGACAACTGTACAGTCCACACTGATGACAACTGTACAGTCCACACTGATGACAACTGTACAACCCACACTGATGACAACTGTACAACCCACACTGATGACAACTGTACAACCCACACTGATGACAACTGTACAACCCACACTGATGACAACTGTACAACCCACACTGATGACAACTGTACAACCCACACTGATGACAACTCACACTGATGACAACTGTACAACCCACACTGATGACAACTGTACAACCCACACTGATGACAACTGTACAACCCACACTGATGACAACTGTACAATCCACACTGATGACAACTGTACAGTCCACACTGATGACAACTGTACAACCCACACTGATGACAACTGTACAGTCCACACTGATGATTACTGTACAACCCACACTGATGACAACTGTACAGTCCACACTGATGACAACTGTACAGTCCACACTGATGACAACTGTACAACCCACACTGATGACAACTGTACAGTCCACACTGATGACAACTGTACAACCCACACTGATGACAACTGTACAACCCACACTGATGACAACTGTACAACCCACACTGATAACAACTGTACAGTCCACACTGATGATAACTCACACTGATGACAACTGTACAACCCACACTGATGACAACTGTACAGTCCACACTGATGACAACTGTACAACCCACACTGATGACAACTGTACAACCCACACTGATGACAACTGTACAGTCCACACTGATGATAACTGTACAGTCCACACTGATGATTACTGTACAGTCCACACTGATGATAACTGTACAGTCCACACTGATGATTACTGTACAGTCCACACTGATGATAACTGTATAGTCCACACTGATGATTACTGTACAGTCCACACTGATGATAACTGTACAGTCCACACTGATGATAACTGTACAGTCCACACTGATGATAACTGTACAGTCCACACTGATGACAACTGTACAGTCCACACTGATGATTACTGTACAGTCCACACTGATGATAACTGTACAGTCCACACTGGTGATAACTGTGCAGTCCACACTGATGATAACTGTACAACCCACACTGATGATTACTGTACAACCCACACTGATGATAGCTGTACAACACAGACTAAAAATGCAGGCTTATCGCATAACAGAGCAATTAGCTAGTACAAGGTGGAATAAAAAAGCCTAAAAGGTAAACAGCAGTTAGTTTAGGTGCAAAAGTCTAGGTGAAAGTCGCATGCGTTTGACTATGTTCGAGTTTTAAATATAAAGAAGTGCGCCAACCGTATTTTAGGAAACTGAAACCAAACCCTAAGATAAGGCTAGGTAATACGATGCTACTGCTAGTAGTAATAGGAAAGACATTCACCGATCTGCTGGCGCACACCAGTACTACGGCAATCAGGGTCTGCAGCTCCTGGCTTGGAGCGGCACAGTCCAGCTCCAACACAGCGGCCGGCAGCCGGACCTCCCAGTCGCTCACCGCGGAGCCTTCCGCAACTAGAAGAGCTCCGTGACGCGCCGACGACAGGTGCAGCCGCGGATGCCGACTGCGAGCCTGGCAGCGAAGGGCCCGGAACTCGACTGGCCTAGCTGGCCCGCCCACCAACACCAGGGCAGCCAAAAGGGGCAGCAACCCGCTGCCATCCTTTGATGTTGCCGATTGGTGCCTGAACAGAAGACATTTAGTGGTATGCAACACCCTACCCAACACTCACTGCCCACTCTACCCAACACTCACTGCCCACCCTACCCAACACTCACTGCCCACCCTACCCAACACTCACTGCCCACCCTACCCAACACTCACTGCCCACCCTACCCAACTGACCACCATTCTGTGCAGTCGCCTGGCTTGTCTAGAAATGCAAGGCCGGCCGCAACGAACGGTGCCTTCAGCATAGTCGACAGTCGTCGCCGTAGCTTTGCCAACGCAGCCGGCCACCGATCCTTCGCGCCGATCCAGTTAAACTTCGACGATGATTCGGCGTCGCCGTCATCGTTGACCAACTTTGCCGCTGGTCGATAGCCGAGTAGTTCCCGGTGAAGCTCGTCCGCTTCGAATGGCTTCAGGCAGCGAGGAAAATGATGCAGCACCGCCTGCGGCGACGATGTCTGGCGGTGGCGGAAAAGGCGCGTCTGGTCTAGGACCAGCCGGCCGCCGATGGACTGAAAGTCAGCGGGAAGCTGACGCGAGTCCGGATGCAGCCGTCGCATGTCCCGCTGCCGCTGCTCAAAACTGGCGGCGGCCTCCAAGGCGGCGACGTCGAAAACTGACTCGTAGGGATCTGACGGCGGCGGCGCTGGCAGCGGCGAAATCTGGACGTGAGATTGGCGATGAGATCTCAATGTGATGAATATGAGATCTCAATGTGATGAATATGAGATCTCAATGTGATGAATATGAGATCTCAATGCGATTGATAATGAGATTAACATGATTTATGAGATTAATACGATTGATGAGATTAACATGATTGATGAGATCAATACGATTGATGAGATTAATATGATTGATGAGATTAATACGATTGATGAGATTAATATGATTGATGAGATTAATATGATTGATGAGATTAATATGATTGATGAGATTAATACGATTGATGAGATTAATATGATTGATGAGATTAATACGATTGATGAGATTAATATGATTGATGAGATTAATATGATTGATGAGATTAATACGATTGATGAGATTAATACGATTGATGAGATTAATATGATTGATGAGATTAATATGATTGATGAGATTAATATGATTGATGAGATTAATACGATTGATGAGATTAATATGATTGATGAGATTAATACGATTGATGAGATTAATATGATTGATGAGATTAATACGATTGATGAGATCAATACGATTGATGAGATTAACATGATTGATGAGATTAATACGATTGATGAGATTAATATGATTGATGAGATTAATACGATTGATGAGATTAATATGATTGATGAGATTAATACGATTGATGAGATCAATACGATTGATGAGATTAACATGATTGATGAGATTAATACGATTGATGAGATTAATATGATTGATGAGATTAATACGATTGATGAGATTAATATGATTGATGAGATTAATATGATTGATGAGATTAATATGATTGATGAGATTAATACGATTGATGAGATTAACATAATTGATGAGATTAATATGATTGATGAGATTAATACGATTGATGAGATTAATACGATTGATCAGATTAATACGATTGATGGGATTAATATGATTGATGAAATTAACATGATTGATGAAATTAACATGATTGATGAGATTAATATGATTGATGAGATTAATATGATTGATGAGATTAATACGATTGATGAGATTAATACGATTGATGAGATTAATATGATTGATGAGATTAACATGATTGATGAGATAAAGTAGTGACTGCGGCCTAACATAAAACAAGAGCTCAAAGTTCTTACATCTTCCGCAAGTTCATAATTTTTTATTCTATCTTTAACGCCAACTCGCCCATTCCTTCTTCTGTCGCCGGCTCCGTCAACAGCCGGGCACCAGTAGATGCAGGGCCGCGCCACAGTCTTTCTAAACAGCGGATTTAACGGGACAGCCGGCCGCTGCAAGCTGGTCAGGCAAGTCGGTAACCTTGGAGACGAGGCTGAGTTTGGTTCAACAGCCGGCCCGCAGGCTGGCAGTTCCAATGCGGCCTGTGCTATCGAGTCGTCTCTAGCCGACTGAGACACTTCGCCGTCCTCCAGCTCCGAGCTTGAACCAGCGTCGCCGTCTGAGCCGTCGCCTTGCACTTGCACTTTTAAGGCCGGCGACGACGAAGTGTCCGCAATATTCGGCTGGGACACGTCACAGTCATTCGGCAGCAGCTCCTGGATGATGCGGGAAAAGGAGTGGAATGTTTTAATAAACAGAACATCTTAGGATCTGGGAGTGGAATATCCCAGCTGAGGATCTGGGAGTGGAATATCCCAGCTGAGGATCTGGGAGTGGAATATCCCAGCTGAGGATCTGGGAGTGGAATATCCCAGCTGAGGATCTGGAAGTGAAATATCCCAGCTGAGGATCTGGGAGTGGAATATACCATCTTAGGATCTGGGAGTGGAATATCCCATCTCAGGATCTGGGAGTGGAATATCCCAGCTGAGGATCTGGGAGTGGAATATACCATCTTAGGATCTGGGAGTGGAATATCCCATCTCAGGATCTGGGAGTGGAATATACCATCTTAGGATCTGGGAGTGGAATATCCCAGCTGAGGATCTGGGAGTGGAATATACCATCTCAGGATCTGGGAGTGGAATATCCCAGCTGAGGATCTGGGAGTGGAATATTCCATATCAGGATCTGGGAGTGGAATATCCCAGCTGAGGATCTGGTAGTGGAATATCCCATCTCAGGATCTGGGAGTGGAATATCCCAGCTGAGGATCTGGGAGTGGAATATCCCAGCTGAGGATCTGGGAGTGGAATATACCATCTTAGGATCTGGGAGTGGAATATCCCATCTCAGGATCTGGGAGTGGAATATCGAAGCTGAGGATCTGGAAGTAGAATATCCCAGCTGAGGATCTGGGAGTGGAATATCCCATCTCAGGATCTGGGAGTGGAATATCCTAGCTGGGGATCTGTGAGTGGAATATCCCAGCTGAGGATCTGGGAGTAGAATATCCCATCTCAGGATCTGGGAGTGTAATATTCCAGCTGAGGATCTGGGAGTGGAATATACCATCTTAGGATCTGGGAGTGGAATATCCCAGCTGAGGATCTGGGAGTGGAATATTCCAGCTGAGGATCTGGGAGTGGAATATTCCAGCTGAGGATCTGGGAGTGGAATATCCCATCTCAGGATCTGGGAGTGGAATATCCAATCTCAGGATCTGGGAGTGGAATATCCCAGCTGAGGATCTGGGAGTGGAATATACTATCTTAGGATCTGGGAGTGGAATATCCCATCTCAGGATCTGGGAGTGGAATATACCATCTTAGGATCTGGGAGTGGAATATCCCAGCTGAGGATCTGGGAGTGGAATATACCATCTCAGGATCTGGGAGTGGAATATTCCAGCTGAGGATCTGGGAGTGGAATATCCCATCTCAGGATCTGGGAGTGGAATATCCAATCTCAGGATCTGGGAGTGGAATATTCCAGCTGAGGATCTGGGAGTGGAATATCCCATCTCAGGATCTGGGAGTGGAATATACCATCTTAGGATCTGGGACTGGAATATCCCAGCTGAGGATCTGGGAGTGGAATATCCCATCTCAGGATCTGGGAGTGGAATATCCCAGCTGAGGATCTGGGAGTGGAATATCCCAGCTGAGGATCTGGGAGTGGAATATCCCAGCTGAGGATCTGGGAGTGGAATATCCCAGCTGAGGATCTGGGAGTGGAATATCCCAGCTGAGGATCTGGGAGTGGAATATCCCAGCTGAGGATCTGGGAGTGGAATATCCCAGCTGAGGATCTGGGAGTGGAATATCCCAGCTGAGGATCTGGGAGTGGAATATCCCAGCTGAGGATCTGGGAGTGGAATATCCCATCTCAGGATCTGGGAGTGGAATATCGAAGCTGAGGATCAGGAAGTAGAATATCCCAGCTGAGGATCTGGGAGTGGAATATCCCAGCTGAGGATCTGGGAGTGGAATATCCCATCTCAGGATCTGGGAGTGGAATATCCCAGCTGAGGATCTGGGAGTGGAATATACCATCTTAGGATCTGGGAGTGGAATATCCCAGCTGAGGATCTGGGACTGGAATATCCCAGCTGAGGATCTGGGAGTAGAATATCCCATCTCAGGATCTGGGAGTGGAATATCCCAGCTGAGGATCTGGGAGTGGAATATACCATCTTAGGATCTGGGAGTGGAATATCCCAGCTGAGGATCTGGGAGTGGAATATACCATCTTAGGATCTGGGAGTGGAATATCCCAGCTGAGGATCTGGGAGTGGAATATCCCATCTCAGGATCTGGGAGTGGAATATCGAAGCTGAGGATCTGGAAGTAGAATATCCCAGCTGAGGATCTGGGAGTGGAATATCCCATCTCAGGATCTGGGAGTGGAATATCCTAGCTGAGGATCTGGGAGTGGAATATCCCAGCTGAGGATCTGGGAGTAGAATATCCCATCTCAGGATCTGGGAGTGTAATATTCCAGCTGAGGATCTGGGAGTGGAATATACCATCTTAGGATCTGGGAGTGGAATATCCCAGCTGAGGATCTGGGAGTGGAATATTCCAGCTGAGGATCTGGGAGTGGAATATTCCAGCTGAGGATCTGGGAGTGGAATATCCCATCTCAGGATCTGGGAGTGGAATATCCAATCTCAGGATCTGGGAGTGGAATATCCCAGCTGAGGATCTGGGAGTGGAATATACCATCTTAGGATCTGGGAGTGGAATATCCCATCTCAGGATCTGGGAGTGGAATATACCATCTTAGGATCTGGGAGTGGAATATCCCAGCTGAGGATCTGGGAGTGGAATATACCATCTCAGGATCTGGGAGTGGAATATTCCAGCTGAGGATCTGGGAGTGGAATATCCCATCTCAGGATCTGGGAGTGGAATATCCCATCTCAGGATCTGGGAGTGGAATATACCATCTTAGGATCTGGGAGTGGAATATCCCATCTCAGGATCTGGGAGTGGAATATACCATCTTAGGATCTGGGACTGGAATATCCCAGCTGAGGATCTGGGAGTGGAATATCCCATCTCAGGATCTGGGAGTGGAATATCCCAGCTGAGGATCTGGGAGTGGAATATCCCAGCTGAGGATCTGGGAGTGGAATATCCCAGCTGAGGATCTGGGAGTGGAATATCCCAGCTGAGGATCTGGGAGTGGAATATCCCAGCTGAGGATCTGGGAGTGGAATATCCCAGCTGAGGATCTGGGAGTGGAATATCCCAGCTGAGGATCTGGGAGTGGAATATCCCATCTCAGGATCTGGGAGTGGAATATCGAAGCTGAGGATCTGGAAGTAGAATATCCCAGCTGAGGATCTGGGAGTGGAATATCCCATCTCAGGATCTGGGAGTGGAATATCCTAGCTGAGGATCTGGGAGTGGAATATCCCAGCTGAGGATCTGGGAGTAGAATATCCCATCTCAGGATCTGGGAGTGGAATATCCCAGCTGAGGATCTGGGAGTGGAATATACCATCTTAGGATCTGGGAGTGGAATATCCCAGCTGAGGATCTGGGAGTGGAATATCCCATCTCAGGATCTGGGAGTGGAATATCCCAGCTGAGGATCTGGAAGTAGAATATCCCAGCTGAGGATCTGGGAGTGGAATATCCCATCTCAGGATCTGGGAGTGGAATATCCTAGCTGAGGATCTGGGAGTGGAATATCCCAGCTGAGGATCTGGGAGTAGAATATCCCATCTCAGGATCTGGGAGTGTAATATTCCAGCTGAGGATCTGGGAGTGGAATATACCATCTTAGGATCTGGGAGTGGAATATACCATCTTAGGATCTGGGAGTGGAATATACCATCTTAGGATCTGGGAGTGGAATGGAAAAATGGATTTAGGAGAATATCCAACGAAGAAGGAGGATCTGGGAGAATATCTAAGAAAAAATGAGAATATGGGAGAATATCAAAGTGAAAATGAGGATCTGGGAGAATATCAAAGTAAATTAAGGATTTAGGAGAATTCCCAAAGACGCAACTCACCTTGATGACACTGGCCGTAACCACAACAGCCACCTGTGTTGGCCTAGTGAGTCCCCAGGCGCGGGACCGTTTCTTCAGCGGCTCAGCGCCAGTCGGGTTGGTGTCATCGGCATTTTCTGAATTTCGCGTTTTCATTTCATAATTCGTTATTAATAAACAATTGTCTAAAAACTGGATTCCTACTGCTAATATTAATAGCGGAATTGATTAGTTACCAAAATTTGATCTTAATGCCCGCTTCCTGCGCGCAATGGCCAATAGCTGTTCTTCATTATCCGAAGCGTCAGAATATATCAGCCTATCATCGATATCACCATTGCCGGTGATCGGTCCAACTGAATCTTCGTCAACTTCAGCAACCGGCTGACACTTCTCTGGCGAGCACTGGAGTCGCTCGATCTTAACATCAACGTTAACAAACTGGTCTGTCATGTCATAGCCTCGAGTCAACTGCGGATTCAAAGGAAAATATCTTGCCGTTTAAAGCAAGATGGAGACTCACTCGTTCACTTCACTATTAGACAGAACAGGACTCACCCACTTCCCTATTAAATAGAGCAGGACTCACCCACTTCCCTATTAGACAGATCAGGACTCAACCACTCACCGATTAGACAGATCAGGACTCACCTACTCACCGATTAGACAGAGCAGGACTCACCCACTCACCTATTAGACAGATCAGGACTCACCCACCCACCTATTAGACAGGTCAGGACTCACCCACCCACCTATAAGACATATCAGGACTCACCCACTCACCGATTAGACAGATCAGGACTCACCTACTCACCGATTAGACAGAGCAGGACTCACCCACTCACCTATTAGACAGATCAGGACTCACCCACCCACCTATTAGACAGGTCAGGACTCACCCACCCACCTATTAGACAGATCAGGACTCACCCACTCACCTATTAGACATATCAGGACTCACCCACTCACCGATTAGACAGATCAGGACTCACCTACTCACCGATTAGACAGAGCAGGACTCACCCACTCACCGATTAGACAGATCAGGACTCACCCACCCACCTATTAGACAGGTCAGGACTCACCCACCCACCTATTAGACAGATCAGGACTCACCCACTCACCTATTAGACATATCAGGACTCACCCACTCACCGATTAGACAGATCAGGACTCACCTACTCACCGATTAGACAGAGCAGGACTCACCCACTCACCTATTAGACAGATCAGGACTCACCCACCCACCTATTAGACAGATCAGGACTCACCCACCCACCTATTAGACAGATCAGGACTCACCCACCCACCTATTAGACAGATCAGGACTCACCCACCCACCTATTAGACAGATCAGGACTCACCCTTACACCTATTAGACAGATCAGGACTCACCCACCCACCTATTAGACAGATCAGGACTCACCCACCCACCTATTAGACAGATCAGGACTCACCCACCCACCTATTAGACAGATCAGGACTCACCCACCCACCTATTAGACAGATCAGGACTCACCCACTCACCTATTAGACAGATCAGGACTCACCCACCCACCTATTAGACAGATCAGGACTCACCCACTCACCTATTAGACAGATCAGGACTCACCCACCCACCTATTAGACAGGTCAGGACTCACCCACCCACCTATTAGACAGATCAGGACTCACCCACCCACCTATTAGACAGATCAGGACTCACCCACCCACCTATTAGACAGATCAGGACTCACCCACCCACCTATTAGACAGAGCAGGACTCACCCACCCACCTATTAGACAGATCAGGACTCACCCACTCACCTATTAGACAGATCAGGACTCACCCACCCACCTATTAGACAGGTCAGGACTCACCCACCCACCTATTAGACAGATCAGGACTCACCCACCCACCTATTAGACAGATCAGGACTCACCCACCCACCTATTAGACAGATCAGGACTCACCCACCCACCTATTAGACAGAGCAGGACTCACCCACCCACCTATTAGACAGATCAGGACTCACCCTTACACCTATTAGACAGATCAGGACTCACCCACCCACCTATTAGACAGATCAGGACCCAGCTAAAGTTTAAGAACTGCAGCTGTTGAAGATATAAAAACTGACAGTAAGTTTCTGCATAGATTTAGCCAATGTATTCATAGAAAGTATTGCGGCAAATTGAAACAGATTTTATATTTAAGCAATATCCAAAAGTAGGCACTAATTAATTCATTTATAGAGGTACAAACATACATTAGATTTGTTACAAGGTAGCATTAAAGTGTCATGAAAATGGAATCAATATTTTTCTAATTTACTGAATGCGGATCCAATCTTTAAGCTACAAAAGTTGATAATTTTCTTCATGTATTGCACCCAAAGAGGCAGATATAAAAACTCATCAGAAAATAAAATGCAATCTCATATAGGAGAATTTGAAAAAATAAATAAAGTAGTAGATCTTTTTTGTATCATAGCACATTTTTAGAAAAAAAAATTGACAACAAAACAGTAATGAAAGATCTATTTAGATAAAGCCAGAAAGAATGCCGTGTTTGATTATAATTTTTTGTGAGCTCTACTGCCTACTATTAGTAAGAAATCAAATAATTAATTACACCGTATTTGTGACATAACGAGTAATATTTTCGAACTAAAAAATCTGCAGGTTATTATTCTTATCACACTTTAACTACTTATAATCACCCCGTCCATAGATGAACTCATTATCACATCATTTGATCAGCTCATTACCCCACTCTTTGATCAGCTCATAACCTCACTCTTTGAT
Organism: Macrostomum hystrix; assembly: GCA_950097015.1. Taxonomy (NCBI): domain Eukaryota; kingdom Metazoa; phylum Platyhelminthes; family Macrostomidae; genus Macrostomum; species Macrostomum hystrix. The sequence continues at coordinate 528,241 of CATNEN010000026.1, forward strand.
CAGCTCATAACCTCACTCTTTGATCAGCTCATTACCCCACTCTTTGATCAGCTCATTACCCCACTCTTTGATCAGCTTATTACCCCACTCTTTCATCAGCTCATTACCCCACTCTTTGATCAGCTCATTACCCCACTCTTTGATCAGCTCATTACCCTACTCTTTGATCAGCTTATTACCCCACTCTTTGATCAGCTTATTACCCCACTCTTTGATCAGCTCATTACCCCACTCTTTGAACAGCTTATTACCCCACTCTTTGATCAGCTCATTACCCCACTCTTTGATCAGCTTATTACCTCACTCTTTGAACAGCTCATTACCCCACTCTTTGATCAGCTCATTACCCCACACTTTGATCAGCTTATTACCTCATTCTCTGATATCAGCTCATTACCCAACTCTTTGATCAACTCAATTCCCCAGTTTTGATCAGCTTATTACCCCAGTTTTGATCAGCTTATTACCCCAGTTTTGATCAGCTTATTACCCCAGTTTTGATCAGCTTATTACCCCAGTTTTGATCAGCTTATTACCCCACTCTTTATAAGAATCTAATGCCGCATTTTGCTGCTAATTACTGCAGCAACGCCGACGGTAGCCGCCAACGCTGCCTTCGACGTCCCCAGCGCCGCCACGTTTAATCCTGATGGTGCCAACGTCGCGCACGTCGCCGTTGCCACCCTGCTGAGTATCAGAGCCGGGGGCAGTCTCAACGAGCTGGCTCTGCTGCGCCCACAGACCGGCAAGTACAGCGAAGGCTTCATCGACATTGTGCGCACTCTTCGCTGATGTCAGCAGATGCGGCATGCGCAGTCTAGAGGCCCAGGCCTCGGCGTCGGCCGCTGACACAGTCGGCTGCTCCGAGTCGCACTTGTTGCCAACCAAAAGGAATGGGCAATTTCCAGTTTCAACGCCGGAATAATGAAAGAATTCCTGACGCCAGATGTCCAGATCGGCGAATGACCGGGGATCCTCCAGGCTGTACACCAGCATGCAAGCGTCTGCGCCTCTGTAGAACGGCGTGCGCAGCGACCGGAACCTCTCCTGACCGGCCGTGTCCCAAATCTGCAGAGTGTACCTGGACCCATCATCAAGGCGCACCTCTTTCACCAAGAATTCAACGCCAATTGTGTGCTGCAGCTGCGGATCGAAGCGCTGCTGAACGTAGCGAGTCATTAGCGACGACTTGCCGACGCCGCCGTCGCCAAGTAGGATCACTTTCAGCAGCTGGGAGCGCGGCTGAGGGACATTGTGTTTGGCAAAGTCAGTAGGATCATATGCCCTGTTACTTTACTGAATTCAGAATGTTCATCGATATACTACTTGCCTACAACCAGTATTGTCAGTAACTACTAAAATAAAGTTAATAATAAACTTTACTAACTAGTGATTAAGTATTACCTACAATATGCTACTCGAATAGAATCAGTAGTATATCTAATATAATACTTGAATAGAATCAGTAGTATCTCTGACATACTACCAAAATATAACCATTAATATCTCTGATATATTTTTCGAATGGAATCAATAGTATCTCCGACATACTACTCAAATAGAATCAGTAGTATCTCTGATATACTACTCGAATAGAATCAGTAGTATATCTAATATAATACTTGAATAGAATCAGTAGTATCTCTGACATACTACCAAAATATAACCAGTAATATCTCTGATATATTTTTCGAATGGAATCAATAGTATCTCCGACATACTACTCAAATAGAATCAGTAGTATCTCTGATATACTACTCGAATAGAATCAGTAGTATCTCTGATTTACTACTCGAATGGAATCAGTAGTATCTCTGATATACTACTCGAATAGAATCAGTAGTATGTCTGATTTACTGCTTGAATAGAATCAGTAGTATCTCTGATTTACTACTTGAATAGAATCAGTAGTATCTCTGATATACTACTCGAATAGAATCAGTAGTATGTCTGATTTACTGCTTGAATAGAATCAGTAGTATCTCTGATTTACTACTTGAATAGAATCAGTAGTATCTCTGATTTACTACTTGAATAGAATCAGTAGTATCTCTGATATACTACTCGAATAGAATCAGTAGTATCTCTGATATACTACTCGAATAGAATCAGTAGTATCTCTGAAATTTACTACTCGAATAGACTTTTAGAACGCTAAATTTAAATATAAAAAGAAGTTTAAAACAAAAAAGAAAGAAATCAGTAAGAAAAATGATTAGCAAACATCTGTTGATTGGTTGGGCATGTAATTTCAGCGGATGATTGGTCCACGCTTAATACGCTCGAGCAAACAGTAATACAAAATTCAAAATGTGTATTGTTTTAAGTTAAAAAAGGCTAATTAACTAAGCGTAGGAGGATGATACGAAAACAAACTTATTAAATACACAAATAAATGAATTAGCGACAGACAAAAAAGAGATTTTATCTGGAAAAATAAATCGGCCAACAGCTCACAATTATTAATGAATACTAGGGAAGAATGTACTTAGCGCTTCAGGGGTTCGAAACCATATATACACACACACGATACTTGGTTCAGTCAACTTTAAATAATGAAAACAAATTATTGAATATTTACGAGTAGAATACACGAATTTAGTGGAGAACATACCAATTATTTTACAATTTTAAAAGCTGCCTTTGAAAAAAATTACCTGTTCACTTATACAGCTAAATAACGAATTCGGTAACATGACATGACGAAAACTATACATAAAAACAGAAAACTTATTTATAACTGCAACACTATTACATTATTTTGAACTCAAGGGCTAGACTAGCAATCCATTCTAATCCATCACTTATGAGCTAGACTAGCAATCCATTCTAATCCATCACTTATGAGCTAGACTAGCAATCCATTCTAATCCATCACTTATGAGCTAGACTAGCAATCCATTCTAATCCATCACTTATGAGCTAGACTAGCAATCCATTCTAATCCTCACTTATGAGCTAGACTAGCAATCCATTCTAATCCATCACTTATGAGCTAGACTAGCAATCCATTCTAATCCATCACTTATTAGCTAGACTAGCAATCCATTCTAATCCTCACTTATGAGCTAGACTAGCAATCCATTCTAATCCATCACTTATGAGCTAGACTAGCAATCCATTCTAATCCATCACTTATGAGCTAGACTAGCAATCCATTCTAATCCATCACTTATGAGCTAGACTAGCAATCTATTCTAATCCTCACTTATGAGCTAGACTAGCAATCCATTCTAATCCATCACTTATTAGCTAGACTAGCAATCTATTCTAATCCTCACTTATGAGCTAGACTAGCAATCCATTCTAATCCATCACTTATGAGCTAGACTAGCAATCCATTCTAATCCTCACTTATGAGCTAGACTAGCAATCCATTCTAATCCTTACTTATGAGCTAGACTAGCAATCCATTCTAATCCATCACTTATGAGCTAGACTAGCAATCCATTCTAATCCATCACTTATGAGCTAGACTAGCAATCCATTCTAATCCTTACTTATGAGCTAGACTAGCAATCCATTCTAATCCATCACTTATGAGCTAGACTAGCAATCCATTCTAATCCTCACTTATGAGCTAGACTAGCAATCCATTCTAATCCTTACTTATGAGCTAGACTAGCAATCCATTCTAATCCTTACTTATGAGCTAGACTAGCAATCCATTCTAATCCATCACTTATGAGCTAGACTAGCAATCCATTCTAATCCATCACTTATGAGCTAGACTAGCAATCCATTCTAATCCATCACTTATGAGCTAGACTAGCAATCCATTCTAATCCATCACTTATGAGCTAGACTAGCAATCCATTCTAATCCATCACTTATGAGCTAGACTAGCAATCCATTCTAATCCTCACTTATGAGCTAGACTAGCAATCCATTCTAATCCATCACTTATTAGCTAGACTAGCAATCCATTCTAATCCTTACTTATGAGCTAGACTAGCAATCCATTCTAATCCTCACTTATGAGCTAGACTAGCAATCCATTCTAATCCTCACTTATGAGCTAGACTAGCAATCCATTCTAATCCATCACTTATTAGCTAGACTAGCAATCCATTCTAATCCATACTTATGAGCTAGACTAGTAATCCATTCTAATCCATCACTTATGAGCTAGACTAGCAATCCATTCTAATCCTCACTTATGAGCTAGACTAGCAATCCATTCTAATCCATCACTTATTAGCTAGACTAGCAATCCATTCTAATCCTTACTTATGAGCTAGACTAGCAATCCATTCTAATCCTCACTTATGAGCTAGACTAGCAATCCATTCTAATCCATCACTTATGAGCTAGACTAGCAATCCATTCTAATCCATCACTTATGAGCTAGACTAGCAATCCATTCTAATCCTCACTTATGAGCTAGACTAGCAATCCATTCTAATCCATCACTTATGAGCTAGACTAGTAATCCATTCTAATCCATCACTTATGAGCTAGACTAGCAATCCATTCTAATCCTCACTTATGAGCTAGACTAGCAATCCATTCTAATCCTTACTTATGAGCTAGACTAGCAATCCATTCTAATCCATCACTTATGAGCTAGACTAGCAATCCATTCTAATCCATCACTTATGAGCTAGACTAGCAATCCATTCTAATCCTCACTTATGAGCTAGACTAGCAATCCATTCTAATCCTCACTTATGAGCTAGACTAGCAATCCATTCTAATCCTTACTTATGAGCTAGACTAGCAATCCATTCTAATCCTCACTTATGAGCTAGACTAGCAATCCATTCTAATCCATCACTTATGAGCTAGACTAGCAATCCATTCTAATCCTCACTTATGAGCTAGACTAGCAATCCATTCTAATCCATCACTTATGAGCTAGACTAGCAATCCATTCTAATCCTCACTTATGAGCTAGACTAGCAATCCATTCTAATCCTCACTTATGAGCTAGACTAGCAATCCATTCTAATCCATCACTTATGAGCTAGACTAGCAATCCATTCTAATCCTCACTTATGAGCTAGACTAGCAATCCATTCTAATCCTCACTTATGAGCTAGACTAGCAATCCATTCTAATCCTCACTTATGAGCTAGACTAGCAATCCATTCTAATCCTCACTTATGAGCTAGACTAGCAATCCATTCTAATCCATCACTTATGAGCTAGACTAGCAATCCATTCTAATCCTCACTTATGAGCTAGACTAGCAATCCATTCTAATCCATCACTTATGAGCTAGACTAGCAATCCATTCTAATCCTTACTTCTGAGCTAGACTAGCAATCCATTCTAATCCATCACTTATGAGCTAGACTAGCAATCCATTCTAATCCATCACTTATTAGCTAGACTAGCAATCCATTCTAATCCTCACTTATGAGCTAGACTAGCAATCCATTCTAATCCTCACTTATGAGCTAGACTAGCAATCCATTCTAATCCATCACTTATGAGCTAGACTAGCAATCCATTCTAATCCATCACTTATGAGCTAGACTAGCAATCCATTCTAATCCTCACTTATGAGCTAGACTAGCAATCCATTCTAATCCATCACTTATGAGCTAGACTAGCAATCCATTCTAATCCTTACTTATGAGCTAGACTAGCAATCCATTCTAATCCATCACTTATGAGCTAGACTAGCAATCCATTCTAATCCATCACTTATGAGCTAGACTAGCAATCCATTCTAATCCATCACTTATGAGCTAGACTAGCAATCCATTCTAATCCATCACTTATGAGCTAGACTAGCAATCCATTCTAATCCATCACTTATTAGCTAGACTAGCAATCCATTCTAATCCTCACTTATGAGCTAGACTAGCAATCCATTCTAATCCATCACTTATTAGCTAGACTAGCAATCCATTCTAATCCATCACTTATGAGCTAGACTAGCAATCCATTCTAATCCATCACTTATGAGCTAGACTAGCAATCCATTCTAATCCTCACTTATGAGCTAGACTAGCAATCCATTCTAATCCTCACTTATGAGCTAGACTAGCAATCCATTCTAATCCATCACTTATTAGCTAGACTAGCAATCCATTCTAATCCATCACTTATTAGCTAGACTAGCAATCCATTCTAATCCTCACTTATGAGCTAGACTAGCAATCCATTCTAATCCTCACTTATGAGCTAGACTAGCAATCCATTCTAATCCATCACTTATGAGCTAGACTAGCAATCCATTCTAATCCTCACTTATGAGCTAGACTAGCAATCCATTCTAATCCTCACTTATGAGCTAGACTAGCAATCCATTCTAATCCATCACTTATGAGCTAGACTAGCAATCCATTCTAATCCTCACTTATGAGCTAGACTAGCAATCCATTCTAATCCTTACTTATGAGCTAGACTAGCAATCCATTGATAATGATAGAATATATATAATAAAAACACGAGTTGAAGAGGATTAGCTAACAATACTTCATTGCCACCTGACAGGTTGCTGTTATGAGCACGCCTGCTTAAACCAATATGAAAATGAAAACCACTTACGACAAACAGCAGTTTCTTGGAAATGTTTTCCTTTATGAGAGGCACAAATATTTTTACTCCTAATGGGCAGCCACAATAATAATAAAGGGTAATTAATAACAAGAGACTTATTGACAATAACCGCTTGGCATCCGCTTCACAATGGCGCAGTTTCAGTTGACATTGGCCCTCTCAGATTCCAATCTGGCCCGCTTCCTCTGCAGCCGATACCGCTTGTCCAGCTCCGATAGGCCCTGCTTTTCAAGGCGCCAAGCCTCACGCACCCTGGCGATGGCCTCGGATAGAAGGCGCACCCGAGTACCGTGGTCATGAGAGTCCAAGTCTGGCGGCATGAAGCTGCCGTATTTGCTCACGAACGGCTGATCGGCGGGTCGGGTGTACTTTGGCCTATCCGCCTGGCGACGACCCGGCGTTGGGTAGGCAGCGGCGGCAGCAGCTGGCGTTGTCGGCGTAGCCAAGGCAACGGCAGCCGGGGCGACAACGGGCGTGGCTGCGGAGCAGGCGCTTCGTCGGGCGCGTCGCTTTACTCCGGCGGCTGATGTCGGAGTCGCAGACGCCCGACCGACACTGGTTACGCCAGTGTTGGCGGTTGCTGTGACAACTGCCGACGTTGAGTCCTCCTCGCCGTCGCCCTCGTCATCATCATCGTCGTCATCGTCATTCTGCTGTTGCTCCTCCACTTTGATTTGCTCGCCGTTGACGTCTGAATTGGATTGGACGGCCGATTGGCGCTGACGCTGCTGCGTCGAAGTGGACATTGGCGAGGACGGCGTCGGCGAAGGCGACACAATCGTCGCCGGCGGCTCTTTTTTGATTCGCCTACGTCGTTTCGGCTTTCGTTCGACTGCGGCTGCGACTCGATTTTCTTCATCTTCGTCAACGTCGCCATCTCCTTCTCCATCGTCCTCTTCGACTTCATCCTCGACGTCGCCGTCGCCGTCAGCATCGTCAATTTGAGAGCAGGAGCGGCTGCGGGGTCGCCTATCGTCGACACTGCTGACGGCTATGGAGCTCTTGCCACCGTCGCTGCTGTCAACGTCGGCTCCAGCGGTAGCTTCTGCCGGTGAGGCGGCAGGATGAGTCGGCGAGACAACGGCGCCTTCCTCGATGTCCTCCTCTTCCATAACGGCGGCTGAAGTTTTTCCACTCTGCCAATCGTCATCGGCGTCGCCTGCATTCGACGCCTGACGCTGCGGCGACGATGGAATGTCTAGGGCGCCGAATGAGCTGTCCTGCACTGCGCCAGTGTTCGAGGCGCTTGAGGCTGCAGGCGTTGCTGTAGCCGCTGCTGTGGCTATCGCCGTTGCTGGCGTAGCCGATTTCCGGCCGCCGTCAGTCGATGCGCCGCTTGTTGGAGACGAATTAGGATTATTGTCCTGCTGAACAAACGAGCACTGCGACACCTGCGATCCGTAGTGGAACAGGTTGTGGACATAATTAGCACAAAATAAACATTGATCAGCAATATAGGAAACAAATGGCACAAACCTTTCGCCTTCTGGCCCGCTGGACATCGGCCTGCACTGGGCTGGGGCTGCTCAGCGATTCGCTCTCAGATCGAAGCCGCTGCTTTGAAATCGACGACTTCGCCGTAGACGACGTCGGCTTCGACTTTGACGCCGACGACGTGGACGGTGAAGGCGATGCCGGCGGCGGTAGCGGCGGCGGCGGAGGCGGCGGCGGCAGCAGTGGCTGGCCGTGATTGAGCCGGCCGGCTGTGTAGCCACGTTGGCAGCGGCCCAGAATGCGGTCGGCCGTGATCACCTCGTCGTAGCGTTGGTTCCAACCGAAGTAGTGCACGTGGTAGCAGGTCCGACCATCGGAGCGTCGAGACTTCTTCACAATGCGCCCGTCGTACACTTTGTAGCAACTTGGATCGCCGTAGCGTACTCGCACTTTGTCATTCACCTTGTAGGCCTGGCCGTCGCCTTCGTTATCATCGTCCTGGACATCTTCGTCCATATTGGCCTCATTGTCGACGTCGTCAACATCGTCATCATCGTCAACGGCCTCAGCTTCAGTGGCGATGCTGTTGACTTCGCCGATTGCAGCTGCAGAGTCGGCTTCTTTTGAATTGTCAACGTTTGTTGACGCATTGCAAGGGGCCGTTTCTACGCGATCAAACAAACTGCTGTATCTGGGAAATGAAGTGAGGTGGGACATTCAAGGCTTACAGCGAGAGCAACAATGGGAGATTATTCATATGGTACAAGAGGTAAACAATAAGCAAAATCACGAGTGGCGTAAGCTTAATATTAGTGTTGATTAGAATGAAACACCCAAGGACCAATAGAACAAGGACAAGACACTTCGTTTCTTGAAAAAAATTATGAAAGGCAGATTTTCACGCAAAAATGCAATAGCGAGATGGGAAATTTTCATGTTTTTCACATAAAAAGTTGATAACTATTTATTGGAAGCAGATCCAATGCAAATCTACAGGCCTACCTGAATGATTGATCTTCATTTTCTTTTTGTTCATTTATCATGAAGACTGAAGCTGTTAAATGGGTGCTGGGGTAATTGCGGGTAGGTGTGCAGTCCCCTTACAACTACGGATGTTGTGGAATGCACATTATTATCATTATTAGGCAGCAAGCTAAATACCTGGACAGACATGGCGGAGCTTGCTCCTCGCCGACTGTTGAAGTTGACGCAGTGTCGCCGGCAACAGCTCCAGCGGTGGCCGCCGTAGTAGAAGCTGCCGAACAGCTGGAAGCGGCGTCCTTATCTCTATCCTTGGCTTTGTCCTTATCTTTAATCTTGCCAGTTGTCGGTCCTGGCACGCGCGGCCGCTTGCCAGTTGCCAGGCCGGACTGGCATTTCTCCCGTGCCGATAGGAAATTGCGCGTCTGCGACTGGCCGGCGGATCCGGCAGGCGTACTGGAGGAGCCGGCGACGTCAACAGTAGCCGACGCTGAAGACGCCATTGAAGATTGGCCGCCGCGCAACCGACCGCCAGTGATGATGCCGGTATTAAAGGAGGTGCCAAGCTTCTTATCGAAGTCTTCAAACGGCAGCAGGTAGCGCTGATAGGCGGACTTCAGTTTAGTGGTGGAACTGGTGGCGGGTAGGCCTAGCTTGCTGTGCACAATGCGCCATTTCAATTGGCTGGTGACTCGATTGTAGCCGCCGAACTTTTTTACCAGATGATAGAGGCGAAACAGGTTCAGGTCTTTGTTACCAATGGCTGGCGTTTTGCCAATAGGCGTGCTGCGATCGTCCATGAAGCTGTACAGCTGGGCAATCCAGTGATCCTGAGCCTCCTGTTCCACCGGATCCTCCACGCTGCTTTCGTCGGATTCTTCGCCGGACGAGTCGGAAGATTCGCCTACTAACTCGGAGCGCGACCAACTGTAGGGCAGCTCGCGTGTCTCCAGCTGGATGGCCGTTCGGGGATGAACGAATCGGGGGATAATTGTAAATGAAGGTGCTTCGTTTCAGGACGATGAAAGTAGTATTAAGGCCATAATGGAAGCACTGAAGGTTGCGATGGAAGCACTGAAGGTTGCGATGGAAGCACTGAAGGTTGCGATGGAAGCACTGAAGTTCATTAAGGTTGTGATGGAAGCACTGAAGTTCATTAAGGTTGTGATGGAAGCACTGAAGTTCATTAAGGTTGTGATGGAAGCACTGAAGTTCATTAAGGTTGTGATGGAAGCACTGAAGTTCATTAAGGTTGTGATGGAAGCACTGAAGTTCATTAAGGTTGTGATGGAAGCACTGAAGTTCATTAAGGTTGTGATGGAAGCACTGAAGTTCATTAAGGTTGTGATGGAAGCACTGAAGTTCATTAAGGTTGTGATGGAAGCACTGAAGTTCATTAAGGTTGTGATGGAAGCACTGAAGTTCATTAAGGTTGTGATGGAAGCACTGAAGTTCATTAAGGTTGTGATGGAAGCACTGAAGTTCATTAAGGTTGTGATGGAAGCACTGAAGTTCATTAAGGTTGTGATGGAAGCACTGAAGTTCATTAAGGTTGTGATGGAAGCACTGAAGTTCATTAAGGTTGTGATGGAAGCACTGAAGTTCATTAAGGTTGTGATGGAAGCACTGAAGTTCATTAAGGTTGTGATGGAAGCACTGAAGTTCATTAAGGTTGTGATGGAAGCACTGAAGTTCATTAAGGTTGTGATGGAAGCACTGAAGTTCATTAAGGTTGTGATGGAAGCACTGAAGTTCATTAAGGTTGTGATGGAAGCACTGAAGTTCATTAAGGTTGTGATGGAAGCACTGAAGTTCATTAAGGTTGTGATGGAAGCACTAATAAAAGAGGAAAATAATAATCTGCGAGGGGGAGCAAACCTCCCCCCAGCCAAACTTACCCACTGAAGCGCCTTCTCGTAGGCCGCTTTCAAAGCTTTGTCATCAGATTTAAAAGCGCGCTCCTTCTTGAAAGGGCTTAGCTCCTTCTTGACGGCTAAGGTGAATCGATTGTCGCGAAAACTGCGCACGAGAAGCGACTTCCGGCCAGCTGGCAGATCCGGATTGGCCGATGGCAGACAGATGAGCACAGGACAGGGCCGGCGCTGCTCACCTTGAGTAGCCATCATCACCTGGCCCACTAGACTGCTGCTGGCAGGTGGGCGGCCAACACCAGCTCGACCAATTGGCGTAGTTGCCAAGGCTGGAGACGCGGGCAAAGCCGCGGCGGCAGCGGCAGCGGCAGATTTTCTTGTCCTCGGCGGCGGTGAAGCGGCTTCGCCTTTGTCTTCGGCAGAAGCGCTATCATCATCTTCTTCGTTCTCATCTTCGTCCTCATTGTCGTCGTCGTCGTCTTCTTCGGCGTCGTCGTCTTGGTCGGAGTTGCCGCCGTTGCTTTTTGAGGCATTGCGAGCGGCGCTGCGACTGCCGACAACGCGGCGTTTTCTCTTCTTAGCTTTGATCTTGGCACCAACCGGGGTTCCGAAATGCTCCGGGTGAGTCAGCGGCAATCGGTCCAAGGATTCGCTCTCTTGAAAATGTCGAGCGCCTTTCAGCACTAATTGGGTGCGCTTCAGAGTGCGCTGATCTCCGTCGTTAAATACCACTGTATAGGTGCTCTGGTCTAAAACTTTCTGCACTTCCGCATTTACTGGCTCCGCGTTGTCTTTTAAACGAACTGAGACTGCGCAGCCGACTCGCACTATGCCGCTGACAATCTGGCTTAGGCTAACTAGGGCGCTAGTCAGGGTGGACTTCATATACACCTGAATTGTTTGCGAGTTCACAGCTTTGAAATTCTAGGAAATTAGAATTTGAGACACTTAAATAAAAGCGATTTGTTTTTGCCTTACCTTGCATTGAACTTTGGTTTCATCGATCCGTTTCACTTTGGCCTCACAGAATGCACCCCGATATTTAGCACTGACTTCAGTTCCTACCACAAGGTAGGGTACTTCATCCATGTCTGAAATTTTTTCAGATAGCCAATCAAAAAATACAGATTATTCATTTGTCACTTGAAAAAATATAACTTATTGTATTAGGACTATAAAAATTAAAAACATTTACAACTAGATGTGTTGAAATGGTGTATGGATAGTATACATGTATACATACAGAACTTTATAAGTTAAATGAAACGGATTTTGAAGATTTCACACATATACATATACACATATAGTTACTAAACTTACTGCCATTGAATCAAGACAAACAGAAACACAATTATACAAATGTAAAGTTGATAAAAGCTTAGTACTATTAGCATGCATACAACTATAGCTAGATAAATGCATAACTTTTTTTAATCTGCCAATCTCGGAAAAGCAGTTTAGGCACTGTCGTAAGTTTCATCATTATTATTCAATTCAAAAAGTGCTCTCAGGATTCTGAGATATGGCCAGATATCAATTAGGATCTAAATAATGTGCTATTTTCATTTTTATCTAAAAAGTCTAAAAAAGTAGGTATGAAAGCGGCTTTTTGTGACTAAACTGCTTCTGTGACTGTCAAAAATGTGTGACAAGGAAAATTTATTTACTAGTTTTTGTGGCAGAATACATTTTTATATATATTGAACTACTATATAAACACATTTTCTTGAAATATTCATTGTTATGATTATGGCTTACTTTTATTTGCATCTAAAAACAAAATACTAAAATAATCTCATTTGAAATTTAAGAAACAAACTGTGAACATTGGCATTTTTATGTTGGCTAAAAAACCCTCAAATTTCATCAAATCTTGGATCATACTGTCCATCATCAGATGGCACTTAAAACTGTGTTCATACTAGCAGTTATATATTCCTATATGAACAATATTAAGCTAATAGACACCAATAAGAAAAGTGAACAGTCTGCAACTATAGTAGTTAACATAATGTTCTATAATAAGATTCTTTTTAGCAGACCAAGAACTCCCTATAAGAATAGATAGGACAAAAAATTAATTGTTTGCAGGAAAGCTGTGCACTTAATTTGGTGACACTAGACCTACAGAGAGTGAGGAGACAATTCTGCACATTTTGCCTAAGCACACACATATGTGCACCAGACATCTGCCCTTACTTTCTCATTGTTAGGCAGTGTATAATTCACTGTGCTTCAGAGGAAATATAGCATAAACTAAACAAGCCTGCAAGCAGCAAGCCTTCCCTCTACAGACAATATATGTGCCTCAAATTAACATGGCCTTGCTGCAAAATCAGCTCAGGGACCTTGGTAGGAGATGCAAAGGCTTCTGCATACTTTGTCATATGCTTTTTTGTCACCTGAATGAAAAAGTGTCTAGGGTCTTAAGATGGTAGATAACATGGATCCTAGACACTTCGTCATCTTACAACTTTGTCATCTTACAACTTTGTCATCCACTTGGAAGGTAAGGACACTTCGTCATCCAGCCAATTGGCATGTTTTAAAGTTTGGTCAGTTTGTCATCTACTATTAACAAGCAATCAAGTTCGTCATCAATAAAGTGAGGATGGGGTGGTGAAGCAGAGGTGTGAACACACTTCACACTCTAAATTGTCAAAAAGAGGCGTCAAAACTGATTGTTTTATAGATGATGAAGTGTCCACAAGTCCAAGTCTCTTTATCATGCACCCTCTGAGATATTGGACAGATCGTCATCTGGATGACGAAATTGTAAGATGACAAAGTGTCCAGGTACCAATGACATAGTGACCAAGACTTGTAGTCAGTTTGTCATCTCAATGATTTATGGCTGGGTGCATGTCAAACCAATGCCAGTAAGCCTATTGTTGTTTAATTGCAATATCTTTTAAAAACACAAATTTCTAATTTTGCAATTCAAGTTTTAAATTGACTAGGGCCTACCCCAATAATTAGTAGCATAGTAATTTTCATTGTTACTTACTTCACCACTTAGATTTTATTGATGTTTTTATTGATGTGTGATGAAATAACATTATGTTAAATTAAATATTTGTAAATTGGCTGAATGACAAAGTGTCTGATCTGAAAATGATAACAAAGTTGTATTACAACAAAAAAGCTGATGATGAAGGGTCCAGAAACCAATGCAAACGCGTTAGACTACTTAGCTACTGACCTCCCAATATGTTGAAAACAAAAGTCACCGAATAGGGCCACTGAGATTCCCTTTTTGGCTTTTCTGTGTTTGGAATAGGAATGCTAGGCCTACTACAGTGCCAGTAGTACCACTGAATGCACAGTAAAAAATAACTATAAAGCGCAACATGGCTGAAAACTATCGAAACTTTATAAAGGAAAAATTAAAAATATATATTATCATACAACCGCTGCCCTGACCTGACCCAGGAACCAAAGCCTATTGGTAGGTATAGCCTATAGTGGTATACCAGCGCCAGATGGTTAGTTTTTAACAAACAAATGCTGGTGTGCACTTGTAAATACAATACTGTTAAGACTGAACAGGATCAAATATATACCTGCATAGACTAACTTTGCCACGACTACAAACGCCACTATTTTTTACTTCACAAAGGAAACAGCTTTTCTTAGAAAAATAAAGCTGTGGTAAATTTTAAAGAATCTACAATGTTTCATAATACTACAACAAAAATAATTAAGCTTAGGACAAAGTGAAAATCAGCAACGAAAAGTAATGGCCACTTAGAACTAAAAATGTACGAAACCGGGCTTTATTAGTGAGAAGGTTCTCTGATACTTATGCGTTGGCCGTCCGTATACTAATTTACTCATGGAACATTTTTATTACGTGTTGGGCGTTGTGTTGGATTTTGGGTGGCTGCGGACCGACCCTCTGCTATGTGTAGCGTCGCCAGTGTACGCTTGGCGCTCCCCCTCTCAGTGTGCATGTTGGGGTGGGTGGTAATGTGCAAGGTTGGTGTTGCGTCAGAGAGCTGGAGAGTGTGAAGTGATTTAATAATAAATAAAGCAATCAATTAGCCACAGGGCACCTTAACACCTTTTTGTTATCATAGCTCTGCCTTCTCAAACCCTCAGAGTTCTGTATTATTCCTTTACATGGCGCCCGAACCAAAATTAGAGTAAACTCAAGGCAGTGAGCGCTAGAGTGCTACAGTGCCACATCGATTCTAATCAGATCAGCATGGACTCCAAAAAGCGTGGAGTTTTGAGAGCGACGGTCACCAGATTGGCCCAGAAAGCCCAGGACCTGCTCAAGGCAGAGGCTGCTGAGGAAGACATCGACAGCGTACTGGAAGCCCTGCGCCTCAAGAAGCAACAGTTGCTTGCAGCGGATGAAGAGCTGTCCGCTGAAGTCGACGAGAAGACGCTACAAGAGGAAGTAGAGAAGACGATGGAGTACGAGCTGCTTGCCGGCAGGACGATTTCGAGTCTCGCCAAACGGCTACAGATCCTTCAGGCCGAGCGGACCAGCCGAATGCAGGCAATAGAGCAACAGCAGTCCAAGAAGACGACTCCTTCCACGCCACCACGAGAGAGTGCGGCTCTGGCGACTACACCAGCCATCAGGCTGCCGAAGCTGCCACCACCAGCATTCAGTGGAGATCGGACTCAGTGGACCGCATTCTGGGATCGCTTCAGCTCAAGCATCCACGACAACCCAGCTCTCAGCGTCGTTGACAAGTTTGGCTACCTACAATCGTGCCTCTCTGGAGAAGCCAAGAATTCGATCGCCGGTCTCAGCATCACGTCCGAGAACTACAAGATAGCCATCGATAATCTACAGCGGCGTTTTGGATCTCGGAGTGGCGCCGTGCGCGAGCATCTGGCTAAGTTCTCTACACTGACCTGCCCAAGTTCATCGGTGCAGCATCTAAGGAACTTCTACGACCAAGTCAATGGCAATGTTCGCAGTCTAGAAAATCTCGGGGTGAGTGTTTCGTCATACGAGACAATGTTGCTGCCTAACGTGCTGGCGAAGCTGCCGGAAGTTGTGCGCCTCGGGATGCTGAGAACCTCTAGGATGATTGCCGTCCGGAATTCCGCAGGTGACAGTGTGCCACAGATGACTGATGAGAATGGCTTGGGTTCGGTGAAGGAGTTTCTGCAGGTCTTGGACATGGAAATCCTAGTTAGAGAGGAGGCGGCTGTTGGAGCTGGAGCTCAAGTGGCAGGATCCATTAAGACCTCGACGAGCGACAGACAAGTCAAGGATGGATCTGTATCTGCTTTACAAACTAAGGCTACGAAGGTCACCAGAGCGAGTAGTGCGTGCCCCTATTGCGATGCTGAACATGCTCCTGAGAAATGCACTCGACTGGTGGACGTGCCTACAAGACTTCAGCTTTTGAAGGAGCAAAGGCGCTGCTTCAGTTGCCTTACCAAAGGGCACAGCACAAAAATGTGCTATCACAAGAAGCAGTGTGACTTCTGCCCGCTAAAGCATCATCCCAGCCTCTGCCCTGCGCGCGTGGAACGGCCAAAAGGACCGGAAGGAGAGAAGACGTCGAAGTCCACGAGCAGCAAAGCGGATGAAGTTCGGAAGAAGCCTGAGCAGTCGGTCACACAGGGTATCAAGAACCAGGAAGTGAAGACATTGGCGATGGTGGCAAAGGCTCAAACAGTGATTCTTCCGACGGCGGGAGCTGTGCTGAAGTCAGCCTGTGGCAGCCGTGAGGCGCGGGTTCGAATCCTCTTCGACTCGGCCAGCAACCGATCGTTCATTCTAACCAGCTTGGCTGAGCGGATGGGTCTCGGTGTCATTTGCAAGGAGACGATGCAAGTGACTACATTTGGTGGGACAGAACCTAGAGTACTGCAGACTGAGAAGGTCGAGTTTCAACTTCGGAAGCTCGATGGCGGCGCCCAGTTTACCTTGCACGCCAATACAGTGCCCTACATCTGCTCTCATCAACCGGTTGTCAACAGCGTGCGCATGGATCACTTCCGTCATCTCGATCTGGCCGACTGGGACATTGACAGTGAAGCAAACCCTGAGATCAACATCCTCGTCGGAGCTGATCAATTTTTCGACCTTGTCACAGGGCAGGTGGTTCGATCGGAGACCAGCACTGGTCTGGTTGCTGTTGCCAGTCAGCTTGGGTGGCTATTGTGTGGTCCAGTGTCTGCCGAAGTTGCTAGTGAAGAGACGAAGCAAGAGCAAGTTCTTCTCTGCTGTGCACACGGAAGTCAGAAGGGCCTGGACAGCTGCCACATGGAGAAGTTCTGGACGCTGGAAGGCATCGGTATCACTGGTGTTTCTGAGCTTGAGCAGCGGTCATTTGAGTTGAACACACAATTCCAGGATGGTCGTTACTCGGTTCAGCTGCCGTGGAAAGTTCCCAAGAGGGAATTAACCTTGCCGGACAACTTTGACGTGGCAGTCAAGAGACTGCAGAGTAATCTGACCAGGTTGCGTCGTGAACCTGCGCTGCTTCAGGAGTACCACCGCATTCTGATCGGCCAGAAGGAAGCTGGGATTGTGGAGGAGGCTCTAGACAGCACACGCCATCTCATCCACTACCTGCCTCACCAAGCAGTGATACGCCCAGAAGCAGAATCGACGAAGGTCAGGGTAGTATTCGATGCCAGCGCAAAGAAAGATAGCTGGAGTCCGTCGCTGAATGAGTGCCTGGAGACTGGAGTGTCATCGCTGATCGAGATTCCGCGTCTTCTTCAGGCATTCCGGTTTCATCGGATCGCTCTGACTGCCGACATCGAGAAGGCATTTCTGCAGATTCGCGTTGCCAATGACGACCGTGACTCACTGCGTTTCCTTTGGCCTCAAGATCCAAGTCGAGCTGATTCACCTCTCGTCGTTCTTCGTTACGCGGCGTTAGTGTTTGGACTCACCTGCTCACCTGCAATTCTGGAGGCTGTGATTCAACATCACTTGGCTTCTCACCGAGAACAAAACGCACGGTTCGTGGACAAAGTTTCCAAAGTCGACAACCTGATCTCTGGGTGTACCAGTGAAGAACAGGCCATAGATCTCATCCAGAAATCCCGTCACATCTTCAGCCTGGCCAACATGAACTTGCGTCATTGGCAGTCGAACAGCAAGGAGGTGTTGTCTACAGTTCGCGCTAGCACGATGGACACAGACGTTCTTGCTCCAGCAGCTTCGCTAGCAGCAAGCGAAAGAGTCACCGAAGACCCCTCCAGCTATTCATCGGCCTCTCTAGGCCCAGAGGGCGTGTTGTCAAAGATCGCAAAGGATTGCGATGGGAAACCGACTCGGACGTGTTTGTTTTGCAGTTCTCGCCACCAGACGAGTTGGTCAAAGCTACTCAGACAAAGCGTGTCATGCTGCAGCTTCTGGCGCGGGTCTATGACCCTCTAGGATTCCTGGTTCCCCTGCTGACGTGTCCGAAGTCAATGTTCCAGTCGCTCTGCGTTCGCAAGCATGCTTGGGATTGCCCGCTGGATGAGCCGACTAGACAGCAGTGGATGAAGTGGCTGATAGACATGCTGCAAGCGCGATTTGAAGTTCCGCGGCTGTTGATATTGTCGACGCGGGTAGTCAAGGAGATGCAGCTGCATGGCTTCTGTGACGCCTCTGCCAAGTGCTACGCAGCCTGCCTTTATTTGCGAGTTCAGTACACCGACGGTTCTATCAGCTGCAACTTGGTCGCTGCTAAGTCAAGAGTAGCTCCACTGTCGGCCCTGTCGATTCCTCGGCTCGAGTTGTTGGGTGCCCTGATATTAGCCAGGCTACTGACTTCAGCTCTCAGTCAACATTCTCAGGTTCGCCATATGTTTTGCTGGACGGACAGCGCCGACGCGCTCTATTGGATACGACAGCACAGGCCCTGGAAGCTCTTTGTCCACAACCGAGTGTCTGAGATTCGACGCCTGCTGCCCGAAGACTCGTGGCGACATGTACCAGGCGATGAAAACCCTGCTGACGTTGCGTCACGTGGTACATCGGTCGACAAATTGCAGGCCGATTTCCGCTGGTGGCATGGCCCGGACTGGCTCAGACAGCCCCCTGACGACTGGCCTGATCAGTCCTTTCTCAGCCTACCGGTAACCGCGATTGAACAGAAGACATCAGTCAACAAATCTGTCGTCCTGCTCGCCGAAGCAGGTCCTGACCCTGGTCTGCAGGGAGTTCTTCAGGATTCCGAATTTTCTTCATGGAACAAGCTCATTCGCTTGACGGCGTTCGTCCTTCGATTCGTCAACAACTTGCGTTTTCGAACTTCTGCAGCGGGGGAGGATCGAGTAGGACCACTGACAGCTGCAGAAGTTTCAGAAGCTGAAGAACGATGGCTGCGGGAAGTGCAACGGCGTAGT
The DNA here is from genome assembly GCA_950097015.1 of Macrostomum hystrix. Taxonomy (NCBI): domain Eukaryota; kingdom Metazoa; phylum Platyhelminthes; family Macrostomidae; genus Macrostomum; species Macrostomum hystrix. Next base: position 547,362 of record CATNEN010000026.1, read on the forward strand.
TTTCCTGCTGAAATCGCTCACCTTGAGAAGTCAACAGCGACTACAGATCTCACAAAGCAGTTGAATCTCTTCATCGACAGCAAAGGTCTGCTCCGCAGTCAAGGTCGTTTACGAGAATCAAGCGTTGGCACAGCTACTGACTGCCCCATCCTCGTTCCGAGCAAGACGCATCTAGAAGTCCTTCTCATCCGAGATGCACACAGCAAAGTTCTGCATGGGGGAGTGTCTAGCACTCTTTGCAAGCTGCGAGAAAGGTTCTGGTTGATCCGTGGAAGGCAGCGAATGAAAACGATTCTAGGAAAATGCGTCGTCTGCAGGCGTCTTCAAGGTCTTCCGTTCGCTGTGAAGCAAGTTCCTGCGTTGCCAGAATCTCGTGTGAAGGCGGAGAGAGCCTTTGAATGGAGCGGGCTAGACTACTGCGGTCCCGTCAAGCTGAAGCAAGACGCGGCAGTCGAGAAGGGCTACATTCTGGTGTTCACCTGCGCAGCGACAAGAGCGGTTCACCTAGAGCTGGTGAAGGACCTGACAACTGAGACCTTCCTGCGAGCACTAAGGAGATTTTGCGCCCGGAGAGGCATCTCCAGTCTCATCAGCGACAACGCCAAGACGTTTACCAAAGCTGCCCGAATACTGCAAGCATCGGAGAGTCGACAAGTGCAGGATTTCTGTGCGACACGCAAGATCACCTGGCAGTTCATCACCGAGCGCGCACCTTGGCAAGGCGGCTTCTGGGAGCGGCTGATGAAGGACATCAAGCTGGCTCTGCGCAAGACCATTCTCAATGCCTGTCTCACACCGGACGAGCTGCTGACCGTGCTGCTGGAGGTCGAGGCAGTGCTCAACAGCCGCCCCCTACTCTACGTGGATGCAGAGACCAACGGAGAAGTCCTGACGCCGGCGCACTTTCTGGTCCTGCAACGGCTGACGGCGGAGCCAACTTCTAGCGGGGCGCCCGATCTCCTGCTGCCGTTGCCAACACTGCTGAGGCGAATGCGCGCCAGACTGCATGCCTTCTGGGACTGCTGGGAGCGACAGTATCTGACCAGCCTGCGAGAACATCATCTCAGTCCCAAGCATGGCGTGACTCGAGAAGCGACAGCCGGCGACATCGTCCTGGTGAAAGGCGAAGCCGGTCAGCCGAGGCTCACCTGGTGCACCGGTGTCATCGAGTCGGTGTATCCTGGCCGAGACGGGGCGGTGAGATCTGCAACAGTTCGAGTCGCGCCCAAGCCTTGCCGCGGTCCCAGGAGATGCTTGATCCGCAGACCGGTGGAGAACCTGATTTTGCGGGAAGCTGCGACCGAATGAACTTTAGTACTGACTTTCAGGGACTGTTCTAATCTTAAATTTGAGTTCTAAAATTTATAGTATAGTTCCAGTCATTTTTCATCTTATTATTTAGAGCCAGTTACTCCTTAGCGCCGATTGAAAATTTGAGTTTCGATGTACTTTCGTTACTGTATCGCAGTGCAACTGTTAACTGTTAGCTATTGTATGACTTCGTAATCTGTTTCGCCTTTCGAATACTCGTATCAACATTTCAAGTACCGTAATGATGAAGCATCATTAGGGGGAGTGTGTTGGAATTTGGGTGCCTGCGGACCGACCCTCTGCTATGTGTAGCGTCGCCAGTGTACGCTTGGCGCTCCCCCTCTCAGTGTGCATGTTGGGGTGGGTGGTAATGTGCAAGGTTGGTGTTGCGTCAGAGAGCTGGAGAGTGTGAAGTGATTTAATAATAAATAAAGCAATCAATTAGCCACAGGGCACCTTAACAACTTTTTGTTATCATAGCTCTGCCTTCTCAAACCCTCAGAGTTCTGTATTATTCCTTTACAGGCGTAGGCACTGCAGTGTTGTGCACCGATCAATTTATTTTATGAATAATAAAAAAATATCATTGATTTTTCTCATGAAAAAAATTAATTATAAATACTTCATCCATTCAAAGAGATATACTTAAAACGAGAGCTTCACAGATACTGATCAGTTCAGATTTTTTAATGAAGCAGGAACAAAATGCGTGGAAGGACAACCGTTTTTTAGTTTACTCTATACTTGCGCTACCTAGAAAGTCAATTGGGGTTAATGTATTTTAGATTAAAATTTGTTCCTATCGTTTTTTGTCAGTCCAGAAACCACTAGGAGTAAAACACTTTATGACATTCGGTAGAGCAACATCTTAGGTAAGCAACATCTGAGTTCTCGTCCTCTAGTGCTAGCTGTTATTACAGAAATATCCACCGATTCTTGTTTAATGTATGCAATCGCTTAAGCTTTTTAATGATAAGCGATTTCCATTGCATCTTTTACAATTAAATTTTACATTTATCGCTTGGATGAAAAGCAGCTTTAATATTTAATTGGAAAATATCTCATTGAAACATCGTGACATTTAGCTGGCGCTTTTTTGACAAATTCAATATGGTAAAATTACCGGATAAGTTTCTAAGAAACTTTACTTGGTGCTTCGTCACTCGGCCAGCCTACCTGCCAAGGTTTACATGATCTTTTTTTCTATCGCGGCTATGAATTCAGAAGTTCTGTTTTATGAACAATATTCTATAATTTAAATACATTTGCTGTTTTTTATAAACAGACATTAGCTTGAGCTACCTATACAGAAACTCTCAATCTCTGATCAAACACAGGCTTACATATGCACAGCTACCTATGCCCGTATGGCTATAGAGGTAGTTGGTTTAGATAATTTTTGTGTAACTCACTTAAGCTCCACTGATTTAAAAAATTAGCTAGGGCTTACAGTCATTTTGGTGACAAGACATTTTAGTCATGGAAAAGTTGTTTTGGTGCAGTGCAAGCAAGTGCAAGCTTGTAATAACAAGCATGTTATTACAAGCAAGAAAATATATAAATGACAGTGATAATAGGCCTATCCATTTATTGATAGGCGTTCTTTTTATTTTTTTTTCACTAAAATAACTTGGCACCAAATTGACATAACTTAATTATGAATTATTCTGCAACTTAGGCAAGTCAATGATATTTAGGCAATGTTCAACTTCCGTTCGTTATATTATTTTTTTGTTTGCAAATGACAGATAACGACAAAAAACTAGTTTAACGGTAACAAAAAGTCAGTAGTTTGGTCACACAGTTCTGAAAAGTCTTGGTCAGTCTTTCTTCTTTCAAACTGGGTAATAGTGCCTAATCCAGTAGAGGAGGGCACCAAAGATTTTCTTGGGGTATAGACGGCACCATAAGAATTCTTCGAGGTGGCTTTCGAATAGAGCAGCACTCGTGCCATGCATTTGAAGTAGCTTGGCCTTTGTGAAATCTTCAGCTGCAGAATTTCTGTGCTTTAGCTTCTTGTTCCCCCATATTTGCCAGATTTTGCCATAAACATAGATCCAAGTGTCAAGTCACGGCAAAGCCATGTCAGCACAACTTTTTAAAACTCAGAATCCACATGTGGCACAAAAACAAACGAAAAAATAGAATAACGAACGGAAGTAGAACATTGCCAATATTTAGTTCAGCTAGATTATCTATTAAAGTAGGCCTACATTGAATCTACTCTGGGCTTAAGTTAACCTAGATGTTAGTATAAGGCCTAACAATCTACTTGGGTCACAGCCACTTTGGTAACAAGTCATCTGATTTGATCTGATCTAGTGATCTATTTCTATACAGTCTTATGGTCATTTATTTGTGAACTATCAAAAAGCTAAATGTTAGGGGGCCTAAAATATTTTTACAGCTTACTTTTTTATTTTAATATCGAGCTATTTAAACATATACATTTTGTGTAAGTATTTTTTGGTAAAATTGAGGGTAATAAGGAGGCATAGTAGTCTGTTTTTATACATATATAGAAATTTTAGTATAAATTGAGACAAAAAACTAAATGCAAAATTCAATATTTGGTAACAAGTCATCTGATTTGATCTGATCTAGTGACTATATTAGACATACTTAATATATTTTTACTTGATTTAAATTTACTATTGTAAATTTACTACATCATATCTGTTCATATTCATATGGCCAAAGCAGTTGTTACCAAAGTTTATTTGATATTAGGCCTATAATGATTAAGTTTTGTGTTTTTGCTAATCTTAGTAGCCAAAAGGCCTAGTCTACAGAACTGTCAGTTAAACTTTTTTTCTTTAATTCAATTTTCTAAATTTGTTTATCTTTCTAAAGTCAACACAGACAAAACCGCTGAACAAATAAATACTTAAACAGATATTAGTAGCTAAATTTTTTATTCTAGTTCAATGAGCTATATAGCAACACTCAATCAACAATTGCTAAAAGTTGTACACATAAACAAATTATATTGCTTTTACTGATAGAAGTTAAGCAAAAAGTGTTTTTGGTTATTGCTTATTACGTACTTTTTTCTTTAATATATTTAGTACCATTCATGATGGCCTTGCAAATAAAACTAGGCATTTACAATTATTTATTGGAGGAGGAGTTTTGTAGTTTTACTTAAGAAATATAGAGGAATCAAATTTAAGGTTAAATATAATTTAAAAATGTTTTTACTGGGTAGCCCAGAACAATATTACTTTAATGCTATAGACTAGGCCTATGCAATTAGAATTATATTGTTGCCTTATGTCACAATAAAAAAGTGATAAAAATATGTTAAAATAATTTACAAATCTGGGTATAGCTAGATAAGAAAAGGCTCTGGATATAGATTGGCTATAGGATATGGATACAGATATAGATACATATATAGTGAAAAGTTGGTTACTATAGAATTCTAAAATGGTAGGTACTCATTGTATAGATTAAATTCAGATAAAATTTACCCCGTCATGTCTTTATTTATTTAACTTTATGTAGCACAGACCACAAATCTAAATAAATCAATAGAACCTATATTTTTCAAATAAAATATTTACCAAAGCTTAACAAGTTCATAATTAGTGGGTTGAATAGTTGAATTGCATCACTTTCTAATTTGGTTATAATCTTCTGTACTACCCATCAAGCCTAAATTGGTAGCCTAAATTTAACTATATTCCAAAACAAGTTTTAAAAAATTAAGAATGGAACAATGGAAGCTACAAAGCTGAGTTAAAGTTAAATGGCTTCTAAACTCTATGTACACATATAATATTAACCTTACAAGATGCTCAAGATAATCTTAAAACAATTTGCATAATATTTTACTATTTAAAAAGGATTCACTATCCTGTTATAGCCAATCTTATCTTATCTGTAAGATGGCTAGCCTAGCCTTAAATATACAAGCAGACAAGGGATGCATAGATACTTGCTTTATATGTGCAACTCATATTAGAAGTATTTTAAGCATGAATTTAAACCTCTAGTACTGAAATAACATTTTTCTACATTGGAAATAGTTGTAGAGACATACTATTGAGTCTAGTTTTATGGACATGTTCAAATCGTTGAATTAAAGTCCTACCGCATCTTATACAATTGCATTTCAGATGCTTTTACCTGGGTAGCCCCACCGCAGCTGTTAAACAGGTGGGCATTGTTTGTTTAATAAAATCCGCATCCACTGCAATGTCATCAGGGACGAAAATGTTGACAACAGTTCAGGAAGGCTTTACTGCGGTTAGTTAATGAAAATTCTACATTTTTTTAGTATTTTGTCGGTAGCAAACGAATCGAGTTCCTATTATACTTATATTTTAATAAAATATTAGCAGCCGCACTCGACCGATGCGTCGGCTAACAGCGTCGGTGGCAGCAGCGGCGGAGTCGCCAGGCCTGTTCGGGGCCGCATGGCAGCAGCTGCGGCAGCTGGCCACGGCATTATTGGCAATGACGAGCCGCATATTGGCAAATACCGCCTGATGAAGACCATTGGCAAGGGCAACTTTGCCAAAGTCAAGCTGGCTAAACACGTCATCACTGGCGAGGAGGTGGCTGTCAAGATTATCGACAAGACACAGCTGAATCCGTCCAGCTTGCAGAAGGTGCGTTATTTTTGCCTATGGTTGGCTCATCTCAAGGATTAGTAAACAATCCTTTCCGGATCCAATGCATAAGTAGGTAATCCTTCTGGGATCCCATGGATTAGTAAACAATCCTTTCCGGATCCAATGCATAAGTAGATAATCCTTCTGGGATCCCATGGATTAGTAAACAATCCTTTCCGGATCCAATGCATAAGTAGATAATCCTTCTGGGATCCCATGGATTAGTAAACAATCCTTTCCGGATCCAATGCATAAGTAGATAATCCTTCTGGGATCCCATGGATTAGTAAACAATCCTTTCCGGATCCAATGCATAAGTAGATAATCCTTCTGGGATCCCATGGATTAATAAACAATCCTTTCCGGATCCAATGCATAAATAGATAATCCTTCTGGGATCCCATGGATTAATAAACAATCCCTTCTGGATCCAATGCATAAGTAGGTAATCCTTCTGGGATCCCATGGATTAGTAAACAATCCTTTCCGGATCCAATGCATAAGTAGATAATCCTTCTGGGATCCCATGGATTAGTAAACAATCCTTTCCGGATCCAATGCATAAGTAGATAATCCTTCTGGGATCCCATGGATTAGTAAACAATCCTTTCCGGATCCAATGCATAAGTAGATAATCCTTCTGGGATCCCATGGATTAGTAAACAATCCTTTCCGGATCCAATGCATAAGTAGATAATCCTTCTGGGATCCCATGGATTAATAAACAATCCTTTCCGGATCCAATGCATAAGTAGATAATCCTTCTGGGATCCCATGGATTAATAAACAATCCCTTCTGGATCCAATGCATAAGTAGATAATCCTTCTGGGATCCCATGGATTAGTAAACAATCCTTTCCGGATCCAATGCATAAGTAGATAATCCTTCTGGGATCCCATGGATTAATAAACAATCCTTTCCGGATCCAATGCATAAGTAGATAATCCTTCTGGGATCCCATGGATTAATAAACAATCCTTTCCGGATCCAATGCATAAGTAGATAATCCTTCTGGGATCCCATGGATTAATAAACAATCCCTTCTGGATCCAATGCATAAGTAGATAATCCTTCTGGGATCCCATGGATTAGTAAACAATCCTTTCCGGATCCAATGCATAAGTAGATAATCCTTCTGGGATCCCATGGATTAATAAACAATCCCTTCCGGATCCAATGGATTAGTAGACAGCACTCACAGATCCCACGGATTAGTAGACAGCCCTCACAGATCCCCGGATTAGTAGACAGCCCTCACAGATCCCACGGATTAGTAGACAGCCCTCACAGATCCCACGGATTAGTAGACAGCCCTCACAGATCCAATGGATTAGTAGACAGCCCTCACAGATCCAATGGATTAGTAGACAGCCCTCACAGATCCAATGGATTAGTAGACAGCCCTCACAGATACAATGGATTAGTAGACAGCCCTCACAGATACAATGGATTAGTAGACAGCCCTCACAGATCCAATGGATTAGTAGACAGCCCTCACAGATCCAATGGATTAGTAGACAGTCATGTTACATCATGGATAATTTTCCGTTGGTTAAAAAGTATTTTTTTTTCATTTCTCGTCTACGCATTTTGACTTTATGGAGGAGGTGCATATCTTTCGCCGCCAGCCGCTAGTGTCCGTTTTCATGCGTCATAGATTAATAATAATGACTATAATAGGCTTAGCTGTTCGCCGCACAGCGAAAGTACAAATTGACTCGTACATGTATATATTATATTCGCTACTTTATTGGCTACTAGTAAAGAGAATTAAGAGGCCTCCCAGAATGACGGGTGCCTCTGCCCCCACCCTGTCTTCCTACCCACCCACCTCTGCGGCTGTACCCCTCGACCAGTTTTCTTTATTTAATTTCTATTGCCTAATTATGCCGGCGCGCAGGGATTGGTGGGAACCGTGTAACCATATGCAATGTAGTCTTCGTGTGCATGCATCCATGCAGATTCTGTATATATTAAAGGTATTTGGTACTCGGCGCGAGGCTTGTGCGGTTTTGCGAATCGTTTTACCTAATAGGTAGGCGGGTTAGATTGGACTGGGAGAGGTAGGGAGGCATAGAGATCTTAGGCTGTTGCTTGCGTGCACAAATTTCTTATTTAGTTTCTTCTTTACACTTTTTAAGGTCGGCAGGAAGGGCTGGGCTACAGAACCGTGTTGTTTTTGCTGCTAGAGTGCCGGTTGGGTGGCTGTTGTAAGATGAGCAGCTGGGTTTGTGTTTTTAATATTGTATTCTGCTGCACACATTTGTAAGTTGATGCACAAATTAAAGCGAATAATGAGCGAGAAGAGAACACGGGCTGTTGTCGGTACTGATGATACTGGCGTACGGCTAAGCTAAATAGAACTTAATATGCAACTCCACTTACTTCACTTATTCTAACCATACCTTCTAATAGATAATTTGACAGCATTAGAGCAGGAATACAGACAATTTGACAGCATCAGAGCAGGAATACAGACAATTTGACAGCATCAGAGCAGGAATACAGACAATTTGACAGCATCAGAGCAGGAATACAGACAATTTGACAGCATCAGAGCAGGAATACAGACAATTTGACAGCATCAGAGCAGGAATACAGACAATTTGACAGCATCAAAGCAGGAATACAGACAATTTGACAGCATTAGAGCAGGAATACAGAAAATTTGACAGCATCAGAGCAGGAATACAGACAATTTGACAGCATCAGAGCAGGAATACAGACAATTTGACAGCATCAGAGCAGGAATACAGACAATTTGACAGCATCAGAGCAGGAATACATACAATTTGATAGCATTAGAGCAGGAATACAGACAAATTGACAGCTTTAAAACAGGAATACAGACAATTTGACAGCATCAGAGCAGGAATACAGACAATTTGACAGCATCAGAGCAGGAATACATACAATTTGACAGCATCAGAGCAGGAATACAGACAATTTGACAGCATTAGAGCAGGAATACATACAATTTGACAGCATTAGAGCAGGAATACAGACAAATTGACAGCATTAGAGCAGGAATACAGACAAATTGACAGCATTAGAGCAGGAATACAGACAAATTGACAGCTTTAGAGCAGGAATACAGACAATTTGACAGCTTTTTAACAGGAATACAGACAAATTGACAGCTTTAGAGCAGGAATACAGACAATTTGACAGCATTAGAGCAGGAATACATACAATTTGACAGCATTAGAGCAGGAATACAGACAAATTGACAGCTTTAGAGCAGGAATACAGACAAATTGACAGCTTTAGAGCAGGAATACAGACAAATTGACAGCTTTAGAGCAGGAATACAGACAAATTGACAGCTTTAGAGCAGGAATACAAACAATTTGACAGCTTTTTAACAGGAATACAAACAATTTGACAGCTTTTTAACAGGAATACAGACAATTTGACAGCTTTAAAACAGGTCATACAGAGTTGCAGACAATTTGACGGCTTTGGAACAGAAAAGGGTGATTTTTCCCAGCTTTCATTGGACTACTCACAATTTCACAGCTTGGACTTAGAATTAGGTTAAGTTTACAAACCTGGAGACAATATATAAGTACAATTTTATAATGGACAAGCCTATCGTTATGAATGACTGTCAAAATGGGTGAAATTAATTGGCCAGTCGGTTAGTTGTTGCTGGCACAGTTTTCTTGTTAACTGGTTAATTAAAAGCATTTTTTGTGTAGCTCGACTGTGAGCAGTTTTCAAAATTCCATGTTAAAAAACACACTGGCTGCTTTTAGCTGCACTCCCCGTGCACTGCTCCCATGGGGCTGGGGCTTATGTGGGTAGATTGCACCATTTTCTCACCCTCTCTCCCTGTCGCTCGGCCTACTTTGTATGCGAGTGCCAGTGCAACACTATAGGAATTGGTGACATTCTCTCTTTACTCGTAAGTCACTCGCTTTTATTGAGACTGTCATCCCAGATTCCCAAAATTGGGACTTTTATCACCCCAGATCCCCAGATTGGGACTGTCATTATCCCAGATCCCCAGGTTGGGACTGTCATTATCCCAGATCTCCAGATTGGACTGTCATTATCCCAGATTCTCAATTTGAGACTGTCGTCATCCTAGATCTCCTATTTAAGACTTTTATAATCCCAGATCCCTAATTTGGGACTGTCATCATCCTTGATCTCCTATCTATGACTGTCATAATCCCAGATCCCTAATTTGGGACCTTCATCATCCTAGATCCCTAATTTGAGACTGTCATCATCCTAGATCCCTATTTTGAGAGCGTCATCATCCTAGATCCCTATTTTGAGACTGTCATCATCCTAGATCCCTAATTTGAGACTGTCATTTGATAATAAGAGTCAAAATGGGGGGTTAGAAAGTCACCTGAATGTACTTAATTACACTGCCTAGTTTTTTTGGTTTTTATTTTAGCTGCGTTTGTTTAACTCGCCTACTTGAATGGAGTCAAGCACACAGGGTGCGTGTGGTGCAGGTGTCAATTAAGAACTGAGCTTGATTGATATACTTGCAATCGTAATCAACGTGTCAGTAGGTGTGTTCGCTGTTAAATATAGTCTTATATGTCTTTTAGGCTAGTTATGTTAACGCTCGCTATCTGAACCAAGATCACTTTACTAGTTGGCAGCTAGACAGGGTTGTTTAACAACCACATCGTATACATGGAGATTACACATTGTGGACCTTCCACCTTTAACTGTATATTGCGCTTAATTCTCTTCGACTCTTGGATTTTTAAAAACAAGATTAGCATTTCACACGTGTACTGTCAAGCTGTTATGCCAAGGCTTGTTGCTTGTAGCACAAAACTATTAAAACAATTTGGCCATGAACTTTTGGCTAGGCTAACTTTGAAACTGCGGTGACAAATACGAGTATAATGATCGATTTATAAACCTGTGAACAAGAGTGTAATGACTCATTCAAGACCAATCTATGAACCCGTGAACAAGAGTGTAATGACTCATTCAAGACCAATCTATGAACCCGTGAACAAGAGTGTAATGACTCATTCAAGACCAATCTATGAACCCGTGAACAAGAGTGTAATGACTCATTCAAGACCAATCTATGAACCCGTGAACAAGAGTGTAATGACTCATTCAAGACCAATCTATGAACCCGTGAACAAGAGTGTAATGACTCATTCAAGACCAATCTATGAACCCGTGAACAAGAGTGTAATGACTCATTTAAGACCAATCTATGAACCCGTGAACAAGAGTGTAATGACTCATTCAAGACCAATCTATGAACCCGTGAACAAGAGTGTAATGACTCATTCAAGACCAATCTATGAACCCGTGAACAAGAGTGTAATGACTCATTCAAGACCAATCTATGAACCCGTGAACAAGAGTGTAATGACTCATTCAAGACCAATCTATGAACCCGTGAACAAGAGTGTAATGACTTATTCAAGACCAATCTATGAACCCGTGAACAAGAGTGTAATGACTCATTCAAGACCAATCTATGAACCCGTGAACAAGAGTGTAATGACTCATTCAAGACCAATCTATGAACCCGTGAACAAGAGTGTAATGACTCATTCAAGACCAATCTATGAACCTGTGAACAAGGGTGTAATGACTCATTAATGACTAATCTATGAATTTGTGGAGAAGGGTGTAATGACTCCTTAATGACTAATCTATGAATTTGTGGAGAAGGGTGTAATGACTCATTCATGACCAATCTATGAACCCATTAACAATGGTTCCCTGGTATGATATGGAAATGACTCATTTATGACCAATCTATGAACCTGTTAGCAAGGGTATAATGACTCATTCATTACTAATCTATGAACCCATTAACAATGGTTCCCTGGTATGATATTGAAATGACTCATTTATGACCAATCTATGAACCTGTTAGCAAGGGTATAATGACTCATTCATTACTAATCTATGAACCCATTAACAATGGTTCCCTGGTATGATATGGAAATGACTCATTTATGACCAATCTATGAACCTGTTAGCAAGGGTATAATGACTCATTCATGACTAATCTTTGAACCTATTAACAATGGTTCCCTGGTATGATATGGAAATGACTCATTTATGACCAATCTATGAACCTGTTAGCAAGGGTATAATGACTCATTCATTACTAATCTTTGAACCTATTAACAATGGTTCCCTGGTATGATATGGAAATGACTCATTTATGACCAATCTATGAACCTGTTAGCAAGGGTATAATGACTCATTCATTACTAATCTATGAACCCATTAACAATGGTTCCCTGGTATGATATGGAAATGACTCATTTATGACCAATCTATGAACCTGTTAGCAAGGGTATAATGACTCATTCATTACTAATCTTTGAACCTATTAACAATGGTTCCCTGGTATGATATGGAAATGACTCATTTATGACCAATCTATGAACCTGTTAGCAAGGGTATAATGACTCATTCATTACTAATCTATGAACCTATTAACAATGGTTCCCTGGTATGATATGGAAATGACTCATTTATGACCAATCTATGAACCTGTTAGCAAGGGTATAATGACTCATTCATTACTAATCTTTGAACCTATTAACAATGGTTCCCTGGTATGATATGGAAATGACTCATTTATGACCAATCTATGAACCTGTTAGCAAGGGTATAATGACTCATTCATTACTAATCTATGAACCTATTAACAATGGTTCCCTGGTATGATATGGAAATGACTCATTTATGACCAATCTATGAACCTGTTAGCAAGGGTATAATGACTCATTCATTACTAATCTATGAACCCATTAACAATGGTTCCCTGGTATGATATGGAAATGACTCATTTATGACCAATCTATGAACCTGTTAGCAAGGGTATAATGACTCATTCATTACTAATCTTTGAACCTATTAACAATGGTTCCCTGGTATGATATGGAAATGACTCATTTATGACCAATCTATGAACCTGTTAGCAAGGGTATAATGACTCATCTAATATACTAAAAATGAAATGCTTGGTTGGTTGCTTGTAATTGATTTTCTCCCGAACGGCTCAACCGATTTTCACCATTTCTTCACCAAAAGATGCTAAATATGGGCAGAATTTTACACGTATTTTTAATAAGCTTAACTTCATTGTTAAGGGGATTAAATATTCGAAAAACTGTTTTAGATAGGATTTTTAATGCATTTCATCAGAGCCAGTTTTGTCAACGTGCATTCCACTGCCAATTTTAATGATTGCATCAGGGCCAGTTTTGTTAATAGTGAGTATACTGATAAGAATTTCACTGTGTCAAATGTACATAGCTATGTCAACCCCACTGACGAGACAGTCAGTACGAATTTATAAATAGATTACATCACAGCTTTTCTCACCCGTGTGTGTGTGTGTTTGATTTTAATAGGTAAAATGTGCATAGCAGATTTCAATTCAATGATATATTGCTCAATACAATTCCCCCCAGCGAGTTTAGTAGATACAGCGAGACATCTACTCCTTTCTTACCACAATAAAAATAAATCATCAAACCTTGTCTTGATTTCAATCGAGAAAAGTGTCCAACAGTTGTTTAAATGTCCAACCGTTTTTTAATGTGTCCAACAGTTTTTTAATGTGTTTAACAGTTTTCTAAATGTGTTTAACAGTTTTCTAAAAGTGTTTAACCGTTTTCTAAATGTGTTTACCAGTATTCTAAATGTGTTTACCAGTATTCTAAATGTGTTTACCATACCAGTATTCTAAATGTGTTACCAGTATTCTAAATGTGTTTAACAGTTTTCTAAATGTCTTTAACCGTTTTCTTAATGTGTTTACCAGTATTCTAAATGTGTTTACCAGTATTCTAAGTGTGTTTAACAGTTTTCTACATGTCTTTAACAGTTTTCTAAATGTCTTTACCAGTATTCTAAATGTGTTTACCAGTATTCTAAATATGTTTGACAGTATTCTAAATGTGTTTACCAGTATTCTAAATGTGTTTACCAGTATTCTAAATGTGTTTAACCGTTTTCTAAATGTGTTTATCAGTTCTCTAAATGTGTGTACCAGTATTCTAAATGTGTTGAATAGTTTTCTAAAAGTGTTTATCAGTTGTTCAATTGTGCTTACCAGTTTTTTTAATGTTTTTACAGTTTTCTTAACGTGTTTATCAGTTTTCTAAATGTGTTTAGCATTTTTCAAATGTTTCCAAAATGTTTCTAAAAATTTCCAATAATTACCAACTTTGTTAATGCGTTTTAAAGTTTTTAAATATGTTGAACGGTTAATAATGGTTATTTGCTGCTGGGGGGAATTAGTTCTTTGATGCTAGGGGGGAATTAGTTCTCTGCTGCTGGTGGGAAATTGGTTCTTTGCTGCTGGGGGGGAATTGGTTCTTTGCTGCTGGGGGGAATTGGTTCTTTGCTGCTGGGGGTAATTAGTTCTCTGCTGCTGGGGGGAATTAGTTCTCTGCTGCTGGTTGGGGAATTAGTTCTCTGCTGCTGGGGGGGGGAATTAGTTCTCTGCTGCTGGGGGGAAATTAGTTCTCTGCTGCTGGGGGGAATTAGTTCTCTGCTGCTGGGGGGGGGAATTAGTTCTCTGCTGCTGGGGGTAAATTAGTTCTCTGCTGCTGGGGGGAATTGGTTCTTTGCTGCTGGTTGGGGAATTGGTTCTTTGCTGCTGGGGGGGGAATTAGTTCTTTGCTGCTGGGGGGAATTAGTTCTCTGCTGCTGGGGGGAAATTAGTTATTTGCTGCTGGGGGGAATTAGTTCTTTGCTGCTGGGGGGGGAATTAGTTCTCTGCTGCTGGGGGGGGAATTAGTTCTCTGCTGCTGGGGGGGGGAATTAGTTCTTTGCTGCTGGGGGGGGGAATTAGTTCTCTGCTGCTCGGGGGGGAATTAGTTCTCTGCTGCTGGGGGGCAATTAGTTCTCTGCTGCTGGTTGGGGAATTAGTTCTCTGCTGCTGGGGGGGGAATTAGTTCTCTGCTGCTGGGGGGGGAATTAGTTCTCTGCTGCTGGGGGGAATTAGTTCTCTGCTGCTGGGGGGGGAATTAGTTCTCTGCTGCTGGGGGTAAATTAGTTCTCTGCTGCTGGGGGGAATTGGTTCTTTGCTGCTGGTTGGGGAATTGGTTCTTTGCTGCTGGGGGGGGGAATTAGTTCTTTGCTGCTGGGGGGAATTAGTTCTCTGCTGCTGGGGGGAAATTAGTTATTTGCTGCTGGGGGGAATTAGTTCTCTGCTGCTGGGGGGGGAATTAGTTCTCTGCTGCTGGGGGGGGGAATTAGTTCTTTGCTGCTGGGGGGGGAATTAGTTCTCTGCTGCTCGGGGGGGAATTAGTTCTCTGCTGCTGGGGGGCAATTAGTTCTCTGCTGCTGGTTGGGGAATTAGTTCTCTGCTGCTGGGGGGGGGAATTAGTTCTCTGCTGCTGGGGGGGAATTAGTTCTTTGCTGCTGGGGGGAATTAGTTCTTTGCTGCTGGGGGGGAATTAGTTCTCTGCTGCTGGGGGGGAATTAGTTCTTTGCTGCTGGGGGGGGATTAGTTCTCTGCTGCTGGGGGGGGAATTAGTTCTCTGCTGCTGGAGGGAAATTAGTTTTTTGCTACTGAGGGGACATTAGTTCTCTGCTGCTTGGGGGACATTGGTTTTTTACTGCTGAGGGGATAGTTTTCACATGTACCTCAGTAGCATTAAGCTGAGTTGTATCAAACGTAAGCTACTTGTGTAATTTTGCCCCAATGGGGCTCTTGGTGTACAGACCGGATGTCTCAGAATGTATTCAAGCTCAGACTGACTGTTTTTGTATTTAGTGAGAATTCAAATTCTCTTTGATTCGCAATCACGTATATTCGCAATCAGGGAAATTATTACTGACGAAATAGGTTTTCGTTTTTGTTTGCTTTCAGGTGTGTTTTGTCCTTCTGCATTGCACAAGATTTTTTGTCTGACCAGTAGTGCTCCCCGAAGGGGGGCAAAACTTGCTAGTTCATTACTAATCTTTGAACCTTTTAACAATGGTTCCCTGGTATGATATGGAAATGACTCATTTATGACCAATCTATGAACCTGTTAGCAAGGGTATAATGACTCATTCATTACTAATCTATGAACCTATTAACAATGGTTCCCTGGTATGATATGGAAATGACTCATTTATGACCAATCTATGAACCTGTTAGCAAGGGTATAATGACTCATTCATTACTAATCTATGAACCTATTAACAATGGTTCCCTGGTATGATATGGAAATGACTCATTTATGACCAATCTATGAACCTGTTAGCAAGGGTATAATGACTCATTCATTACTAATCTATGAACCCATTAACAATGGTTCCCTGGTATGATATGGAAATGACTCATTTATGACCAATCTATGAACCTGTTAGCAAGGGTATAATGACTCATTCATTACTAATCTTTGAACCTATTAACAATGGTTCCCTGGTATGATATGGAAATGACTCATTTATGACCAATCTATGAACCTGTTAGCAAGGGTATAATGACTCATTCATTACTAATCTATGAACCTATTAACAATGGTTCCTTGGTATGATATGGAAATGACTCATTTATGACCAATCTATGAACCTGTTAGCAAGGGTATAATGACTCATTCATTACTAATCTATGAACCCATTAACAATGGTTCCCTGGTATGATATGGAAATGACTCATTTATGACCAATCTATGAACCTGTTAGCAAGGGTATAATGACTCATTCATTACTAATCTTTGAACCTATTAACAATGGTTCCCTGGTATGATATGGAAATGACTCATTTATGACCAATCTATGAACCTGTTAGCAAGGGTATAATGACTCATTCATTACTAATCTATGAACCTATTAACAATGGTTCCCTGGTATGATATGGAAATGACTCATTTATGACCAATCTATGAACCTGTTAGCAAGGGTATAATGACTCATTCATTACTAATCTTTGAACCTATTAACAATGGTTCCCTGGTATGATATGGAAATGACTCATTTATGACCAATCTATGAACCTGTTAGCAAGGGTATAATGACTCATTCATTACTAATCTTTGAACCTATTAACAATGGTTCCCTGGTATGATATGGAAATGACTCATTTATGACCAATCTATGAACCTGTTAGCAAGGGTATAATGACTCATTCATTACTAATCTATGAACCTATTAACAATGGTTCCCTGGTATGATATGGAAATGACTCATGTATGAACTCATTCATCTTTTTGTACATGAACACTACAAGAGTGTATGAACAATCTATGTAATAGACTATTAAACCTGTTGACATATACGTAATAAGCCAGATTAAGGGATTAATACGCACTTAAAGATCAAAATTCAAGAAGCAAATTCTAAGAATATGTTATATTTCTGAAATGCATTCTCTCTGTGTCACGGACTAAAGTTGCGCTATCCAGTCCTAGTTGAATTGGGTTGCCATTAAGTTCATTGATTTCTAGCTGTGAAAAGTTTTTTTCATTTTGCGCCAACGAGAGTGAATTTGAGGCCAAAATGGTGTAGGGGAGGGCGCACATTTTGGAAAGCTTAAATGGAACAGGCAGAAATAAGAGTGCGTGCTAGCATTTTAATGCCTCTACAAGTATTATATGCATACATGCACTCACACTCACACAGACACACACGCATGCATACATATATGAATTGCTGTTTAGTAAAATTAACTTGCCTTTCAATAGGCCGCGTTCTCTTCTTTTAGGACAAAATGGGAAACTTGCGATAATGTTAAAAGTTATAAGGCTTTTATTATCCGGAAAGTAAAATCGAAATAATTATGCACATTCAAGAATTTCTAATAATTCCCTAGAGAACAGGTTTGGGCGAAGAACGTAGATTAATAATATAGCATTCCAGTATCTATGTGTACAAGTATTAATCTATTAGTCATGCAACAGTGGGCCAACTTTTTGTGGTAGAATTACTTTCATTTTCACCCTCTGGATTCTCTCTGTCTGTCTCTTTGCTCCCACACTGCCACCTCAAACTACCCCAACAATAGCCGCAGCCGTCACCCCCGAGTGTGAGTCATTTGCAACTTTTCCAAGTTAGTTACTAAGCCCGTCTGTGCCATTGTATGTAGTTAGCGTTTAACGAATTATTGATAACATTTCATTGCAGCTTTTTCGCGAAGTGAAGATCATGAAAATGTTGGATCATCCAAATATAGGTGAGGCGCGTTTTTTACTTTAATTCCCATATTTATGAATTGTGTTTTAAAAAAAATTATTTAACGATTTTGTGTTTTCAGTCCGTCTATACGAGGTGATTACAACCGAGAAGACTCTCTATCTAGTCATGGAGTACGCTAGCGGAGGTGAGGAATTAACTCTTTGATAAAGATAATTTGATAAAGAAATTTTTTTCACGTTTGATTCTACCAATCGGGTAATTTAGGTTATTGGAAAAATATAACGATTTATCGATTTAGCAAATCAGAAGTGTTAAATTTGGCGAAAACAATTAATTGAAAATGCTAATTGGCACATTAAATTAGGCGATATTTAAATGAAACGAATTATGTATTTAGGCGAAATCAAAATGTAAGATTAAAAAATATCTTAAAAGTTAAAGGAATTAACGAATCTGATATTCAATAATCCTCCCAACCCACCCGCAGGCGAAGTGTTTGACTACCTGGTGGCGCACGGCCGCATGAAGGAGAAGGAAGCCCGCGTGAAATTTCGCCAGATCGTGAGCGCTGTGCAGTACTGCCACCAGAAGAGAATAGTGCATCGCGATCTCAAAGCTGAGAACCTGCTGCTAGACTCCGATATGAATATTAAAATAGCGGACTTTGGCTTTAGCAACGAGTACAATCCGGGCCAACGGCTCGACACCTTCTGCGGCTCGCCGCCCTACGCCGCGCCCGAATTATTTCAGGGCAAAAAGTACGAAGGCCCCGAGGTGGACGTGTGGAGTCTTGGCGTCATTCTCTACACTCTGGTTAGCGGCTCGCTGCCGTTCGACGGCCAGAATCTCAAGGAGCTGCGGGAGCGGGTGCTGCGCGGCAAATACCGGATACCATTCTACATGAGCACAGACTGCGAGTCGCTGCTCAAACGCATGCTGGTGCTCAATCCGTCCAAGCGGCACACCCTAGAAGGCGTCATGAACGATCGTTGGATGAATGTGGGCTTCGAGGAGTCGCCGCTGATACCCTACAATGAGCCGGAGCCGGACTACAACAACCAGCTGGTCACGGAGACCATGCTGTCTATGGGCTTCACTAGGGAGCAGATTCGAGAGTCTCTGCTCAATCAACGATTCGACAATGTCACCGCCACCTACCTGCTGCTCAGCCGGCGGCATCAGCAGCCATTCGGCGAAGGCGGCGACGCGTCCAGGTCGGCCAGTTCTCACAGTCTGCGCGGCCAGCATCATCCACATCAGGCGTCGCTGGCTGCGGCACCTGCGCATAGCGGCGCAGTCGGCGTTGGCGCCGGCGGCGGAGTCGGCAGCAGCGGCGTCGGCCGATCCGTGTCGGCTAGTCAAGCGCCGCCGTCAGTTATCGCTGGAGCTCCCGGCAGTCGGCGGAGCACAGCGGAGCCATCGTCAGGTGGCGGCGGCTTCTCTGCGCCTCGTCCGAATCACGCCCAGTCGGCGAGGGGCCCGCCGCCTCCGCCGATGCCGCCGATGCCCCATCAGCAGCAGCCGCAGCGACCGGTGCCCGCCGCCCGCAGCCTGACATCGGCGGGCTCACGCAACGGCCCGCCTCATCACTCAGCTGCTGGTGCCTATCAGCATCAGCAGCAGCAGCCGCCGGATCAATCTTATCAGCAGCCGATGTCGTCAACATCCGCGTCAGCGTCGATGACTCCCGGTCAGCCTAGCGGCGTCGGTGTGCGCCGAACGCAGACTCAATCTGGCGGATCGCAGCCGCCCTCAGATCGACGCGGTCAGCAGCCAAGGCCCAGAATGCCACCTCCGCCGCCGATTTCAGCTGTCTACGAGCATAATTATAGCCAGCAACAGCAGCAGCAGCCACAGGCGTGAGTGTTTGTTATGAATCGATTCCTACTACTTATAGTAGACACACCTTGTTATATTTATTTCCAATATAATAAACCTCCCTTAATCGTGCTAAAAAAACTTGAAAATGAAACAGATTTGGCGGGCCGACTCGGGACACCTGGGTGCAGCAGTCGATGCGGGAGACGCGTTCCAAGCCGCTCTATCCTGCAGCTGGACCGCCCGCTACCGGCATATTTCCCAATTCGCCAAGCGGAGGCGGCGTTGCCGGCGGCGAATTCGCGCGCAACACAAACGCCAGGCGAACAGTGCAGGGCACCGGCAACAAGGAGCGAGCCCAGCTGGAGACTCACGTGCAGCAGCAGGCTCAGCCCGTGCCGCCGGATGGCGCCAGAGGAGGCGGCAACAATCTGTCCGTGCTTGGCAGGTTCTTGAGCAAGAAGCTCAGCTTTAACTTTGGTCGGCACGGCAATAGCGGGTGAGTGTCTGACGGTGATAGATTTGACAGGTTGGGAATTTCCGGTCTGTGTCAGGTTAGACATATTGAGTCAATGACAGGCTAGACAGATTCAATATTAGATTTGACAGGTTCTGTCAGTGAATGATTATGTCAGTTACAGGCTTGACAGATTTGACAAGTTTTGTCAGTTACAGATTTGACAGATTGGGTCAGATACAGGTTTGACAGATTTGGTCAGATACAGGTTTGAAAGATTGGGTCAGATACAGGTTTGACAGATTGGGTCAGATACAGATTTGACAGATTGGGTCAGATACAGGTTTGACAGATTAGGTCAGATACAGGTTTGACAGACTGGGTCAAGTAACGATTTGATAGATTGGGTCGGCGACGAATTTGACCTATCATATCAGTGACAGTTTTACGAGTAAACTTGGATAGTGAAATTTTAGACAGGTTAATTAGTGATGTCAGTGACAGGTGGGACAGATTAGTCAGTGACAGGTGGGACAGATTAGTCAGTGACAGGTGGGACAGATAAGTCAGTGACAGGTGGGACAGATTAGTCAGTGACAGGTGGGACAGATAAGTCAGTGACAGGTGGGACAGATAAGTCAGTGACAGGTGGGACAGATAAGTCAGTGACAGGTGGGACAGATTAGTCAGTGACAGAAAAGGGTTCAAAAGAATAGGGTTTTAGAACAGGGCCTAGCCGTAGTTGCCATAGCAACCAATGTCTAGCGATGTCGAGCCGACTCCTAGAAGCATCTCTCCCAACCCCGCCAGCCGCAGCTTCCGTCGCTCGTCAGGCGGCGCTTCTGGCAGCCAGGCGTCGACGTCTTCGGGTGGAGCCGGCGCCGGTCCTTCAGGCTCGGGCGTCGGGGCGACGTCTGGTGGCGCCGCTGCCATTACGCCAGACTCCAGCAGCAATTTCGCCAGCATCGGCGGAGCCGATGATTCCAGTGTTGTTGGCGCCTCCGGCGGCGGCGGTGGTGGCAGCAGCGGTGCCTCGAAGCCGCGCTCGCTTCGCTTCACCTGGTCGATGAAGACCACCTCGGCTATGGAGCCAGGCGCCATCATGCAGGAGATTCTGCGAGTTCTAGCCAAGCACCAGTGCGAGTTCGAGCGCCAGGAGACCTTCCTGTTGTCGTGCGCATTCGGCGATCCGCAGACTGGGTCTAGCGTCCAGTTCGAAATTGAGGTGTGCAAACTGCCGCGCCTCTCACTCAACGGTGTCAGGTTTAAGCGCATCAGCGGCACCTCAATCGGCTTCAAGAACATCGCCAGCCGCATTGCCAACGATCTGCGGCTCTGACAGTCGGCATTCTAGAGATCTGCTTTTTTAAAGCCATCATTGTGTGCGCTGCCTTATTGTGTACTGTTTGCTTTTTATTTAATACATGCTTGATCGTACAATATTGAGTAGTGTATAGTTGAGGATGTAACTTCCTGATAGATTTTGGCTACTTGACTCCACTATGCGTGTACTTGTCAGTTTTAGTTGTTAAATCACTTCATAACAATACTTTTTGCGTTCCTCTTAATTCTCCGTTTTATATTATCGTGAAATTATAGTGTTCTCTACCATTTCCTGGGCTTACTCATCCTCTGAGCTCATCTGCTCAATGATGACTCGTCTTGCCTCTCCCTCGCCTTTCCTCCACGCCTTTCACCCTCGACTCTCCCTCGCCTTTCTCCCTCGCCTTTCTCCCTCGACCCTCCCTCGCCTTTCCTCCTCGCCTTTCTCCCTCGCCCTTCTCCCTCGCCTTTCTCCCTCGCCTTTCTCCCTCGACCCTCCCTCGTCTTTCCTCCTCGCCTTTCTCCCTCGCCCTTCTCGCTCGCCTTTTCTCCTCGCCTTTCTCTCGTCTCTCCCGCCTCCTCCTCACCTCACCCTGTCAGTTAAATTACAATGTTCATAAGGCCTGCTTCACTGCTGCATCAGTCTATACAGGCACTCAGTTCCTAATGATTGTATTAGATAAAAATCTACACACCTTACCGCCTAGCGCGATATAAATCAATCCCAATCCTTGTCAGGTGTGATCGTGTGTTTGCGTGCGTTTGTACATATTTTTAACATTGTGCTTCTTTTGCTATAGCTGATTGTCACTAAATAAAAGGAGTCTGTGCCGAGCCTCGCATTAATCCAAATTCGATATTTCATCCCTTTAATCCCAACAGGACTCCATAAACGATTGCACCTGTTCTTATAATCGCACTGCTTATTTTATCAGCTTATATGCCAGCTTGGTCTGTTCTTAACTGTTTTCATTTGCCCTGAATGTTCATATAGTAACAATAAATTGCATACATATTATACATATACATATATATACTTTCAGTTTTACTATCTATGGCTGTGCCTTCATTGCGCCCTCTCACACTCTCTCTCACTCTCTCTCACTCACTCTCTCTCTCACTCACTCTCTCTCTTTGAGCGTAGCTTTCTAGACCTCATTT
Source organism: Macrostomum hystrix (assembly GCA_950097015.1). NCBI lineage: Eukaryota > Metazoa > Platyhelminthes > Macrostomidae > Macrostomum > Macrostomum hystrix. The sequence continues at coordinate 570,148 of CATNEN010000026.1, forward strand.
TGTATTGCATTTCACTTAGGAAAATATATATCTCAATATCCCGAATGATGTCGAATGGGATTTGAAAACTCGAAATCTACCTTAATCAGAGCCGCACTTGCAAGTTTTTAAAGTTCGATTCCTGAAGTCCTACATCCCATGAACCCTAGCTCTAAAATCCCACATCCCTAAAATCCCGAACCTTAAATCCCACATCCCTAAAATCCCGAACCTGAAATCCCACATCCCTAAAATCCCGAACCTGAAATCCCACATCCCTAATATCCTGAGCGTTAAATCCCACATCCCTAATATCCTGGGCCTTAAATCCCACATCCCTAATATCCTGGGCCTTAAATCCCACATCCCTAATATCCTGGGCCTTAAATCCCACATCCCTAGAATCCCAAACCTGAACCTCAAGAACCGACTACTCAAGATCCCACTACTTAAATCCTAACTGAAAATCCTAGATCTCAAAAATGTCATTATCTAGAATTATCCCATGAATGTAAGAATTGAGAACCGCGAATATTAGTAGAATTATCCCAGAACATCAATTCTAGCTTCTCTTATTTAGTTTCCAAATCTTCTATGTGTAAATACATTACTTTTTTCTCTCTACATCGCCTCATCTCGTCACCTGGCTATCACTCACAGAGACGAACAACTGCTCTAACTAACGCGATCTCTTCTTAGCTAATTCTGACTCAAGAATTTTTTGTGTTGCCATTGTTGCTTCTACTGTTGTCAAAATAAAAGTTTTTTTTTACTTACGTCATTTTTTGTTTTACTCCGACTCGTTTCCGGGTTTTGGTTCTTTTTTATTTTGTCTACAGTTTCTGCCAACGATGGTTTTATAGTAACTGTTCTGTTTAAAAGGCACTATTCGAAAAACACTCACTAATGCTACTATATTATTGTGCCTCTTGTTTGCTATTATAATTATAATTAATTTTTTTCTTTAATGCTATCTTAACACTCGACCTCTATTCATAGGCCGATTATTGCAATAAAAATGGCGTTGAGTTATCATTTTCTCATTCAATTTCACTTCGCTGCGGATTAGTAGTTGGATTATCTCTGCTTTAATCCGATGCCTCCCGCTTCTGTTGCTCTTGTCGGTTGTGTTGAAAGGACTCCCAAAAATAGATTTCGTGCGCATACTACACTACTGACGCAGTTTTATTAAGTAGAGCATTCAGCGTTCAGCTGTGCTCGATTTCAGCATTGATCTTCTTGTTCCCCCCTCTTAAAAATAAAAGACGCTTAAGAAAAGTGATTTGCCTTGGCCATGCTTTTTGCATTACATATTTGTCTATTTACAAACGCCTTCTACCACTATGTTCTGAATCCCCAAAAAACTTTGTTTATGGCAGGAATTTATCTTAGTTTTTTTGCTTTTCTGTGCCTACTCGCTAGAGAATGTACCTCTGAATTAGGTCGAGCCATTTTGTTTTTTTTTAACTAAAATACTCAAACGTTCTCTATGATTGAACTAAACTGCCCTGTCCCATTAGATGGTGATATTATTATTCTTATTGCTATTGTGTCATTTTGTTGAATTAATTACCTTAATGGGAACCATTAGCTTGTATTAAAAAATCCCATTATCTTATCCTATTTTGCCGCCACCTTTTGTACTTTTTGTTGCCACTCTTTCCTCCTACCAAAATAGATTGAAACGCGTCAACCTGTTTGCTTCTTGTTTGGACACTTGCACGTTGACGCCGCTGACTAAATTGATTTTTAAACTATTTAATTTACCTTAAAAGGCTTTGCGTTTCTGCGACTGTGCTGTTAATTACTACTACTATTTTTATTATTAACGCTTACTATTTGCTATGATTGCTAACTGAATTTATACTACTTACTGTGCGTTATTCATATTATAGTTATACTGGTGTATTGCAGTTCGCGCTGCCGCCGTGCTTTTCCGGCCGTTGAATTTGGAACAAGTCTGTCGCGTCTCGCTGAATATACATTTTGAGACATGTCTGAGTCTTTTGTCCTGGCCATATGCTCTTCTGACATCCCACGGGCTCTTCTGACATCCCACGGGCTCTTCTGACATCCCACGGGCTCTTCTGACATCCCACGGGCTCTTCTGACATCCCACGGGCTCTTCTGACATCCCACGGGCTCTTCTGACATCCCACGGGCTCTTCTGACATCCCACGGGCTCTTCTGACATCCCACGGGCTCTTCTGACATCCCACGGGCTCTTCTGACATCCCACGGGCTCTTCTGACATCCCACGGGCTCTTCTGACATCCCACGGGCTCTTCTGACATACAACAGACTCTTCTGACATACAACAGACTCTTCTGACATCCCGCAGACTCCTCTGACATACAGCAGACTCTTCTGACATACAGCAGACTCTTCTGACATACAACAGACTCTTCTGACATACAGCAGACTCTTCTGACATACAACAGACTCTTCTGACATACAGCAGACTCTTCTGACATACAACAGACTCTTCTGACATACAACAGACTCTTCTGACATACAGCAGACTCTTCTGACATACAACAGACTCTTCTGACATACAGCAGACTCTTCTGACAAACAACAGACTCTTCTGACATACAGCAGACTCTTCTGACATACAACAGACTCTTCTGACATACAGCAGACTCTTCTGACATACAACAGACTCTTCTGACATACAGCAGACTCTTCTGACAAACAACAGACTCTTCTGACATACAGCAGACTCTTCTGACATACAACAGACTCTTCTGACATACAACAGACTCTTCTGACATACAACAGACTCTTCTGACATACAACAGACTCTTCTGACATACAGCAGACTCTTCTGACATACAACAGACTCTTCTGACATACAGCAGAAAGGCCAATTGCTCTCCCACAATTAACCTGTAGTTGGTGACTGCAAATCGAAAATTGTTGCCCAATAAACCAGCTCTGCACGCGAGTCCAATTGAAATATGCAACTGAAATGTAACCCTTATAAACTTACGCTTTTTTGCTACACTAGTTGCCATGGCCACGGATGTCATTGCGAAAGATAGGCACACTAATGCTGATGGCCACCAGTTCTAAGCCAAACTGGTGCCCAAAGTGAAGGCGAGCGATGCTTTCTACCTCAATAGTCGGTGACTCCTTTTTTGCCAGAAAACTTAAGCCATATGCGTCATCTATACTGTCTTCCTGTCCCGTTCATGCGCAATAAATGATCCCATGCAGTTGCAAAAATTTACCCAACAAAAAATAAAATAATTTACAGTCGCATTGAAACAGCAATGCTCAACATTTTGCCTTCGAAAGAAAACAAGAGGCTGATTGCGTATGAAAATATTTTGGCTTCACTCCATGACTTAACCAAGCATTACATAAGAAACCAGAGGCACATCTGTAGCTGCAAAATAGCTTCCAATTATGCAGTTTAATTGAATCTAGACATGTACATTAACACGTGCCAATCGTCTCGCGCCGCACCGTACAGCTCGTGGCACACAGATTTAATGTGCTGACTCCGTTTGGTGTCCATACCAGCCTGACTGCCCCGATGATCCAAAATGTTCATGGTGGATTCAAAGACGTCGGCTCCGCTTGATCCCACCGCTGCCACCAAGTGCTGCTTGTGGTGCAAGTCTCTAACCCTGTCGTGCGCAAAGTCGGCTAGAATTGCAGTCGTGACAGCGCGATAATCGTTCAGTTGGCGCATGCCCTCGTCGCCAATGTTGAACGCGAAGCGGCAAGCGTCTGCGGAGTCGTCATCGAAGCTGTGAAGTAGAAATCTGAAGACAATCGGTTTTTAAGTGATTATTTTAATTCATTAAAGCTCACTCCACCATCACCATCACCACCACCATCGCTCATCAGCTTTAAAATGTTAATTTCAAGTATTTCATAAGCTTGAAACTAATTTTTCCAATTCCAGATTTAGTCAGAAACGATACCTGTTTTCTTCTTAAAGTAATGTCCAAAAAATAAGATTTTGTTTGCTGTAATTACCTGGGCAGATTGCAGTGAATTTTAGAATTGCCAACATATAATGGCATAGTTTGGTAGCTGCTAATGTCGAATATGTTGAACATAGGAGCGCCAATGACGTTCTTAAACAGTAAGTGGTACATTAGTGCCTGCACAGGGCACACCGTCCTAATGTCGTAAAGAAGCATGCGACGCATCTGCTCATAGTCAATTTCGTCTTCATTAACTTCTGATTTCATCAGGTCCACGTAGTGCTGAACGATTGTCGAACCCAACCTTTGTGTGTTCCGCTTAGCGTAGACTCGCTCCAGCGATCGTCTGAAGCCAGTCTCCACTTTGAAGCGGCTCTCGTTTCGTCGCCCTGTCGGAAACAGAGACCAATAATAGCCGCTGGCGGAGCTGCTGAAGAACACAACTGGTTTGTTCGCCATCTTTAGGCTCTTGTCGCGCAGTGCGGCTAGCAGGCTTGAGTTCAGGATGGTCGGAGGCAAGTGCAGGAGGCTCCTCTCTGTGACCTGTCTGCACAAGTGGTGTTCAGGGGTGGCGGCACATTCAGAGCATTATTCTCAGAGAAATCTTTCTCAAGCAAAAAAAAGAAATACGATTCAAGACTTCCGAAGTCGGCCAATTCCAATAGCAATTTGATGCTTTGAGAGACTAACAATTAAGCTTACCTGGCCTCCATTTCTGGAAATTCGTCTAGGTAACTGTGCACTGTTCTCAGCCACTGAGGCATAACTCGGACAGTGTCATTCTGCGATAAATGATTTAGGCAGTCTGCAGACGCATTGTGCTTAAACTTCTGGTAGCACTCATCGATTTGATCCTGGCTGATATTCCAAGCTAGTGAGAACAGTGGCGATGGCTCCTGAAGAAACACGTCCTCCAAAATGGAACCCATACCTGACAAAGGTAGGATCTCTGGCGATGGATCAATAAGCCAGAATTTGTTGACATACACTGCCTCCGGAGATAGCAACAGCCTAAAATAGTAGTAAGATGCAATTCAAGGGTCTGATTAAACGTTCATTTTGCTCTGCTGTTGCTTTTGTTGAGCAGAAATGCTGTATTATTATTATTAATTATTAATATGGGTTCTCGACTAAAAAAAAACATAAAAAGCGAAGTTTTGTAGGAATCAACTATTGAGCTGGGTAGGGAAAAGCAAATTAATTAAAAATAGAAGCAGTAAAAACACAAAGGACGCCAGGGATAAAAAAATATGAAATATATATTGTTAAATGGTAATACGAGCTCGTAGACTCAGGGCAGCTGTTCCCTTGCTTAGAGAATTCTATGATGTACTTTGCTAAAGCTTCAGTGGTTTCCCTATCGTCTTGTGTCGTTATATAGTTAGATTTCTCTTCTGCTGTTAAGGACGCGAAATTGGTAGTTTTCCTAGAAATGTTCTTTTCAAAATTCGAACGTACGGCGCTATACATATTCCAACTGAAGTTAAAAAGGAAGTGGGCCTCGTTTTCAACTTCCTTGCTACATAATCTATTCTCATACGGAATTTTTGGTCTCGCAGTTCGCAATGTTTCGCAAGCTAGCTTATGGTTTCCTAGTCTAAACGAGGATATGGTACGTCTCAACTCCGGGTTGTATATTTGTTGTAAATATTTTTCGGCTGAATAATTTAGCTTAAAGTATTAATAGAAATGACTTAGCTTGCTTGAGTTCTGTGTCCTTTGTCTCCAATGGGTATCAAACTGAGAAACGAAATTTTTCCTGTGGTTTCTAATTGCTTTTGCAGGACTAATGCCTCTGTAGTTCAGCATAACCTCATTGTGATCTTTGCTTTGATTCCAACATCACTGTATGTTTGGTCCGCTTATAACGGGAAAATTATGGAGTCCGGCCGGCTTGTTATGGAGGCCCAGTATGAAATGCTTCTTTTCTGGATGTTGTATAATAATGCTCTGTCCCTTGAATAATATGGACTTCGTCTTGGCCTTGACTTCATACTGCATAGATTCCTGCCTTTTTGCCAAACCTGCACGCAGAGTGCAGTTTTAATTCCCGTGTACCGTATGTGGTCTCACAGATTCACTCACCAAAGTCCAAGTGTACCACCGGATCCTTCGCCAAGAAAAACAACTCGCCTAGCGTCTCCGCCGAAACTATCAATTGTCTTATTGATCCACAGCAGAGCTTGTGTAACATCGCGAATAAACAAGTTGCCCATGAAATTGTCGCGATTCAGGATTGCGGCGCCGTCCAGCCCGATGCGGTAGTTCACAGTGACGACAACGCAGTCGAGGCTTTCAACAACTTGCGCTGCTGGCATTATTGGTTTATTGTACACTAAATCGTTACCTGTCACGAGGACAATCACCGGTCGCCTACCCTCGTTAAGTTGAGGTGTTGAAACGCTCAAACAAAGACTCTTAGCACTACCGACAATCTCACTGGAATCGGGGCGCTGCAGCTGTGCCTGCCAAGATGATTTGTCCGACCCAAGCTTGACCATTACACCGTAGCTCCAGAAGAACGCGCCCTTCTCAAAGCTGACCATAGCCTTTTCTGGATTAAAATAGTAGTGCTCGAAGCAGTCCAGAAAGTTCTCCATAAAGTTGCTCTCCTCGAAGCGGTGCGAGTAGCTTGCGTATGGCAAGGCGTAGAACACCAGGTTCTTTTTTTTCTGCGTGTAATTAAATCAGGTGTCCTAGTCTTTCATTCATCTAAAGAAAAACTCCGAGAGTACTGTGAGAGAGGTTTTTTGTGAATTAGGGAGACCCAAATGGCCATCGCAGTATTACTAATTTGTTCAGTGTAAAATTAGTGTTGGCGCGTCATGTGCATTGATGATAAGGCCCAAAACTCACAGTATCCAAATCCTTTATGATGGCACATGGAGTACGCACGTGCTGAAAATCGAAGGTCTGCAGCAGCCGCAGTGTGTTGAAGTAGGTCGATTGTGACAGGAGGATGCTGATCAGCGCGTGACTTATCGCAAAGATAACGAGTGTGATAACAATCAGTACAAAAGATATTGTCCCCTTTGTTTTGTTGGCTGTGGCCAGGGCATTAAAGCAAGCCTTTGAGAGCAACAACTCACGGGCGCATAGGGGCTCAAACTGAATTGGCAACCGAATATTAGACGTACGCTTAAAAGTGCGTTTCTGTCTCTTAGTTGATACTTTCTGTGCCGTATCTTCTCCAGACGCAGGTGTTTTCTGTTGCGTATCCTCGTCAGATGTTGGTCCATTCTGTTTCGTATCCTCGTCAGATGTTGGTCCTTTCTGTTTCGTATCCTCGTCAGATGTTGGTCCTTTCTGATTCGTATCCTCGTCAGATGTTGGTCCATTCTGTTTCGTATCCTCGTCAGATGTTGGTCCTTTCTGTTTCGTATCCTCGTCAGATGTTGGTCCTTTCTGATTCGTATCCTCGTCAGATGTTGGTCCTTTCTGATTCGTATCCTCGTCAGATGTTGGTCCTTTCTGATTCGTATCCTCGTCAGATGTTGGACGATTCTGTTGCGTATCCTCGTCAGATGTTGGTCCTTCCTTTTTCGTATTCTCCTCAGAATTTGGTGCATCTTGTTCCTGTTTCGTGTTGTCATCCATCTTTTTTCTTTGTTCTTCAATTCCGTTGTTATTTAGGTTTGATTCGCGTACAATAGATTAGGCAGCAAATTGTCGTGCTTTCGTTCGTTTTAGTAGTCTGCTTATTATTTACGTTAGAACGATTTCTTACTAAAATTGACAGTTCATCAGCCACTATCAAATACTGATCACTCCAAGTATCGATATTAGTAGCTCAGTTCAGTTTTCGTGCTAAATGACTAAAAGTGACTAACTTATTGTTTTCCTACTCTCGATATAAAAAAGAAGTTCATTCTGAAACTTTTTAAGTAAGGATGTATTTTTTACTTGACTTTGTGCCATAGAATCACAAAAAGTCTAATTTGGTGAAACGAATTGAACTTATGTAATTCCCACTATTGGTTTTAATAAACATAGACGTAGAGCTTGTAATTTTTTTAACACTGGGTTGCAATGCATGTAGCTTTAAGTGGCATAAAACTTCTTTTTATGTATAACATATAAACATTTTTCTGTTTGTGATAAGGTGAAAACGCGAGAGTTGTTTTAGTAATGCTCGTCGTTTTATACACGCAGGCCTTCTCTATGTAGCCTCTACAATACAAAATGTAAAGTAGTCCATGCACAGAGGTATTGGAACATCGTAGCTGCAACATGGATTTGGGTATGAGCAAACAATGGGATGATTTGATCAATATTCCATCCACATGCGAGTTTGCAATCTTTGCTAGATATTCTAAACAATGCTATTCGCTTCGCTAAAATCGGCGGTAATGATATCAATATGTCGAGATATCTCTCCTAGCCTATTCTATTAAATGAGATGAGCGCATCATTGATGCATGGAAACTAAGGCCTTGAGCGCTTCTGTTTCGTACATTCTTTTCAGATATTTTTTCTTATGTTTCTTATGACTCCCTTATTTTGTGATTTGATTTAACAAATTAGGTTAAATCTGAAAGCCGATTAATTTTTTGCGAGTTTTATCTATTAAAACAAAGGGTTTGTATTTTATAGCATTAAGCTGAGAATATGCTGCCTTGTTATTCTGTTTATAATAGAAAAAAGGTAAATTCCTAAAAAAATTGAATTACGTTCAGCTTATCAAAAAAGTTCAAATGGTTATTTCTCGTCATTTCGTGTTGCTCACTGTTTCGTTTCATTTCTTTATTTTGCTTCTGCTCGTATCGTATCTTATTTCATTGATAGTAAAGTTGTCTTTTGACTCCATGGTCGCATGCTAAAATTTTTATCTCATACTTTTAGGCTAATTTCAACAAGACCAACTTTTCGAACTAGTAATACAAAAATATCCTGCTCAAATATGTCCACAACTGCAGAAGAGAAGCTTAGCAAGAAGTAAGAGCCTTTCGTTGAACCTGCTTTTTGATTGATTGATAAATTTCGTAGTAAAAATACTGTTTTATGAATTTCGTTGGACTTAATAATACTTATTATTATTATTAGGCTTTCCTAACTCAATAAAAGAAAACAATGTGATGATTTAGCAGCTTTAGCTCTAGATAGGCCTAGTCTCTTCTAGAAAAAACATTTTCGTATATATGGTCCATAGTCCGGATCATGCTGGACTTACGCCGGAGGAAAAATCCAACATTTTTGGCTCTTACGCCAGACTTACGCCAACCAAAAAAGGTCCCTCTGACTTACACCACCCAAAAAAAGGTCCTTCACAAATCATGTTAATCAGTGATTAATTAAATTCAGAAGTTGCAACTGTTTAAAAATCTCACAAGTTGCAAATTCTGAATCAAGTATCAAAGTAAGCATCTTAAAGCTAAAAAAACTTTTGCTATCCTACAATAGATATTCTGCTATCTCATTTATACGAACTGCAATATTTTAATGAACTTTGTTTTAATGCTGCTCCTAATTAACGCAAACATCATAATTAACGCAAATGTGTTATGTTCTATAGTGATACATATGATCGTGATTCACGATCGTGGTGATCGTGGTTACGCCAACCACTTACGCCACCAGATTTTTTGGTCAAAAGTTACGCCAACCTTACGCCGACCAACATATTTACCAGCAACATTTACGCCGGAAATTTCCGCCGTAACCAGCATGATCCGGACTATGGTATATGGTCAATAGAAAATAAAAAAAAACTAAAGTGAGGTTTGCAATATAAGCTCACAACACTAGCCAGCTATCAGTATTCTACCACTTTTAACTTCAAATAGGCAAAAAACCAAGGAAACTAGCTAATTATGCTTTTAGCTGAACCAACACAATCTATGTATTTTTTCATATAGATATACCATGTGCTAGCTGGGTTACCATGAAAATATTTGGCTGTGTCCTAGTTTCCAATATTAAGTTATTTTGACTCCAAAATGTAAGCAAACAGACAATAGCAAGTTTTTTTAAGTAGTAATATAGGTCATAACACTTAAATAGCAATATTATACAAAATTGTAATGGGTTAGCTAGTACTCAAAGCTATTAAAAAACTCAGTACCTGGACACTTCGTCATCTTACAACTTCGTCATCCAGATGACGATCTGTCCAATATCTTAGAGGGTGGATGACGAAGAGACTTAGACTTGTGCCATAGTCAGGAAGGTGGCAGTTTGGTCGGAAAATTCCGGCGCACACAAGCCCTTTTTGGGCACACAACGGCGCACAACGGCGCACAGCGGCGCACCACAACAGCGCACAGTGGCGCACTGGCGCACAGCAGCGATCCCATGTAACGATGTAAGTCGTTACTTGTTACAGCACACTATTCACTGTTCTATCTAATGTAACACTGCATTCTACAAAAAAAAATAAAAATAAAATATTTTCCTTTTCCTTTTTACCTTTGTTTTTGCCATTTGCTTACTTTTTATGTTTGTTTAGTTTTAAAAATTAGAAATTAAAATAAAAATTTTTTAAATTTCTATTTTCGGTTTAACAATCTCAATTTCTCATAATATAATATAGATAGCCCGTAACCGTCCCGTACCCGTATTAACCATTATATTCTCTTGTCTCGTGACTCGACTCTCGTGTAACGTTTATTTATTTCATTCATTTATTCATTTATGAGAATAGAATGAGTTCGCCTTATGTAAATGCAAATGCTAGTAGTGATCCAGATCACTAGGGTTTATTGAAAATATTGGCGCACAAAAATTGTTGCTATGTTGTAAAAAAAGGTCTTTTATTGTCGCAAGGCAGGTAGTGGCAGGCGCACAACGGCGCACACGAGGGTTTTTGTGTCGGCGCACGGCGCACAATTTTGGGAGAGGCCAAAATTTGTTCCGGCGCACACTCTGCCACCTTCCTGACTATGGGACTTGTGGACACTTCGTCATCTATAAAACAAAAGTGTTCAAAGTTAGAACAGAACCACCCCTCCCCACCCCTCCTCACATTGTGTTGGCACCTATTATTCAACACTTATAATGAAATCAGTTTTGACACCTCTTTTTTACAATTTAGAGTGTGAAGTGTGTTCACACCTCTGCCCCACCACCCTACATCCCCACCCTCACTTTATTGATGACAAACTGACCAAACTTTAAAGCATGCCAATTGGCTGGATGATGAAGCGTCCTACCTTCCAAGTGGATGATGAAGTTGTAAGATGACGAAGTGTCTAGGATCCAAAAAACTCTTCTCTGGGTAGAGTTGGCACTAGAGGAACATGCTGAAAAGGGAGTCAAAAAGGTTGTCATTAGTGCTAGTGCCATGTTGAATATAGAACTTTGCCTTCATATGTGTAGGCCCCTATAGGTGCCTTCAATGATATTAGTGTGTTAGCCTTAGTCTCAAAGATGTAGTGTACGCTGGAATTCCTCTGGCATACACCATGGCTTAGGCCAATTTGGCATACAGTTTCTGGCATACAAAAACTCTGAAAAAATGAAATGGCGTACAAGTGTCTACAAGTAATAACTGGACAAGTGCAACTTTAATTGGCGTACAGTATTATAAAAGCCTAACAAAACATAACTCGTAACATAACATAAGACATTTTAATTTTTTTATTATCTGCTCGCCAATATATAATTTAGTTTGTTATGTAATAAAAAACAAAATAATAAAAATTGCAACAAATAAAATGTATTGATTATTACACAGTTTGTGGAACTGAATTTGTTTATTTTGTTTTACCTTTATCATGCATTTCTTTTTATTAATAATTTAAATTGCTTCAATCAAAACATATTTTTTACGTAGCATACAAATTTGTAGAATTCGTACAAATAGCGTAGAAATTTTCAGTTGACTGCTTTTGGTGTAAGATTATTTTGTGCTGAAAAACATTGGCATATAACGGCGTACATTACATTTTATTTTATTTTCTGCCTCCGGTGTACACAGCATGATTGAGACTATGGTATGTTAGGTCATTTGGATTAATAAAATGTAGACTATGATTGACAAATGCATGGGAAGCCCATTGTATGCCTGCCATCCATGATTTAAAATGTTCATCTCAGGCAACATGGCAACAGACTTAGCAGATTGGTTGGTTACCTTTACTATTATGTACTTGTTTGTACCTTGCTCAATTTGTTACTTCCTTCTTAGTAGTATACTTGTAAGTGCTAAGGTTGTCTAATCATGATGCGGCTAAAAATTAAGGAAAAAACTGGTCATAGAGCTAGTTAAAAAGTTAAATTGGAATTCTTTTAGTTTATTTTAGGCACCAAAGTTGTTAGAAGTCTGATTTAATTATAATAGGTAAAATAATTTTCTATTTCACTATACATATGTCTAATTAATTTTAATATTAAGGCTTTCTTAGAATTAGTTTATAAGAATGTAATTCATATATTTAATACAATTTGATGATATAAACTATTGGATTTCCAATCTCTTCCCTACCCCTGGTTGCCCATTAAACCCTTTAAAATTGGTTGCCTAGACACAAATATTTTTATAGCTTTTTACAAGATAACAATGAACAGAATAGCTATTCTTTAAACATTAACTCTGAGCTATGCCTATAGCACAGAGAAAGTGTTCTGTGCTATGCTCCATATTGAATACAAAGAAACTTCAATTTAAAGTCAACAAATGCAAATTAAATTTCAGCCATCTTCCAAAATACAATTCCAAAATAAGTTATAACCCTTACATCATCTAGACTATTGTCAACTAACAATAAGTGACAATAAAAATGACAATTTAATCAGTTGGAATTGAATTATCAGTAGTAACCCCATCTTTGTTCAGATTAACAATTTTTGTTTTACTTTCAATGTACTCACAGTATTTAAATTTAAACAAAATATTTGTCTGAATATAATTTGAATATTTATTATGAATGGTATTTAAATGAGGTAGATTTGACTCATTCCTACTCTTTAAGATTAACAGTCTGTATGTGTACAGTGTAATATTATAACAACACTTCTGTCACTGTCAAAGTGACTTGGACTAGTTTTAGTCACTTTGTCAACTTCCATTTTGGGCCACAAATCATGAAAATGTTTTACTAAAGAATTTAATACTACATTACATTTTTCGGTTTTCAAACACTGTTTTACTAGAAATAGAATTTATATATAAATTTTCCATTAGAGTAAAATTAATTTATTTATTTATAAGTAAAATTTACTAATGCGATAATTTTACAACTGCTTCAAATTGAGCAGCTAAATTAACCATTTAAGATGCCCCCCAATTAACGAATGTCACTGAATTATTTTTTCTTTGAATTAAAATTCTTAGATTCGATTATCAAAATGTTATGAACTACTAGCAGTAGCTGGTTTATTTTGAAGCATTTTTACTTTACTCATTTTTGGTAACAACAATGTAAATATAAAAAATACAAAATGCCGTTAGTGAGCAGAAGAGACGCCTAAAGGCAGAGCAGAAGGCCCAGGAGAAGGCCACCAAGGAGGCTGCAGCGTTATCTATCTCGGCTGTCAAGAATGCCTCTGCCAAGCCAGCTGGTTCGGCCATAGATATGGACGAAATCGATCCAACTAAGTACTTCGAGCTGCGCTGCGCCGCTATTGGTGCGCTTAAAGCTAGCGGCGAGACGCCATATCCGCACAAATTCAACGTGTCCATTGCGCTGACAGATTTCATAGCCAAATACGGGCATTTGCAACCTGGCCAGGTTGATAATGCCACTGTTAGCATCGCCGGTAGGATTCACTCCAAGCGATTGCAGGTGATTAGAATATTTTAATTCTATTAAAAACTGTTATTAAAGTGTGATTAATTTGCGAATCTTATTTCATTTTTAATAATGATTCAAGGGATCCAAGCTAATTTTCTACGACGTTCGCGGTGAGGGCACCAAGCTGCAGATTCTGGCTAACGCTGGCAACTACACTGGGCCAGATTTTCACAAGATCAATGAGGAACTGAAGCGCGGCGACATTGTCGGCGTCATTGGCCAGCCGACTAGATCGGCTAAGGGCGAATTGAGCATCCAGCCTAGTGAGATGCGACTATTGGCTCCCTGCCTGAGACAGCTGCCGCATCTGCACTACGGGCTCAAGGATAAGGAGACTAGATTCAGGCAGCGTCACCTCGACCTAATTATCAATTCGGAGGTTCGCCAACGATTCATAATGCGAGCCCGCATTATTGCCTACGTTCGCAGGTTTGTAGCTACTGTTTGCTAAAGTCTCACGCGTCTGGATTGTTTGGTTGCAGCGTATGATTCGAATTTCAATCGTGAGATTGTTCAAATCTCAAGGGTGAGATTGTTTAAATCTCAAGGGTGAGATTGTTTAAATCTCAAGGGTGAGATTGTTCAAAACTCAAGGGTGAGATTGTTTAAATCTCAAGGGTGAGATTGTTCAAATCTCAAGGGTGAGATTGTTTAAATCTCAAGGGTGAGATTGTTCAAAACTCAAGGGTGAGATTGTTTAAATCTCAAGGGTGAGATTGTTTAAATCTCAAGGGTGAGATTGTTCAAATCTCAAGGGTGAGATTGTTTAAATCTCAAGGGTGAGATTGTTTAAATCTCATAGGTGAGATTGTTCAAATCTCATAGGTGAGATTATTCGAATCTCATATGCTTGACGTTGTTAATAAGAGTATAAATCTCAGGGAAATTTCTGATCTCGTACTTTAAATATATTACCACCAATAAAAAATTTTTTTTCGTAAGGGATAGTAACTATTTTTGCAATTAGCTTTTCCCGTTTCCAACCAGATTCCTTGACCAGATGGGCTTCCTAGAGGTTGAAACGCCCATCATGAACGTGATTCCCGGCGGCGCCACTGCCAAGCCGTTCGTTACTCATCACAATGAACTAGGCCGCGACCTCTATCTGCGTATTGCGCCGGAGCTATTCCTCAAACAATTAGTCGTTGGCGGCTTTGATCGGGTGTACGAAATTGGTCGACAATTTCGTAACGAAGGCATCGACATGACTCACAACCCGGAGTTTACCATGTGCGAATTCTACATGGCCTACGCTGATTATAACGATTTGATGAACATCACGGAACAGCTGCTATCTGGAATGGTCAAGGAGCTCACTGGATCCTATAAGGTCACTTACCATCCAGAGGAGGGCGTCGAATGGGAGGTCGACTTCACTCCGCCGTTTCGTCGACTAGATCTGTACGCCGAGCTGGGCAAACGGCTGGGCGTTACCCTGCCCGCGCCAGACACTCTCGGCACTGAGGAGGCCAGGTAGCTAGCGAAATATAACTTTTCTATAGACCCCACAGTCTGCTTTTACACCCTCTACCAATGACCCTGTAAATTTAGTCTGCTTTTACACCCTCTACCAATGACCCTGTAGTTTTAGTCTGCTTTTACACCCTCTACCAATGACCCTGTAAATTTAGTATGCTTTTACACCCTCTACCAATGACCCTGTAAATTTAGTATGCTTTTACACCCTCTACCAATGACCCTGTAAATTTAGTCTGCTTTTACACCATCTACCAACGACCCAGTAAATTTAGTATGCTTTTACACCCTCTACCAATGACCCTGTAATTTCACAAGAATTTTACACATTCCCACTGGCACTCGCGCATTACACCTCTCGTCGACCCCTAAATTTCCAGGGCTCTTTTTGACCGCCTGTGCGTCGAACGCAACGTCGACTGCCAGCCGCCGAGGAGTGTGCCCCGCCTGCTCGACAAATTGGCTGGTGATTTCCTAGAAACTGAGTGCATCAATCCTACTTTCCTCATTAATCATCCACAGGTGAATTTCTTTCTCCATCTTTAAACTTTTTTAATACGATGACTCACCTCAATGGCCATAGCAACTAGATAGCAACCTTTAATTTGCTGCAGATCATGTCGCCCTTAGCCAAGTGGCATCGCTCTATTCCCGGCCTAACCGAACGGTTTGAGCTATTCGCCTGCCGGCGCGAGATCTGCAACGCCTACACCGAGCTGAACGATCCCATTGTGCAGCGTCAGCTATTCGAAGCCCAGGCGGCTGCTAAGGCACAAGGCGACGAAGAGGCCATGTTTGTTGACGAGACCTTCCTAGGCGCTTTGGAGATGGGTCTGCCGCCAACTGCTGGCTGGGGATTGGGTCTTGACAGGCTAACAATGTTCCTGACCGACACCAACAACATCAAGGAGGTGCTGTTCTTCCCGGCGATGAAGCCAGAGGCTAATACTGAGGGCTCTGTAGGTGCTGCTGCTGCTGCTGTTGCTGGAAATCACGAAAGTTAACTCTACTTTAATTAGTGGATTTGGTGTGTGTGTGTTAGACGAAGTTAATTTCAGAATGTTTTTTTCTGCACCAATTATAAATTAAAAATATGAAAATTCTAAATCGATCGATATTAATTAAAACAAGAATTGCAACCGCTCAACCTAGACCCCGTTATTGTTTGTCTTCGTTTTGCACTTATTCGCTACATGAGTTATGCACCTACACTTTTAGCACCTTATTGTGTTTATTGTTTGTCAGTTTTTTTCATATTTTCCTCTTTCTTCCCATTATTGTCCCAGTGTTGCAGATTTATTTGCTTCGGCTGTTTGCTCATCGTGTAGTAAGTTCTCAGCTTTGTGTGTTCTCTCTTTCAGTTACCCCTCTGTGGAGTTGCTTAAAAATTATTTCCTACTTCCTAATTGGTGAATTGTTTTTTGTTCTATTTTTGAATCGGAACACGGGCAAGATACTAAATTGTTCTTTAATTGTGTGTGTTCCAGTTTTTCCAATGCTTGTGTTTTTTCTGGACTTCTGTTGCTTGATAACCCCGCTAAAAAATTGGGATGTTTCTTTGGGTGATTCCAGTTGGAATCTGCGGTGTTTCCAGAAAAAGAAACGGCCGAACGCTGGAAACATACCAATCGGATGATTCCATGCTTAGAATCTACCCAACTGGGCGTTTTCTCGGTGCTTCTTGGTGGCGAAATGGAATCACCCAAAGAATCCTCCAGTTCGGAAGATTCCATGCTCAGAAACCGCCGAGGAATCGCCCGTAAATAATTCTCTGGTTGTCCCATAGGCCACTAGTTCGGGTAATTCTTCGGCGGTTTCCGCACAATTTACGGTTACATCGGCTGCTTCCTGGGTGGTTTCTTTAACTCCTGTGAGATAGGGGGGATTTTGGTAGATTCCACTCCTATTTTGCACAAAAACCCGCCGAAGAAGCAGCCGAATTTTTTACAGGGATTATTGTGTTATGTACTGATTGAATATCGACTGTTATTAAATAACTTTCATAAGCTGCCTACTAATATTGAATTTTATTTTCCCAAACTCAAACTCAGACTTTGCTTACTTATAATACGAGTTACTCTGTTAGGCAATTTCTTTCTCTTTTAACTAACAACTGACCTATATCAATACAGCACTGTATTTAGCCAAATGAAAATTACCTATTCGATTATAAATCGAGTAGCAAGTAAATTGACAGAACTGTCAGCCCATCTGTCTTAATTATACTTTAATTCTTCTTGGCAAACTGGAAAACAAATATAATCCGACTGACCAATCAGGTTAAACTTGATAAACTTGACAAGTTGACGTCTCGTCCTCCGCTTTCTGCTTGATTTTTTGTGAATGTTCTTTATATTTGTAGTGTATTGCTGCTATAGCGATAGTTAAAAATTTAGAACACTAGTTTATCCTCTCATTCAGTCACCAGTTTATCCTCTCATTCAGTCACTAGTTTATCCTCTCATTCAGTCACCAGTTTATCCTCTCATTCAGTCACTAGTTTATCCTCTCATTCAGTCACCAGTTTATCCTCTCATTCAGTCACCAGTTTATCCTCTCATTCAGTCACTAGTTTATCCTCTCATTCAGTCACTAGTTTATCCTCTCATTCAGTCACCAGTTTATCCTCTCATTCAGTCACCAGTTTATCCTCTCATTCAGTCACTAGTTTATCCTCTCATTCAGTCACTAGTTTATCCTCTCATTCAGTCACCAGTTTATCCTCTCATTCAGTCACTAGTTTATCCTCTCATTCAGTCACTAGTTTATCCTCTCATTCAGTCACTAGTTTATCCTCTCATTCAGTCACCAGTTTATCCAGTCATTCAGTCACCAGTTTATCCTCTCATTCAGTCACTAGTTTATCCTCTCATTCAGTCACCAGTTTATCCAGTCATTCAGTCACCAGTTTATCCTCTCATTCAGTCACTAGTTTATCAACTCATTTAGTCACCAGTTTATCCTCTCATTCAGTCACTAGTTTATCCTCTCATTCAGTCACTAGTTTATCCTCTCATTCAGTCACTAGTTTATCCTCTCATTCAGTCACTAGTTTATCCTCTCATTCAGTCACTAGTTTATCCTCTCATTCAGTCACTAGTTTATCCTCTCATTCAGTCACTAGTTTATCCTCTCATTCAGTCACTAGTTTATCCTCTCATTCAGTCACTAGTTTATCCTCTCATTCAGTCACTAGTTTATCCTCTCATTCAGTCACCAGTTTATCCTCTCAGTCAGTCACCAGTTTATCCTCTCATTCAGTCACCAGTTTATCCTCTCATTCAGTCACCAGTTTATCCTCTCAGTCAGTCACCAGTTTATCCTCTCAGTCAGTCACCAGTTTATCCTCTCATTCAGTCACCAGTTTATCCTCTCAGTCAGTCACCAGTTTATCCTCTCATTCAGTCACCAGTTTATCCTCTCATTCAGTCACCAGTTTATCCTCTCAGTCAGTCAACAGTTTATCCTCTCAGTCAATCACCAGTTTATCCTCTCAGTCAGTCACCAGTTTATCCTCTCAGTCAGTCACCAGTTTATCCTCTCAGTCAGTCACCAGTTTATCCTCTCATTCAGTCACTAGTTTATCCAGTCATTCAGTCACCAGTTTATCCTCTCATTCAGTCACTAGTTTATCAACTAATTCATTCACTAGCTGATCCTCTCATTCAGTCACCAGTTTATCAACTCATTCAGTCACCAGTTTATCCTCTCAGTCAGTCACTAGTTTATCCTCTCATTCAGTCACTAGTTTATCCTCTCATTCAGTCACTAGTTTATCCTCTCATTCAGTCACTAGTTTATCCTCTCATTCAGTCACCAGTTTATCCTCTCAGTCAGTCACCAGTTTATCCTCTCATTCAGTCACCAGTTTATCCTCTCATTCAGTCACTAGTTTATCCTCTCAGTCAGTCACCAGTTTATCCTCTCAGTCAGTCACCAGTTTATCCTCTCATTCAGTCACCAGTTTATCCTCTCAGTCAGTCACCAGTTTATCCTCTCATTCAGTCACCAGTTTATCCTCTCATTCAGTCACCAGTTTATCCTCTCAGTCAGTCAACAGTTTATCCTCTCAGTCAATCACCAGTTTATCCTCTCAGTCAGTCACCAGTTTATCCTCTCAGTCAGTCACCAGTTTATCCTCTCAGTCAGTCACCAGTTTATCCTCTCATTCAGTCACTAGTTTATCCAGTCATTCAGTCACCAGTTTATCCTCTCATTCAGTCACTAGTTTATCCTCTCATTCAGTCACCAGTTTATCCTCTCATTCAGTCACCAGTTTATCCTCTCATTCAGTCACTAGTTTATCCTCTCATTCAGTCACTAGTTTATCCTCTCATTCAGTCACCAGTTTATCCTCTCATTCAGTCACCAGTTTATCCTCTCATTCAGTCACTAGTTTATCCTCTCATTCAGTCACCAGTTTATCCTCTCATTCAGTCACTAGTTTATCCTCTCATTCAGTCACCAGTTTATCCTCTCATTCAGTCACCAGTTTATCCTCTCATTCAGTCACTAGTTTATCCTCTCATTCAGTCACCAGTTTATCCAGTCATTCAGTCACCAGTTTATCCTCTCATTCAGTCACTAGTTTATCAACTCATTTAGTCACCAGTTTATCCTCTCATTCAGTCACTAGTTTATCCTCTCATTCAGTCACTAGTTTATCCTCTCATTCAGTCACTAGTTTATCCTCTCATTCAGTCACTAGTTTATCCTCTCATTCAGTCACTAGTTTATCCTCTCATTCAGTCACTAGTTTATCCTCTCATTCAGTCACTAGTTTATCCTCTCATTCAGTCACTAGTTTATCCTCTCATTCAGTCACTAGTTTATCCTCTCATTCAGTCACTAGTTTATCCTCTCATTCAGTCACCAGTTTATCCTCTCAGTCAGTCACCAGTTTATCCTCTCATTCAGTCACCAGTTTATCCTCTCATTCAGTCACCAGTTTATCCTCTCAGTCAGTCACCAGTTTATCCTCTCAGTCAGTCACCAGTTTATCCTCTCATTCAGTCACCAGTTTATCCTCTCAGTCAGTCACCAGTTTATCCTCTCATTCAGTCACCAGTTTATCCTCTCATTCAGTCACCAGTTTATCCTCTCAGTCAGTCAACAGTTTATCCTCTCAGTCAATCACCAGTTTATCCTCTCAGTCAGTCACCAGTTTATCCTCTCAGTCAGTCACCAGTTTATCCTCTCAGTCAGTCACCAGTTTATCCTCTCATTCAGTCACTAGTTTATCCAGTCATTCAGTCACCAGTTTATCCTCTCATTCAGTCACTAGTTTATCAACTAATTCATTCACTAGCTGATCCTCTCATTCAGTCACCAGTTTATCAACTCATTCAGTCACCAGTTTATCCTCTCAGTCAGTCACTAGTTTATCCTCTCATTCAGTCACCAGTTTATCCTCTCATTCAGTCACTAGTTTATCCTCTCAGTCAGTCACTAGTTTATCCTCTCAGTCAATCACCAGTTTATCCTCTCATTTAGTCACTAGTTTATCCTCTCAGTCAGTCACCAGTTTATCCTCTCAGTCAGTCACCAGTTTATCCTCTCAGTCAGTCACCAGTTTATCCTCTCAGTCAATCACCAGTTTATCCTCTCATTTAGTCACTAGTTTATCCTCTCAGTCAGTCACCAGTTTATCCTCTCATTCAGTCACTAGTTTATCCAGTCATTCAGTCACCAGTTTATCCTCTCATTCAGTCACCAGTTTATCAACTCATTCAGTCACCAGTTTATCCTCTCAGTCAGTCACTAGTTTATCCTCTCATTCAGTCACCAGTTTATCCTCTCAGTCAGTCACTAGTTTATACTCTCAGTCAGTCACTAGTTTATCCTCTCATTCAGTCACCAGTTTATCCTCTCAGTCAGTCACTAGTTTATCCTCTCATTCAGTCACCAGTTTATCCTCTCAGTCAGTCACTAGTTTATCCTCTCAGTCAGTCACTAGTTTATCCTCTCATTCAGTCACCAGTTTATCCTCTCAGTCAATCACTAGTTTATCCTCTCATTCAGTCACTAGTTTATCCACTCATTCAGTCACCAGTTTATCCTCTCATTTAGTCACTAGTTTATCCTCTCATTCAGTCACTAGTTTATCCTCTCATTCAGTCACTAGTTTATCCTCTCATTCAGTCACCAGTTTATCCTCTCAGTCAGTCACCAGTTTATCCTCTCATTCAGTCACCAGTTTATCCTCTCATTCAGTCACTAGTTTATCCTCTCATTCAGTCACTAGTTTATCCTCTCATTCAGTCACCAGTTTATCCTCTCAGTCAGTCACCAGTTTATCCTCTCATTCAGTCACCAGTTTATCCTCTCATTCAGTCACCAGTTTATCCTCTCAGTCAGTCACCAGTTTATCCTCTCAGTCAGTCACCAGTTTATCCTCTCATTCAGTCACCAGTTTATCCTCTCAGTCAGTCACCAGTTTATCCTCTCATTCAGTCACCAGTTTATCCTCTCATTCAGTCACCAGTTTATCCTCTCAGTCAGTCACCAGTTTATCCTCTCAGTCAATCACCAGTTTATCCTCTCAGTCAGTCACCAGTTTATCCTCTCAGTCAGTCACCAGTTTATCCTCTCAGTCAGTCACCAGTTTATCCTCTCAGTCAATCACCAGTTTATCCTCTCAGTCAGTCACCAGTTTATCCTCTCATTTAGTCACTAGTTTATCCTCTCAGTCAGTCACCAGTTTATCCTCTCATTCAGTCACTAGTTTATCCAGTCATTCAGTCACCAGTTTATCCTCTCATTCAGTCACCAGTTTATCAACTCATTCAGTCACCAGTTTATCCTCTCAGTCAGTCACTAGTTTATCCTCTCATTCAGTCACCAGTTTATCCTCTCAGTCAGTCACTAGTTTATACTCTCAGTCAGTCACTAGTTTATCCTCTCATTCAGTCACCAGTTTATCCTCTCAGTCAGTCACTAGTTTATCCTCTCATTCAGTCACCAGTTTATCCTCTCAGTCAGTCACTAGTTTATCCTCTCAGTCAGTCACTAGTTTATCCTCTCATTCAGTCACCAGTTTATCCTCTCAGTCAATCACTAGTTTATCCTCTCATTCAGTCACTAGTTTATCCACTCATTCAGTCACCAGTTTATCCTCTCATTCAGTCACCAGTTTATCCTCTCATTCAGTCACCAGTTTATCCTCTCATTCAGTCACTAGTTTATCCTCTCATTCAGTCACTAGTTTATCCACTCATTCAGTCACCAGTTTATCCTCTCATTCAGTCACCAGTTTATCCTCTCAGTCAGTCACCAGTTTATCCTCTCATTCAGTCACTAGTTTATCCTCTCATTCAGTCACTAGTTTATCCACTTATTCAGTCACCAGTTTATCCTCTCATTCAGTCACCAGTTTATCCTCTCAGTCAGTCACCAGTTTATCCTCTCATTCAGTCACTAGTTTATCAACTAATTCATTCACTAGCTGATCCTCTCATTCAGTCACTAGTTTATCCTCTCATTCAGTCACCAGTTTATCCTCTCATTCAGTCACTAGTTTATCCTCTCATTCAGTCACCAGTTTATCCTCTCATTCAGTCACTAGTTTATCCTCTCATTCAGTCACCAGTTTTCCCCAAATTGCAGCCGTGATGGGATTCAAGTCCAGCCCGTTGATCATTGACGCTCGCGGCCACCTTCTGGGTCGCCTGGCCTCCATCGTGGCCAAGACTTTGCTGCTGGGCCAGCGCGTTGTCGTTGTCCGCTGCGAGGGCATCGTAATCTCTGGCTCCTTCTTTCGCAACAAGACCCGCTTCCACGAGTTCCTGCGCAAACGGTTGAACACCAACCCCAGCAGGGGGCCGTACCACTTCCGCGCCCCGTCTAAGATCTTCTGGCGCACCGTGCGCGGCATGCTGCCGCACAAGCTGGCCCGCGGAGCCGAGGCTCTGGATCGTTTGAAGGTGCGCTTTTAATAGAAAGCCCTCCGGACCAATCAGAAGGTTTCTACCATCCCCATTCTGTCCAATCGGAATGGTTAAGCCCTCCTCCCCAATGAGAATGCTTCCACTCTGGCAGATAATTATTCGGCATCTACTCACCTAGCCAATTAAAGTATTCTACTCTTCTAGCCAATTAAAAGGCTTCTACCCTTCTAGCCAATCAAGAGGCTTCTACCCTTCTAGCCAATCAAGAGGCTTCTACCCTTCTAACGAATCAACCCATCCAGCTTCTCCCATCCTAGCCAATTACAGCGCATAGTTTGATTTCTATTCCGCAGGTGTTCGAGGGAATTCCAAGCCCCTACGACAAGGCCAAGCGCCAAGTGGTGCCCTCGGCGCTCAAGTGCCTGCGTCTGAAGACCCGCCGCAAGTTCTGCGTCCTCGGCCGCCTGTCCCACGAGGTCGGCTGGAAATATCAGGGCGTCATCGGCACCCTGGAGCGCCGACGCAAGGTGAAATCGGCCCACTTTCACAAGCGTCAGGTGCGCGATCGTCAGCTCCGCGCCAAAGCCATCGAGAAGGTGAAGGATCGCGTGGCCAAGTACCAGAAGATCATCGAGTCGTACGGGCACAAGTGACAGCCGCAAGCCTGCGCAAATGCTGCTGTACTATGACTTTAGAGCAAGCCGGTCTCTGTGGCGACACTTTGGAAACATTGTGAAAGAAATAAATTGAATAAAGAATGGGGCTGCGTTTGTGTCCTTTTGTCTGGAGTAAAAAAAACTTTATTTGTAACAGACCTGCTGTTTATCATTTTTCTTCTTATTTAACGATTTTGATTGTTACTTAGTTATCTAGGATTTATAAATTTAGAGTATTTACCTCAAATTAACTGGGATTTGTAAGTCAAAATAAAGAAATTGTGATTTTATTTCTAATTTAGTCCGATTTTTGTGTTTTTTCGTATGTTACTACTTATTTGCCTATTTTCTAGTAGTACAGTTAGCACCGCCATTAACACCTTCGTTTCAGGCGCATGGACCTATCCAAGGCAAGCGGCGCTGAAAAGCTGAACATTTGCCGCAAGTACACCATTGGCGGCGCATTCCTTCTGCCATTTCTCTGGCTAACCAATTTTGCTTGGTTCTTTAAAGAGGCCTTCCTGGCCCCGGCCTATCCTGAGCAGGCCCAGATACGCCGGCTAGTGATCATTAGCGGTGTCGGCAGCGCTATCTGGACTGTCGCCCTGCTAACTTGGTTCTGCGTCTATCAGGTGGGCTGCTGAGAAAATCTGACTGCGAAGTCCCTGTTTCTTTTTTCCTGCGAAATTCCCTTTTTCGTTTCCAATAAAATCCCAGTTTCTTAGTTTCCTATAAAATCCCAGTTAGTTTCCTATAAAATTCCCAGTTTCTTAGTTTCCTATAAAAATCCCAGTTTCTTAGTTTTCAATAAAATCCCAGTTAGTTTCCTATAAAATTTCCAGTTTCTTAGTTTCCTATAAAAATCCCAGTTTCTTAGTTTCCTATAAAATCCCAGTTTCTTAGTTTCCAATAAAATTCCCAATTTCTTAGTTTCCTATAAAAATCCCAGTTTCTTAGTTTCCAATAAAATCCCAGTTTCTTAGTTTCCAATAAAATCCCAGTTTCTTAGTTTTCAATAAAATCCCAATTAGTTTCCTATAAAATCCCAGTTTCTTAGTTTCCGAAAAATCCCAGTTTCATAGTTTCCTATAAAATTCCAGTTTCTTAGTTTCCAATAAAATCCCTGTTTCTTAGTTTCCAATAGAAATCCCAGTTTCTTAGTTTCCAAAAAATCCCAGTTTCATAGTTTCCTATAAAAATCCCAGTTTCTTAGTTTTCAATAAAATCCCAGTTAGTTTCCTATAAAATTCACAGTTTCTTAGTTTCCTATAAAAACCCAGTTTCTTAGTTTCCTATAAAATCCCAGTTTCTTAGTTTCCTATAAAATTCCAAGTTTCTTAGTTTCCTATAAAAATCCCAGTTTCTTAGTTTCCAATAAAATCCCAGTTTCTTAGTTTCCAATAAAATCCCAGTTTCTTAGTTTTCAATAAAATCCCAGTTAGTTTCCAATAAAATCCCAGTTTCTTAGTTTCCGAAAAATCCCAGTTTCATAGTTTCCTATAAAATTCCTGTTTCTTAGTTTCCAATAAAATCCCAGTTTCATAGTTTCCAATAAAATCCCAGTTTCTTAGTTTCCAATAAAATCCCAGTTTCCTAGTTTCCAATAAAATCCCAGTTTCTTAGTTTCCAATAAAATTCCCAGTTTCTTAGTTTCCAAAAAATCCCAGTTTCATAGTTTCCTATAAAAACGCATTTCTGCGTTCTACAAAAAAGACGTATTTTTCTATCAAAATCTCCTTTTTTGTTTGCCTACGAAATCCGTTCTGATCCTTGTCTCCCAAGAAATCACAGTCTTTCGGTCCCTAAAAAATCCCAGAAAGTCTTCGAGTTAGATTTGTGAACAGTTTAATGCTTGTCTTGTCTAATATTCAATCATTCAATTTCATTGGCGCAGGTGTACCGGCCTACCTGGGGGGAGCTGGGCGATCGCCTGTCATTCAGCCTGCCCAGAGGCACCCTGTGAACTTGCCGATAAAAAAGCAAATCAAGACATTGCATAGTCCATTCTCGTGCATTAAACAAGCAAAACAATCATTATATATTGTATATTCCCGATAAGCGTGCACAGCAATGTCCAACAGCAGCAGCAGCAGCAGCAACGCCAAGTCCACCTCGCTGAAGACAACAACAAAAGAAGCGAACACCAATGCGAATTCCGACGCCAACAATCCCCTAGCCGACCTGTTAGACGCCGAGGAGCGCCGCCTGGTCTCCTGCCTGCCTCCGCGGCTGCCACAGCGCGGCTTCGATGTCTACGTTACCAGGCGCACCAATTTCCCGGCCCAGCTTCAGCGCTGTCGCCGCCTGCTCCGCCAGCCGCCGCATCTGTGCTGGATTCACGGCCTCGGCGCCTCCGTTGCCAGGGCGGCCAATCTAGCCCTACAATTGGCTGATGAACTTGCCAAACCCCCGGCTGTGTTCACATCAACAGTCGCCTGCACCGACCGGATGCTGGACGCGTTGAGCCTGCCAGATGACGCCACGGACAACGACGGGGAAGGAAGACGACAGCGATTGAAATCTGCTCTGCACATCCGTCTGGAGGCTAATCCCAACTCGAAGCCGCCTGCTGCCGCCACCGGATCTACCGGCTGACGCTAAATCAAGTCCGAGTATTAACCTATTTAACTTCCCTATTCTGTGTATGATTGCATTGAATTAGCTGGGAAAAGGTATAATTAAATAATGATTATTTGATTGAATGCATTGACATCGTTTTATTCTAGAATCTTCCTTTTTAACAGTAAAAAGACGTCGCTTTGTTCCCCCCTGGGAAAACAGCACGGGCTATTTCAAATACCCCACTGCGTACTTCATGATAGCTCCCAAACCGAATGACCGAGTTTTGTGAAAGCATTTCACATGGCGGTTGGTTGGATACAAGGGTTGTGTCATAAATTCGCTGACACTGCAGATATCAAAGAAACAAAACTAAGAACAGCTAATTGTCAACATTGCACTTCTCAACATAGTCACCCCCAAGCTGCACACATTTGTGCCATCTCTCTGGCAGCTTGCTGATGCCCTGCGCGAAGAATTCGGTGGGGGTTCCTCGTACCCACTGGCTGATGGCCGAGCTGAGTGCAGAAAGGCTTCCATAGCGATGGCCACCAAGAGGCTCTTTCATTTTAGGGAACAAATTTATTTCACAGTAGTACTGGGCATTGATGGTTCTGCCTTCAGGTAGCCACTCGATCAGCAAGATGCCTTCTCTGTCCCAGAACACGGTGGCCATGCGCTTACCTGCTGACTGCACCGCCTTGGCCTTGACCGGTGGGGGTTCGTGAGTAGCCTTCCAGACGCTGCTCTGCCGTTTCGTTTCTGGTTCGTAGAAGTGAAACCACGTTTCATCACCAGTCACCAGGCGGCCAAGAAAGTCGGGCTCGTTTTGATAGGCGTTGAGTAGGTGGCGGACCCTCTCTTGCAGTTGGACAGGAGTCAGCAGTTTAGGGACCCATCGTGCAACAACTCGTGTCATATGCAGATGGTCGGAGATGATCCAATTAATGCTCTTCATTGTTATCTCCAACAAGTCCTCTAACTGCCTCAGGGTTGCTCCACGATCATCGTCCAGGGCATGCTGCACACGCTGGATGTTGTCACTGGAAGTGGATGATCGCGGTGCACCTGGGCGGGGAGCATCATCAACTGTTTCCCAGCCGTCCTCAAAGCGCTGCACCCACTTTGCACAGTTTGTTTCGAAGGTGCATCCTCGCTAAAGATTTGCAGCAGCTCACGGTAAATATCAGCCTGCTTCTTCTGCTTCTTCCACAAAGACCAAAAGACAGTGCGTTTGGTAGCTTCACTTTTCTCCGTACTGGATAAAAGGGTG
This sequence comes from Macrostomum hystrix, assembly GCA_950097015.1. Taxonomy (NCBI): domain Eukaryota; kingdom Metazoa; phylum Platyhelminthes; family Macrostomidae; genus Macrostomum; species Macrostomum hystrix. The sequence continues at coordinate 597,649 of CATNEN010000026.1, forward strand.
GTTTGAATCCCACTCGATTTCTGCTGTGTCTCAAAAGCCAGAGGGAAGATTTTCCATAGACAATAAGATCGATGGTGCCTTAGTCTGAATAAAAAAATTCTGCCCCAAAGTACAAACGAAACAGACTAAGTTTGTCAGCGAATTTATGACACAACCCTCGTATTTTGTGAGATTCAGAAAAAAATGTGGCTATTTGAAATACCCCGTGGTGTTTCTACTGCTATAAGTAAAGCTTTTTCTGTATGGTGTTTCATTTTTAACAGTAAATTTGATGATAAGCATCAGTAAATAAACCAGTTATCGGCAATGGTTATATTTAACTCATATATATATATATATAAATATATCTTTCTGAAAATCTGAAATAATTGTTTCTTTAAATTATCGTCTAATTGAAAGATAAAACGATGTACGAGTTTACTCGTAGTTTACTATTAACAGTGCAATTATAATTTATTCCAGAATAAAATGTGAAGGCGCGTTATCCCTGTGATTAAGAATGCTTTCTGACCATGCAGAACTTGAAGCTGATTTGTGGACAATAACTAACTGTGACATTGAGGTTGGATGTACTTGCAGTACAATATGTTATATCAAGGTATATTGCATCCATTTTTTAGATATGAAGTCGGGATATACGAGCATAAGCCTAAATAAATATGGCATCATCACTCGTCACATTTATTAAAAAAATAAAATAACCTATTGTTTGCAGACCATCGCACACATTAATTACTTCATATTTGAAAGACTAGTTCGGGTGACTTGGCGCTGTGACTAGAAAAACTGGTCACATTTAACTGTGATCTGCCATTCTCTGCGGCAATCATTAAGCATGCGTATTGATTTTAAATTATTCTTTATCGTTATCAATTAGTCGAAATCGATTTTGCTACGGACTTGAGCATTGTTCAACGTTTCTACCGTCGTCGGCGGACTCCACAGTCAGCTGGACGGCCGCCCCGGTGTCCTTGACGATCAGCTTGGCGTCCTTCAGGCAGCCGACAATGTCTTCGCCGGTCGGGTGCAGATTGGCAAAACGCGTGCCGAGGTCAAGGCCGCCTGTTGTTTTCAAGGTGTGGGGTGGGTGGGTGAAAGCGCTGTAATGTGTCCGTCTCCTATTGGCTGTCCGAAAGAGACGTCATTAAGTGAACCCCAATGGCTCTTCGCCTGTAGATATGTATTTAATTCAATTCGAACTTAACTCAAAAAGCAAAATGGTGGGTAATTTATTATGATAGCTTTTTGCAATCCTTATAAACGAAAGAATTAATTTTTAAGAACATGCAATATTTATAGGACACTTATAAAAGTACAATCTAGATCGATTTATTTGCCAAAAGGCTTTCGCATGCAGTAGAGTTTACATAATAGTTGTCACCCAAAATTCGGAGTGTTAGGACAAACTCGTTTAGGTTCATTAAAAGTGCATGCAAATGTTGGCATTAAAATTTCTTAAGTATGCAATGTGCAGTTTATTGTTAGGAATCAGAGTTGGTTCGTGTTTTCGGAGACTAACTGGGGTCAAGACTATGACTGTTTACACGAGACCCGGTAACACCCTCGCCATTGATAATTATATAATCACGCCTTGTAGGCAATTCAAAATACTAAAGGTTTTTTATGCGAAACGTGCATTTAAATGTGCACACAGATAGTATAGAATAACTATAGTTATTATAGTATCTGTGGATGTGTGTGGGTAAGACTAATCTAGTATCTAATTGGCCGGAGATGGCCTACCAATCAGCAATTGGGCGTAGTGATCTTGGCTATCGCCCTGCTGATAATCCGATATTGTGTCCTTCGGCAGGCCGTCAACGTATAGAATGTAAGACTTCGGCATTCTGGCGAGCGGGAGCGGATGCGTTGAAATGGATTGGTTGAACGGCTTTCCTGTCTCCAGTCCATTCCTGCCCTTCGTGTGGAATCCCAGTCCATTCCTTTCCTTCGGGTGGAATCCCAGTCCATTCCTTTCCTTCGGGTGGAATCCCAGTCCATTCCTGTCCTTCGTGTGGAATCCCAGTCCATTCCTGTCCTTGTGGAATCCCAGTCCATTCCTGTCCTCAGTGTGGGGTCCCTGTCCATTCCTGTCCTCAGTGTGGGGTCCCAGTCCATTCCTGTCCTCAGTGTGGGGTCCCAGTCCATTCCTTTCCTCAGTGTGGGGTCCCAGTCCATTCCTGTCCTTCGGGTGGAATCCCAGTCCATTCCTGTCCTCAGTGTGGGGTCCCTGTCCATTCCTGTCCTCAGTGTGGGGTCCCAGTCCACTCCTGTCCTCAGTGTGGGGTCCCAGTCCATTCCTTTCCTCAGTGTGGGGTCCCAGTCCATTCCTTTCCTCAGTGTGGGGTCCCA